>OZ002730.1:28396878-28995446 GCA_963924305.1 Polygonum maritimum
AGAGAGAGAGAGAGAGAGGAGAGAGAGAGAGAGAGAGAGAGAGAGAGAGAGAGAGGAGAGAGAGAGAGAGAGAGAGAGAGAGAGAGAGAGAGAGAGAGGCAGGCATCAGTTGACTTACTCCACCATTAGCAAGTACGAAAGCCATGACAGCAGCAACTTCCATAACCCATGATAACGGATTCCACATGAAACCCAGAAATTTTAAAAATTTGTTTGCCTGCATTCAAGGAACTCAAATATGAACTTGGTACATCTTTTAATTACAATTTATGCTTCTCTAAACTCCACAGATAAGATCCTGAGTATCATATTCACCATGTTGCTTATAGAAAAAGAAAATTAACACAAAAAAATGACAATGTATTACCGCATTTTCTTAAAGTTTGTTTGGCCCAAAAATTTGCAATCGAATTTCAGCATCTTCACTTGAAAGTCCACTTCTTGAAGTATTCAGTTGTTCAAAGATTTCATTCAGAGGAAGGTTTTCCTGTTCAATAACAACATAGTATGTTAAGTACACTAGTTCAGAAGTTCTCAAGAATGTATTATAGCTTTTTTGGCCAACGCTCTTACCAAGTCAATATTGTCTCGGTTGAAATCCTCAAGATTCAACAAAGGTTGCTGCATATGTAACCAGGATCAGTTGTTGGTTCTTTGTGTTAGACAGATTGTAAGGAAAAGGTCAATACATAACAATGTCATTAATAAAACTGAATATGTAAATGCAAGCATTTTTGGTCAGGAGTAAAAGAAGCGCATTATTGACAGGTCAAGTAGCACTATAAATACTGTAACTAGAGTCCGTTTTAATGTAAATCGCCCCAGCCATGTCTGAGGAAGCCTGACTACACTAGACAATACAAATTCTGAAACACATAAATATCCAAATTTGATGGCTAACAAATGCAAACAGATTGTCTGACCTGATTTGACTAGTTAAGGTTGTGTCAGGAGTAAAAAAGTTCGTTAAGACTTTCAAGAACAATCAACTGTTCAACCTGTGGTTTTCTTGGCCTGAATCCAAAAAACTCATATGGCTCTTCAGATTGTCCAATATGACCTCCAGCACACCAACTTCCCGCAGTATCCTTTTGTACTGCTGATCAAAAGACAATAGTTTCACAAAGAAAGAAAGAATCTTATGGTTTAGTTCAGCTGTAATTGGTTATTGCAACAGACAGCAAAGTGACAGCAACTCTTGCTCAGGAGCACAGTTGACAACATTCAAAGCATATTCAAGAATTTTTAAGATAGTATCTTGCAATAGAGGAGGAAAACCGCCCATATTTAGAATGAAGAGAGGCATTATCCTCAATTGCTGACACAATGTATAGTTTTCAACATGCCAAGAGAATATACTAAACATCCTATTCAAGACTTCTGCCTGCAATTCTATACTGTCTGCTTTCAGAAAAACATCCTGTAGCATCTGCACAGCTTCAGGGTCTTTAACTTTTGTGTTGTTTGTCTTCTAGATTTCATCCCCACTAAGATCACTTGATGATTTACGAGATTTTGCAAGGCTTACAGCCTTTGCATGATATGACTTGGAACTTCTGGCCATTCCGGTAGGTGCTCCAGGGCCTAATTGAGCCAAATTAACAATCACATCACGCACCCTTGATAGAACAGGTGAAAGATTTGATGGTGTGTCCTCAACGGGATCTTCCAATCCAAGCTTTCTCAAGCTTGAAATTTTCTGTAAATTATTTGAAGCAGAAGTTTGGTCAAGAGATGCATCTGAATCGACTTCCTCAATACTCGGACTTTTTGACATAGCAGACAGGGTTAATAAGAACTGCACAAGGAACTGATAACCATGAGAATTATGAATGTCCTCCCTTAGTCTCACACCACCAGATTCTACATGTTTTTTAGAAGAAGAAAAAAGAGTTACCAACAGCATAAATAACAAAAGATCTTCACTGAACATAATAATGCAAAGAGTCTTCACCCCCAGAATAATCACCACATGATTAAATTTCTGGAAAACGGAGCGACCAATTCATGTCAGTTACCTGGTTTGTAAGATAGTTCAACACAAACAAGTAACAAGTCCACTGCATTCATGGTAGACCCAGCATCTCCACGGGCAGGATTAAAATCTTTGATAGCTGTCAATAAAACTTTGATCTGCACTTTCAAATACACAAGGAACACACGATTAGGGAACGAGTAAATATTCAAAAACAAAGAAGCATCTACAAATGAGAATTAACAAGGAAAAGAGACACTCAGAATAAAGAGGGGCATGAATAAGATAGACAGAGTGCACAATAAGTCATAGCCTCATAGGGCCTGTAAAATGGAAATTGCATCATCAAGAATCATCATTACAAAAGTCCAACTATATCATTCATCTTCTGCACTCCCACTAGATAGGTACAAAACTGCTTATCTAGTAGTTCAAATATGAAGAGTGAATGAGTTACACTAAAAATCAAGGAAATTAGGAATAGACATAAGTGATAAAGAAAATATTAAATACAGAAAAGCAAAAAGACAATAGAGGGAAAAACAAGTTCAAACATGGATAGATATAAAATGTACAAAATTCAACAGCCAGTTCAACATAATGAAACAGTAACACACAAGTTGGGAAAAAAAATTATTTCAGATTTATTAAGCATGATTTGATGTTTGACACGTATATGCTAGCTATCACATATAAGAATACACACCTCTTGGACTTTAGAGGCTCTAATCCTGGTTAGAAAACACCATTGAAACATCTAACTTATCATCCTACTTGATTATTGGTCATACAACTTCATTAACTTTTTTTTCCTCATTTTAATAAATGAAGGTTGAAAATGGATACCAGATGGTGCTTGCTGATATATTTTGCAGAGCATCCATTGTCATTAACTAAGAGAAGACTGAGAATCTGCAACCAAAAAGAAATGCAGATAGGCAAACATATGAGAACAAGGACAAGATCATACTTAATCCAGACTGTTTTTGAAGCATATTTGTTAACCATTGCTACTTGCAAGCAATTCATACTAAAAGACGAAATCTTGAACAAGGACAACCCATTGATGTTCCCTAACTATCATCAGCATGCTAAGAGAAAAAAGTATTGATACATAACTTCTCCAATTCACTATCAACATGTATCATTCTGAGGTACTAGAAAATTATAAATTCCAAAGAGTTGCTTACCACAAGATATTTTGGCCTAGGAGCATATTATGCTATGAAATAGCCTCCAATATGATTGGCCAGCCTTGTATACCTAGGACTCCAACCAATGAAGATGCAAATAGGTTACAATGAGGAAACAAGATGAACTATTTCTGGCTTCTACACTACATGTAATATTCGTTTTTCTCTTACAGGGAGATTGTCAATTATGTTTGGAACCTCTTGATAGCTAAGAAGGCAAAAGGTCACATCTCAATGGTCATCTTCATCTACACCAGGGCAGTTGGTTAGCAATGCTTCACTAGATTCATACTGTACAGAAAAGAAGCTGATGAGTTGAGATTGTACTGGGCACTCTTTACAATTATTAAGATTGAAAGATGAAAAAGTTGCGAACCTGACACCTGCAAAATAGACAATAGTGATGTTCATCTCTGAGCTTCATCAACAGCTCCAGCAAATCCTGCAAACTCATAGATAGACTAATTTAGTACTGTAATTACGAAGCAAAGCTTGCACCTACCTGACATTCTAGCTTTAACAATGTTACAATCAGTTCGTGTTGATTTGGGAGCCGGCCAAGCTCAGAAGAGGCGCTGGCGAAGAAGCCGACTATTGAGTGGTAAGAAGCGAAAAAGGGGCGATAGTATATACCTAGAGTCCTGAAGCTTGGGAGTGGACTTCTTCTCAACGCCGAGGACGACGTTGTCCGTTCCGCAAACGCCGACGGCGGCTTTACCCTTGCGAACGGCCTCTAGGGCGACGGTGGAGGATTTTACCATTTAAATCAAGCAGACGACGATGGCTAGGACGACGATGTCGGTTCCGCGAACGTCGACGGCGGCGTTACCCTTGCGAACGGCCTCTAGGGCGTACTCAACCTGGAAGAGGTGGCCGTCGGGGGGGAAAACTGTGATAGCTCTATCGTACCTAGCCATCGTCGTCTGCTTGATTGGAAGTGGAGGACGAAGAAGAGGACTGTTGGGTGGTGGGTCCGAATGAGCTTTTTACATCCCCTAGACTTTGGGTTCCGATTGAGGCTTCTAGGTCGAGCTAGCAAAGCCTCGCTTATGCCGCCGACATGAAACGATTACATAGTTCAGTTTCACCTTTTTTTTTGTTTTTTTATTATATTTGTTTTTTTAATGGACGTACAAATTAGTTTTAAAATTAAATTACTTTTTTATTAAAAATCGAAAAGCGGAGGATTTGGGCAGTCTGTACCATTAAAGTGGGCATTGATGCAAATGTAGAAAAACGGAGGCATTTTTACCATTTCAAACTTATTTTGGGGCATGGGCCGCTATAAAGATTTAAATAAATCTATTCTTAACAGTACGTTTGTGAACTTTGCTCTATATGTGTCCGTTGAGTTTTTTTTGAAAATAAGTGGTGGTTAGCTTTTTTTTTAGAAAAATCAAATATTTTCCATTTCTAAAATTTGCTTTGTTCGTAACTAATTAATATTCAAATTTCAAAAGCTCTATGCAAATTATAGAAAGATTTAACAAATCAATCTTGACCCTACCATGATTTTAGGAAAGACATATGTAGTATTTTTTTGAAGAAAAAAACTACGTTTACAAATGTAACAAATTATGATTTTATTAATTATATAAACAACTTATTAAATATACAATTGTACAAATTATTTGTTGTCATCAGACCCTACGGTTACACGCGTCGGAGTGTTATCCGACGTCTATACCGATAATTATATCCATCGATACATTTCCGACAGTTTGTGGTATCGTTTGGTTTCGTCGGAAGGAGTAAGCGTGCTCATACCCGACATTTGTGAATGTTGGCATCAAGTCCGACAGTATTACAGACAACCTTGAGCGTCAGCAGGCTTCTGTCGGGGATCACTAATATTCTAGTAGTGATGTAAGTAATTGTTCTTGTTGGTTCATTAACTGGCACATATTAGGTTCTTGTACGAGTATGTGATTTTGTTGAGTCTTTGCTTTCTGGTGGTAATTAGAATTGATAAGGCAAGTTAAGGAAATTAATGAATAGAAATTATGGCAGTGTTTTTGTTGTTTTTGTGTATGTGGTTTGGCAGGTTTACATTGTTCTGTGGATGGCACGGCACATTCACATTGCCATTCCAAGAAATAAAGTAACTAGAAAGAGAATGAAAAAGGATTCACATTGATTTGTTAACAATAATAAATGCCTAAGTTAGCCAAAAACACAATACCCAAGTCCTCCCATCTATATATATAAAAGTTAGGTGGTGTCCCCATTAAATGCTTCATTTAGTGTATATTGCAATCTTCCCTATATAATAAACACTATGCAATCATAATCAAACAAACCACAATAGCATAGTGGTAAAGTCTTCCTCTAATTACCCAAAGGTTTGGGGTTCAAACCTCTCTAGCAACATTTTTGTGTTGTTTGCATATTTTCTTAATGTGTATTTTTCTAACGCAAATCACAAAATATGTATTTACCATAAATCATAAAATATGTATATTTTTTAACGTAAATCACAAAATATATTTATACCCTAAATCATAAAATATGTGTATTTTTTTTGGTCGAAAAAATATGTGTATTTTTTAAAAGTGTTTTGTGTGTATTTGTTGTATTATCTATATATATGATTCAAGTATATAAATAAATCAATAATTTTTTTAACATAAATCACAAAATATGTTTATACCCTAAATCATAAAATATGTGTATTTTTTTAAATGTGTTCTGTGGGTATTTGTTGTATTATGTGCATGTATGAATGTTTGCTTAATGATCGGTCCGGGATCGGAGGGTCTCACAATTTAAATTTATAAAACCGAACCTCAATTGTAGCAAAGAGGTAGGGTGTTGAACACACGGGAGTTCGTGCGTCGAGAGTACCCAAAAAGACTAAGAAAAGATGAAAGAAAGGCAAAACAAAGGAAAACAAAAGAGATCACCTCGGACCGACACAAGTCACTTCGGTCCGAGGGTGGATCGAGGTTGAGTTGCACGGGACCGACGTGGTACAAGTCGGGCCCGATGTACTGGGTAACTCGGTCTTGAACAATAAGTAGATCGGTCTTGGGTTTTTGGGTTCCACCCCTAACTAGACTTGGATATTCTACCCCAATTCAACCAATAAGTGTTTGATCCTTGTGAGATCGAGGTTGTTAGCCTTCAATCCCTCCAATCTACACCTCGACCCAAGGGAGTTTTCACTCTCCTTCGATGTTAGGTCTAGTGATTTGGTTCGAGATTGCTCTCGCTTACTCTTACCAACCACAAGCCCTAAGCCCCTTGTTTTCACAAGAGAATTGAAGCTTAGTGTAGAGAGGATTCATAGATCAAGCACTCAAAGGCTATGGAATTGAGGTTTTCTACCCAATCCTAGCTAGGGGATTCCCCCATAGCCCAAGACTATGGAATCTACTCCATATGATAAGAGAACAAAGCAATCAAAAGGGAAATCAAGCAAATCTCAATCATCAACATCAAACCAAACTCAAATTGCATTCAATTCCAAAGTGTCAACAAAATCCAAGTCTCAATTCTACTAGATCAAAGCAAAACAAAGTACAAAACTCACTAATCCTCCTCCTAGCTCCACCGATCTCCTCTTCTCTTCCTTCTCCTTTCTTCTTCTTGCCCTCCAAGTCTTCCTTTGAGCCTTTAGAGAGTGATTTGAGTGTGGTCTATCCAAACATGCCCTTAATGCTCTCTAATCACCTCTATTTATAGCCTCTCATGGATTGGGGACCAAAGAATCCCAATTTAGAAAGGGGCAAATGTGGAAAGTTACTAAAAATATGCCTTGGGGAACAATCCTCTCAATTGCCGACTTAGGACCGACACGGATGCACCTCGGGCCCGACGTTGGGAACGTCGGTCCTGGCTCTGGTTGCTCGATCTCGGGCCCGACGTCGTGGTACTCGGTCTTGGGCCTCGATCCTTGTCTTCTTCTTGGGTTTCCTTCGGTTCTACTTCATTCCTAGCTTGGCTCTTGCACTCCTTGACTTGGCTCCTTCATAAGCTCCTCCAAAATGTCCTCATTCTTGCCATTTTACCTACAAAACAAAGCAAACTCGCATAGTTTCCGAATATTCAAGAAAACCGGGAACTAAGCTAAAAAGGAAACAAAACTAACAAAGAAGGGAATGAAAAACACATATTTACAATGGAAATTAACTACTAAAACTCCTCCAAAATGAGAGACATCAGAATACCCCATACTTAAACTTGATTGTCCTCAAGCAATAACAATGTAAGCAAGACCGAAACATAATCTTCAAGTAAAGCCTCATATGAAAAACTCAAGTAAACACAAGTGATAGACATTCTAGCAAGATTACATCATCACACATGATCAAGTCTTCATAGGAATAAAGTCAAATGTAACAAAGCCTCACTTTAGGGATATGAAAATGTGTATCACTCATCATGTGTTTAGGCTTGAAAATGAACACTCATACTCAAAAATCATTCAAGTAAAGACTTTACTATTGAAGCTAATATCACCAATTCCTCCACCTAGAGATG
This sequence comes from Polygonum maritimum, assembly GCA_963924305.1. NCBI lineage: Eukaryota > Viridiplantae > Streptophyta > Magnoliopsida > Caryophyllales > Polygonaceae > Polygonum > Polygonum maritimum. The sequence goes on from OZ002730.1 coordinate 28,404,529, forward strand.
CCTATTACAATGCACACAAAGAATATGAACTTGGCTCAATGGAGGTCCTCAAAGAGGTTCCATTTGGCCGGGTTGTATTGGGGCTTTTGGTATTTCTCAAGGTGGGAATCACTTTGGTCTTGTGGTGCTTACAAGGGGATTGAACTTTCTAGTCTCTCACCAACTTCACCAAATTATTCCACTTTCAACTTTCACTCTCATCCAAAAGACTTTGATTTTCCTTCTTCTTTCTTTTTAACCCATACTTTCACTAAATATTCCACTTCATCTTTGCACTAAACTTTTTGTTGGATTTTTCACACTTTTTCCACTAGGATCGACTTGCACTACAACTCGGGCCCGATGTGCACTTTAACTCGGTCGGTGCCCTTTTCTTTCACTTAAGCACTTTGCTTTCAATCCACTATTTTTCCAACTTTTCTTTCTTTCTTTTTCACTTTTTCTTCACAAAGATGCACTACCCACTTGGTTTATAACTCCATTCTTGCCCTTCACCAAAGAGAATCTCAACTCTCCAAATATTCTTCCAAACCTCTCACTAAAGTCTAATCCTATAAGGGTCAAGTCATATAGGCTAGGAATCATATCTTTGAGGAGTTTCAAACAAAGGTCTAAGGCTAAAACGGGGCTACAAACAATGGTTTATCTTCAAGGTAGGATATGGAAGATTTTGTGACTAAATGAAATAAAGTTCAAATCAATGTGACAAGGCATAGAACAAATCTCATATTGGTCTTGGAAAATAGATAAACACCTCAATAGCAAGTTTTACTAAGCATGCATGAGCTAATTCACACAAGAAAATGAGGGATATGCAATATGAACAAACATCCCTAAAATGGCCAAAAATAATCTCACAAGGGTCACTCTAGCTTAGTTGCATCAAAACTCATCCAAGAACTTATGTGCTCAATAAAAACATGCAAGATATCACATCACAACATCCATTTAGAGGCTAAACTATCCAAAAATATGCAAAGGAATTTACATGCTTACATCATCATTAGCTTTCTTTAGACATCTAAGATGGGAATTCCTAGTCCAAAAACAAAATCTTTTTTGACATTTTTCAAACATTTTTCGAATTTTTATGGATTTTTCCAAAAATTTTCTCAAACAAAACAAAAGAAACTCATCCATTCATGCCATATCATCATCATACATCATTCATGCAACATCCTTTATCATCATGCCACTATCCAAAATGAAACATCCCTTAAACAAAACAAGAACAAACACACTTAAACATGGAATTATGAGCTACTAACCCACCCCATACTTAAAATTTTGATGTCCTCATCAAAAGAAATCAAAACTTAAAAGGTAAAGAGAAGAGTAAAGAGAGCTCACAATTTCCTTATTCTTGCATGGCATGTTGAGGTTTAATTCGCCAAAAGAAGAGCCCATGTGGCTCTTACCTCTTCACTCGGGTCCATCTTATCATAAAACTTTTTCACTTGATGACCATTTACCCGAAAGATCCTTCCATCATCACTTATCAAATCGACCGCTCCTTGAGAAAGTATTTGATGTACCACAAACGGTCCGCTCCACCTTGTTCGAAGCTTACCGGGGAAGAACCGAAGTCGTGCATTAAAGAGAAGAACCTTGTCTCCAACTTGGTAAGTTTTTGGGACCAACTTCCTATCATGCCACCTTTTAGTCTTCTCTTTATACAACTTGGCGTTTTCGTAGGCCTTCAAACGTAACTCTCCTAACTCATGTAGATCAAGGTGCTTCTTCTCTCCGGCGAGATTTATGTCCCAATTCATCTCTTTGAGAGCCCATTTGGATTTGTGCTCCAACTCCACCGGCAAATGGCAAGCCTTGCCATAGACTAGATTGAAAGGTGTAGTCCCCAAGGGTGTCTTGAAAGCGGTCCTATAAGCCCAAAGTGCATCATCGAGCTTAGATGACCAATCCTTTCTTGACTTAGACACCGTCTTTTCCAAAATGGCCTTGATTTGACGATTTGAAACTTCCACTAGCCCACTCGTTTGAGGATGGTAAGGAGTAGCAACTCGGTGAGACACCCCATACTTAATCAATACATTCTCGAAGCATCTTTCAATGAAGTGAGGGCCACCATCACTAATGAGAACTCTTGGCACACCAAATCTAGCAAAGATGTTACTTTTTAAGAACTTCATCACCACTCTCGCATCATTGGTCCTTGTTGGAATGGCCTCCACCCACTTAGAGACGTAGTCAACGGCTACCAAAATGTACTTGTACGGGCCCGAGGTTGGGAAAGGTCCCATGAAATCAATCCCCCATACATCAAAGAGCTCTACCTCAAGCATTCCGGTTTGTGGAGTCTTATGTCTCCTTGACAAATTCCCTTCTCTTTGGCATTCCTCACATCTCCTCACATACTCATGCACATCCTTGAACATGGTCGGCCAATAAAAACCGCAATGAAGAATTTTGGCCGTGGTTTTCGAACTCTTAGCATGCCCTCCGGTTGGTAAAGAATGACAATGGCGAATGACACTTTCAACCTCCTCATTTGGAATGCACCGTCTATAGATTCTATCGCTCCCTTCCTTGTATAGGTACGGATCATCCCAATAATATTGTCTAGCATTATGCAAGAATTTCTTCCTAGCCGAGTAAGACAAATTTGGTGGGATCACTCCCCCTACAACAAAGTTAGCAAAATCCGCAAACCAAGGGGTAACCCCTCGTTTCACGGTCTCAATAGATAGAAGACAAGTAGGAGGTGAAGTCTTAACCAATTTAGGACGAGAAGGAATGGAAATCGAGTGAAGGATCTTACTTGAATTCGTGGACCGACATTGCAAGGTATTGAGCCCGACATGAGGAGACGTCGATCGGGTCGAGCAAGTGCACTTCTCTCCTGGGACCGATGTCAAAGACCTCGGGCCCGAGATACTGGGCTCCTCGGTCCGATGTTCCATACTTCGGGCCCGACTTTCTGCCTTAGTCGATCCTTCCCTTCTTTCCTTCTTGCTACTCATTAGGCCTTCATCCGCCCTCATGTTATCTATTTCCACACCATCCTCCATTTCATTCATATACTCCATGGGCAATCGAGATAGATGATCGGCAACCAAATTCTCCGAACCCACCTTATCCTTGATCTCATGGTCAAACTCTTGAAGAAGAAGCATCCATCTCAAAAGCCTTGGTTTTGCATCTTTCTTCTTCATGAGGTACTTGATTGCCGCATGATCCGTATAGACCACCACCTTAGACCCCACAAGATATGACCGGAATTTCTCAAATGCAAACACCACCGCTAGGAATTCCTTTTCCGTAGTTGTGTACTTGCATTGAGCTTCATCCAAGGTTTTACTTGCATAGTAGATGGCATGCATGACCAACACCTTAGACCCCACAAGATATGACCGGAATTTCTCAAATGCAAACACCACCGCTAGGAATTCCTTTTCCGTAGTTGTGTACTTGCATTGAGCTTCATCCAAGGATTTACTTGCATAGCAGATGGCATGCAACTTTCCCTCCTTTCTTTGCCCAAGAACGGCTCCCACGGCAAAATCACTTGCATCACACATCACCTCAAAAGGAAGGTTCCAATCGGGAGACGCCATGATAGGTGCCGAAACCAAAGCATCTCTCAACCTACAAAAAGCACTCATACAATCCTCAGAAAATTCGAAGGGTACATCCTTCATTTAGAGGTTAGACAATGGTTTTGAGATTTTAGAGAAATCTTTGATGAAACGTCTATAAAAGCCCGCGTGACCTAAGAAACTCCTAACATCACGCACACAAGTAGGTGGGGGGAGTTTTTCAATGATTTCAATCTTGGCCCTATCAACTTCTATTCCTCTACTAGAAACGAGATGTCCTAAGACTATTCCTTCCTTAACCATGAAATGACATTTTTCCCAATTAAGCACAAGGTTAGTCTCTTCACATCTAGCCAACACTCTATCCAAATTAGCCAACGCAAGCATCAAAAGAGGAACCATAGACCGAAAAGTCATCCATGAATACTTCTACTATTTCCTCCACCATGTCGGAGAAGATTGACATCATGCACCTTTGAAACGTTGCCGGGGCATTACACAAACCGAATGGCATGCGTCTATAGGAAAACGTTCCATAGGGACATGTAAAAGTCGTCTTCTCTTGATCATCGGGGTAAATAGGAATTTGCCAAAATCCACTATACCCATCAAGGTAGCAAAAGTATTCATGTTGAGCTAATCTTTCAAGAACTTGGTCAATAAAAGGAAGGGGGAAATGATCCTTACGAGTTCCACTATTCAATTTTCGGTAATCGATACACATGCGCCATTTTGTAGTGGTTCTTGTAGGGATCATTTCTCCTTTCTCATTTTGCACTACGGTCAATCCACCCTTTTTAGGAACTACATGCACGGGACTAACATATTTGCTATCCGAAATTGGGAAGATGATTCCCGCATCCAACATCCTAAGTATCTCACTTTTAACCACTTCTTTCATATTAGGATTTAATCTTCTTTTCTGGTTCAATAGTGGGTTTATGGTTGTCCTCCAGATAGATCCTATGCATGCAAATTGATGGTGAAATTCCCTTAAGTTCCTCTAATGAATACCCTAAGGCTCCTCTATGCTTTCTTAAGACCTCTAACAACTTAGACTCTTCTTCTTCATTCAAATTAGCATTCACAATTACGGGCAATGAAGAGTTAGGGCCTAGGAAGGCATACCTCAAGTCCTTTGGAAGCTCTTTTAGCACATGTGAAGGTTCCGGTGGTGTTTGGGTTTCCTCCATTTCGGCCTTGAATACCTCCAAGTAAGACATCCCACTTTCCGCCTTCTCATCTTCCTCTTGGTTAGCAATCATCCCTTCATTCTTCACTTCAACTCCATAAGGTGGTGGGATAGCTTTCAATTCTAGCTTCCTTGTACTTGGCTTATTGGATATAGCTTCCCATTGCACTCCACTTGGAAGAAATTTGACCATCTTGGCTTCTCTATGCAAAGCTTCTCTTGAAGTTGGCTTGAAGGAGAAATCGAGCTCTACTCCTCCAAATTCGAGGGACAAGTGACCTTTCTTCACATCTATGACGGCTCCAACCGTAGCTAGGAATGGTCTCCCCAAGATGATAGGCTCACCCGGCACTTCTAACATGTCAACCACGACAAAATCCGTGGGGACCCTTCTATACACAATGGGTAATCCTCCACAACTCCGATTGGCTCAATTGATGTCCCATCGGCTATGGTCAACCTCATGTTAACCGGGGCAATGAGTCCCATGGCGGTAGACTTCCATATAGTGTATGGTATCACACTCGTACTCGCCCCAAGGTCACATAGTGCTTGAAACTTCCTTGGTCCGACACCCACGGTGATGGCAAATCTCCCGGGATCACCTAGCTTTTGAGGTAGCTCCAAGATCTTCACCTCATCTTGCATCTCAACAATTGACCTTTTCTTGCTCAAGATTTCCTTCAAGAACTTTGCATAGGATGGCATCTCACTTAGAACATCGGTGAATGGAATGGTGATGTTCAAGCCTTGTAAGAGCTTCAAGAACCGCTTGAACTTGCCCTCAACAATCTCCTTGGGCTTCTTCATAGGATATGGAAGAGTAGTAGCACCTTGCTTCTTGCTTGGATCCACCTCCTTGGACCGATCTTGGCTTTCCTCCATGATTTCAGCTTGGAATGTCGTAGGATCGACGTCGGGACCGACGTCAAGCATCTCGGACCGGGGACAAGGCACATCTGGGTAAGTCGGGCCGACTTCAGGGCAAGTCGGGCCCGAGGTGTGTTGAGCCTCGGTCCTCTTCAGGGGGCTTCCTCCATTCACTGGGTCGAGGTCTGGGCATGTCGGGCCAGAGGTACTGGGAACCTCGGTCCGACTCTCTCCATTCGTCCTTGGTACTCTTGGCTCGGGCAAACTCCGTCCAGTCCTCAATCCTATGGCTCGAACTTCATTTTGTTGTTGTGGGGCACGGGGATTCTCCTCGGGTCGGCCCGGGAGTCTCCCTTCTTCTCTTGGAAGTTGATTTGCCATGTGAACAAATTGGTTGTCCACTTGTCTTCTCCATACACCGAATTCCTTGAATTGAGCGCCCATCTCATCAACTCTCCTCTCCACATTGGTGAATTGATTCTTCAAGTCTTGAGCCCATTGTGGTGTTTGCTCATAGAATCCCGGAGGTCGGTATGGTGGTGGTTGGGCGTTTGGCTCGTTTTGGTGGAAGTTGTTGTTGTTGCCACTAGCTTGGCCTTGGTTCCACCTTCCTCCATTGTTGAAATTGGCTCTCCCTCCGTAGTTCCTTTGAACATAGTTGGCCTCCTCAATTTGTTCGGCCAATCGGACTTGGCGCTCATTTGGGCAATCTTGGGCTCCATGGTTCAAAGAACCACACTCTTCACATGCTCTTGTGTTTTGTTGGAGATGACCCATCTTCCTCCTCATCTTGTTCAACTCATCCTCCAAGAATTGGATCTTCACATCTTTATCCACCTCTTCACCCTTTGGATCATAGAGCCTCTTCGGACCTTCTCCATGGATCCTCACTTCCTTGCTCACTTGATTGACACCATACATGGCTTCATAATCGGAGAGCTTGTCTAGCAACTCCCATGCTTGCTCCGGAGGCAAGTCAATGAACCCACAATCGGTATGGAGGTTCAATTTATCCTTGGTGGCGGGGTTGATTCCTTGGAAGAAAATGTCTTGAAGGACATAGGGTTGTTGCCCATGTGTTGGACACGCCCTTAACATCTCTTTGAACCGGTCCCATGCCTCGAAAAGTGGCTCATGAGCTCCTTGTTGAAAACTTGCAATCTTCCTTCTAAGCTCCGTCGTCTTGGTGGGCGGGAAGAACTTCATCAAGAATGAGTCGTTGAGAGCCCTCCATGATGTGATAGATCGAGGTGCTTGGCTCTCCAACCAATGCAAAGCTTTGCCTCCCAAAGACCACTTGAAGGCTTTGAGTAACACATACTCAAGGGTCTCGTCGTCCGTCGAGATGGTCTCACATAGATCTTTGAATTGCTTGACATGCTCGATCGGGCACTCATTCGGTCTCCCTTGGAATTGCTCTCTCTTGATGAGTGAGATAAATTGAGTTTTGATCTCAAAATTCTTTGACACTTCCGGCAAGACGATGGCCGGCTCGGGCACTTTCAACTCCGGATGCATGTATTGTCTAGCATTCCGGGGTTGAGTGTTGATTTGAGCCTCCAATCTCATCCTTTGCTCCCTGTCTCTACGGGCCTCGGCATCTCGGTTTGACATCTCAATTTGCAAGCGTGCCATGTCGGCTCTCATCCTTTCGATCTCCTCATCTCGGGCTTGGTCCGCCATCCTCTTCTTCTTTCGGGCTTGCCTTAGAATACTTTCCGGGTCACACACAAAGTCGAGCTCAAGGGTTCCTCGGACGGAACTAGCTTGCATGCACCTATAACCAAAGACACAAACGAAACCGAATCAAAACAAACAAGGGGTTTGGGCTAGTCCCTCACCCAAATCACTACCAAATCAAAGACTCACAAAGAAGGTACCTCGAACAAGTAGAACTCCCCGGCAACGGCGCCAAAATTCTGATCGGTCCGGGATCGGAGGGTCTCACAATTTAAATTTATAAAACCGAACCTCAATTGTAGCAAAGAGGTAGGGTGTCGAACACACGGGAGTTCGTGCGTCGAGAGTACCCAAAAAGACTAAGAAAAGATGAAAGAAAGGCAAAACAAAGGAAAACAAAAGAGATCACCTCGGACCGACACAAGTCACTTCGGTCCGAGGGTGGATCGAGGTTGAGTTGCACGGGACCGACGTGGTACAAGTCGGGCCCGATGTACTGGGTAACTCGGTCTTGAACAATAAGTAGATCGGTCTTGGGTTTTTGGGTTCCACCCCTAACTAGACTTGGATATTCTACCCCAATTCAACCAATAAGTGTTTGATCCTTGTGAGATCGAGGTCGTTAGCCTTCAATCCCTCCAATCTACACCTCGACCCAAGGGAGTTTTCACTCTCCTTCGATGTTAGGTCTAGTGATTTGGTTCGAGATTGCTCTCGCTTACTCTTACCAACCACAAGCCCTAAGCCTCTTGTTTTCACAAGAGAATTGAAGCTTAGTGTAGAGAGGATTCATAGATCAAGCACTCAAAGGCTATGGAATTGAGGTTTTCTACCCAATCCTAGCTAGGGGATTCCCCCATAGCCCAAGACTATGGAATCTACTCCATATGATAAGAGAACAAAGCAATCAAAAGGGAAATCAAGCAAATCTCAATCATCAACATCAAACCAAACTCAAATTGCATTCAATTCCAAAGTGTCAACAAAATCCAAGTCTCAATTCTACTAGATCAAAGCAAAACAAAGTACAAAACTCACTAATCCTCCTCCTAGCTCCACCGATCTCCTCTTCTCTTCCTTCTCCTTTCTTCTTCTTGCCCTCCAAGTCTTCCTTTGAGCCTTTAGAGAGTGATTTGATTGTGGTCTATCCAAACATGCCCTTAATGCTCTCTAATCACCTCTATTTATAGCCTCTCATGGATTGGGGACCAAGGAATCCCAATTTAGAAAGGGGCAAATGTGGAAAGTTACTAAAAATATGCCTTGGGGAACAATCCTCTCAATTGCCGACTTAGGACCGACACGGATGCACCTCGGGCCCGGCGTTGGGAACGTCGGTCCTGACTCTGGTTGCTCGATCTCGGGCCCGACGTCGTGGTACTCGGTCTTGGGCCTCGATCCTTGTCTTCTTCTTGGGTTTCCTTCGGTTCCACTTCATTCCTAGCTTGGCTCTTGCACTCCTTGACTTGGCTCCTTCATAAGCTCCTCCAAAATGTCCTCATTCTTGCCATTTTACCTACAAAACAAAGCAAACTCGCATAGTTTCCGAATCTTCAAGAAAACCGGGAACTAAGCTAAAAAGGAAACAAAACTAACAAAGAAGGGAATGAAAAACACATATTTACAATGGAAATTAACTACTAAAACATCTCCAAAATGAGAGACATCACTTAACGTGTATTTTTTTCACGTAAATAACAAAATATGTGAATACCATAAATCATAAAATATTTGTAGTTTTTTAACGAAAATCACAAAATGTATTTATATCCTAAATCATAAAATATGGGTATTGTTTCTTTAAACTTCTATAGTTTTCATGTATATAAAAATATTTTGAATAGCCAACAATATTATTTTAATCTTTCATATGCTTTCTATAATTTTCTATATCTTTCATATGTACGTAATTGCATTTAGATGCAAATAAGGAGTGCTTCTCTCGCAAGTGAATTATATTTTCAATTGATTTATTTCTTATGGAATATTTATTTTATACTTAATATAATCTATTATATTTTATATTATTATACTTTGGTCCATTTTTCACAAAAATGCAATTTTATGCAATTTTTAAATTAAAATTGATTAATAAAGCTTCAAAATAGTTTTTAACCCGTAGCACGGGTCATGATTTCTAGTTTATACTTACAAGAGGTCATCTTTGGGATTTTTGCATTAGTTGGTATTTCCTCTTCTTAATCAAAGGTCATCTTCATCTTATAGTACACAAAACTCTTATTTATGTACCTACTAATAGCCAAATTAGCTTACAAATGAACACCATTATGCCCCTGTGCAACGCACATGGCTTCTTTCTACGTATATATGTATAAATATATGCACATATATAAAATCGAGGTTAGCACACATTAAATATCTATATGATCCCGTGTTGGTCCATAATTTGAAGTTTTTGAAATATAACATCAAAATTATAGTCAACTAAAAATAAAGTTGATTATATAACTTTGACAATATAATAAAAAAATAATAAAACCTCTCAAATTACCCCACAAGCAATACTAAGTGTTGATAATAAACTTTGATTTTCCATTTTAAACCCACATGAGTTTGTTCAGTTATAAAAAAGGGGGTGGTCAAAGGTATGTATACACTTTTTGAGGGGTAGCAATGAGTATGTCGGTTCACCTTCATCAAATGGTGTATGTAACCGAAAAAAAAGGAAAGAAAAACCTCCTTGTTTTGATTTGTAACGTAAAAAATGTCAATGCAAAACAATGTCTTTATTTACCTAGCATGTATAGGTATATAGGGGTTGCTCTCTAGTCACATCAGGGGTTCAAAACAACACAAAAAAGATCAAGAGAGGAGCACTGCAAACGACAAAGAGGAGAAAAGCAAACTCTCTACTTGGTTTTTGCACTTCAGTCCAATCGAGAAAAAAGTTCCGAGTAAGTATTCTTCCCTTATTTTTATCCTTTCAACATGTTAACTAACCATTTTATGGATCACTCTTTCGTTTTAAGGTGTATGGAAGATGTGATTCAAAGTATGGTTGATACGAGATGACGTGTTGGAAAAACGTAATCGAAACAAGCAATTATTTTTTTGGGTATGCGATGTATTGAAGGTCGAGAATAAACGATACCAAATGTTTCTTTTTAGAAACGAGAGGTTTTGTAAATCAAGACAAAATGAAACAAAGTGTTCCTATCTAGAAACATGATGTTTCAAACAATAAAAAAAATCGGTATAAAACATCTCTTTTTAAAGGCGGGATGTTTCGTCAAAAATCAATTGATACAAAACGTCTCATTCTAGAGACGGGACATTTCGTTAAAAGTCAATGCGTTTTTTAGAGGCGGGATGTTTCTTGAAAGTTTCTTCGAAACGAAGCGTTCCTCGTGTTAAAACAAGATGTATCGATAAATCAAAAGAAAGTGTTTTCATTGTGGAACGATTTGTTTCTTGGACAAGATGACTACGCACAATTAAAAAAAGTGCAATTATTCTTGAAATTTCATTAAAAAAATATGAGGGAACAATACCAATCTTTATCTCCTCGGATTTAGACCAGGGTTTGAATTTGGATGGGGATGTTGAACCCACTTGAAACCAGTTACCATTATATGTAACTTAAACCCACAAATATATTTTAATGTAGAGTATTACTCCAATTGAGATCTTGTAGCGGTCAAAATATTGGAGCGATTATTGGAGCGGTTTTAAATATCCTGATATATAGTAGCGGGCGATGGATTTATTGGAGCGGTTTTATATGATGTAGGGATATTGGAGCAGTTTAGTATTATTAATTTATGGGCGCGCGTAACTTGAGCGCCCTTTGGCCCTTTGCCAAATAAATTCTTTTGGAACAAAACCTAATCAGACCAACTCAACTCAAATCCATCTCTCGCGTATTCACTGAACTCCCCTTAACTCCGCCTCTCGCATATTTGCTGAACTGCCCATCCACCGCCTCCGATCCACTTCCTGTCGAAAGTTAAAAGGGGGAATTGATTCCTGGAGTCGAAACTCGACAACCATAAATGCGAAGAAGGCCGGAGTTGGAGTGAAATTAAATCGCCGATTCCTCAAACCAGAAATCAGACCCACAAAGGTCCGACGCCGATTTCTTCCTCTACTCCGCCCACCCCGACTACCTCATATATCCCCTCCGGATCTGCGACGACATCTTCGCCGCCGATTGGATCTCGCTAGATCTTGGCGGCGAATCGTCGCCGTCGCCGGGATCCGCGCTCAGGCTCCAGTTGATCAAGTTGCACGAGTGCCGGTGACCTCCAAAGATTTCATCCAACCTCTGAAGAACCAAACACACACTAGATCTGAAATTGGGAGGTCGGCGGCGCTGAGCTCTATTGGCATGGTTTTTGGAAGCTTAGGTGAAGACGCACACAAAGTAGTGAAGCTTCAACCTCGTTGATATTGTAAGTTCTCCTAGCCATAGTCTCCCTACGTGATTGGTTGATATAATCTGTATCGTTGTTGACTGATGTGTTGTTAATATAATCTGTATCCTAGCCATAGTCTCCTTGTGTGATTGTTTGATATAATCTATATCCTAGCCATAGTCTCCCCGACTACCAAGGCTTTTGTTTGGCTGTGCTTGTTAATTTCAGTTTTGAGATGAAAGACAAACTTAGTTAGGGTTTACATTGGATTAAATGGTATAGTGCCCATATCAAAGATAAACCCTAATTGACAAATTACATTCTCTGATTGCAAGGTGGAGTTTGATTTTGATAAACCTTAGTCTAGGATGTTATATGTTGGGGTGTAGGTGGGGTGTGGATGATAGGTGTAACCAATCAATATGGATAAGTTCTTTGATTGTAGTTTTGCTTGTTATTTCTTATCTTGACTGAATGGTTCTCAAGCCTTGTAGGAAAGGACTGGTGTCGTATCACCCACATTCGATTCATTAAGGTCGATGGGATCACATTTGAAATCCTAATCCATAAGTTGTCGCAGGTATGTGCCTGCAGCCTTGTCTTAGTTGTAACCTCTTCTTTTCAGTTGGTTGGTCTCATCATTTTACTTCTCATCATTTTAATTTTTTGTAATTCTCATAATTCTCTGGTTGGTACTTCTTTTCATTTTGCCTTATCTTACTTTGGTCTGCTGCTTGTATCCAACAAAACTCTTTTCACCATATATGTATCTCTACTCATCCACATAATTGTCATAGTCTACTGAAAAGTATTGAATATTGAATAGATTAGTGGTGCTAATCACTATTCTTTTCTGTTGTGGTAATGATCTTTTTGCTGAACTTTGTGTCTTTATAATTTTAGATGATCAACCTCTTGTAAGGATTTCTCATGTTTGGCATCTTCTGCACTTTTGTAAATATCTTGTCATGCTTTTAGATTCTAGTTATCATACTTTTGGGGGATAAGCTTATAGGTATGGTTGTCTTAAGTTGACCCAAATGAACATCACTAATGCTTAAGTATTTGTTCTGTAGTGATATAAAAAAATATTACTTTAGTACTCCACATAAACTAGCAAAAAAAGTGTAAACACACCTTATATGAAATCTTCCTTTCTTTGAATCTTGAATCCTCAAGGATAGGTCTCTGTCTATTAGATATTTGTTCCTATGAAAGGGCTTTCAAAGCAATTGTAAAATTTTATATTTGAGAGCTAAATGCTTGAAAGCAACAAAAAGGAGCAACACATCTGTTCTCTAGCATTTGGTCGTTTTTTTAGACATTTATGAATGGCTTATTTGTGAATATACTGATGTCATGCTTTTTAGTTGATTTTCATAGGTTGTTTCCTAGGTTGTTTTGCATCTTTTCTATTTGTTTGTGTGGTTTTGCATGTGACTTCAACTCTCTTTCAAGGGTTGGAGTCATTTGTCTTTGATTTTGTGTTTTGTATGCATTTGAAGCATTCAAGAGAAGTTTTGTAGCTTTCCCGAGCATTCTAGGAGATGGTGTGGGGCGGTGTTCGTAGTGTCAAGTCAAGTGAAGTCAAGTGGAGTTTGTCAAAGATTTCAAGGACAGAGTTGCAAGCTAAGAGGGTCTTAAAAGGAGTTACAAGAAATCTAAAGGAGCCAAGAAACGTTAAGAAAGAAACACCGAAAAAAACCGAGCATTGGAGCAAGTTCGAGGCAAGGCAAAAAAAGATGGGAGCTGGCTGTAGGTCGTGGCCGACCTCGTATGGGTCATGGCCGAACTGCCTTGAAGCCTAGCGGACAAAAACTTACCGCCCGAATAATTGTCTTTAGGGTGTTTTATTTATGGGTTTCCAAGATAGATTGTAATTTTCTTTTTAGAAGATATCCTCCTCTATATAAGGAGCCTTAGTGGTCTATTTTCTAGTCTGATGCAACATTATATCTCTTGGACAATTTAGAGAGACTTGGAAGGATTGTTAGGAGTTTGAGGATTTTCAAAGTTGTAAGTTTGGATTCCCTTTTAATACAAGTTGTTTTCTTTGAATCATGTCTTCTCCCTCTTCTTCTATGTTGATTGTTTGCATGATGATGAGTGAGTAGTCACCTTTTCTAAGGTTGGGGTGAAACCCAATATAAGAATGCATGTTAAAACTTGTATCTTTGATCAAAACCTAAACTTAATCTCTATCCTTTAATCTAACTTGTTGTGCTTAATTCCTTGATGAAAGTTGTGGCATGTTCTTGTTTGCAATTGAATTGAAAGATAAAATTGTGACTTTGAATAATTATCCGGGTTTGAAGCGAAAGTTAAAACCTTTAGATAACAAGTAGGATTGCATGTCGATATCTTTAAGATAGTTGAGATTTTGACGTGTTTATTTGTGGCAAAAGTCATCCATGAGATTATAGGTTGGTTGATCATTGATTGTTGTTTGTATGGATGATTATGTTGTGGTGGATTTTTGGTCCTAGATATTATTCTCATTGATTTTCCGTAGATTTTAATTACCCAGCTAAGGTCATCATCGACCCCTCTTAATTAGGTCGTGGCCGACCCTTTATGTTTTCACTAGTACAAGAAAGGGTTCATACAATGGTTAAAAAAGGGAACAGACAATGGTTTTCAAACCGTTGTCGTATCCAACGTTGTCTATTTGAAGACAACGGTTAAGTGATAGACAACTGTTCTCATAGACAACGGCTGTGTACATTGTCTAAGAAGTTGTTAACCGATGACTATGGAACATAATATTTAAATATTATATGAACCGTTGTTTATGGTGCGTAGACCGTTGTCAATGCTTACTTAGACAACGGATGTATACATTGTCTAAAGGTATGTATGATCGTTGTCTTATGCTCGTAGTAAATAATATTTGAAATTTGTTTATATTGTTAACCGTTGTCATTGTTCGATAAGACCGTTGTGGTATTGAACTTTGGCACCTCCAACCGCTGTCTATAACTATAATTGTAGCCATTGTGTATGTCATTTAATCTAATATATATATATATTGCATATGATCGAAAGGGTGCTCGAATAGTCCGTATTTGTCCACACACCCACACAATATATATATATAGTACTCGATCATTTTTAACATAATTCATATATTGTATATATATACTAGGTAAGGAGCCCGTGCGATGCACGGGCCCGGTTTGGTTGTTGGGGATAGGTTGTTGTTGAAAGATGCTAAATACAATAGCTATTTGTTTTTCTGCTTGGATTCATTTATCTCAACGCTTATGTAATGTGTTGGAGGAAATTTTTTGTGTCGCTTTTAAAATATTATTTAGAGTACTATATAGTTTAAAAACATTAGGTATTTAATTAATATCGAAGAGAAGTGTAGAGGAATATAGTATAGTTGAATTATATTGAAACCAGATACTGCTATGGTGTTTCTTGGATTCTAAGTTTCGAAACCTATATGCTTATGTAATTGTGATATATTACAAAATAAAATATTAAAGTCAATCTGCAGTATGGTTGAATCAAAGTGTGTATACTACAGCGCATGTTTTTCGGCGGCGCTACGGTGGGGCTGGATTCCTTTTTTAAATGTTTCAAATTGGGCAAATAAAAAAATGATAAGTGCAACATGATTTAGCACTTCAAAAACGGGAAAAACTAAACATATTTGCTCCAGAATTCATCTGCTTTTGACTCGAGAATTTATAATCCAAAGTCGCTTGGTCAGAATCCGAACGTACAGAAATCCATATGTACTTGTATCAATACAATGGTAGATAAAAAATTGCTATATTTATTTTTCCATATACTAATAATGACAATATGTTAGTTATCAGGGAAAAAAATACTTGAATTAGTGGAAATGATTGTTGACCGTAGTATAGAATTTTAGATACTATGCTTTATATAGAACCCTATGACTGATCAACGTGTGTACATATGTAAGGTATAAGAGAATTAAGTTATAGTAAATGGAAATGCGAAAAGACCACCACCAAAACATATTTTTGTTATTTTCGGCGAAAAAGGAAATTATATTCATTAATTGCTATATAGGGATACAAAAAGGTGTCAGTTGTTCCTCGAGAACAAAGGAATCAGTTGGTTCATTGTATCTCATTAAACGCGTGCGTGTATCATATATGAACATAGTGGGCCCAATAAGCGTTCATACCCATCCGTGTGTTTATATTGAAATGGTCCCTGCCTTCAGCGAGAAAACCAGATAGGGTTTCAGCGAGTTCCTTCAGGTACGAATTTCTCGTTTTTGCCTTTTCCTGGTCCGTTTCCGGCAGTTGCTTCATTCTTTTGAACTCGTTGTTTGCGTCGATGAACTTATATTTCCGGTTTCCTATTTTTCAGATTCATTTCGTCTTTGTTTGCCTTTGATAGACGGCGGCGTTTGACGTGTTATTCGTGTTGATTCGTTTTCCGGAGGCTTGAAGCCAACAATCCGTCGTCTCAGGCAGGTGCTTGGAAATTCCGTTGGTTCAATTGTTAGAATCTGATGCATGCACATGTACTTGTTGTTACAGATTTCTGATTAGGTTGATATAGAGGAAGTGATAATCTATTGATATGCATTCCTAAATAAATTCAACGGTGACTTGGAGGAAGGTTTTTTAGTCGTATATTATCTGTATTCAAGTAAACCCCGACTTAACAGTTACATTGCTACCGCCTGTTTCATGTATATTTTTGAGTACGTTTATTGATTGGTGAAAGTTCTGTATGTTGTAGAAGAAGTATATATTGGAGTCTTGATTAGGTGTTTGCACCCTTTGTGAAATTAGTTGTTGTTTATTTGATTATATGAACAGAGAAGTATGATGGTTTTGTATATGTAATCATGGTAAATACTCTTGTTTTCGATTACGTTGCTTGTTTTGTCTGTGGTGGCCGCTGATCGTGTCGTGTAAATAATTTTAGGGTAGCCGATCTTACGTTGGTAATGTTCATGAGTAAAATAGTTGTATTAATGACGACCAATCCTATCCAACACTTGTAAGTTTGCCTAATATAGTCAAATAATGAGAATATATCCGCCCCACAAACTATTTCTGTAGATGTGAGTGTGGTTAACTATCGTAAAATTGGTATGTGACCATAGCCGTTTATTGCTATCTTCGTTACCTTCTATATATTGTGCTGTTAATTATAATTATGGTTTTAGATTAACTTTGATGGCCTCTTCTTTCTCATTTTGTCTACTTTTCATCAGATTGGTATTCTTACACGTGTGGCCGTGTTTTAAATACGCAGTATTGTATGAGTGTAATGGTATTGTAATGTTCATGGACTGTATCTGACTTTAGTTCATAGCAATTTTTGTTGCATTTAAGTATCAATTTTGTAAAATAGATTGCTACCAAATAGCCATTTCGAAACTGCTGCATCTGAATTGTTGGAATCTGTGCATAATCTAAGTATCCATATTTGCAGGCAAAATGGCTTCCAGTTCAGCTAGCTCGTCTGATTCCGACATCAGCGGTGATGAGTTCGATGCCTATCACCACGTGATATACAATAAGATGGTTGACCTTCAGATTCGGGTCCGACGTCCAGACGGAACACTTAAGTGTCCTTTTTGTGTAAACAGAAAGAGGCAAGTCTGGGATATTGTGGCGTTGCGACAACATGCCAGAGGAATTGCCCGTACCTTTGGGGGCCAGAGGTCGCCACGATGTAAAGCAAGGCACTGGGCTCTGGTTCAGTACATCGATGATGTTCTTCATGATCAAGCCTAGTTATGGAGACTTCATCTATCCAAGACTATTATATCTTATATAATTATCTATTTAGCCTTAGTATCTTTGAATGTTTGGTTATGTGGTGTGGTAGACCGTTTTAGTCTCTGAATTTTTTGGGCCCGTATTTGGACAGATTTTTTTATCGGCTTGCTAATCGCAACTTTTATGATGGATTGCATCTTACTGTTATATTTATATATATATATGTGATTTTGATCAGATTTTGATGTGTTTGGCGTATGCAAATCTAATACGATGAACGGTCGACTTATATAAGTGTATTTTTGGCTATCCGAGATTACCAGTGGATAATGTAATAGAGTCAGTGTGCACAATGTAATTCAGGCATGAGGTTTTTTCTGTGTAGTGTCAAATATCAGCTCAAGCATGCACTGTTTTGACTCCGAAGGTTTGGGTTTAAGGATTTGAAGGCGTTGTCTTACAATGATGCAGTCTCGCTGGTGTGGAGTGCGAGCAACAGACGAAGACCCAATAGACAAATTTGAATATGATGGGCAACGAAATATTTGTTTTGAGTTGCTGCCTGTTCCTATAGGCGTTGTAAAGTAAATTTAAGAAGGTATTAAGTGCAGCGAAGTTTTAGGACGTGCTAAAACATTCGATAAAATAAAGGTGGGTAAATATTGCGGAAATGTTTAGAAAGAAGTATCGAAACCGTAACATAAAATCGGTAGCCTTTACTGCCTAGTATAACAAAAATCCGACTCAAAGTATCGTCATACCAAGCCATTTGCCAATGCCTTCCACCTTCACATGATGTCCGATGCCAAACATATTGCTGTTTCTGCTGCCAGAAGCAATAGAGAATAATCAACGTGAGAGTAAGCATGGCACATAAAGGTCTGAGGATGTTCCTACTATAGGTCTGAGGATGCTCCTACTATAGGTCTGAGGATGCTCTTACTATAGTAAACGCTCGCGAACATACTATATGGACACGCATTCATATGCCAATATGAAGCTGCACGGACAAAAGACACTCAATCGGTAGGTGTGATCTAAATCTAAAAGCTGGGAGAATGAGTTTTGAAAGTTGAGACAAAAAACGTTCTATTACCTGCATTTTTTGTCTATCTATCTAATATAGCAGAAATCCTACTTCTGTTACGTTAATTTAGAGAGGGAAATAATCAAATGGCGAATAGTTGCGTAACCAACAACCATACATCATACATCAGACAGCATACATATAATTGAAAATAGGCCATAATATGCTGGAATACATAAAAACATGTTTTTGAGTCCCAAAAACAAAATAACAACCCATCACGGTAGGGAATATTGCTAGGCTGACGAAGTAACATTAGAGTCCATGAGAGCAGAAGGGGTAAGAACAAAACGGAAATCCAGGGCAGTCAGTGACTGACATCCTTATAGTAGCCGCATATGAGTGCGT
Organism: Polygonum maritimum; assembly: GCA_963924305.1. Classification (NCBI taxonomy): domain Eukaryota; kingdom Viridiplantae; phylum Streptophyta; class Magnoliopsida; order Caryophyllales; family Polygonaceae; genus Polygonum; species Polygonum maritimum. The sequence goes on from OZ002730.1 coordinate 28,423,362, forward strand.
ATATGTGCGACAGAGCTTAGTCTAAGGCCATGGGCGATGAGGGCGCATATGACAGCTGTGCGCATCGACATTCTCATCTGAACCATCAAGCAGGATGTCATATATCTAGTGCTCATTTGGATCGGTTAAGTGCTCCTGTGCGCGGTATGACTTTGCAACAACTCTCCCCTTCCGCATGATGCATTGAGCGTTCCAATCCACCACGTCGCCAATATTGAATTCCTGGCTCGATTGGTCCTTAATATCCTCACGAACAAACCGCTGGTGTATAATCTGGTATTGGTCTTGTTTGGTGTAGTAGTCGTCGTCATCTTTTGGTTTATTGTCGTACTCGCCGTCGTAATCTGGGTCAATCACACACCACAGTTGCACTATATAAAAGGCTTGATTGAAGTGACCTATGACCTCTCCAAGCAAAGAGACACCAAGCCACTTTCCAAAACCTTTGATCTCTACATCTTTACCTCTGGGGAACATCCTCGTGTTCCTGCATTCGAAAGGAACAATCTGTAGCTAATACAATAGCATCTTAAAAGTGAAATCCAATCCGTCAATTTTTGCAAGCAACATAAACTTCTAGGTATCTAAGTTTGATTAAATCCATGCATCAAGAGACACACCTCAGTACTGTATATAGAAGGAGTCGTTGAAGAGATAACTATGGCCTTAGTGTTGTTATTTAGTCAGATCAGATGGCTCAAAAAGGCTAATCAAATATAAAGAACATCATGTTTTATTATGATTATTGCAATATAATAAGGCATACATACATACCAGGAGGAAGAGATGTTTGAGTTGGAATGGAGGATGTTGTGTGTGGTAGAGATTCGTTCCAATGGAATATGAGGACGGATTTCATAGCCATCGCAAGTAACCACTTCAGTTGAATGATCAAGCATAATGAGGTATGTGTACATGTTTGCTGGATCAATTCTGTTACGATCTTTGATAATTTCCTTCTGAATGATTGTACCTTTCAATATCATATATGATTCCTGCCAATCGACAACGTCTCCAATGTTGTATTTAAGGCATTCTTTACGCGCTTCAGTATCACGAACAAATTGAGGATGCACAACACGATATTGCTCTTGCTGCTTAAGGTAGTAGGAGTCATCCATTTGATGATCAGCATCGTTGTCTGAGTCAGCATCATCCATAACAACAAAAATCTCCACAATGTAGAATGCACGCTTGACAGAGCCTACGATCTCTCCAAGTAATGTCGCTCCAGTCCATCTATCAAAGCCCTTGATTTCAACCTCATGACCAATGCTAAACACTGCCATTGCTTCTAGATTTGTTGCGAAATACAGCGTGGATCAGGGATTTAAACAGCAAAGAATCTGAAGTCAGAAAACATTGAGAATGCAGAGGGCCAAAAATATGATGCAAAACATAACAACAGACACGTTTACTATGTAACAGAAAAAGGCAGCATGAAATGTGAGATTTGGGTATAGTATTTGAAACGAACAACTTGCAGTGGAAAAGAGAGTACCGGAGGACGAAAAAGCGGGAGCTGAAAGTTAGCAATCGAGGTCTAGGCAGGGCCGCTTCTTCTTCCGTTTTCCAAGTGAAGTTCTTCGTTCTAGGGTTTGGACTTCTTTTTATATAAAAATGAAAGTGTCTCTACTTGCCTTTTAGATAACCTTATGCAAATATAGTATTGTGGGCCTTTATATTATTTTATTGTCTTTGTGAGAATAAAATATATGGCAATAACAGTAAAACAATATTAGGTAAATGTCCACTTCCTTCCTTTCGTGTTTTCTTCAAAATCATGTCCTCTTTTTGAAGTCCAAACCCAAATAGAATCAAAATCAATTAATTGATACCTGAGAAGGGCTGCAATGGCGTATTTGTTCAGTGTTTACACAACGGTGCAAGGTAATATCGATCTGCTTCATTGTACGCTATTTGATTGTCCTCCATTTTTGCTACTGCGATTAAATTTCGGCCAAAACTTTTGGTTACAGGGTGTCACTATAAATTTGGGCTGTGACCATTCAGAATTTCATGTCGTATAAGTATGGCAGGCTCACATCGCGATTCGTGAAGGGTACAAATGCTGTTGCTACTGTATTTGTGCAATTTAGTTGTAAGAAGGCTTACCAATCACATTGCTGTCTGTTTTGATTGCATTATTTCGCCAGCAGCCCTTCATGAGCTGCTCTAGGATCAGTGATATTCCCTCATTATTTCATTTAATATTCAATGAATTCAAACATTGTATTTAATTTGTCTCTAAAGTACAGTTGAGGAGATAATAGATGTGTGGTTATAATAGAGGATGACTGAATTTGTTAGGCTAAATCCATGGTGACTACAGAGAAGGATAGTTTTAAATCTGTTTTGTTAAACCTCTAACGGCTTGTTTAGAGCTGTATCAAATTCCCAGTCGTTGTCTTTTGATTTCATATATGCGTGTTTCGTCAAACCCAAATTGCTGGTCTTTTACTGCAGGAAGATTTGGGTAGATGGTGAAAGACATGTAGATGGTCATTGATCATGCTGTAGCAATTGATCGCCAACTTGTTCGACATATGTATAATGCATTGATTGCAGACATAGGTTTTCGTGAGGGTATGCAATGGAGCTGTTGGCCAACTTATAAGATTAGAACGCTTATCTAAATCCTGTTAGTTACTTGAAGTACGGGGAAAAATCACCGAGTCATTAGTAGCAATCCTTGGTTCTTAATTTGTGACTAAAAGCGTTCACCCTTGCACTGGATTAACCAGAAGTCCTGTTGTTTAGTTATCCGAGTCAGCAACTCCGTTTTTTACCTTTACTTCCAAAGATGTATGCGATTTCTTCCTTATTTTCCATGAATTATGTTTAATTGAACGCGCTGCTAATGTGGTGCATGTACATATAATGTTCAATAGGCAGTGCAAACCAAACACATATTTTATTTCTATTGTTTTGATTGTAGGTATGGTATGAGGTATGCTGTAAACTATGTCAAGTCTATTTATGTGAAGAGGAGTCTTGAAACAAACAAAATGATTCATGTGGTTCGAATGGTATTGAAAGCAGTATTATATTGCTACAATATGCGTACTCGACAGTTTAGTAGCCCAAAGCTTGGATACCTATCAAACAAATTTGTGCTTTTTTTTGGCTTTTTGCTGAGTGTAAATAACTGTGATAAGTTTTTAAACTTAGTTAAGTAGCAACATCATTGTAACTGGTTTCCTATTGTAGTTGGTATGTACTTGTTTTGTTCCCCAGACACTCCAACTTATTTAAACAGCCCCTTTCCAAACACTGTGAGCTGTAGCGGCTACATAAATTTATTGCGTACATTATACAAGCTACTGAATAATGGTAAACAGCAGTCCAATTGTAATTCTAAAGCAATAGATGATTAGGCAAATTTTTTTACTCCTGCTTAATCTTTAGTGTTTCCAGACCTTGGTTATTTGGTACATTAGGTGTTTCATTCAATTGACTGTTTGGTATTTCTTTCAAGAACCTAGACTATAATGTGATTCATTTTATTTGCTTGCAGAGCTTTGAAGCATTTCTCTCTTTCTTATCATTAGAGATTGGGAACATAGCTGCTACTGCTGTCTACGGAGCCAAGGCGAGTTCAAATGGGCTTATTTAGTATACATTTCTTACATTATGAAAACTCCATGTTATTAAAAACCATTACATGAAGCTTGGTATAACTTGTGTATATCCTAAAGGTCCATTTCAGTACAAATGGGCTTACGGTAAAAACCATTTCATTGGTCATAGACATACAGTCATGCAATTGACTTCTCAGGTTCCCTTTAAGTTGATGCCAAATACGGTTGATACGATGGTGCATAAGGTCAGGCCACACTAAATATTTACATAACCTGTATAAATGTCCACGTCATATGACATCTGGATAAAATTAGACGCAGCATATTACGCTTGTTTGGCAATGCTCATTCGTCGGCTTTGGCCTTATTGTGGTACAGTGTGTAGAAATCCAAGGACATGTGGCTTGTAAGACGCAAATTCCAATAATGGTTCAAAATACTAACCATTCAATGAGTGCCAAACAATCTTCAGGTAAGTTGTTCATTAGACTTTGGTGTTGAGTCTTGCTGGTGTTTCTGCTTATGTGTGGCTTTGCTGGTCTATATCATTTCCTTGCTATTGCTGATAAGAAACAGGAAAGCATAATATTATCAGTACCAATGTAGAATGTGAATGCGTGAAGCTATGTAATAATGTAACTATATGTTTCTGATACGGACCTCATTTAATACATCCAGATTGTTGAAGGCTTCGCTAAATACGATATTACGTGTATGATTGCAGGAAAGTGCATCAATTGGCACCAAGGCAAATTTCAGTCAATGTGGATCTGTTACTCTTGAAACCGCAACGTATAGCTGTCCATGACAGAACACTGGTTTTGGTAAGTACACACCGACGAAATTCAATGATTGTCCTTAACTTTTGTTGATCGTCATTGCATAGCATGGTTTAATAAGGAACTGCCGCCTTTTCATTACGAAGAGCCACTGGCTTGTATTAGAATTCAATGAGATTATAGGAATTAGTACTTGGTTGTTGACGTGGCTTCCTGTAATGATTTCAACCTCAATTATCCTTTCACCAAGTCTTTTTATGATGAGCCTCGTACCGTTACATAATCCCTGACTGGGATTTATATTCTTTAGTAGCATTACCGGTAATCCTTCTTTCAACTGAAGCATGTGCGGAGGCATACCTTCATTGCAAAAGAAATTCATTAGTTAAACACTCAAGTGGAATTGGAAAATTCTAAGCACTTTCGAATGTTAATTAAAGCTTACCTGGGAATTTTAGGGTGTTCAAAAACTCGGTAGGATACATCATTTCCTGTTCAGCAGTATCCGCGGATGCTTTGCAAATTTCATCGGAGCTCATATACGTTTTAGAATATCCATTTAGCTGTTCGTACATGTACTCGTTTATGATATCTGCATCATCGTTCAGTGGCGTCAATATTGCCCTCTCACGTAGGTAGGCCGCGTCTTCTTTCCTTGCCATGAAATCTGGGAATGTTGCATTAACGATTGCTTCAATTGGAGACTCCCCAGTGTTGATGATATATTGATCAGGTATCTGAATCTAGGTGTCTTCGTCTTCCCCTTCTTTAGCCTGTGCTTGTACCTTACCTTCTCTAATATTCAAGATCCATTGATTAAAGTTCCTCTTTTCCCGATTGATTTCTCCGTCCGAGCCTAATTCATTCACTCGCATGCTCCTTTTCAAACTCAATAATTGACAGCTGGTCCACAATTCGGAACTATTTATGCATGACTGCACAATCTCCTGTCTACTACCTTTTGGGATAACGGGCAAGATCTGGTGAAAATCGCCCCCTAGAAGAACTGTAATGCCTCCAAACAACCTGTCCCTGTTCGCTTCATCAGTGCGTGAGCGTATGTTTGTTAGTGTTCTGTCCAAAGCTTCATATGCAAACCGTTGAGTCATAGGAGCCTCGTCCCATATAATCAATTTTGCCTCATTCATGAGCTGTGCCAGATGGGTGTTCTGTTTAATTCCACACGTACTCGTTTCCATTAATTCCAGTGGTATCAAAAATCTGCTGTGTGCGGTCTGACCGTTCGGTAACAGAAGTGCTGCAATACTTGTGAATGAAGAAAGCAAAGGCAGTAAATTAAGGTGGAGCGTATATTTTAAAATGTAGCCAAATTCGATTTAGGAGGTGGTAATAGAGAAGAGTAAATAGTTTTTGCGTTAAATCCTTGAGCGCACTACATTCGTCTGCCACGTTACCTGAAGACGCGACAACGAGTACAATGTTTCTCTCCGACCGTAGCCGAGCAATTATGGCCTGGTAAACGAATGTTTTGCCCGTGCCGCCTGCTCCGTAAATGAAGAAAAGCTCCCCTCGGTTTTCGTGAACCGACGATACAACCCTGTTATAAATCAAGCGCTGATCTGGATTTAAGGCTGCATGCAAAAAACTGTGTTCATCGGCCAGCTTCACAATATCATGGTTTAGTTCTTCCTGTATGAGGCGGTTGTATGTCCTGGATAAAAGTGTGGGATCAGGCCTGGGCATTCCTAAATAATCAGCTAACGATTTGCCATTCGTGTTCAGCATCTCCTCAATATATACCAAACAATAATTCTGTATCTGTTCCTCCATGAGGACCAAATCCGGAATCTGGAAGCGGAATTCTTTTCGCTTGTGGTATAGGATGTCGTCGGATAGCATATGCCATGTTTGTTCCCAACATTGTTAAGGACTGCTGACCTCGCAAAACAGTAGAATTGTTACAAACAGCTCACGCAATTGCTTGCCCGAGGCCAACTGATGTGCTTTTGCAATAGCCTCTATCCACTCTTTGTCATCATTAACCAACCCCAATACATAACAGGCTTCTCTAAATGTAGAGTACACAATGCCGTTTACAGTTCTTATATCTTCATAAGTCCTAGGGCCCGTGACAATATTCAGTAACCTGCGCAGGTAGTATCTCTCACCTGATGTCGGATGACAATAGGTTATCCTACCGATGCTCCTACCTTTCTGCCGACGCGTCCATATTCTGTCATCATTATTCCACACATAGCGCTTTGTAATTTCAGAATAGGTCCATTTCTTGGCTGCGGGGTCGTGGCCGTTCAACTGTAACCATTCCGTAAACATGGTGTCCTTGATTCGTTCTCTATTCAGTAGTGTCAGTAGCGGCTGTGTATCAGGAACAGTCACTGTTTGTTCATCTGGTAAATGGAATGTCAGCCTCATAACCGGAGGTGTAGAGTAGTGAATGTCAAAACTGAAAATGCGCCAGGCTGCTTCGCATGGCGATAAGTAGCGGCAGTCTAAGAAATGCTTGATCTCATCGACATTGATTACTCTCTGACCTTCCGAGCCATCAGACTGCACAACATTCTCTTGACTTACTACAGTTTCCCTGTCAGGGCCCTTGTTAATGTACTTAAAAAGATATTTAACAACACCGTACCTACCACACCACTCTACATTTATATGTGCATTGTACTTCAACAAAAGGTACCGGTTATATGGGACAACAGATCTGTTGTCCAACTTCTTGCCGCCTTTAATCACCGATTTTCCATCATTCCTTCGACGGTACAGCGGAAAGCCCTCTTCATTTATTGTTGTTTGGCTCTGATATGCTTTTGGAAAATGCTTAGTGCAATTGCCGTCTATCATACACGGAGAATCCAGATTCTGTTTGCCGCATGGTCCATGTAGCATAAATTGAGTAACCAACTTAAATGCAATCGGATATGTGTCTCTGTCGGGCAACTCGGCTGAGATCACACTGTCGATGTCAGCAGCAGTGTCACTTGTTCCCCTCTTTCTTTTCAGCCAAACTAAGATGTGTGCATGGGGCAGACCCCTCTTTTGGAATTCAATTGTGTAGACAGCTGTTCGTATAAACGGTGTAAAGAGAAAGTGTTAATTCAATGCAGTGTTTATGTATCAAAGGATGAGCAAACATATATGTAAACGCAGCAGCCACAAATGTCTGCTTTATATTAACAGGTTTGATGGATGTAGGTTAACATGATTGATGCATTCTGTGAAAAATGCTATAATGCTGTTCATACATACCTGCGCGTGTTTTGCCAAGAACCTTGTTTTTAATTATGTCCTCCATCATCAGATTGAGCTTAATCTTGAATAGGCGTGTTATTATGTCGGGCCTGTTTGCTGCTTCCTGACCAGGTATGTCTGTCAGTATTTCTTTAATCTCATCCCAATTTTGGTTGGCCGTAACTGTAGTGAAAACAGTCGGATTGCCGAATGTTCGACAAAGGGCCATGCAGTCCTGGAAACTCTGTACATAGTACCGGGGGTGAAGCTCAAACACACACCTCATAACATGATATAACACTCAAGCTCTAAAACATGAAAGAGCAACCTAGGATCTACCCAGATCTAACATGTAAGCCCCAAAGTCCCCAAACAAGAATGATCCTAAACACTCGAATTTTACCACTCAATTCTGCTTAGGCGCCCTTTTGGGTTTTCACCTAACCGCTCTTTTCATTTTTCTCAAGGTGTGCTCACCAAATACTCACAACTCTCATGAACCTCATATTACCCCAGCCTAATGCTGGTCCGGGTTACCTGCTTATTACCTGAGCCGCCCTTTCGGGTTTTCGACTCATCCCAGGATTTAATATGTCTTTTATCAATTTTTATGGCTCTTTCTATCTTTTTTCTTTTTCTTTCTTCCTTTATTATGCAAAAAAAATATGGTGCACGTGCTCCATGAAAAGAAGAAAATCAAAAATCTGAAGCAAATCACTAACTACACTAACTAGGATAAGCAAATGCGAGTACTCCCTCCCCCATACTTAAATCCTTCATTGTCCTCAATGAAGCAAAGAAAAAGGATAGAAGCAAGGAGAAAGGTATATCAGAAGACTCACAAACGATTGAAGAGGGGTGGAATGGAAGAACTCTTCAAAGGTGGTAGAAAGCATGGACGAAAGCTTTGGAATCACCATTCTGCAGGCCAACCGCGGGCGCGGGTGTACGGGCCGCGGGCGCGGAAGCAACACAGTGAGAGAAAACGTCAACTTCTTGAAGGAAACCACGGCCGCGTCCGGTTTGGCGCGGTCGCAGCCTTGGTGCAGTCTCGTGCACTTGACTTCTCTTGAACCGGATGATGTGCAATGAACCTTCGTAACTTGGCTTGTCTCTTGGAAGATGGACAAATACTTGAACTCGAGATATGGAGAAAAGAACTCTCGGGGGAACAAAGCTCCCCCATACTTAGGCTTTTACACATAGCCAAAAGAACGGAATTACAAAGGTGGATGGAAAGAAAATATAGAAGGGTGAAAAGATAGATGGATGGGAAAGATATATGGAAAGTAGAAGATAAATGCCCGATTTTTTTTTTGTATTTTTTTTTTTGAAATTTTTTTTTGCCAGACCCGGCCTCACCGCGGGCGCGGTACCCGAGGCTCGGGAGCGGTAAATTTTGTTTTTTTTTTCGGAACCCGCTGCAAGAAAACCGCGGGCGCGGTACGTGTACCGCGACCGTGGCGCTAGTACCTGTTCGTCGGTATGAGTTCTGGTGCTCTACCGCGGGCGCGGTATGGCTGCCGCGAGCGCGGTTTTGCACCAGAATGTCCTTTCGGACCTAGTACCTGCACGTTAGCCCGAATAAAGCAAAAATAACCTAAGCTATGAATGAAAAACAATCGATCTAATCCTTGCGTTGCCTCCCAAGCAGCGCCTTTGTTTAACGTCGTTGGCTCGACGTTCTTCGGCTCATCTAGGCTCATACATCGTCAAAGCCCGAAGCATCCTATCAAATCCTTGTGAACAACTTATGTGTAGGAAAGTATAGCACAATGATGAATTGAAAATGAATAATATAGCATTCAAGCACCGTTTCAATTTATCAAAGTAACTAGAGAAGTTAGGGGTAGATTGTTTGGGATGGGACCAATTGAGAGGGTGAGCTAGTTCTTCAAAAGTTTTGATTCTCATGTCAAGACTATTACCCTTAAATTTGGAGAATTCATTAGGTAATTTATCATGCTCAAGATCCTTTTCAAACAAAGGAGGCAACCAGATATCAATGGGAAGTGGGGGAGAAGAAGGAGGGAAACAAGGATCATGATCTCTTACAGCAGAGGGCTCCACAAAAAATGTATTAGAGATTATCACAAGGAGTGTTTCTTTCTCTCCAAGAAAAGCATAATTGAGATGCTCAAGGGGTTGCTTCAATTCAATCTCGGGTGCCTGCACTATAGGGGGGACAAGTTCCTCTTTCGGGAAGGTTAGTAGCGGGGGCCCAATGGCCAACACATCATTCTCATTCCTATTCATGCTACCAACAACATCATTCATCACAGCAGGCAAGGCAAATTCCACATTAGAAGATTTTTCATCACACTCTATAGAAGATTTTAGTGCATTATCATGATTTTCGTCAAAGTAATTTTGCACTAAAGGATCAAGAATATCAATAGAGCATAGCAAAGGATCATCAGAAGGGAATTTCATGGCTTCAGTGACATTGAATTCAACTTGTTTTCCCTCAAATTCCATAGTTAACATGCCTTTGCTCACATTAATGCATGTTTTAGCAGTTTTCATGAAAGGGCGACCAAGCAATAATGGAGTAGCATGTGAATCATGATTCATGTTAAGTATGTAAAAATCAGCAGGAAAAATCAAGGAATCAAACATGATTAGAACATCTTCAACCAAGCCTCTAGGACGAATAGTGGACCTATCAGCTAATTGAACTACTATGTCGGTTTCTTGCAAAGGCCCTAGACCTAAAGATTTATACACAACATGAGACATGACATTGATTGAAGCACCCAAGTCAAGCATAGCATTTTCTACCCTAGTATCACCAATAACACAAGGAATAGCAAACACTCCTGGATCACCACATTTTTTAGGCATGCGTTTTTGAAAGACAGTAGACACACGTTCAGGTTCTTTGACAGACTTCTTAGGTTTCCCTTTCAATTTTTGGTTCCTTTTAATGATGCACAATTATTTTAGAAATTTAGCATAATGAGGAACACTTTTAACAAGTTTGAGTAAAGGGATATTGACCTCACAATTGGTGAATGTCTCGAAGATGTCCTTGTCCCTTTCCAGCTTCCTTGTGTCTTTGAGAGCATCCGGAAATGGTGGAGGCGGCTTGTAAGAGCTGAGAGGTGGAAAATACGGCCTAACATAGTCATCCACCGGCTCTGGAGCGATACCGCGGTCGCGGCCCAGCTGGCGCGGTCGCGGCGCATCCGAGTTTTCAGAGTTTCCGAGATCTCCGTAAGCGCGGGCGCGGTGGGTGGAAGCGTGGTCGCGTTTTGGTCCCAGGGACTCGTGTTCATCCTCTGTTGGATCACCGCGGGCGCGGCTTATGTGCCGCGGTCGCGAGGCTTCCGTTGAGTGGTTAATATGAGCCTCTGTAAGGATTTCGCGGTCGCGGTCCTTTGGGCGCAGTCGCGGTGGCTCCTCCGGAGAGCTGTTTTCTGTGCCTAGCTCTCGTCCACTCCTCAATGAAATAGCACTTACATTCATCACTGCTTGAGGAGTAGGGTTGATTTTCGCGGCAATCTCATTGATTCTCATCTCGACCGCCGAATTCAAGTCCCGGAACTTCCTCTCGAATAGCTCATTCATCTCCTCCAGTTTCCTAGAAAGATGTTCTTCAGCTGATGGCTCATCAGGACAAGAGGGTGTTGTGCTTCTATTCTCCTCAGCAATGTTCTCCACTATTTTAAAGACTTCCTGGGGACTTTTGTCTAGATAAGAGCCTCCACATGAAGCGATTATCAGCTTCTTGTCCAACTGACAAAGACCGCTCATGAAGAACCACACGAGATCACGAGCTGGAAACCCATGGCATGGACAACTAGCAATGAGCCCTTTGTAGCGATTATAATAATCGTACAAGCTCTCCCCTTTTTGTTGCTGCAGAGTGGAGATATCCCTCTTCAGGGCTGCCCTTAATGGAACAGGAAAATATTTATCCAAGAATGCAACCCTCATCTGATCCCATGTTGTAATCCGCTGTGAATGAGGATTGCTTGATATGAGCATATACCAATCCTTGGCTGAGTCAGTCAGCGAGAACGGAAAGGCTCGCAGATTGATTTGATCGAAGGTGACCTCAGCAGGTTTCATGCCTAGACAGACATACTCAAACTCCCTGAGATGTTTAATTGCATCATCCGTAGGTTGCCCACCAAAATGAGGCAAGAGAGCAATCAGGCCAGGTTTCACCACAAATTCTACCCCTTCAGCTAATGCGGGGTACTCAACAGTCAGGTGCTCTTGTTTGAGACCGGGAGCACATAATTGCCTGATCGATTGATCAGCCATTCTGTCTCCTGAAATCAACGACAGTACTTGCAAAGAAATCAGTAGCAAAGGTGTGGACCGTAAGATAGGTCCACACAATAGTCAACACAAATATCACACTAAATAGAACCTAAGTTCCCCGGCAACGGCGCCAAAATTTGACTCGGGCAAAATCGTTGTTCCCTTATCAAAAATAAACCCAAACACACAAACCAAGTATAGTGAGCAAGTATGGGATCGCACCCTAGAGAACTTAAGGTATCTAGCCTAATATTTGTATCAACTAAGAACAAAGAGGGGGATTTCAATGAGAGAGTTTCAATCACCAAAGAAAGAAGACAAATCGACAGTTTCACAAGATCAATCAAAGTACTAAAGGCAGGTTCATTCAACAAATCCACTTAAAAAGAGTCGTTTGATCATTGATTCACACCAATTCCTTTCAATCCAATGGTTAATTCCAATCCTAATCTTGACTAATTTCCTGTCCACGGTCCAGGAAATACTTAACAATTATAGAGGACGCTCAAATCAATATTAGCATTAAGAACAAGGATATATAGGATGCATGCAAGAGAAATCAAGCTACGAGTAAATTTCACAAGCAAACAATCAATTCTCTTCTTAAATCCTAGTTGCATAAACAACAGATCCAGGTTTAAGTTGTTTTCACAGAATAGGTTTGTCCACGGTCCAAACCCGTTCCAACAATAGAAGATCAATCAATTCAATAGGTTAATTACTCCTAGAGAAACAATCAATAATCATGTAATTAAGCACAAGAGAATCAATAATAACCAAAGGAATAGGAAATGGATTTAGAATCTCACAAACTAATCAATCAAAGCTTCATTGATGAACAAACCCTAGAGAGGTTTAGTTCTCCATAATCTTCATAAAACTCAAGTCTTCAAAACCAAGGTCAAAGATTAATTACAATCCTAGAGGGACTCCTCCATATATAGCCCAAGGAACAAACTCCACGAGATAGATAAGGAAAGAGGCAAAAAGATAGAAAAGGAAACAAGATAGAAAGATTTCGGCCCGCTTCGGATTCGGCATCGGCGCGGTCGCGTCGCTCCCACCGCGCCCGCGTTTTCACAACAGAGAAGAACAAGTCGGTCTCGGGAAGCACCGCAGTCGCGGTGAACAATCCGCGGTCGCGGTTTCTCGACAGAATCACTAGTGTCACTTCGGGGGCTGTTTTGACCATTTTCAGCTTGGAATCTGACTTCGGTGTAAACAAATGAATTGAAGCCCTTGAAGTTAGCTTTCCAATGGCACCGGAATCAGCTCAATCCGACCTCTGTAGCTCAAGATATAGCCTTTGCAAGCATGTGGTGTCGCGCAGACAGCTCAAAACGCCTTAAAACTCTTGATTCTTGAATTCCTGTGTCTTCGGCCTAGATATTACAATTAGGCACAACTCTAACCTAAACACACTCAATATAGCCCTAAAATACAAGAGTTAACCTATACAAAATAGGCCGAATCAGGGGGTTGCCAGTAAAACTCGATGGCAGTACAATTCTTTTCCCCACAGCAGTAGCGTTTGTGTCTCCACGCGTTACTGCATCACAAACATTCTTATAAAGTTCGGCCCGCAGGGTCTTTTGGTTGAGGCGCATCCACCTCAGGCGTTCCTCCTCTATCGCTATGTACGCATCTACCAAATATTGTTGGAATAATCTACCCCCCCGTATCAATGTCGTTCCCTCGTCATCTCTCTGCTGAATCCTATAGGCATAGTACTCACACATCGTCACAAAAGAACACTTTGTTTTCCTCTTTCCAGTGTTGGTGTGATATGGTATTTTTTCATGATACCCATCTTCGCCAAATGGGAAAAGCAAAGGATACTGCAATGGCATGTATGGGGGGTGGAGTTCCGAAATCCGATGTAAACCATTTGCTCGGCTATGAATAATGACATCTCTTTTACCACCATTTTTGCCAAAATCACCAACGATAAGTGCTGAAATCTCAGATACCTAAGGCTTGTTGTACTGTCGGCTGGTTTGAACCCTTTCCCCCAGCAGCCTGATCCTTACATCGTGCGTATTATTAGAAGTGCACCAATCTCTGGCCATTCTGAAGGTTTTTGCAACACTGTTGTGGTGATCTAACATTTTTAGGAGGTCATTAACGATGTCCTCATCAACGTCTTTTATATCCTGATACACACATGACATCCGGTTCCTCAACTCATTTTCTGTATCATAAAAATATAACTGAGCAAATGCAGGGCGAGGTCCTTCTGACGGGAGTAATGATCCGAAACTGTGGTAATTCTGCCCGGACATCCTGAAGGTATAGGGACCTCTGCCTCTATTTATGGAGCTGTCAATTCGGCCTCCGAATGATGTAAAGCAAAATAGGCCATTGTACACCCTTATGAGATTGCGGAACTTTGACGCAACCGGATCCATAGTTGGGTCAAGTAACTGATCCAAAGGGGGCGGTGTCGGTGGCAATCACTCCAGACGTACCTTTCCTTGTTGGCAGCAAAGGGAGAATTGGGGGGGCTGGCCTCGACAAATCCTACCAATTTTCTCTTCGGCCCACATAGTTGCGTTGCAAAACTGGCATCTATTAACCGGCCAATCTAACTTGCTGTAGGTTACATGAGTGTCTGCGGTGCATTGGAGTAGTCTTAGATGCTAGTCCCAAACAGGGACCGATATTGGAAATTGTAATGAAGGTGGGGTTTAGGAAAAGAGGACACGTACTTGTTGAATTTATAGCGGCCCCTGTCATCTCCGAGTCCTCGTCGGAAGATGAATCAGATGAATCGTTATCATCATCTACAATAAGAAATATAGAGCATTAATGCAAATTCCTTGCATGATCATATTTCTTTCACGAAAGCAAAAACAAAACCTGGAACAGTGTCAGGAATATCTGTAAGTTGCAGGCCACAGTAAGTCTGTGTGTTCCCTTCCGGATCAAGGTATGAGGTTGACGCAATTTGCAACCTGCCACCGTGATTTGTGGTAGAGGTTCCTGCAGCAAAATGTATGTAGAGATTAGGTGCACAACATTCGAGGTATAAATAAATCGGCTGAATCAGATACTGCAGTAGACAGCAACTTACCTGCTTCCATATTCCCCAAATCCATGAAACTACAAGCAGCCAAAATACGACAGGATGCAAGACAACGAAGGCCTAAAATAGTAAGAAAACGAAATAGAGTGGTGTAAAAAAACAGATAAAAAGTAGGTTCCACAGTTGGGAAAGCTGTTACAGTAAGGTGTTTTAATGCAGGATCATTACGTGTGCAAGGCCATGCAGGCGAGACATTTATTACCTGTTACAAAGTAGCTATGTGCAGCAGATATGGGCTGTTATGAACACAATAAGTCTTAAACGTCCTTTCCCATATTCTCTGCATGCGTTTAAAAAATATCTGCAAGAAGAGACCTTTAAGTGATGTGTAACTGTTGTCAAAACACCTCTTCATAGGGAATTCAAATACAGGCTCTAAAATTTAATTACGCAGGGCATTGAAATTATTTTAGTGATTAAGTTGTATGAATAGGGTGTTACGTGTCATGATTTGTGACCCTCAGTAATTCTCAAACATTTTTCACGTGGAAGGTTAAAAGGACAGAAAGAATAGTCATGATTAAGTTATGATACCCGTTGAAATGTCGGCAATGGTAAAGCAAAAGCAATAAAAACAGTAAGCTGAACTGATTACCAGGCCAGTTCAGTGTCCATTGTACTCAGTATTGTATTCGGGTTTGCGAAGACATATAACACCGACACTCAGCTTATAGTTGTTGCGTTTATTATCGGTGCTGGTGAATCGATTACGTACCGAATGTATGAAACGAAAAGTGTATCTAGCAGACAGGCGCAATTCTGGACGATGATGACACGTTGCACAAAATATATAAAACACCCAAATACAACAAAGTGTTTAGAAACAAAAGGGAATGAAAGGCTGCACTAAGCGCATTGGTGTAGTAAACAACAAATATAGGTTCTTATTGATAAGGTAAAATGACTAAAGATCGTCAAAGATCACGTTGTAGTGGTGTAACCGGCACAGGCTGCGTCTTTAAATTATCCTGGTTGAGCAACGGTCTAGTCTTTGTTTGGATTGACGGCAGATAGTGCAGTGTCAAGCTGACTGCAATCCTCGACTTGTGATGCACCATATATACATGTGTTCAAGCGAAGTGTAGATTTGGCATATAAGAGGTAATGGTAAAGGTGTGACGGATTCGTCCACGTTTGTAAATAACTCTATGTATAGTAGACCTTGAATCAGCATTTAACAGAAAAGGGATTGTTTTCTAGGGCGTATACTATGGGGCTTGTTGGATCGTTAGTACTGAGGGACGTCCTTTACTTTGGTAAAGGCGTCCTTAGGTTAGGCGTCCCTACGAGGAGTAGGGGCGTCCTTGAGTAATGCAGCAGAAATAAAGTACTAAACAGATAAAAGATGAACGCAGAGAATTATAGAGGAACCACTCAAGACCAAGTAGTCCTTGAGTGTAAACCTCTACCTCCTTGGAGGATTTTTGAATAGTTCTTTCCTTTCTATTGAACGTCCTTACAGTTGTACTGGCGAGTCTTTACAGTTCTTTGGCACTTAGCTTTTCCCTAAGTCCACTAGTAAAGGACTCCTCTAAGCCTACAACTTAAGCGAGTTCAATCTACTAAAGGACTCTATTCCTACGTTCTGCAGTACTTCGCAGAACTCTCTCTCTCTCTTTTTGGGTTTTCTGTTACAAACTGTTTTTGTGATTTGGTTACAAGTCTCACTCGATCTAACACAAGTTCTAACACTGTTCTTGAGTTCTTGAGTTAGTTCTTCGTGTTCTTGAGTGAGTCGCTTTCCTCTGATTCTCTCTGAATATTCCTGAAAGCGTTTTTTGGTCACAATAAATGCCTTGGGGCTATTTATAGGACTTGGGGAAGGGCGTCTTTTCTCTGGGACGATCATGCCCTTCATGGACGTGGCTACAGGATCTTCCTCCACGTAGTAGGGCGGTGATGAGGAAGCTTCCTGTATCCAGCTGTGTATGTTGTACTCCGCTACAGGATCGGCCGCCACGTGTTGATGGACTCTGCAACAGGATCGTCCGCCACGTAGTGTTGGACTCCGCTACAGGATCGGTCTCCACGTGTCCTTGGATGATCAAATGTTGTCGGGTGATGTCATCCTGTCGGCTAGTGAGTAAGGACTCCTTTCTTGTGTTCCTACTTGCTTAGGACTCCGTCCTTGCTCAAGTAGTCTCTGGCTGGTCCTTACTTCCTGTTAGCTAGCGTCCCTAAGCTTGTGGGACGCTCATACACACTTGTTGTCCTTTTGATCACTGGCGTTCCTGAACACTTGGACAACTTTATTAGAATCAAAGTGAGTTTGTCATATCAAAACTAAGGGACGGTTGTGTGGAACACTAACAAGTACGCAAGCGTTCTTGATATCGTCCCAACAATTTCCCTCTTTTTGATGATGACAAACTCTTCAGCAAAATAGTTTTGACATTGGAACTTAGCATGCATGAAAACTTATAAGCGTCCTCTAACACTTAGAGAGATTTTAATGTGCACAAGTTTTCAATCTTTGATTCTCTAGCTTTTGGATTTTAAGGAAAGAGTCGCGTCCTAGAAAAGATTTTCTAAGCGTTCTCTTTTATTCTAGCATGAGCAGCGTTCAGTGGAACGCTTAAACAAACATATGCAAGCAAACAGTGGAATTGCCATTCAAACAAAATTAGAGTTATTACAAGCCAAGATCATAGTGTTTGAAGTTCAAAAGAAGCAAAGGCGAAATAATAGGGGATTAAAAGGGGTGGTGGCAATCACTGAGAACGGCTGTTGTCTTGATAAAACTTGAGCAATTGCTCTTGAAGTTCAGCAGCCTTGGAGAACGCAGATGACAAGTCCTTTAAGGCAGAGAAGATGAGGCACTGATTATCCATAATGGCACCCATGAGTTCTGCTGGAGGATGCTGAGAGATGTTTGCAGGAGCAGAACGGGGCAGAGGGCCTGAACTCGATGAAGGAGCATCCGTGGGAAGAGCTGGAGAAGAGGGAGTCCCTAAGAGCATTTGATCAAGGGTTGTAAGATCTACGGCGGGCTCTTGATCTTGAGGGGACTCTTGAGGCGTGGAATTAAGCCTTGCGGCCTCAGCCTCAGCAGCTAAGCGTTCTTCTTCGGCTTTCAGTCTTGCTTCCTCAGCCTCAGCTTCTAACTGTTTCAGAACGGACGGGAGCTCTTCATTATGCCTTATCTCAACAAGTCCCTTCTTGGCATTCCATTTTAAGCCAAGTTCTTCAAAGGGAGTACTCTCATCGTAGGCGTCCTAGGACTGCAAGATTGCCTTCACAACTCCAGGGTATGGCATGGCGTGCCTCTTCCTTCCACACTTGGCCATATGTTGCATAGCAATTCTGGCTAAGTTGATTGGGCGACGTTCGAGGATAGCGTCAATTAGGATTATATCGTGTGTTTGCACAATTGAACGCTTTTCCTGCCTTGGAAGAATGGCGCGACAAATGAAGTAGTGGACGATTGCGCCAACTTTGCTCAGAACATGAGCTACCCTGTCAAGTCCCATAGGCCTTTTGCCCTGAAATATGTGCTCAACCAGAGGCAGTTCTTGATCTGTCGTTTCAAAGCCGCCTTCAGGGAGTGAGCTAAGAGCATCGGACGGTGGCTTGCGTGGACCTAGACCTAGGAAGGAGCGCATTTGGCGTTCTGTCACTGAAGCTTTCTCACCTTCAATTTTGAAGTGGAGGGAGCCATCTTTTGCCTTGTAGCGCAAATCCCTGTAGAACGCCTTCACCTGTTCTTTGTCAACAGTTTTCGGCGCTGGTCCAACGTTCTGCCATCCTTGGAATTTCAGAAGCTCGAGGAACTCCTGAACTGATTCATCGTCAAAGGAGGCTAGCCACTCTTCAGAGTAAATGAGTGGACTAAGGACTTTAACGGGCACATCAGCGTTCTTCCTTTTACGCTTGCCCTTGGGGTACTCAGAGTCCTCATCATCATCTGACTCGTCCTCAGCTTTCTCCGAGTCACTGTCAGAAGCGTCCTTTGAAGGAGCGTCCCCTGTGCCTTGTTCTTTTTCTGCATCGCCACCAGCTGTGGCTTGATCAGCACCAGAGGTCTGACCTTGGGACGTGCCCTCAGCGTCCTGAGCCTCTGTCTGATTTTCTGTTGCTTGCTCAACGTCCGCGGGGACGTCATGGGATTCTGTTTGGATTGAGGGAGAGGGGTTTTCTTGTGGAGCTTGGGAGGGGTTGAGGATGGGGAGAGATTGGTTGTAGGGTGGGACTTCCTGAGCATCACGCTCGAGCTCTTCAGAAAGAGTTGGCTCGGCGTCCTTTTGAGGGACCTGGTGCTCGCCAGCGTCCTCAGGTACTTGTGTTTCAGCGGGAGCATTCTCAACTCCTTCAGCCTCATCATCGGAGTCCCCAACGACATCGATAATAGGGGAGACTCCTGTAGGAACTTCTTGAGGCGTTCCTCTCTGGCTCTTGGATGAGCTAGAGGAGGAGGAGGAGGAGATGTGCTCGGGCTCTGTAGCAGCTTGACTCATGAGCACCTTTGGAGATTCGCCAGCTTTGCGGCGTTTGAAGGTGCGCTCAATGGTTGAACGCTTCTCAACGTCCTCTGGTCCACTTTCGGAGGAGGGACGACGAGATCTGGGGGTCTCGGGGTCTTTGGGGGGCGAGATGTGAGCCGGGGCAGCTGGGAAGTTAGCAAGATCGAGGGGAGAGACTGGTTTGGAGGAAAAGGGAATAATGGCATTTTTCTTGGATGGTTGGGGGGACGGAGGGGGAGTTGGGAGTTGAACTGTTAGAGGTTGAGGGGGAGGAGTGGATTCCTTGGAAAGTTTAGATGGCCTTTTTGTGGTGCTAGGCCTTTTTGAGGGGGGTTTGGAGGATGGGACGCTTGTGGTTTTCGCCTTTTTGAGTGGCCTTGGGTCGTGAACCTTTTTGGAGCGTCCCTCCTTGATATGTGGTGGAAATTTATCCACAATTTCTGTGGGTTTGGAGGAGGAAAATGGTGTGGAAGATCCACAAGGTTCAATGAACTGGGAAATTTATCCACAAGGTTCTCACCTCCGAATTGGGAGAAGAAGAGCACATCGTCCATCCGGCCAGGAAGATCTTTGAAGTCTGTGTGGTGGAGGCTGGGAACGACGAAGCGTTCAATGAACTTCTCATAATTTCTTGTTCTCACTGCATCGTTCTTTATTTCTGGCAGCTGCATACGTTCTCTGATTAAGTTGTACAGCGTTCTGGGCTTCTTGTTGATGAAGTCCAGAAGCGACTCATTGAGAACGATAGGCTTTGGCTTCTCGATGTAGTGGGACTTCACCAGTTTTCTGCGCTTCCCGCCGGTAGCTGATCCGGCCACGTTCAACTGTCTTTGAGACATGTTTTCAAATGAAGTGTAGAGAGAGAAAGTCGCCGGAGTTCTAGAGAGAAGTTAGAGCAGATTTGAGAGCGAGAAAGTGGTTGAGCGTAATAACTTTGATTGCGACTGTTCTGGCCTTATATAGAGGAAGCGGTGGCACAAACGGTAATTACCACTGTTTTACTGTTCGACACGTGGCAAAACTTCCCCCTTAAGATTTGAGCAAAAGCAACGGTCACTGTTCACACTTTCAAAGTTTCAAATTTATGACTTTTCAACTTCTCCTCAAATACTGAACTGACATTCTTCTCAACAAACACTGAGCGTTCTCTCATACTTAGCAAAATTTTACCTCCTTAAGCAAACCAACAACCAACTTACCGTTCTCGTGATCACCTTTCGAACCAGTTGAGAACAACGCAAGTACGTCCCGTAAAAGAAAAGTATGAAGCTCATAGGACGCTTTTGCGGAGTTCTCGGTTAGGGTAAGCTTAGAGTTCCCATCATTTCGGCTTATAATGAGGGTTGGGTGATCAGGGATACCCTTTTCAAGACAAAATAGAGAAAATTTGAATGGCGTTCCAAAGTAGCAAACACATGAAATTTTAGACTAGCGTCCTTGCAAAGATGAATTTAATGCATAACAGTTCTTTAAACACTTAGAATCTACAAAACATAGCCAATCATTGAGGGAATAGTAGAACGGGACTTGCTACTTAAAAGTTATCATCCCCAAGAGCAACCTGAGATGCTCAAAGGGACGTCTATCAAGCGCCTTAGCGAAAATATCAGCTATTTGGTCTTCCGTTCTTACATGCTCCATACTAATGAGTCCTAGTTCAACATTATCACGCAAGAAATGATGCCTTATATGAATATGCTTTGTGCGTGAATGAAAAACAGGATTCTTAGAAATTTCAATAGCACTTGTGTTATCACAACGAATGGGAATAGTTTCAAGATTGATACCGTAGTCCTCTAGTTGATATTTGATCCAGATAACTTGGGAACAGCACGAAGCAGCAGCAACGTACTTGGCTTCCGCAGTTGAAAGCGCCACAGAGTTCTGTTTCTTAGATCCCCAAGAGACTAAGCATGAACCAAGGAATTGTGCCATTCCTGAGGTGCTTTTCCTATCAATTACATGACCCGCATAATCAGCGTCCGAGTAGCCAACTAGCTTGAAGGACGTCTTCCTGGGGTACCAAAGGAAAAGATCGTCGCGTCCTTTGAGGTAGCGAAAGATCCTCTTGACTTCTTGCATGTGGGACTCCTTTGGATTAGCCTAGAAGCGTGCACATAAGCAAACGGCAAACATAATGTCGAGACGGCTTGCGGTCAAGTAGAGCAAAGAACCAATCATCCCTCTATAAAGCTTTTGATCAACGTCCTTTCCCTGTTCGTCTGCGTAAAGACGCGAGTTTGGAGAACAAGGAGTGGCAACAGGTTTGGACGTGTTCATCCCGTACTTCTCAAGCATTTCACGGACATATTTCTGTTGGTGAATGCGCGTCCCTTCCTTGAGTTGATTAATTTGAAGTCCCAAGAAGAAATTGAGTTCTCCAATGAGGGACATTTCAAATTCACTACTCATTAAGGACTTGAACTCATCTACAAGCTTCATGTTAGTACTACCAAAGACTATATCATCAATATAGACTTGGGCAATTAAAATGTCCTTGTGAACTTTCTTTATAAACAAAGTTTTATCAATTGAACCTCTAGTGTACCCATGAGACAAAAGAAAGGACGCAAACCTGTCGTACCATGCATGAGGGGCTTGCTTGAGTCCATAGAGCGCTTTGTCCAGGTAGTACACATGATCTGGGTGAGAGGCGTCCTCGAAGCCAGGCGGTTGAGCAACATACACTTCCTCCTTTAGCTTTCCATTGAGAAAGGCAGTCTTGACGTCCATTTGAAATAACTTGAATCCTTTGTGAGCGGCGAAGGCAATGAGAAGACGAACGGCTTCAATTCTAGCAACAGGAGCAAAGGTCTCATCATAGTCTATGCCTTCCTCTTGCTTGAATCCTTGAGCCACCAGTCTTGCCTTGTTCCTTGACACACGTCCACTCTCATCAAGCTTATTTCTGAACACCCATCGCGTCCCTATGATATTTTTGCCTTTGGGACGTGGGACGAGAGTCCAAACTTTGTTCCTTTCAAACTGATTGAGTTCTTCTTGCATTGCTTGAATCCAGTCAGCGTCCTGGAGTGCTTCTTTGATATTCTTTGGCTCCACCATAGAAACAAAGGCATTGAATGCACAGAAAGCTAAATTTGCACTCTGGGACTTGCTTGCAGCTGACCTTGTTTGAACTCGTTGAGAAGGATCAGAAACAATTTGAGAAGTTGGATGGTCCCTAGAGAAACGGGACTCCCTTTGAAACAAATGAGCAAATCTTGGATCAATGTCTCCATCAGAATCATCACTTCCACTTTGAGCATCGTCCTCAATGTGTTCCCCCTCAGAGAGAGCGTCCACACTTTGACGTTGCTCGCCTTGTTGACTTGATTCAGCTACATCTTGTTGAACTGGGGATTCACTACGAGAGGGAACTCGTTGAACAACACTGGGAGCGTCCACTGAGACTTCTTCAGGATTTGGAGATGCGTCCTTAGAGACATAGTATTTTCCAGAACTCCAATCTTCAGCTTCATCTTCAGAGTCGTCCTGTTGTTGTGAGGAAGAACGTTCTTTCTTACTTGGTTTTTCTTTGTGAGAAGAACTTTCTTTGAATACAACATGAATACTCTCCTCAAGCTTTAGAGTCCTTTTGTTGAAAACTCTATAAGCTTTGCTGGTAAGAGAGTACCCAAGGAATATGGCTTCATCACTCCTTGCATCAAATTTTCCAAGTTTTTCTTTATCATTGTTGTGAACGAAACACTTGCATCCAAAAACTCTGAGATAACCAATGCGAGGCTTCCTTCCATTCAACAACTCATAGGACGTCTTCTTCAGCAGAGGACGGATCATGGCACGATTGATGATATAACATGCTGTAGCAATAGCTTCCGCCCAGAAGTACTTTGGAACGCTATTTGCCAAGAGCATAGTCCTTGCCATATCCTCTAGCGTCCTGTTCTTTCTTTCCACAACTCCATTTTGTTGAGGAGTCCTTGGAGCTGAGAAGTTGTGAGAGACTCCATGTTGATCACAGTAGGCCAGGAACTCTGAATTTTGGAACTCCGTTCCATGGTCTGATCTTATGGCTTTGAGAGGCGTCTCGAGAGCAACTTCCACTTGTTTGATGAAGACTTTGAACGCATTGAAGCAATCTGCTTTGGTTGCCAAGAAAAGAACCCAAGTGAATCGAGAAAAATCATCTACAAGAACGTAAATGTACCTCTTTCCACCATAGCTCAACGTCTTCATGGGTCCACAAAGATCCATATGAAGCAGTTCCAGAGGCTTCTTTGTGCTTACTTCGTTCTTGGATTTGAAGGACGTTCTTGTTTGCTTCCCTTTAATACAGGCTTCACATTGTTCGACTTTCTCAAGATCGATGCGGGGAAGTCCTTTCACAAGATTTCGCTGATGTAGCTTAAGGATTGTGCTTGATCCAGCATGGCCAAGTCGGCGATACCAGAGATCAACGTCCTCCTTTGATGCAGATAGACACAACTCTGATTTAGGTTTGAACTCTTGATTGAAGATATAGATATTGTTCTTGCGAACTCCTTTGAGAACAACTTTGTTGGACTTCTTGTTGATGACTAGGCACTTCTTTGAGTCAAATGTGACTAGATTTTCACCTTGATCACACATCTGAGAGACGCTAAGAAGATTAAAGCCAAGTCCTTCAACAAGACTAACATTTGTTGCTTTAATGAACGGGTTGAGAATAGCAGTTCCCGTTCCTTTGATCTTTCCTTTGCCCTTATTGCCAAACGAGACAGTTCCTCCCGTGGCACTACTTTGGATAGAAGTGAGATGGATCTGGCTTCCTGTCATATGATTTGAGGCGCCACTATCAATGATCCATGGGCGTCCCCTCACTTCCACCTGCCATAACAAAGTTAGTGTTTGGCGACCCAGGCAAGGTGTTCCTTACCTGGTTCGTTACAAAAGTAGAACTCTGGTTTCGGCATGTAGTCATTAATATTCACATCATTTGAAATAGCATACTTGCGGAAAGAGTTCCTAGAGCGTCTAGAACGCCTAGGATTAGCCTTAGGAACGAACTTATCATTTTCATTGTTAGTCCTAGCAGCTTTTCCATTTTCAATATCTTCCTTGAGTTTTAAGCAGTCATACTTGAAGTGATCTCCTTGTCCACAGTACCAACACGTCCTATAGTAAGTACCAAGATAGTACTTCTTATTTGGACGCTGAATTTTGTTTTCTTTCATCTTTTGAGGATTAAAAACTTTTGAACCGTCCCCTTTAGCAATCTTCTTGTAAATCTTATGACTGGTGGAATTAGTGTAGTAGTCTTCCTTTCCTAATTCTCCACTTTCTAGAACTCTAATTCTTTCAAGAAGGTTTTTAGTTTTCTCTCTTTCAAGTTCCAGTTCAGAAGTTTTGCTTGCCTCAAAGTCACTAGGAAGAGAGTTTTTAGTGTCAGATTCATACCCTAGACCTCTCTTAGCTGGGACAAAGACCATTGGTCTCACTTCTTCAACTATGGGACTCTTACCCAAAACTTTCACTTCTTCCCTAAGATTAGCGTTCTCAAGTTTGAGACACATGATTTCAGTTTTTAGGGACTTAGTTTCATCACATGAGGACTCTAGTTGAATAGTCATTGTACTACAATTTTCACATTCAACTACAATGTTTTCATCTTCAAGTTCATCCATTCTTCTTTTCATAGCAAGACTTTCCTCCATTATTTTACCAATGAGTTTAAGTAGTTTTGGTTTTGAACATTTTTCTAAAGAACGCATCATGGAATCATGAGTTACCTCTTGTTCATTGTCGGAGGCGTTCTCTTCAACAACTGGGGCGTCCTCTACTGCCATGTATGCAACTTGATCGTCACGTTCATCATCACTTGAACTGAGATCATCCCATGCAGCTGTACATGCTCCAATGAGAGCTTTCTTCTTGTCTTTGGAGGACGTTCCCATAGTGCACTTTTTGGCAAAGTGTCCTTTCTTGTTGCATTTGTAGCATGTGAGTTCCTTCATTTCAGCCTCTGTGTACTTGGGACTCTCCTTTTTGTAGAACTTGCTCTTACTACTATGCTTGTTCTTCTTGTTATAGTACTTGAGAGCCTTGTGAATAAGAGAAAGTTCCTCATCTGAGTCAATCTCTTCCTTTGGCTTTCTTTCTTTTTCTTTAGGACGCAAGTTCTCAATTGTTTCTTTGTTTTGCATCATCAATGCTAGATCTCTTTGGCCACGTAGGTACTCGGCGTACTCTGGTGTTGTGGACGCCAAAGCAAGATCAGTTTGAGGATTCTTTCCTAGCTGAGCCATGTCAGAGACTCTTCTTTCTTCGTACTGCCTGAGCTTCCCATAGATCTCTTCCATGTCTAGAGTTTTGTTGGCTGTGTTTTCTTTGAACGTTGTCCTGTCAAAGTTCCAGACCCCGGTCAAACCATCAATGACCACTTGAACTCTATTCCTCATGGAGATTTTTGTTTCTGGGAAACCCAAGTTCCTCATCTTGGTGACAAGGGCCTCAAAGCGGTATGAGTAGTCGTTCACCGTTTCATTTGGCAGCATGCTAAAAGCATAGAACTCTTTCTTGATTTTCAGCTGGACGTCCTCCTTCATTTCAGTGGTTCCCACATGGAACTTCTCAAGAGCTTCCCACTGTTGTTTCGCAGTAGGCAAGTTGCCAACTCGAGTGGCGTCCCTTTCGCACAAGGACGCTTGAAGAAAACAGATAGCTTTTGCATTGGTTTCCATCAGCTTGAACTCATCAGGACCCCACTCGTCCTCCTTATCAGCTTTGTCAGCGGGAACCTTGAGATCTCCCTTCAAAATAACCTTCCAGCATTGATAATTTTGACCTCTGCAGAAATTTTCAAACCTCGTCTTCCAGCGGTTGAAGTTGCCGTCCGTTAGGCGCGGAGGCTTTACAAAAGAGATTCCAATAGGTTCCATGTCCATCTTTACCTGCAACTCAGTAAGAATCTAGAGTGCCCGCTCTGATACCAATTGTTGGATCGTTAGTACTGAGGGACGTCCTTTACTTTGGTAAAGGCGTCCTTAGGTTAGGCGTCCCTACGAGGAGTAGGGGCGTCCTTGAGTAATGCAGCGGAAATTATGTACTAAACAGATAAAAGATGAACGTAGAGAATTATAGAGGAACCACTCAAGACCAAGTAGTCCTTGAGTGTAAACCTCTACCTCCTTGGAGGATTTTTGAATAGTTCTTTCCTTTCTATTGAACGTCCTTACAGTTGTACTGGCGAGTCTTTACAGTTCTCTGGCACTTAGCTTTTCCCTAAGTCCACTAGTAAAAGACTCCTCTAAGCCTACAACTTAAGCGAGTTCAATCTACTAAAGGACTCTATTCCTACGTTCTACAGTACTTCGCAGAACTCTCTCTCTCTCTTTTTGGGTTTTCTGTTACAAACTGTTTTTGTGATTTGGTTACAAGTCTCACTTGATCTAACACAAGTTCTAACACTGTTCTTGAGTTCTTGAGTTAGTTCTTCGTGTTCTTGAGTGAGTCGCTTTCCTCTGATCCTCTCTGAATATTCCTGAAAGCGTTTTTTGGTCACAATAAATGCCTTGGGGCTATTTCTAGGACTTGGGGAAGGGCGTCTTTTCTCTGGGACGATCATGCCCTTCATGGACGTGGCTACAGGATCTTCCTCCACGTAGTAGGGCGGTGATGAGGAAGCTTCCTGTATCCAGCTGTGTATGTTGTACTCCGCTACTGGATCGGCCGCCACGTGTTGATGGACTCTGCAACAGGATCGTCTGTAATATCCAAGATATTTTTTTCACGTAGAATTTATACCTGGGTTTAAAATTACGATTACACTAATTACTTTAATCTACAATTATCGGAGATATATTTTTTTTTTCTGTGTTAATTGAAACGCGCTAATTGTATGGATCAGAGTTATGATACATATATATAATATTAACCGACAAGTGGATTATTGAGCTAAAACATTTGAATTGGGTAACGATTGACTAAGGGGCTTATAAACCCTTTTCTTTTCTACCCGTGGTCTTTTGTAGCTGTTGATCTAGGAAACTATTAAGCCTAAGGCCCACCTCTTTACTAATTATATTCCACCACCTCCTTAATTCAACGTTTTTCTTCTAAGGGAAGCCATCCAATGCATGTCGAACACCACATCAGCCACTTGCCTCCATTTCATTTTGCTCCTTTATCTGAATTATATTGTTTGAATCTGGGCACCAATCCATCTCTATCCATTTCTCTAAGTTCTCAAAATTTCCCCTCGTCAATTCTACTTAAAAGCTCCGCCCAAGTTCCTCTAGAAACCTTCCTCCGGCCAAGCTCGGGGCGACGCTGGCCGAACTCCGAATATTTCCGACGGGGCTCGTCCTCAATCCCGTTTTCAGAAGCTTGTTCGTCCATCTCCAGCCCCGTTCTGTTATCCTTGTAAGTTTCCCTTTCGGTGTTGATTCCTTGGCTTGATAAAAGATCGAGTTATCCGGGTCGAATCCTTTCGATCAGCTTAGTTTGGGAACATACGTTTGAATTAGCTTTTGATTCTGTATACATGTATATATATATTAATGTTGGATTCGACCTTCAAGAGAAGACAGAAAATTTTAAATGAATAATTAACTAGATTTCTATGGTTTCGATTGGGTTGTTTTTGACCCAACGTGAACTTTAAGAGCTAATTTGGTTAATTTAGGTTAAGTTAATCCAACTAGGATTAATCTAAACTATCTTGCCAAGGCTGGGTCAAATAGAAAAATTCTAATCTAGCATTAGTGGATTGTTTTGGTTGCTGTACTCATGCATAAATTTTTGCTCCAATGTAGTTTTCAAAAGAACGAAGGTGGTGGGTTCAAGTAAGCCTCATATTAATGAATTTAGGGAAAAGATAATTTGATTATATATAGGTGTGCTTGTGTATGTATGTGTATGTGTATGATTACTTAATTAATCTTTGCGCAAACTAGTTTATTAGTTATTTAATTGAAGTTGAATTGCATGCGTAACAAACTCTAGTTTAAAGTGGAAGTTATGAAGTATAATGTTGTGGGTGGGAACTCTCTAAAGTTCATAGGTAATTTGGGTACACATATATGCATGTGGAGTTCATAGATTCTGAGAAATTGATTCATAACGGGTACAGTGAATGCTTTTAAATCTGTGTAAATAAAATTCAAGGGGAGCAAATTTAAGTCAACCCATAGTTAACTTCGATTGGATTAATGTGGGTATGTACGTGGGTTTTTCTTTAGACGTAGTCGGAGATGATATGTTTTGATTAGGAAAAGGGTACGCGAATGTTGTTGTATGCATGCATGCCTAGATCACACATTAGGAAAGTTTGGTTTCAAAACAATAAAAATTTCCCGGGTTGGAAACCCGACTCATTTCTAGATTCAATATTTTGGAAAAGTTATTTTTGAGAGTAGCGAGATCGAGCTATAATAAAACACTTAATCGGTTCATGTCATTCCTTTCTCTAAACTCATTATTGAGTTCTCGGTTATTTTCCGGTATCCAACTCTCAATGGATAAAGAAGTAGTGTCAATCTCTACGTTCGTGAGCCAGTAGCCAAATCATGTAGGTTGTTATCCCCACTCCAGGCAAGTGGATTGGTTCTTTTCTGTCTTAATTATTGACGATTATGGAATATCGTATAGTCTTATATGTGATCTTGATATATGTGATATATGATGATGTTTAATATATATACCTATGTTTGTATATATATATATATGTATAGTTATGTGTTGTCATTGCTCCGTAAGAAATAGATCAGGTTGTTAGTGTTGAAGACTAGTTGTGTTGATTGCACTATGCTAGAACAGAACTTGGGTTATTAGGTATAACCTTCTTTGTCATGACGTCTACATTGAAATGTCGTAATTGATTCGAATAGATATAGAGAGAATCCTATTCTACGGATTTTGCTAGGAATATTCGTATCCTAACATCTGCTCAGAGCTAATTACTTTCTCGTACTTCATCGAATGTAGTCCATATTCTAATAATAGGATGATCTCTCTTGGTAGTGTCATCCATGGAGAGGTTTCTCGTATTCTTCCACTTGTTAGGATGTTTCTCCCTAACAGATCGATACTTATGGAACGGTATCAGTCTTTTGTATTCTTCCACTTCGGTTAGGATGTTTTTACCCTAACACATCGGTTAGGATGTTTTTACCCTAACACATCATCGGTTAGGATGTTTTTACCCTAACACATCATCGGTTAGGATGTTTTTACCCTAACACATCGGCTAGGATGTTTTTCCCCTAACCCATCGGTACCTATAGGATGGTAACAATCCTTGTATTCTTTCATCAGTTAGGATGTTTTTACCCTAACATATCGATACTTATTGGACGGTGCCAATCCTCGTCTTCTTCCATCGGTTAGAACGTATTCTCCTACCAGCTAGGAAGTTTTTCCCCTAGTATATAAATGACGATTTCGGTTCTCTTTTGTCTTCGATTGATTAGAATGTTGTTCCCTTACTTATCGTTCACTTAAGGGAACATGTTGATTCTCGATTCGGTAGCTATGTTAATTGAGCAAATTAGGACACTCTATTTGCTTGACGAGAGTCACGTTGTCTAATTAAACAAGTTATTATGGCGTTATGCTATTAGTACTTATTGCACTTTGGTTCATCTAGCTAGCGAAGCTTAGCTCGTATTCTTAATGTGAGTCCTTAGTAGGGATTGATTCAGTAGGAACCTCAAAGTCGAATGTAAGAGGACCATTCGACATGCTTAGCTCATAATCGGTAAATAACTCGTCTTTTCTCAGAAGTTTCAAGACGACACACTGGGATGTGTCCTATGAAACCGAAACTTGTATTCTCCGACTCTCATGGTTATAACTACTGATCATGGAACCTTTAGTCGTTAACCATTCGAAGTTCAGTTCATCGTGTTGATCCATTTTATTCATGAACCAATCGTCCTCTCCACTTGCTAGTCTATTTTAGACTAACCCTTCCATTTGACTCGTTTTGCATGGTTGTCTGGTGTGTTTCGTTGACGTTCAACACATCAGAATCTAGAGGAAGTAGTCAAACTAAGAGGCTGAAGATTGGATATTGAGGAGCTTGTCAACCCTTTAGAGGATAAAGGAGAAGCTGAAGTGAAGACGACGGTCATCCACAACGCCAATCACCCTTTTTGCTCCTTTTAATGCATATTCAGATTTCATCAAACTGGCTGAGTTCAAATTATTTTGTTGTTCATATCTGCTTTGAATGAATTTTGTAAAGGCCTGAGTAGTCTCAGGTTAGTTAAACCCGGGATTACTGGCGGTAATACTCCCGTGTAAATTTGGGGGTGTTACAGAAGTCCGCCACGTAGTGTTGGACTCCGCTACAGGATCGGTCTCCACGTGTCCTTGGATGATCAAATGTTGTCGGGTGATGTCATCCTGTCGGCTAGTGAGTAAGGACTCCTTTCTTGTGTTCCTACTTGCTTAGGACTCCGTCCTTGCTCAAGTAGTCTCTGGCTGGTCCTTACTTCCTGTTAGCTAGCGTCCCTAAGTTTGTGGGACGCTCATACACACTTGTTGTCCTTTTGATCACTGGCGTTCCTGAACACTTGGACAACTTTATTAGAATCAAAGTGAGTTTGTCATATCAAAACTAAGGGACGGTTGTGTGGAACACTAACAAGTATGCAAGCGTTCTTGATATCGTCCCAACAGGGTTCCTAATGCAAGTCAACTACAATGCAGGTAACGCCCAATAATGAATCGCAGGCTTGGTGTTGCTGTGCAATTCTGTAGCATTCATAAAGCTATATCTAGTAACACACATAATAAAAGTGCATATTCAAACAGAAATATAAGCGAGGGGCCAAATATGAAACATCAAAAGAAAGCTTTAATTTCCACTACTCAGGTATTGAGAATTCGGGCGAGCGAAGCATACCTAGTAATCACATAACAGTTTGTGATAGGAAAACGGAAATAGCAAAACAGTACATGATATAGTGAAACGAACGCTACATCTGAAGGTCTAAGTGCTAGTCACAATTCCTGAGCCATCCTAGTGTGACCTACGGCCACGGGACATGCAGGCGCATGCGGTAACTGTAGTCATCCTCTAGTTCGTTTGACTCATCCACTAAAATGGTGTAGGTTGTCCGCTCATCTGGATTTGTTATGTGTTCCTCAACATCCACCTTCTTCCGAACAACGACACCTTTCCGCAAAATATATCGATCGTTCCAATCAACGATGTCACCAATGTTGTATTGAATGCCTATCTCGTCCGGCACAGCAGCACGTACTAAATGCTGGTGAACTACCTGGTACTGTTCTTGTTCACCAAAATAGTACGCATCATCCCCTGGGGCCGCACCGTAGTTGCTGCGGAGATCTGGATCTTCAAGTCTTCACACATTCACAATGTAAAAATCCTCTTCGAAATAATCGCTGACATGTCCAAGTATAGTAGTTCCCAACCATTTGCCAAAGCCCTTGACCTCCACATTCTGTCCGATAGGAAACCTGTCCATGTTTCTGTATTGAAGAGCAATAAACTGTGTTGAGTTATGATGTTAAAATGGATGTCAAAGTATGTACACTTAACCAAATGCAGCTGCCGCAGATATGTTGTCATATTAGCACTACTAGGGCACAAACAAATCATTGCAGAAAACACAATGTCACCCTTAACATACATCTTCAAGGATACATTGAAAGAGTAAGAATGGTTTTCATTTAAATAATAGCAATGGTGCTTGTTACAATTAGTTATTATTCCACACGCAATCTCCAAATAATACACATCGCTGACACATGATTTTGAACACAAATGACGATTGCATAGCAGTCGGGACTCATTACTGAACGTTCTAGCAGGCATATACCTTAAACCAGTATAAATTAAAGACAATGTATCACCGTATAGTATGGAAAAGAAGGTTACATACGGCCTAAACAATAACACGACAGGGAACATAAGATTCAATTGAAGAGCAAGAAAAACCCTTCTATTTAAGCACAATTGGTGTAGCTGGTATAAACAACAACACAGCAATAGAGTAAAGACACAGGTCGTGCTTTGTATCGGCCATTGATGTCCGAAACCAAGCAATCGAGACCTAAACAGTTCGTGCTTTGTATCGGCCATTCACGGTCAAATCAAAGCTATCAAGTTGAAGATAAGGTGAGTAATGAAAGCTAGAAATCGAGATCTAAAGAGAACCTGTTTCGGGTGGTTGCTCCACGTTCTAGTATCGGCGATTTGTCTTGAAGAACACCTTCGCTTTGTTTGTTTAACCTAGGTATTATTGAGAGTCTCCTTCCTTTTATCCCCGTACGGGCGTGTAGTTGAGTAACCCTAAAATCCATGCCCTTATAATATTATTTTTAAATTAGAAAGATATCTTCTTCCCTAGGTAGAAGGACTTACAGATTATAGTATTTTTTTAAGATGATATCTTTTCTTTACATATATGTAATGCACGGGGAACAATAATAATTGTTACCAAAGCGCATAAGAAAAGCGTGGATTGATAGGCATATTCTGCTTGCATCTGGTGTTAGTACAGAGAAAGAGATAGGCATCTTACTCTTTATTCCATCCTGCATCAACATTTGTGGTTAAATCTCTGCATTCACCAGCACCAGTCAATCCTTACACAATGACAAGCATTGTGAAACACAAAACCCATTGTTTTGGTAGTAGATTGCTAAGTCCTACTGGAATACCATTGTAATAGTTTGTTAGGTTCGTAGCTGATTTTGCTTTTCAGTAATTGAGCACAGCGGTTCATCTATAAGTTAAGCCAATCATACTCATTGCAATCAAGAATGAAGATGGGAAATATAGTGCTTGAATGAACATAGGATTCAACAAACTAATATGATTGACTTTTTATTTGAACATAGGATTCAATTTGATCCACGTATATCACTTAGCCTCCAACAAACTAATATGATTTTGGCAATGCTATAGGGTTCTTCTTAAGGCTAATAAAGTGTTGGCCCCACTTTAACATTTGCCCCCGGCGATGATTGCACATATTAAAGGGTTGGCCCCCGCCGATGCCCCTGCCATCGGCACCCGCCGACTCGTAGTTGAGTGTTGGCCTATCATGCTGTTTTGAAATGGACATCAGCAGTTGACCACGTCCGAATTGTCATTGAGTGTTTATATTAATTTGACCTTATCAATACTTGACCGTAAAGGGATCACGATGGCACGTGTTTGTCTTTCCAACACACATTTGCAATGTTCTTTGAGTTTTAAATATTTCAATATCTATGAAGAGGTCCAGCTAACCTTTTAATAAGGTTTTACCATGCATGACAGCAATAAAACCAAAACATTTGGGTTACTGCATATAATAACAAAGATTCTCAACGTTACGATGTAGTAGTTATTGTAAACACAACATATCTTATTTGCATCCATATGTGAAGACTAAAAACGGAAAGAGATAGTTTAAGCACACGGGAAAGCGTGAGAAACGAAAACGAAACAAAGGTCTTTTTAAGTGCACAGGCTTTCACGAAATGGAAAAAGGTTGTTATTCATGAACTACAATCGCAAAAACTGCTCAGAGAAACAGTGCGGCAACCAGCAGATGAACCAATTTCAAGGGTCCCTGGGTCAGAGCTTGTCCGGTCCCTGCGTCAATCGACTAGAGATAGTGCAATCGCTAGCTGACCGCATCCCTTGATTTCTGATGCACGATAGATACTCGTGTCCATCGTAGCCATGAGATAAACACCACCTGTCCAAAACCACATAGTAAGGGAAAAATAATAGGGACACAGGAAAGTTGAAACTGAATGTTATACAGTCGGAGCACATCATAAGATTAAAGGCCATAGTATAGTGGTTGTGAGCAGGTGTCTAGGTAGGAATAACTTACGCCGGGACCGCTTCACATTCATCCCAGCGAAAACCATTGCATCGGTCTGTGGTGTGTAGTGTCGTATCGCAAGGAAATCTTCAGCTAATTTGCCCCAGAGGAAGACTCTCAGAAGCGTCCCCCTGTCGGTCACAGTCCAGGCTATTAAAATCGGCTAAAAAATAAGTAGCATATTAGTCGGATGAGTCAAGGGTATGACACTACCGTGCATTGATAAGCTTGCACTTTAGACCCACACATCTGCTACTCAATCGAGTAACATCTCCCACGCTGTGAACAAACCCAGTAACATCTATATATATATATATGTACGATCAGGTATTGTTTTAAACGCTAACAAAAAAGAGCAACACAGTAAAATAATAACACTAAATGACACACCAATTAGGTAGGTCTCATTAACGTAGACGATATCCTCAAAAGCGATGAAGTCAAAAGCATGGCGCACGAACCCAGCAGTGTCCACCTGCAGTCTTCCAACAGCAGTTTTGTTCATGAAAAGAAGTGTGAAATCGCTATCTTTGCATAACCGGTGGGTGTCTTGGTTTTCAATGACCAGCACATCACTGATGTGATACACACGCCCCTCGTATAGCTGGGGCGACAGATGAAGCGGTCCCCTCCGAACCACCGTACACTGTACGATGTTACCTTGTCATAATCAAGTCAGTACCACGATTTGGAGTTGTAAGGGAAATAGCCAAAGAAGTTATTAACCGCATACCAGTCGGTCTGACAGAAGATATTCTGTGGTGAGGTATTTACGCTGGTGTGTTTCGTTATCCCACCTACGACAGACCATGACCTCAAAACCACCAACCATTCCAACATAAAGATGGTCTAGGTATGTGACAGGGCACGCACAAGGATTGGCTGCCGGCAGCATACCGGTCAGTGCATTGTGGTGCTCGAGATCGGACGCGTTATATATGGTCGTTTCTATGGTGGTATGCAGAGAAGTAACGCCTATAGACCAAGGTCAGATGTAGCAAAGCGAAGAGACAAATGCAGACGGTAAGAATGAGAGTAGTAGTGTATCACACCAGCGTAAGTATTGTGGGGGAAGAGCTTACCATCAACCTTCTCAACACTTAGAGAGGTGAATATAACAACAGTGTTTGGAGGCGCATAAGCTCGTTTTTCGAGGAAAATTTCACACAGGCCGTCCCATACAGTAACTTTGATTGTTAGGCCACTGAAACAAAACACAGTAATGTATCAACAACAGCAGAGGCGCAGTAGCAAATTGATGGAATGGATATAGATAACATGGTAAGGATGAAAGGGAGGAGGGACCTATCATTGATAAGACAGCAATGAAAACACTTGAAACCGCCAGGCATCGTTTGAACATCTCCGATCTCAACAACATGTCCGACTACATCTATATATATATAATGTAACAATTACCGTAGAGATATACAACCAAATAATGCTGTAAGGGTCCATGAAAACAAATCAACTCACCAATCAAATATCTGTGCTCAACAAACTTGATATTTTGAAACGCGACGAACCGAAATGGGTAACGAACAAACCCTGTATTGTCCACATTCAATTCGGTTGCTGTTGTGTTTCGGTGGAAGAGCAGCACATGCTCGTTTTCTTCACAGACCCTATAGTGGGTTTGGCCTGGCACGATTAAGAGATTCCGCAGTCGATAGATCTTCCCTTCAGTTAGGCTAGGTACGGGGACCGGAATCGCATGGTGGATCACATAACACTGAACAATATTGCCCTGTACAAAAAAAAACAATCGATAATAGCAATGGTATGAACGAATAGTAAAATGATGCAGCTAGTTTCGTACCAGGCGGTCGGAGAAAAGGTAGTCAGTTGTACTGTAGGTGCCATGGGCGGTTTCATTACTCCATCCTCGGCTTACCATCACCTCGATCTCATCAACTACACCATCCTGTAAGCTCTGTAGGATGGTACCCGGATGCTTGTGGTCAGGGACTTCCGTTGATACCTGCATACAACCAAGAATCAGTTTTCCCTTCTTGCTCCAGCAGCTAACATAGCATGATTCGATGTGCGTTCACCGAAGACACGAACACTGCAAAGACTATACATAAACATGATTGAACACTCCGACAATTCATACCATTGTCCTTGCTAAGCTTAACCCGGCTATTCGGTAAGTATGCCACTGTCCTGTACATACACTTCACAGACGTTGTGTTTGTCAGGAGCCAGTTCAAGGTTGGAGGTTCTTTTATAGCATACATACCATGATTACCCCAAACTGTAACAGGCCTACTAAATAAGGAAACAACTAAAGAGTTACGATTGTGTGGACTGTAACAAAATTAAGAACGATAAGTTCTAAGGTCAGAGACTAAATGGCGACAGTATCACTAAGGAACTCATGAATAGCATAACTGTTGCAAAATTATTACCATACTTACACCAATACAATAACTGGGAGGTCGTTATAATCCTTTCAATGACATTGGGAAATATAACAATGCCTGCATATACTGTAACTGCCGGCGTAATGTATTACCAACCATGTATGTAACAACCAGCATAACGTATGTGCAGGGGTTTTTTTTGAGATTATTCGACCGTTTTTTTTTCCTCTGATAAAAATAGCGTGTGGATATTGCTATATTTCCAAATACTGTAGTCTAGCTAGATATTAATTAGCTAACCTTAAAATAAGCCTTGCCTACTGTCTGATATCATCATCATAGTAGAAAAAGAACATGTGGAGGTATTCAACTTCGTATGCCTGAAATTGTAAAATAGTTTGATTTCTTGATTCCGGCTCGCGTGTTAGGAGATTTTGTTGACATGTATTATTCGTAATCCCTAATTTCTGTGTCATATTATTTATGTTTCCAATTGATGGTTTTTTTTGGTTTAGAATTTGTTTACAATTCTTCGGTCAATTGAAACTGCAACCATAAAACAGGGTACAAAAACACAGTAGTCCTACAGATGCAACAGGTCCAACGGAGTATCGAGCAAATGTGTAAATGTCAGTGCATGGAAACCACGAATTTTGTATGAACAACAAACGGCCAACAAAAGTGGACAATGAACAAAGCACGCCACGAAGTGGACTACTACTTCAGCCAACAATATTGGTGGCCTTATTATTTAATCCGCAGGGATACTAAACATTTACCAATATATGGGAGATCTAATTTAGAGTGGTGCTAAACAAAAGTGTAACATGTAAGATGGAGGGTTTGTAAATACTACTAAGGTGGCCAACAATATGTAGAAGCCCTCGAAGAGACTTTAGTTTTTCTTCAGCTAAATTTCACTTAAGGCGGTGGTCAGCTGGCTGCAGCCCTTAATTTCTGAGACATTGTAGATACTTGTGTCCATGGTAGCATTTAGATACGTACGACCTATCAGGGCAAAGACAGCAGACAAAAATAATGAACATTATAGCACAGCTGATAATATCAAGTACAGGATTAATATGAAATGATAAGGAAGCTAGCTTGAGACACAATTCATAGGTTGAAATCTAGTTGGATAACTTACCGTGATTCTGCTCTACACTCATAGCAGTAAAAATGAAAGCATCGTCCAGTGTTCTGTTGCTTCTTTTTTAGCTGAATTTCTCAATTAGCTGCCCCCAAAGTGTGACATCCAAGACGGTTCCCCTGGGTGGACAAAGTAGACCATTAAAACCAGTGAAGCAGGCATTTTTAAGGCCTATGTTGTTGGGGAGTTGCTACCGTGAATTAGTAAGCTGACACTCTAGAAGCGGCCAGCTTTCTGGACCTTGGATGGGTTCTGCGTTACTGTGGATGTGGCCAACAACATCTACGCATATATGTGTAAGTAGGTATAGTAACAGTTGAGCAAAGAAATGTCATCCAGCGTAAATTAGTAAGAGTACATAGATTACCAATTAGATATTTGTTGTCGGTATGCCTAATGTCTTCAAAAGCAATGAATTCAAACGGGTGCCAAACAAAACCTTTAGTTTCGACTTCCAATCCAATTGCCGTAGTGTGATGTAGGAATAAAAGGGCGTAGTTAGCTTCCTTACACACCCTATATGTGTCATCGTTGTGTATAGCTAAAACGTCCTTGATTTGATACACACTCCCTTCATCTAACAAAGGAACTGGAATAGGGAATTTTTCTTAGAGCACCGAGCATTGTATGACGTTTCCCTGACACGAAAGTGAAATGATAATGGCTATGGGTCGTAATAGAATTTGAGATGGCAAGTATCAGTTACATACCACGTGGTCTGATAGGATATATTCTATAGTCATGTACTCTCCCTCTGCTGTCTCGTTCTCCCACCTTCGCCCATCCATTGCTACGATATCATACACTGTCCCCTGTTGCAAGCTATCGAAAACTGTACCCATGTTTCTGCCAAGATTTGATACTAGTATCGGCTGCAAGAAAGTATCACGGTGTAAAACACCATTTTATAGGAAAATAGAGAGACATTATTATAAGAGGAATAGATGCATGCCAGCAACGAAACACATTCCATCATAGTTGTTGATCGATGTAGTATTCTAGCTTTGGGTGTTGTGTAGTGGGTGAAAGATTCGGTGTGCGATTATATATGTGTCCTTGTGGAATGAAGTGTAGGCTGTTTGAATGGGCTGGAAGGATTTGTTGAAGTCAATTATGTCCTACAAAACAGTCAGACCGTTGCAATTAATAGAGGGTCAAGAGAGCGTTTTTTAGGTGAAGACAGTGGGTGTTACATCCTACATATTCACTTTCAAAAGGAGTGCCAAATAAACAGCAAAATTCACCTCTTCATTACTTATTTGCGAAATGGTAAATAGGGTGTGAAAGCAGAATGTAGGTTTGAGAAGGCAGTTACAGCAGCTCTGTCAATACAGGTATGATGACCATGACACAAGATTTGTACAATAAGGGAAAGTCATTAAACATTCAATATGTAATTAGGCCTTTTCAATGCAGGAACAGTGGATGTTTCAACTCATCAGAGTAACTGACATGAAAATATATAACCAGCATTAAACATTCACTTTTCATCTCTAATTCAACCCGTCAGAGTAACCGACGATGCAATTACAGCGGGGACCGGAAGGCCTCTTGCGATGTCTTAACATGTTCTGTATGTACTCATGTTGAAAGTTGTTCTTCCCAAATTCTTCAAAGGTATTAGCATAAATTGGGTATATTTGCACTGGTTTCATCTTGCAGTATTTCAGGTGCCTATAAACCTATAAAGTGCAGGCATTATAGGTCCGAAATGGGAGGGCATATACGCCACAAAAAACTACTGGTCGAACGTGTTGGCGTGCTCAAAAATATGTCCACTCTCTTATTTAATCACAAGTAGAAGACAACTGCAAATAATTAGAGCAAACCGCTTTTAACAGCTGCAAAAAAATCTAATAATATAAACATAGCAGTAACATCCGTAAAAGTACGGCCTAACATTGACAGTCATAAACCAAACAATAAAGTGCCATAACCTATAATAGTTCCAGCGCAATAAACAACCTTGGGAAGCCTTTATTTAGATACTAATTTAGAACCGAACAAAATGTGCTTTCCAGTTGAATGGTCCAGGGGCAAACCACCCAAAGCGGAGACTGAGTACACCTTCTATGGATCGTCGGGAGACTGTGCAGCGGCCATCTGGTCTTTTTCCTCGATCTCCGATTGAGGATAGATATTTGTATCCATTGTGGCGATGAGGTAAATACCATCTATCAGGACACATAAACACCGGAAAATAAAGAAGTAAGTTTAGTCGTTTAAAGGTAACGATAAATGACCCGATTACATGCATCGGAATGAGATCATGGATGAATTGGCACAGGGAAGTGACCATATAGAACAGCTTACCTAAAGACTGTTTGACACTCATTCCAGCAAAAACAACGGCATCGCTCTCAGGTGAGTAGTGCGGAATCGTGAGGAAGTCTTCGGTCAATTTTCCCCATAGTGTGATTTTCAGCACCGCCCCTCTATAAGGATATAAGTACAATCATTAGCATGCAGGCAGACCCATATGATAGACTACGGGTACTGGCACATTCAAAGTGCAATACCTTCCATTAGTAAGCTTACAATCGAGCCACGTGCATTTGCCAGGCAGGTAGATAGGAATTCCCTCAGTATGCACATACCCGACGACGTCTATACACGTATGAAACTGTAAATGTCAGTAACGGTAAGGACAAACAGCGTATAAAGGATTATAGGATAAGACCAAATGACGTACCAATTAAATATTTGTCGTGTACATACTGTATATCCTCAAATACAGCAAAGTCAAACCGCTTGCGACCGAAACCAGTAGTATCGACCTGCAACTCACCGACAGTACTTCGGTTCAGGAATAGAAGAGAATATTCATTATGCTTGCAAACTCGTTCGGTATCCTGGTTGCGTGTAACCAACACATCACTAATATGATACACCCTTCCTTCATATAGCTGAGGGGACAGGTAGAGCAGGCCCCGTCGAGGCACCGTGCACTGTATGACGTTACCCTGTTACAGCAAACGAAACATCATCATCTGAAGCCGGAAGGGAAAAGTGGTTAACAATTAGCGTGTATATACCAGGCGATCGGAAAGCAAATACTCTGATGTCAGGTATATGTGATGTGGCGTCTCATTATCCCATCTTCGAATTGCCATGACTTCAAAGTCACCGACCATTCCATCTTGCAGATTATCTAGATTGCTAATAGGCCGGGCAAAAGGGTTCGTTTGGGGTAACACATTGGCCAAAACAGTGCAGTCCCCTAACTCAGTTGTGTTATAAACACATGTATCTAGCGTAGTTTGTACGTAAACATCACCTAATACACCAGGTCCATGGGGGTCAAAACAGAAATACAGTCAATAATAAATCGAAGCATGTGGTACTAATTGCATATAGAATTGGTCTGGTCATGCTGATCTGGGATGACCTACCATCAGCTTGTTCAACTCTCAAGCTTGTCAGCACAATAGGGGTATTAGGGAGAGCACAGGCCCTCTTTTCAAGGAACTCCTCATACACATGATTCCACACAACAATCTTAAGAGTTGTTCCCCTGAAATAACAAATACGACATATGAATAAGAATAGATGCCAAGCAGAGCTTCGATTGGCTGAATGTAAACAACACAGTGTCACGGAAAATGAAACGCGACCTAGCATTGATGAGGCAGCAGCTTGAACATTTGAGCCCACTGTCAACTTCTTTCATATTACCCATACGAACAACATAACCAGCCACATCTGCAGATAAATGCAGTGCAAATTGTCACCCATATATGCGAAGCAAGGTCTCTCAAACTCGAAATAAGAACGAACAGGCTTACCAATTAAGTGTTTATGCTTCACAAACTCGATGTCCTCAAACGCAATTAATTGGAATGGGTAGCGGATGAACCCCATTGAATCCACATTCAATACCGTTGCGGTGGTGTTGTCCCGGAAGAGAAGCACATGGTCGTTCTCCTTCCAGACCCTTAAGCTGCTCTGGCCCGGAACACTTAGAAGATTCCTCAAGCGATAGACCTTTCCTTCATAGAGCTCAGGCACCTCGCCCGGTATAGTGTGTCGAATTACATAACACTGAACAACATTGCCCTGCACCAGCACAAAATGCCTAGAAGTTTAGAGCCTTAAAAAAAATAAGAGAGTAATCTTTAATTACTTGCATACCAATCGATCGGATAGAAGGTAGTCTGTTGTGTTGTAGTTCTAATCAGTAGTCGCATTGCTCCACTTTCGGCCCACCATCACTTCAATCTCTCCAACGAAACCCTTCTGTAAGTTCTCCAAAGTAATGCCCGAATGGCTATGAGCAGAGACGGTTGTTGATTACTGCATAAAGACAACACGAAATCAAGCAAATTTACTCAGAAAGGTTTATAGTTAGGAAACAATCACAGATTCATTACATAGCTGTAAGGCCCACGTCCTGAAGGTTACATTGCTATCAGTACACGCCTGAATAGCAGAATTGTTACATAGCTGTTACTACACCCAGACAAATATAGATAGTTATCACTTGACAGTTCAAAACACAAGAATAACTATTAACAGTACCTTAGTATGTCGGATGCCGCAAAATTCGCACAAACTGGCAATTGGCCTCCATCGAACTTTGGAATGCTTGAACTGTTTCAGATTCCCAACGTATACAATTATTATTAGTAGCAATATAATATGGTGCAAGATTAGTTATTTATTCCTACTACCACAATCAAAATTGTCCAACAGTCCATACCGTTGACCTAGCAACGAAATGATCTAGCATCCAAAATCACAACCAGAATTGCTAAAAAAGCTCAAGTGAAAATTAAATGAGAATCGTGAATATACCATGTACTCGACGATAACCATCATATACATAAGCATTACAATCAAATTAAATGCAGTATAAGGGGTTACAGAATCTCACGGTGCCTTGATGATAGTATATTAACTGAGATAAACAGTTGCGCCTATTTCTATGGTTCTTCATGGGTTTGTTAGCAGTATTTGTTAGCATTTCATGCGAATCTATTTAGCAATCCTCTGATGTCTACGTGTTGCATTCTACAAATCAAACCATCTTTGGCAATAGTACCTTTGGCAAGAGTGATTCATCTGGTCTGTATGTGGATCTTCCAATTTCTTACAGTTTGGAGTGGTTTGGTTCTTCAGTTTTTCCTCTGAAGGTCGATTTCTCAAGGCCCTTTCTGTTCTCCCCATTACATGTGTCATTGAGAGCGGGTAAAACTGGCTCAAAGCTCAAAGGTCCCCATAAGGCCAAGTTCAATTACATTTATGGGATCCAATAAGGCCAAGTTTACATACTTGTATTTTTTGCTCCATGTAATTTCAAGATTAAGGATCCCTTCTTAACACTCTTCAAGATGATTTTGTCATTAAACCTGTCGAATATCTAAGGATTAGGACCCCATGAGCTACATGTATGGGCTAATTAATTAGGTTATTATACTAATCTGATTTGTGGTACTTGTATTGATGTTGATTGTTTCATTGTTATTTGCTTATTATGATCGTGGTCTATGATTTACTTTTCCCATTGGAATCCTATCAAAGGTTTACTGTTGATGGCAGAGTATGATGTTCAGGTTAGTTTCCAGTTTTTTGTCACATAATGTATGATATGTGTG
Source organism: Polygonum maritimum (assembly GCA_963924305.1). NCBI lineage: Eukaryota > Viridiplantae > Streptophyta > Magnoliopsida > Caryophyllales > Polygonaceae > Polygonum > Polygonum maritimum. Next base: position 28,466,657 of record OZ002730.1, read on the forward strand.
TGAGTATTTGTTGGGGATAACTATCAACACTAAACATCAAAATCTCTATGTACTTTCAGCCACGGTGCATGCTTCTTTTTGACAGTGTTCCATTTAGGATTCAACAAAAACAACTAACAAAATCAGTAAATGGAAAACGGGGGCAAGTGAAACAGAAATAGCACCAGCAACCATAAAAGCATCAGTTAATTTAAGCACAATAAAAATACTCAATCCTTGAAAGGGTTAAGAAGAGCCAATGCATCATACAACTGGTTGAAGCCCTTAATTTCGGATGCTCTGTAAATACTTGTGTCCATGGTAGCACACATGCAGATTTGACCTAATAAACAAAGGACAACATACTTAGAATCAAGGAATCCACAGATGAAAAGTAGGTATGTATGTAGGCTAAGTTACCATTGAGTTGGTTAATAGTCATAGCAGAAAAAATAATAGGAGTAATTGTTGGTGCATAGGCTCTTGTGGTGCGAAAAGCTTCACAAAACCGGCCCCAAAGCGTAATTTCCAACACCGCCCCCCTGAAACATAACATGTAAAACACTTTAGGCAACAGACTTAATAAGATTAAATCGATTTTGCATTGAGAAATTGGATCGATTCTACCTTCCATTCATAAGCTTACAATCCATATGCAGGCAGCCCCCTGGCATTTTTCTGGGAATTCCTTCAGCGAAGACATAGCCAACAACATCTGCATTTACATGGATTAATAATCTATGGGCTAAAGTGTGCTCTGCAGGCTTAAAATGTTCTGTAAATCAAGGCTGATGAACAGTAATAGCAGGTTGCCAGTGAATGACAGTTACAATGCACCATACCTAATAAGCAAACAATTACAGTAGAACAAACAGGTCTAGCAGCATGAATTTTATTTGTGAGATAGAAGGGTCGGAAATTAAATTGCACATGCATCTGGCGCAGGAACTGTCCAATTAAGTACTCATTGCTGACATATTTGATATCTTCAAAATGTACGAATTCAAATGGGTGACGAATGAAACCATCAATCTGCGTTTTCATCTCAGTTGATGTTGTTTGAGGAAGGAATAGGAGTGCATGATCATTCTCTTTGCACACGCGATAGCTATCTTTATTCGCTATAACCAAAAGATTGTTGATCCGATAGATCTTCCCTTCATATAACCGGAGCATCTCAAGAGGAATAAACTTGAGAATCGCGGTGCATTGGACAACATTGCCCTGTAACGATGAAACAAATAGAATTATTATAGACAGAAAGGTAATAGCAATCAATATTTGCAGTGAACATACACTGTCATCGGATAGTAAGTATTCGGTGCTCATATAATCGCCAGCTGGTGTCTCATTATACCACCAACGGCTGACCATCACTAAAACATTGCAGACCACCTTTTTTTGTAGGCTATCTAAACGTGTGATCCGTTGTCTGCTACCATCGACTTTTGATATGGGCTGCAGGAAAGTAACACGATATAAGGTAAGGATAGCTGGTATGGGATGATAACACATGAATACCGCAGGGATAGAATCGCACCATGCTTGAAACAATTTCCACCATTGTTGATAAGGAATACTGACGCTTTTATTTTCAGGATCTGCAGTGCCTAAGGAATATTGATTGCATTGTAAGGCATATATATAACAGGGGCTAATGACCGGGGAATGAGTGTTCAGTATTGGCTGTAGGTATCCGAACCTCCGATCTTGAATAGCCTAGTAACTACATGACTGTTACACTAACAACCTTTTGGTTTCCACCCTAAATCAATGTTTTAATTCCCTTTGAGATTTGAATGGCCTGACTGTTACATCGTCAGTATTATAAGGAATAGAAGTAAATAACCCGCACAATTGAAATATATTTAATACAGGAATGAGGGGAAAATATATCGAAAACAACTAATTATCTATGCAACCTATACTGACTTTCTATAAAATCATTGGTAATACTATCATGCCTTCATGCCCTTAGTCCATCATTAACGCGCTCTGTTTGTTCAGTTAACTGTAAATATTCTGACAATGCCTTCATGCCCATTAATAGTGTATTTGTTGTTACAGGTCGTTTGATATTGTCTGTGCCGGGTTGAGGAGCTCTGTTGAGAGCTTGCATTGCTGGTTTCCATCCAAGAATGCCCTAATTAAACAGCCCTTTATTCGATTCAACTGTGGCAATTCTATAAGACACCCTAATGAACTGCTTCAAGTGAACTCTTTTCTGCTCACAATGTTTGGTTTTATTGGTTTGGTGAGAAAGTGAACCTTTGCCGTGACAATGTTACGATCACAACCAATTCCATGTTGATTCAAGCATTATATTTCCCATTTCCATTCTTGATTGCAATGAATGTGATTGGCGTAGCTTATAGATGAACCGCTGTACTCAATTACTGAATAGCAAAATCAGCTACGAACCGAACAAATGATTACAATGGTGTTCCAATAGGAGTTAGCAATCTACTACCAAAGCAGTGGGTTTTGTGTTTCATAATGCTTGCCATTCTGTAAGGATTGACTAGTGCTGGTGAATGTAGAGAATTAACCAAGAATGTCGATGCAGGATGGAACAAAGAGCAAGATGCCTATCTGTTTTCTGTGTGCTAACACCAGATGAAAGCAGAATATGCCTATCAAGATGCTAGAACCCGATGCTGAAACCCGAAGAGCACAAAAACAGAAGTTTGGGCCATACACGAAGCCAAAATAGAGTACTTTTCCTGTCTACACAGAGAAGGGCAATATTCGGATTGCCGAACAATAGAAGTTTATTGAATAGAAGTGATTCCTAAAGCCAGACGAACACAGTAACAGCAACTGAAACACAATTGCAGAAATAAAAAGTACAACAAACGCAAACCAAATATCCTATCAACAGAACGGATGCAATGGACCTAACAGTGTCCTTATTCAATAACTGGAGCGGGGAAAAGCACAATGAGGATAGCATAGTGGGTGTAGCCTACTTCTCGTCATCAGAGGAGCTGACCACATTCTTTTTTGGTCGGTTGCTTGCTGGGGTGGCCTCACTATCATCATCTCCATCAAGAGCATGTTCCTCATAGTGTCCAACAGCACGACCCCCCTTAGTTCGCTTCTGGCTAATTCGTTGCGTAGGGCCACCATCGTCATCTCCTTCTGAATCACCACCCTCTTTAGAAGCATGAAGAGCAGCGGTCTCGTGAGGGGAACCATCAACCAGGTCCACAGAAGCGTCGCCTACAGCGGAGCCAGAAGCCACTTCGGATCCATTAACAGCATTCGGCGGATGAGAGGGCACCCCATCCGATCCACCACCCGTGCTTCCTTGATTGTTGCTCACAGCAGGGGCCTTTTGATCCTGAGGCCCGCTTGATCCCCCAGCATTGGTGATTTCATTATTGTTCACGGATTGAGACGGGGAGGCCTAAACATTAAACCAGCAAGTAGAAGTCAGGAAATGTGTTAAAAACAACACTATACAGTATTTTTTAAAAGATAATGCTGGAGTGCACTAATTCTGAAACAATAGCGCATGTTTCACTTGGGAAGAGGTATCTGACACAGCTGTGAGCCCGATGCAGGTATAGTTCTCGCCACCGTGTGGGAAGTAAGATTGTGAAGGGATCTCCAGCACGTGGGTTGTACCAATCATGTTGAGGAGTACAGTGGGCAGTTCTCCAGTTTCGAAAACCTGGGGGATGGACAGCCAACATGAAAGTAAATAGGTAATAGTAGAACGGTTGCAATTAACGGCAGGGCAAAACTCAAATCAAACAATGAAATCGCGAAGACGTACACGCTAGATACGCAGCAGAGCCTCAACACTGGAATTGAACAAATCTTCAGCAGTGTCATCAAATAGAGTAATCCATGTACTGTGTGTGTGATCCTCCACCTTCAGTTGCACCCTAAACCTGTAAGGAAAAGGAAAACAATCAAGACCGATTTATAAGCAGATATGCTAAGCAGGGTGTAACAAAAGAGTGGGAGAAGCAGGCCTGGGTTTTGGGAAAGCAACATGCTCGTTGCAGGACTCGCAATAGAACTTTCCATCACGACGGGTAACATCCTTCTTACACTTTGGAGCAGTGCATGAGAAATAGTACCACGGCTTTTCAGTGTTGACCTCCTTAATCCTTGCACTATAGTGGAAGTTGGCGGCCTCAAAGTGGAAAGAGCAGGGAATTAGACTTATTATTGGAGATGGTTCTTCATAAAACCCAAGGGAAAAACAGTTGAGACCTTTTTCTTTGCTTGGCACCAATCAGACAGCTGCTTCAATGTGAGTTTTGTTGGGGGGACCTGGATAGCCTCATGGCGGGGCTTGTCCCTGGCGAATAAGAACAGCACGGGGATCTCAGGATCGTCATACATTATCGTTGCTGAGGTGCTAGAAAGATAAGTGTCAGCAGATGGAAAACAATGGTTAGAAAATAAATAATGGCGATCACAATTCCGGCTTGAAGAACTGTCGGGTTGAAACACTCACCATTGTAGGACTTGACCTGCATCCCCACAAGTAGGAGAGGGTAAGCCTTGTCGGTAGAAGGCCTCTTTTCCAGCATAAGGTTGCAAAGGTCACCCCAAAGGGTAACCCTAATCTTGTACCCGCTGATGCAGCACACCACCAAAAGAAGTGTTGTTGTCAGCGCCGTATCAAAAAAAAAAAGAAAAGGCAAAAGCAATAAATAGAGTTCCAAGGTCGTTACTCTGCACTCAGCAGGAAAAAATCCAGGGCCTGGGAAATCTTCTGCAACTTTTTGCCCTTAACCTCTCTTGCAACAACCTGGCCGACGTCAGTGACATACCCTGCTACATCTGCAATCAAAGCAAAGTTGCAAATCAGCCAGGCTGTGCATACAAAATAAACAGCATGTGGGAAGGGGACGGGGAAGAAATGAGCATACCAATAAGGCGACCCGCGGCTTCAAACTTTATACCTTGAATAGGTGTCAGATTGAAGGCATATCGTGGGAATTCAGTGGTAGGCTCATCAATTTTTTTCACCATCGAAGTGCCATGCAATTCGATCATATGTCTATTGGTGGTCAGGGGAAATGTGGTCAGGTTAGGAAGAACCTTGAATTGCCTGATGCTGTAAACGGACCCCTCCATCAGTTTGTCAATAAACATGTGGGCCACCTTGTTCCTAGTAATGCAATGAATGACATTCTCCTGTAGAGGGGACCAAACAAACAGTGATCCGTTGGTGAGGAACAGGCGATAGAGACAGAAGCGATCGAACCAAAAACATGCAAAGGAAGTAATACCTTTGAATCAGCCAGTATGTAGTCGGTGCTTAGGTAGGTGCCATAGAGATTGTAGGAATCCCACTTTCTGCATATGCTTGCCTCGATTTCGTAGTCACCGCGCTCATGAAGTTCGTCAAGGTAGAGGAACTGAGGAGACATGGCGTATAAGGTTCCGCTGAAGAAATCCACAACGTGGGACTGGTGAGGGGCTGGTAAGGGAGTACGCAAGCAATTTATAGGCCGTTGGAGTGAAGTGGCCGGGGGTTAGAGATCGTAACGGCCGCAGGACTGTTACAGTGGCGTGATTTACAATAGGATAGCTACGGAATGAATGCGTGGCAGAATAAATTTGGGAGCTTGACTGTTACAGTGGCTGCTCTGACTGATGCGAAAGGGTATGGATCCGGAATCATACCAGACCATGGCAGTTTAGAACGCCATAATTAGGATAGGACCAAGTGCATTGAAGGGCAAATGGATTGAATGTGGTCGCTGAATATAGAATTGAAAGCATAGAATTGAAAGAGCAAAGAGCGTTGAAAACAGAAGGATTTGAATGTCATTGAAAGCGTAGAATTAAAAGCGTTGAAAACAAAAGGGTTTGAATGTCATTGCCGAATAGTGCGGATAATTGCGCGTAACATCCAAGGTATTAAGTCACGGTATTAAATCTGGGAAGGCAGATAAATAGGTAACCAAAGCAAACAGAACACACAATGTAACGCAGATGCTAATTCGGTGCAGCCGAGTATTATAGATGAGGCATTCAATTCAATTAAGAGGACCCACCTACTATAATGCTTGAAACATTGGTGTTTGTATAAAATGAGGAGCAATTATTGCCACAATGTTTCTTCTTTATAGTATTATAGATATATATATATATATATATATATATGAAACCAAACGTACACAGTATTCTCATAACAAGCTGATCCAAGCTAACTTCTGTATTTGTCCTAAAATACTGCCATGTGATGAATCAAACCAATAAACACTCCAAGATCTACCTAATTTTTGTAATAACTAGAATGTATGACCCGTACTACGCACGGGTTTAAAAAGCTATTTTGAAACTTTATTAATCAACTTTAATTGAAAAACTACATAAAATTGCATGAATGTGAAAAATGGACCAAGGTATGGTAATATAAAATATGATAGATTATATTGAGTATAAAATAAATAAAAATTCATAAAAATTAAATCAATTGAAAATATAATACACTTGCGAGAGAAGCACTCATTATTTACATCTAAATGCAATTACGTACATATGAAAGATATAGAAAACTATAGAAAGCATACGAAGAATTAAAATAATATTGTTGTCTATTCAAAATATTTTTATGTACATGAAAACTATAGAAGTTTAAAGAAAAAAATACCCATATTTTATGATTTATGGTATAAGTATATTTTGTGATTTCGGTTAAAAAATACACATATTTATGATATAGGGTATTCACATATTTTGTGATTTACGTTAAAAAAAATACACGTCAAGAAAATATTCATATATACGCATAATACAACAAATACCCACAGAACACGTTTAAAAAAATACACATATTTTATGATTTAGGGTGTAAACATATTTTGTGATTTACATTAAAAAAATTATTGATTTTTTATATACTTGAATCATATATACAAATAATACAACAAATACAGACAAAACACCTTAAAAAAATACACATATTTTATGATTTAGGGTATTAATGTATTTTTTGATTTACGTTAAAAAATACACATATATTATGATTTATCATATTCACATATTTTGTGATTTACGTTTAAAAAATACACATTGAGAAAATATGCAAACAGCACAAAAATGTTGTTAGAGAGGTTTGAACCCAAAACCTTCGAGTAATTAGAGGAGGGGTTTACCACTATGCTATTGTGGTTGTTTTGATTATGATTGCATAGTGTTTATTTCATAGGGAAGAGTGCAATGGAGCATTTAATGGGGACACCACCTAACTTACATATATATATATGTATGAAACGTAGCTCCTACTTAATGCAAATTGAGATATAGTGTGAAACCCCTAACGTTTGCATTTGTCCTAATTAAAACAATACAAAATAAGACCACAGCAACTCTATCCTAGCCTGTACCTTCTATAATCCTTCATAACCAATATGCATATCATCAACTTTTGCTAGTAATCATCCTACTTTACATTAGCTGCAATCATGAACTGCCTGCATGAAACAAAACAAATATATTGATTTTTTAATCTTTCATCAAACTTAACATCTGGTCAACAAATACATTTCTCTTTCAATCAACACAGAAATTAACAAGGACATATATATATATGTATATGTATATACTTACCAGTGAATACTATAATCAACAAACCTCAAGCCACTCTTCTCGTAGTTCATCAAGTTGATCTAATGTGTAAGGATGTGTTGAACGAGTAAAATACTACAGAAATATTGTTTTATTTGAGTTCTATTAGTCAACATACATAGTCTAAAATATAAGTATATCCATGAAATCAGTCCAAACCTCAATGGGGATACTCAAAGTTCTTTGTTCAATAATCTCTCGCATGAATCTCAAGATGTAATAACCACAATCAATAACATTAGGTTGAAGAGGACACTTGAACACATAATATACATATGAGTTAGTAATCATATTACAAACTTTTCAAAATTCAAATAAAAAGTATGATGGATTCATTCTAACCTGTATTGAACACCATTTTGTATTCATATTCAGTTTGCTTCCTTTTGTCTCATCAAAAATCTTTGCAATGGACCTACAAATAAATCAAAACATGAAAACTATAATATAATATATATTTTTAGATGTCTCCAAAGAGACTATATAATATATATATTTAATTAGCAAACAATTTACACACATATATATAAATTACTTTTCAATAACCTCTTTGAATTCCTCTTTAACATTGCCATGTAATGAATCAGGAGCAGCCTGTTGAAAGCTCAACAACGTATGGTAATGCAGGACAATGCCCATTGTCGTGACCTACATTTTGAGGTCGGGGACCTCGTATTGCTTAAACTTCGGCCCTACCGACAGCACTCCGTCGCTAAACTGTTGTCTACCAAGCTGGCTAAGCGGTTCTATGGCCCTTTCACGGTATTGGAGCGTATGGGTGCGGTGGCATACTGCTTGGATTTGCCCGAAGCCGCAAAGATCCACAACGTCCTCCATGTGTCTCTCTTACGACCATTCGTTGCCAACAATGCCGCGCCTATTCAGCCGGTCTTCCCGGTCGAATTCCTCCACAATCGGCCTCTTTCTCGCCTGCTGAAGGCGATCCAACAACGCCAAGTTATGGTGGATGGTGTTGCTCGTACCGAGTGGTGGGTGGTGTGGACCGACGGCTCAGAGGACGATGCTACCTGGGAGCTCACCGATCAGCTGTTGCAGTCATTCCCTTTGTTGCGGCTTGAGGACAAGCCGAATCTCATGGGGAAGAGATTGATACGGCTCAACCCGAGCCCATACGGAGATCGACTCGTCAACGACGTGTCCCGAGCAAATTTAAAGATTAATTTCTTTAATTTAGTTATTTGATTTTATTTACTTTAATTGATGTATTTTTGGACAAGAGTTTACTCTCTTCTCAGGTTTTCTTTCGGGTTCCTTTCCCTGAGTCGTATTTTTATTGAACCCGTAGGGCATAACTTATAAATACTCCTTGTAAGCTTGTTGAGACTTATCTAGAAAATATATCTCTTCTGCCCTAATTCTCTCCCTCTCTAGCCTCTCGCCCCCTTCCTCTTCTACGCCTCTCATCCCCCTTCTAGGTTATAGTGCTCGTTATCGGTTACTTGCGGTACAAGCTACCCTAGCTCGTATCAGAGTCCCTTGTGTAATATTCGATTCTATTTTACATTCGTTTCTGGATCCTCAATCTATTTTAAGTCTTGGTATTAAAATAATTTCGCCATATTTAAGTTATAGATAAAATTTTAATGAATTAAAGGTGGGTTATCCAAGTGCATCCCGAGCAATCTAAACTAACTAAATCGATCAAGCCGCCTCTATCCAATTAATCTAGGCAAATCTTTAGCTAAACCTAAAGCTATATATAGCTAATTAATCAAGTCGAACTTTGTTCTCGCTTTAACTCCTTGGGTCTCTTAATTCCATTGCCTTGTCTCCGCCGTCAAGCAGAGATCGGTAAGTTGTGTTTCTTTTCCGCCTTTTTGGTCCCTTCCATCGTCGGGTATTGATCGGGTTTTGGGTCTAGAGGAGGCGGGGTCGGAGTTTGAGTCGTTGGTGGCCGGCTAGCGGGTTGGGTCTGAGGAGGCGAGTCGCGGGATCCGGGTAGAGAGAGGTCGAGTCGGGCGTAGTCGGGGCTGTGGCTTGACGCCGGTGACGACGGGGTACAGAGAGGGTGAGACGATCAAGCGGTCGTCGGGTTTTGGGGCAGAGGCGGCGAAGCAAGAGAGGGCATTTGAGCAGGGGCGGGTGTTGGCAGTGGCTCGTGCGGTCGGAGAGAGGGTCGAGCGGCGGTTGGGCGAGAGCGTACGAGGGCTGGACGGCTTTGAGTCTTGCTGGCGGAAGGAAGAGCTCGGAGGCCATGGATCTGCAATGGAAGCAGAAAGCCAGAAAGGGATTAGAAGGAAGATGGGTTAAGGTGGGGAGGGGACCCACATAGAACTGAAGAAGGGAATTAGAGAGGAGGTGGGACCGCACCAGATCAAGAAAGAAAGGAAAAGGGAAGCCGGGGGAAGAGAATAGGAAAGTGGAGGGTGAGGTGGCATGGCTTAGGTGGGGCCCGTGTGACTATATAAAAGTTTGGGTATTGTAGAGTACATATCCCAGGAGTTAATTAGCGTCGGTTTCGGATCCCGTTCGGTTTTGGGTGATGTCGGGTTCGGTTCTGGGATTTTTGGATTCTTTATAAATTCCCCTTAAATAATAATAATTATCTGAGCCGTTTAAGAACGCGTTAATTATCTTTTCTTCTAGGTGATTGATTTTCCTAGACCGTTATCATTCCTCCGTATCGGAATTTCGTTCGTCCTTCAGGTAAGTCGTTCTGCGACTTGCTCGGCTAGGTGGTTCTATTCAATTCACGTTAGATTGCGTGCTGTGCTGGTAGGATTGGTTTTTGGGAATTAGTCCCTATAATATTATTTTACTAAAATGTTTTATTTATTTATATATGTGTGCAATTGTATGTGTGCAACTGGTTTTCAAAAGGGTTTTATCGTATTAATGGTTTTTACGTGTTTTCTGTGTGTTGGCATCTATCGGTACGGCCTTGTTCTCAGATTTTCGATGAGAAGGGGACTTCTAGAGGCATAGTCGTATGGCAAGGAGAGCTCCTTCAAAATTTATAAAAATGTTTTGGCGAGTGCTCTAGTAGGGACTCGACCAGGGATTAGAAGTGTGTGTGGAACGGGGATTGGCTGGAGGATGCCTTGGATGCGGGTAGTGTGAGTGGAGGCCGTTAACACTACTCGGCGCGGGACAGTGTACGGTGGAGGCCGTTAACACTACTCGGCGCAGGATAGGGTGTGCATCGTGTGAGTATATATTGTGCGTGTGTGTGAATGTGTGGACCTGTGAAAGTGTATGCAAAAGGACTTATAATTGTGATTATGCTAGTGACTTGAATATGTGTGACTAACTGGACTTAGGACTGGACTAGAGTTATGCGTGTGATTGCGGACTTGTTTGCTGACCTTAGGAAACTCGTTTTGGAACGTTCTACTAGTATTGTATGTTTTCTGACTTGGATTAGGATAGTAGCTGACCCCTCGGGGAACTATTTTTCAAACAGCAAGTATCTAGGAATCCGTGTAGGGACTTTGGCGTATTGGTGGTGCGAAGCGGCGATGCGTGTCATAGAATGGTTTGGGTTTTTGGGAAGGGTTGTTGTTATTTTATAATATCATTTGAATTATCATGTTTACTCTTATGTCGTACGTTGTTAGTTAATGTGCAAGGGGTTTGGGGAAGTTTGTATTTGTTAGTCATGTATGGGGTTGGGATCATGAAATGTTTTGTGAAAGTTTTATTTTGTACTACAAGTTAGTTGTTTTTCAATGTTTTCTCGCCGTGCCCGCGTTGCAAGATCCGGATGTTCTGTTGTCGAACCAGCTTGGTAGTGCCTCGTGAGGTCTACTACCAAGTAATGCCCCGGTGTAAAGACGGGGTGTTACAAATTGGTATCAGAGCGAGGTTGGCAACAAGGGCACAAGGAATTGACCAACGAGTGTACACGAGGTCCAGCTTGTACTAAAACCGGCCGGTGCTTTCAAACGTTTTCCTTGGGTAGTCATGTTGCATATAGAGGGGTAGGTGACACGTCGCGACTCCGTACCATCAGCCGAAGTATCTCACGTAGTTAGTAAGTCATATTGTCGATTCAAGTTGTTGTAGTTTCTAATTGTGGGTTTCCAATTATAGATGGCCCCACAAACTCGTGCTACTGATGCTGGAGGTAGGGGTAGAGGTAGAGGCCGAGGTCGGGGCAGAGGCCGAGTTGCTGACCAAGGAAATGCTCCTCCTAAAGAGGAAGTTGTTGAGAGTGTTGGGCCGGCAGGGAATGACCAACCTGACGTTGAGATTTTTGTTGTAGGCGGAGGGCCCCCTGTTGTAGGGCCTAACGCAGAGGCTGGGGATGGAGTCTAGGGTGCATCTGCAGCACCGCCGTTGAACATGACCCCCGAGATGGTTGCGGCTATTCGAGCCGACCCGGTGGCATTCTTGCAGCGGGTAGGAGTTCCGCCAGAGCAGAGCATGGCAGTAGTGTAACAGATGTCTGGGGCAGGGGCATCAGGCCCCAGAGGTGCGAGGTTTGCCCAGACCGTTGAGGAGCCTAGGAAGGAACTCCGCGGCCCCCAACCTGACAAATGGCTCGCGGAGTATAATAAGATGAAGCCGCCGGAGGATGAAGCCGCCGGAGTTCAAGGGCGAGGAGAAGGAGGATGTTGAGCAGTGGCTTAGGCAGGTAACCTTTCCGCTGGAGGCGATCGGAGCGCCGGAAGAGCGGCAGGTGTCTTTGGCGCAGACCTCCTTGAAGGTGGATGCATTCAACTGGTGGAGCGTCTATCGCCAGAATGGGATGAACTTCAAGGAGTTCAAGAAGAAGATTCGGGATTTTTATAATCCCCGAGCCCTCAGGGTTGCTAAAGAGGCTGCTTTTCGGGATGCTGGGCCCGAGAACATCACTATGGCTGAGGCTATCACTAAGTTTCAGCACGGGTTGGCAACAGTACCAGAAGCTTGCCCTACAGAGGAGTTGAGGATCGCGACCTTTTTGAAACGTTTGCAGCCTGATCTTCGAGCTTACGTCGTTGGATTTCAGCATGAGACATTGAGTATGGTTCAGCAGGCAGCTTTGGCACATGAAATGGCCACGTTAGGACCAGAACAACTCAATTCACACTCAGGAGCGTCTAAGAGACAGAAACTGGACGCGCCAACTGAGCCTAAGGTAGATGGACGGACTAGGCGAGGTAATCAGAGTGGAGCGAGAGATCAGTTTCAGGGACGCCAGCATCGCCCGCAAATGAGTCAGACTGTCGAAGGGCAAAGGCAATGCTATGAATGTGGTAGTATGGAGCATCTCAAGAATACCTGCCCACTTCCAGTGAAGGCATACTTCACTTGTGGAAAGCCAGGCCACATGCAGAAATTTTGTTTCAGTAGAGGAAGCGTACCTTCTCAAGGCTCAATACCAGGGAACCAGAGAGCCCGTCAACCCCCACAACAATCGTACCAAGCGTCAGGTCAGGGGATGGGTCAGAGTGCTAGAGCAAGCAACTCGGGAGCTGCTCCACCCCGAGTATTCGAGATGAAGGGTCGTGACGAGCAGGAAGTCCATGCTCCTTTAGAGGATTAAACCTGAGCGTTGCTTCGTTTTGAGCAGTTAGGATAGTAGTTTGTTGGTTTTCCTTAGCTGGACTTCATGATTTAGTTTGGTTGGTTGTTTTTCGTTGTTGACTTGAGTTCATATGTTTGATATTATTGGACTCTGCTTGACTTTTGTGGCATAGGAGTTTTGCTCTGTTCATGTGTGTGTGACCCTAGTGTTAGTATTCGTTTTCGCCGTTCGGTTTAGCTTCGAGGACGAACCTCTTTCACTACAAAAAAAAAGTGATTTAGCGACCAGAAAAGTGGACGCTAAATCACAAAATATGGACGCAAACGACAATTAGCGACCAAAATATGGTCGCTAAAAGCCCGGTCGCTAAATCATTTAGCGACCAGATGGTCGTTAATCTTAACGACCATTAAAATTGGCGACCATATGGTCGTTATATGCAGCCCCGTGTCTTAGCGGCCACGTGGACGCTAAATTGGCGTCCATCTGGTCGCTGAATGTAGTAGGTGTATGGCGTCCATCTGGTCGCTAAATGGCGTCCATCTGGTCACCAATTTGGCGTCCATCTGGTCACCAATTTGGCGTCCATCTGGTCACCAATTTGGCGTCCATCTGGCCACCAATTTCGCGTCCATCTGGTCACCAATTTAGGTCATTGATCTCGTATATCATTTCGCGTCCACATCCCCAATTTTTTAGTAGATTGGGTAAAAAGGTGTAATTATTTTTTTATTATGTCATTTACTTTTAATCATTGGATATTTGGTGAAATTAAATCAAACAATAATAACATAATAATATTATATTGCTAAAAATATTAAAATATATTGTTTTTTTAATTACATAATTAAGTGTATGCAAACAATAATAGCTATCCATCCGAGGTTCAGAACCTTCAGGTGATGCATTTGACGTTGTCGGCGGTTGTTGATTTCTTCTCATCTCTTCCATGAATTGCTCGAGTGCTTGAAGTCGATCGTTTGTGACGGCATGAGTTTGTTCGAGGGTGGACACTTGGGCACGCAAGTTGGCATTCTCGCGTCGGAGCTCTACCACCCTAGTCGCTTCTCTTCGAGGAGCTCTTATTTGATCCCCATAGAATTCTGTAGCTGCAGAGCCGAGTCCGGTAACAGATCCTCCCGGTCCGACTCCTCCGGCGGCCTCTAAAAAATGCAGTAAACTCATCTTGATAAGTCAACGGTGTCTAGGACTAAGAGGACTTTTGAGTAAGTATTTCTCGAGACCATTCCTAAGCAAAAAAAGGTAACATACCCAAGGTAATATAGTTAGTTTAACATATAAATTTATGCATAATACTGTAATATCTAAAATTTTAAGAGCAACCGAGTCGGATATAACAAGCATCATGAATTAGTAAAGATGATTGAGTACAATTGAAGTATTTCAGACTGGTTTTTTCTCACAATTCAAACAAACCAACCGATCAAAACCAATTAGGACAGTTGAGAACTTCTGCCAATACATTAGTTTTGTATTGGCCTTTTCTTTGCGCCACAGAGACTACAACAAATTGTTATTACACGGCGCTATTTATAAAACAAATAACTACAAACTGTCCACTAACTACTAAGTATGAAAATTAATAAACTAACTAATGGAGGCACTATTTATATATAAACAACTGGCTTGACACACACACGTACAAACGTACAAGCATATCAGTAATAAGTCACTTCTCTTACCCCTGCCCCCTGCTTATAACATAATTAATTAAATCTAAAACCAGATTATTAAACTAAGTTTATTCTAACATATATTAACCGTTCCTATGCAAAAAAGGTAATTATGCTAGAAATAAAATCTAGAAATATACACATTCCAATATCACTCGATGAGCAAAACAACTCCTATAGAAGGAAAGTAGCCCAAGAAGGAGTAAAGAAGAGGTGAAAAGGGAGCTTATACAAATATCAGCTCAACAATCTGATGTTAAGGAACCAGCAAAACTAACTTTACTGCACCATCCAACAAAGAATCTAACAATAAAGATAGGGCCAAGGAGCTCCACACTTCACACTTGTACCTTCCTCCATAGACTATACACTCAAATACTCCTCCACATTTCTATTCCTACTTCATTACAACAGTGATATATGGTGTAAAGAATAGTATCCAGCATTTTCAAATGATTTTAAAACATAGATATTAATTTTCAGTCTTCACATCAAGGTACGCTCAGACAAAGAGCAATTCTTTTATATCCAAGGTCGAGAAAGATATCATGAAGTGGGGGAAGTGGGCTTGTTCATATAGTATTCAATCTGCTTTGTGGTTAATTGAAAGCTTTGAGGATGGATAATCATAGCCAGCTCATTTAGATGAAAGGAAACTTCTTGCAATCTGATTGTGGGGTGTATATCCAATTGAACCAATCAGCTCTATGTATGGCACGTTCTAGGTCATAAGAAATCGGATTGAGTTTCTCTGAGATCTTCTCAATCAAGATAATTAACGGCACACAGATCAATTCGCACACCTAAGCAAGAGATTGACAAAAACTAACTAGAACATATCAAAATCACAAAGACGAACTTCACACCATATATCATGTAAAAGGCCCAAATTTTCTAACACTAAACCCTTAAAATTGGACTTTGGGGGAAAAATCATACCTTAGATGAACTCACTCTCGGCTAGATGTGGAAGGTGGCGCATAAGGCGGCGGAACCCAGGCGTGGCCGTGGCTTAAACGGCGGCGGAACCCAGGCCTGGCAGTGGCTTCAACGGCCTCGCCTGAGATGCTGGCGGCGGAACCTAGGTGTGGCCATGGCTTAAACGGCGGCGGAACCCAGGCCTGTTAGTGGCTTCAACGGCCTCGCCTGAGATGCTGGCGGCGGAACCCAGGCCTGGCAGTGACGGCCTTGCAATCGACTGGCAGTGACGGCCTTCTTGGTGTGGCGGTGACGGCCTGGAAGTGACGGCCTTCCTGGTGTGGCGGCGACGGCCTCGCCTGATGAGGTGGTAGTGTGCCGGGACGAGAAGGCAAACGAGAGGGATCTGAGAAAGGGGTTTCAGAGAGTCGGTAAGAAAAAGATGGGAGGAGAAGACAAGTAAGGGGTTTCAAAGAAACGGTTCGACTTCTACTCTATATCTAATATTTAGCTGATTTTTTCTAAAAGTTAGCCACCACTTGGTCGCTAAACACCAAAAAAATTAAAATTGGCGCTCAGTTTCCAAACTCCCACCCAAATATATTTTTGAAAATTGAGTCAGATTTAGGTACTTAGTGACCACTTGGTCGCCAATTAGCGACTAAGTGGTCGCCAAACACAAAAAAATTAAAATTGACGCCCATCGAAAAATTTCCCCCAAAATATATTTTTAGAGAATTGAGTCGGATTTATGCAATTAGTGACTATATGGTCGCTAATTAGCGACTGAGTGGTTGCTAAACCCCAAAAAATAAAATTGGCGCTAAAAAAAAAATGCCCACCCACCAAAATGTATTTTTTAAAATTGAGTCGGATTTATGTAATTAGTGACCATTTGGTCGCCAATTAGCGACTAAGTGGTCGCAAAACACCAAAAACTAAAGTTGGCGCTCAAAAAAATTTCCCACCAAAATATTTATTTAGAAAATTGACTCGGATTTAGGTAATTAGCGAGACTCCCGTGTTTCCTGTCGCAGTGTGTGATTCAGATTTAAGGCACATTAACAATGACATAATGACACTAGATGTATAACATGCGAAAACACATAAGTTCAAAAGAACAAGCATGAAAATATTACTTCGGTGATACAAGGATAATTAATAAACGGTCAACACCCCTTAGGCAATTTTATTACAAATCGTCTTTGTCAGTATCTTCTTCGGTCTCAAACTCCTCTTCTAACGTTTCGCTAGACCGTTCATCGTCTTCTTCAAACATCGACATATAGAGTACCATCTGGGTCATGTAGTGGACCAAGTTGATCATTATCATTTGAATCATCAATAACACGTGGAATTGATGAATCTTGTTGGAATGCTTCATGAACATTAGACTGAAGAGAACCGTTGTCGTTGGGTTATACACTCTCATCAGGCCACACACGTGACTTCACTTTACATACCGCTATCCAATCAACGTCTATACGTCTCATCTTTGGGTATTCCAGGAAATAAACTTGGGTCGCTTGGTATGTTAAGATGTAACGGTCATTCGTTCTCAACATTTTATGTCTGTTCACATCAACAAGCTTTGTTTGAGGATGTATACGGGTCCCTCCACGGCTTCTAGTGTCAAACCATGAGCAGTTAAAGACAATAATGCGTTTCACCGTTGGAGATATGTAATTGAGCTCAATTATTTCGTCTAGCACACCATAGTAATCCTCCTCACTAGTTCCGAAGCTTTTTCCGAGAACACAAATGCCACTACAATAAGTTACTCGCACTGATGCATGTTTCTTGGTGTGAAATCGGTAACCGCTCACAAAATAACCAGGATATGTCTTGACTGCTCTTGCGGCCGGATCCACGAGCTAGTGTGGCGATGTTCAACACCAGCAATAAACTAATCATTTGCTAACCCCCTTGTAAGACGCACATACATCCACTCACGCATTTTTTTTTTGTGATATCTACAAATCAAATTAACATAACAACTTTCCCAAGTATTTATCATATATTAACATATAGGAAAAATAAATACATAAATAAATTGTACCAAAAGACTACACTTAAGAATAATTACGATTTAATGTTGGGAATTAGCTTCCAGGTGGTAGCCAATTAGCGTCCAAATGGTAGCTAGTTACAAAGCTTTAGGTAATTGGCTTCCAGGTGGTCGCTAATTAGCTTCCATGTGGTAGCTAAATACCTTATACTCTAAATCTAATCATATTAAAATCATCAATAAAGCACACCCTAATTTTCACAAGTATTTATCATAATGGAAAAATAAATACATAAATAAATTGTACCAAAAGACTACAGTTAAGTATAATTACGATTTAATGTTGGGAATTAGCTTCCACGTGGTAGTCAATTAGTGTCTATATGGTAGCTAATTACAAAACTTAATGTAATTGGCTTCCACGTGGTCGCTAATTAGCTTCCACGTGGTAGCTAAATACCTTCCACTCTAAATCTAATCATATTCTAAGATAAAATCATCAATAAAGCACACCCTGATTTTCACAAGTATTTATCATAATGAAAAAATAAATACATAAATAAATTGTACCAAAAGACTACAGTTAAGTATAATTACGATTTAATGTTGGGAATTAGCTTCCACGTGGTAGTCAATTAGCGTCCATATGGTAGCTAATTACAAAACTTAATGTAATTGGCTTCCACGTGGTCGCTAATTAGCTTCCATTTGGTAGCTAAATACCTTCTACTCTAAATCTAATCATATTATAAGATAAAATCATCAATAAGCACACCCTAATTTTCACAAGTATTTATCATAATGGAAAAATAAATACATAAATAAATTGTACCAAAAGACTACAGTTAAGTATAATTACGATTTAATGTTGGGAATTAGCTTCCACGTGGTAGTCAATTAGCGTCCATATGGTAGCTAATTACAAAACTTAATGTAATTGGCTTCCACGTGGTAGCTAAATACCTTCCACTCTAAATCTAATCATATTGTAAGATAAAATCATCAATAAAGCACACCCTGATTTTCACAAGTATTTAACATATAAGAAAAATAAATACATAAATAAATTATACCAAAAGACTACACTTAAGAATAATTACGATTTAATGTTGGGAATTTGCTTCCACGTGGTAGCCAATTAGCGTCCATATGGTAGCTAATTACAAAACTTTAGGTAATTGGCTTCCACGTGGTCGTTAATTAGCTTCCATGTGGTACCTAAATACCTTCTACTCTAAATCTAATCATATTGTAAGATAAAATCATCAATAAAGCACACCCTAATTTTCACTAGTATTTATCATAATGAAAAAATAAATACATAAATAAATTGTACCAAAAGACTAAACTTAAGAATAACTACGACTTAATTTTAAGAATTAGCTTCCACATAGTAGCAAATTAGCGTCCATATGGTAGCTAATTTCATAAGTGTGGTATTTGGCATCCAGGTGGTCGCTAATTAGCTTCCACCTGGTAGCTAATTACTTCCATCTCTACTCTAAATTTTACCTTAAATTTACAAAACAAAAATAACACTACTTTTCATAATAATTTATAGGATAACAACAATATTTTTGTAAATGAAATGTGATCTCCAATACACGATCAAGAATTGATGTGCAGTGAAGAACAACACAATAAACATATTTTTACATACCTTAAACTTCTTCGCTTTAAAATGACTTCGAATATTGACTTGGAAATGAACTTTGGCTATAAAATGAGTTTGAAGATTGACTTGGAAATGAACTTTGGTTGAGCTTCTTTTTGTTACATATGCATGATGAACTAAATAAAGAAGGACAATGTGTATATATATCATGAAAAATGGTATTCGCGTCCACATAGTCGCTATTTAGGCGGCAATTTGTCCACCTTTTTTGCGATCAACATTATTAGCAACAATCTAGCTGCTTAAGAGGAGCGGTGGTTGGCGTGCTTTGCCCAATGAATTAGTTACCACTTAGTCGTTAACTTTGGCTGCGAAATTAGCTACCATTTGGTCGCTAATTTTAGCTACTATTTGGTCGCTAAATTTGGTTGCGGAATTAACTACCATTGGGTCGCAAAATGTAGCTACCATGTGGTTGCAAATTTGGGTTTCGGAATTAGCTACCACTCTGGACGCTAATTTAGCTACCATTTGGTCGCTAATTGTTGGCGCTTATTTTTCCCGCTAAAAATTGGCGACCATATCTATTATGGTCGCTAATTCTGTGACCATTTGGTCGCTAACTTATTTATCTATTTCTTTTTCCGATTTAGCGACTAAATGGACGCTAATTAGCGACCGGAAAATCTGGTCGCTAAATTCTGGACGCTAACTCAACCGAATGGTGTAGTGTTTAAGGAGGAGAGGTTGTAAGACCTCGGGGCTCAAGTCAATTCCATTTTCAAATTTCTGCTAATTCTCATTCGTTCTTTGGGGCAAGTTTCGGGACGAAACTTTTCTTAAGTGGGGTAGTATGTTATATTCGATTCTATTTTACATTCGTTTCTGGACCCTCAATCTATTTTGAGTCTTGGTATTAAAATAATTTCGCCATATTTAAATTATAGATAAAATTTTAATGAATTAAAGGTGGGCTATCCAAGTGAATCCCGAGCAATCTAAACTAACTAAATCGATCAAGCCGCCTCTATCCAATTAATCTAGGC
The DNA here is from genome assembly GCA_963924305.1 of Polygonum maritimum. Taxonomy (NCBI): domain Eukaryota; kingdom Viridiplantae; phylum Streptophyta; class Magnoliopsida; order Caryophyllales; family Polygonaceae; genus Polygonum; species Polygonum maritimum. The sequence continues at coordinate 28,486,992 of OZ002730.1, forward strand.
AAATCTTTAGCTAAACCTAAAGCTATATATAGCTAATTAATCAAGTCGAACTTTGTTCTCGCTTTAACTCCTTGGGTCTCTTAATTCCATTGCCTTGTCTCCGCCGTCAAGCAGAGATCGGTAAGTTGTGTTTCTTTTCCGCCTTTTTGGTCCCTTCCATCGTCGGGTATTGATCGGGTTTTGGGTCTAGAGGAGGCGGGGTCGGAGTTTGAGTCGTTGGTGGCCGGCTAGCGGGTTGGGTCTGAGGAGGCGAGTCGCGGGATCCGGGTAGAGAGAGGTCGAGTCGGGCGTAGTCGGGGCTGTGGCTTGACGCCGGTGACGACGGGGTACAGAGAGGGTGAGACGATCAAGCGGTCGTCGGGTTTTGGGGCAGAGGCGGCGAAGCAAGAGAGGGCATTTGAGCAGGGGCGGGTGTTGGCAGTGGCTCGTGCGGTCGGAGAGAGGGTCGAGCGGCGGTTGGGCGAGAGCGTACGAGGGCTGGACGGCTTTGAGTCTTGCTGGCGGAAGGAAGAGCTCGGAGGCCATGGATCTGCAATGGAAGCAGAAAGCCAGAAAGGGATTAGAAGGAAGATGGGTTAAGGTGGGGAGGGGACCCACATAGAACTGAAGAAGGGAATTAGAGAGGAGGTGGGACCGCACCAGATCAAGAAAGAAAGGAAAAGGGAAGCCGGGGGAAGAGAATAGGAAAGTGGAGGGTGAGGTGGCATGGCTTAGGTGGGGCCCGTGTGACTATATAAAAGTTTGGGTATTGTAGAGTACATATCCCAGGAGTTAATTAGCGTCGGTTTCGGATCCCGTTCGGTTTTGGGTGATGTCGGGTTCGGTTCTGGGATTTTTGGATTCTTTATAAATTCCCCTTAAATAATAATAATTATCTGAGCCGTTTAAGAACGCGTTAATTATCTTTTCTTCTAGGTGATTGATTTTCCTAGACCGTTATCATTCCTCCGTATCGGAATTTCGTTCGTCCTTCAGGTAAGTCGTTCTGCGACTTGCTCGGCTAGGTGGTTCTATTCAATTCACGTTAGATTGCGTGCTGTGCTGGTAGGATTGGTTTTTGGGAATTAGTCCCTATAATATTATTTTACTAAAATGTTTTATTTATTTATATATGTGTGCAATTGTATGTGTGCAACTGGTTTTCAAAAGGGTTTTATCGTATTAATGGTTTTTACGTGTTTTCTGTGTGTTGGCATCTATCGGTACGGCCTTGTTCTCAGATTTTCGATGAGAAGGGGACTTCTAGAGGCATAGTCGTATGGCAAGGAGAGCTCCTTCAAAATTTATAAAAATGTTTTGGCGAGTGCTCTAGTAGGGACTCGACCAGGGATTAGAAGTGTGTGTGGAACGGGGATTGGCTGGAGGATGCCTTGGATGCGGGTAGTGTGAGTGGAGGCCGTTAACACTACTCGGCGCGGGACAGTGTACGGTGGAGGCCGTTAACACTACTCGGCGCAGGATAGGGTGTGCATCGTGTGAGTATATATTGTGCGTGTGTGTGAATGTGTGGACCTGTGAAAGTGTATGCAAAAGGACTTATAATTGTGATTATGCTAGTGACTTGAATATGTGTGACTAACTGGACTTAGGACTGGACTAGAGTTATGCGTGTGATTGCGGACTTGTTTGCTGACCTTAGGAAACTCGTTTTGGAACGTTCTACTAGTATTGTATGTTTTCTGACTTGGATTAGGATAGTAGCTGACCCCTCGGGGAACTATTTTTCAAACAGCAAGTATCTAGGAATCCGTGTAGGGACTTTGGCGTATTGGTGGTGCGAAGCGGCGATGCGTGTCATAGAATGGTTTGGGTTTTTGGGAAGGGTTGTTGTTATTTTATAATATCATTTGAATTATCATGTTTACTCTTATGTCGTACGTTGTTAGTTAATGTGCAAGGGGTTTGGGGAAGTTTGTATTTGTTAGTCATGTATGGGGTTGGGATCATGAAATGTTTTGTGAAAGTTTTATTTTGTACTACAAGTTAGTTGTTTTTCAATGTTTTCTCGCCGTGCCCGCGTTGCAAGATCCGGATGTTCTGTTGTCGAACCAGCTTGGTAGTGCCTCGTGAGGTCTACTACCAAGTAATGCCCCGGTGTAAAGACGGGGTGTTACACCTTGCTACATGATTGCATTCCACGTGTCTTGAGGAAGCTTCCTGGAAATTTCCCGTAGTCCTCTGCTACATGATCTGCTTCCACGTGGTGATGGAATGGTGAGCAAGATCTGCTTCCACGTGTACTCTATGATCAAGGCTTGTCTGGTTTTGTCATCTTGTCGGGGCTGCCTTGATGTAAGGGTTCTAGTGTTAGGCTTGCGTTCCTACTCGTTGGAGACTCCTATCCATCATGATGAACCATCCAATGAGTCACTCAATATTGATGCAATCCTCCATGAAGATTCTAATGAGCATGATCAAGAGAATGCCCCAAATAACAATATCGATACTAATGAGCATATCAAAATGTCCCACTTTAGCCCATAATCAATGCTCCAATCTATACTCGACCTCATGTGGAAGTTCATAACAACACGTAAGTATTTCACTTTATTAAACATTATGTATGTTTATTAAAATATAATATTACTATTTTTCTACTAATCCTTCTAATACATGTAACAATGAAGGTTTGATCCAATAAACCAAACATATGGTACTTTGAAGCACATTATACATTCCCACTATGATGGAGTTTAAAAATATGTTTCTCTGAGGTATTTAATGACACAAAAGAGCTATGGTGGAAAGAATTTCAGGTTACTATTATTTTGGTTTATTATTTTATTTACATGTTGATATACATGCATTGTTTAAATTAGCATATTTCTTTACTATTTATAGAAAAAGCTCCAATGTGACAAGACTTGTTTTTATGATGATGTGGTGTACAACGCTTTTAAGAATAAGGCATCTGATCACATTCGAAATACATTGGCCAAGGCTCGAATTTCAAGTGTAAGACCACCTTGGATGGGTGAAGATATATGGCCGAAATGGACTTGTGAAAAGATGGAATGAGTGTCCCAAGTTTCTAAGATGGTCGGAGACCAACAAGCGTAGTTGAGCTGTTGCAACTATGAAGGGTATGCCACCGTACACCGGCGAATCTATATCTACTTCTATTCACAAAAGGCTATTGGTATATTTTTGGCTCCTTCATTCACAAATATTTATTTATATGACATTTTTTTCTATCACTTTCATGCATATGCAATGATCTTTCATTTATTGTTATGCTATAATGAGAAATAAACTTGTATTTAATTTCTTTCATGCATTTGTTATATATGCTGCGTAATGTAATTTCTGGTGTGTGTGGGACACATCAGAATTAGTTAAGTTACTTTGATCGAGTCTTTAGAATGTGAAAGTGTTGTACTAAGATAGTGGAGTCAGTTGCTGACTTATAGCTATGTTCTGCTTTGTATTTAGTTCTGAGTTTTTTCCTACAATATATAAAAACAAAAAAAGGGTGATGGTTCCATTTGAGTCGAAAAACAACAAGGTTTTTGCTTTATTTAGTTCTGATTTTTTTTCCTGCAACACGTTTTTTTCCTGCAATACAAGAGCTGCTTTGTATTCAGTTCTGATTTTATCCTGAATTTGTGATCGAAAAACAACAAGGTTTTTGCTTTATTTTGTAGAAGGATACATTGAAACAAGATCCTACTCCAAAAGAAACTTTCGCAAAATGCTACAAGAAGAAGGATGGAACATGGAGCGGGAAGAAGGCACAAGACACGGCTGTAAACTCTAAGTTATTCTTACTTCTTTTATACACCCACGTACAAATAATTAATATATAGCAAACATGATGTTCTACAGGAAACATATGACATGCTATCTGATCAAGCCACTCAATAAGCTGCCACTACTGAAGGATCGTCTCTCGTTGACACTAATCGTTTATGGATTGAGGCTGCTGGAGGGATGAAAATGGGAGAATTTTTGGCATGGGATCGGAGGCTCGTGGTGTGATACAAATGACTCAGCATGGAATGCCTTCTCAACCACCTATCTTACTAGATAATTATGAGAATTTGAAGGAAGAGATGAGGACATTAGTTCAAGAAGTAAGAGAAGAGATCACACAAAACAACCAAAATTGGCAAAAGATGTTTGAGCAACTCATAGAAGGACAAAATGCACTGGCTAACAAAATGAATGGTTTGGTCAAGAAGAAGAATCCAAAATGAGTTCATTCATTGGTTTGTTCAAAAAAGAGTCATCATGGATAATAATGCCGATTACAATAGTTTTCGGTCTATATTTCTATTCAAGTATTTTGTCTTTATCTAGGAAGTTTAGCTTTTTGATTCATGTGTTACGTATTTACAATTTGGTATTGTCTTTTATAAACTTTGTCCTTACCTTTGTTTAAGATTTCTTTTCAGAAACACTAGCATTTCCTTTATTTAAAATTTTAAACTATTTAATTTGTCAAAAATAGTGTGTATTATATTAAATATTTAAACAAGTTTAGAATTCATAAATTAATGAATATATTTCAATTTAAAATTCTATTTATCTACGGATCTAGCTACAAGTTTAAGCTATTAGTAATATTCTTAGCAATGAATTCAGTGATGAATTCAGTCACAAAATTAAGTCTCACATTGTCATAAACACACTTGGCGACATGCTCCATTACAAACTGAGTAACGTATGTATATAGCTATAAAGAGAGTGACATAATTATCTATGGGTTTGGCAATGTAATTAGTCACTAACTAAGCCACAAACATAACGACAAACATAGTGATGAATTTAGTGCTTGTAGCTACAAATTTTGCCTTCATAACAACGAGCAGCAACAAAGTTAGCAACACCTTCTCTCGAGTTTGTAAACACACTTAGCAACAAACATAGTGACATACTTAGAAGTGACATTAGCTACTATTTTAGTCACAAATTGAACAACAATTGCAGCTACAACCACAACCACATACTCAAGAATAATCTCACCGACAAAATTAGATGCAAGTTCAGCCACAAACTCAGTGATTTCCATAGTTGTTGCTAAGTTTGTATCTGTCAATAATGAACTTCTCCGAAAATGGGTTTCGTGATCCACTTTCATGTCTTCAATATTATAAACAAACACGGCAATAAAAAATTGATTTCTTTCCAGTAATGTTGGTATAGCTTATCGCCAATAGCCGCACCCCATTTGCCAACGCATTTTCCGTTTGTTGCTAAATTTGTTGTTGGTTAATTTAGCGACGACTTGTTGTTGCTACTTTTGTTGCAAAGGTCGTTGCTACACACATACATTTTTGTAATGTTCCTGAAAGATAGTGACCCTACACCTTAGGGACTGCTTCACACTATGTTGTCCTTTTCGTCACGTGCGTTCCTGAAATCATACTTGGACAACTTATTAGATCAAAGTGAGTTTGTCATATCAAAACTAAGGGACGATTGTTATAGGCACAATCTTAAGTTCAAGGGAGTCCTTAACATCTTCCCAACAGTGTTCTTTTCCTTTCTCCTTTTTGAGCTTCGAATCCGGATATGGAATCCCTTCGACTTACCATAAGCATGAAGAAACTGGAACAAATCTACAGCCGATTCGAACACCATATCGACACTTGGATCATGCACCTCTTCCATTTCAGCTTCATTAATCTGCTCTGGTGCTTCAAGGGTTTCGTCGTTGACAATTTCCTCAACATCATCAACATTTTGAACTAAATCATTGTTGGTTTCATCATTTTCCAAATTATTATCCTCGTCCTCTAAGGCCATCACCTCGAATACATCCTCATTATAACCACCACCTTTATCCTCATTATAACCACCATCCTCATTCAAATCCGAATTCAAATCAAACATTAAGGGTTTTTCGGAATCCATTCGAACTAAATCCAAAAAAAATACAAAATCATTACAATAAGTTATATAACATCGGCACTTTTCTATTCATACACAAAGAAAATCGAAGTACTTACTTGCAATTAGATGACTTTTGAATCCTTTTGCTCATGGAATAGACCGTGTTTTTGGGAGCATAGAGACAACATTCAAATGGACTTTGGGAGCTTATTAGAGACAACGTTCAAATGGAGTTAATGTGTCTTAATTAAAGGAATTTCAAATTTAAATGGAGCATTATTTAGTAATTCTTGGGCTTAAGTGTTATTTAATTTGATAAAAAAATAGGCCCAAACGGCAAGCCCACAAAAACAATTAAAAGCCTGGTCAAAAATCGGCCCGATTCGAAGGCCTAAACTAGCAGAAAAACAAAGCTAAAATGATGGACCCTTCGAACCTATAGCTTCGGTATTGGTTCGGAAGAGTATTTAAGTAAGAAAAGGTAAAAAAAAAACACCTTTATAGGGACTCTAAGCACTTAATTACACTTAATATTATTTTATTAGAGTTGTCATGACATTAGGGTAATGGTATCACCCTCCTATTACTTGCACATTTTTTTTGCATAAGATTACGCATCATGCATAAATCAAGGGACTTAAACACTTATAACGTTTAAAGTCATAAGGCAATATAATTCGTACTTCAACACTTATAATAGAGGTTAATAACTCACTTATAACGTTTTAAATAAATTTTGACGAAAAAAATTTGAAGTTATAAATCGCACAAAAGTCATTGTCTTCAATCAAGAGAGTTAAACACTTACAATGGAGGTTAAGTACTCACTTAAATCGTTGATTCAATCAGCACTTAAAATGTTCTAAGGTAGGAAAAATTGTTAAGTTGAAAATTGCACTTAAATTGGTCCAAGGTTTAAAACTAACAAGTTTGTTTATGGGCTACAATAAATTAAAACCCAAAGTTAACCAAAAATATGAGGTTTATCCATAAATTTCGGCCCAAATGGAAGGTTCATAAAGTCTCATGCACAAACCTAAGTAGTAGGACCCACTTAACCTATAGATTTAGTTATGTACCAGAATTATTAATTATTAGGATAAAAATAAATTCAAAAACACTTTATAGAAGCTCTCATCCACTTTTTACACTTTAATATTATTTTAATAGGATTATAAGTGTAACTAAAACAAATTCCCACTACCCCTAGACTCCAAAGCTTTTTTAGTTTTTACACACGAAAATTCAAAAGGTGGATTTTTGGCTCCATCGCCATTTTTGGCTCCTCTTTTTATCCCATCCTCTCTCTCACTACCGAATTAATTATAAAATAGACATTGCAATTTTGAAATGTTAACACCACTACCGAATTGTGCCACAAGTGGGCAGAATACATATATAGACCCCTGTACTTGAACGTTTTTTCCTATCAGTCCCCTATACTTAAAAATTTGTTCAATTAGACCCCTGTACTACCCCTATTTTTGCCTATTAAACACATATCCGGGCTGGCTAGGTTACGTGATTCATACGCGCCATACATGTCAGCCACGTAAAAAAAAAAATGCCACATACCACGCCACATAAGCATATTTTGACACATGCAATTATGGGTGCAAAATAAGAAATAATAAAATAAAACCAATCTCAACTCTTCAACGGGGAGAACAGGGAGAACGCAGAGAGTCAGAGACGAAGAAGCAGGTCGGCCATCGACGGCGGCGGTTGCGGGGCATCCACGCCGGGCGACACTTCGTGCAAGGCGGCGGGTACAGCGAAGACGAACCGGATCACCCTCCAATCGATCCCCGTCCTCCTCCGCCGCCCAATCCCTGGCCAAGTCGGCCCTCTCGGATGCCGATCTGGCGGTCTCCCTCCAGCCCAGGGACCCGGCCGCCCACATCCTCCGCGCGCTCGCCCAAGACCTCCTGGGCCTCAAGACCTCCGCCGACCCTTCAAAAGACGCCACCGCTCCCCTCCACCGCCTCCGCCCCATCCTCCGGCGACCAGCCTGAACACATCCACCCCTACCTTATCAAGCTCTCGTCCTCCTCCCCCTCCCGATTCGCCTACCAGATCTTCAACTCCGATCTCACCATCACCGCCTCCGGAAACCCTAACCCCGATCTCCCCGCCGGCATCCAAGCCCCTCTCCGAACGGGAGAGCTGCGACACACTCGTCAAGAGGGCCGAGCTCCACCTGGCCCTCAATCGCCGCCGCCGAGTCGACTCGGCCTTGTGACCCTTGTCCAACCTGGTCGAAGCGGTCTCCGCCTGGACCGGAGCTTTGAGACTTGAGAGGGCATTTTTTTTTTGACATGAGCGAAGACAACATTTTAGTAGTTTTATTTAATTTGTATATTATTTTATTTATTATTCTTTAAAATAAATGGGGATGCCACCATGTTTTTTTTTTTAAAAAAAAATTATCATTTGCCATGTCACCCAATGTATTCGATACACTCGCACTATAGGGGAATATCAAACACGCGCTTGTACACATATGACAGTTGTGTTCAATAGACAAAAATAGGGGTAGTACAGGGGTTTAATTGAACAATTTTAAGTACGGGGGGCTGATAGGAAAAAACGTTCAAGTACAGGAGTCTATACATGTATTCTGCCGCCACAAGTGTAGAGCGGGTTCTTAATAGGGTGTATTGATTACAATTAAGGGAGTAGTGGAAGATAGACAATACTCTAAATGTATTAAAATAATAACTAACAAGATCACCGTCCGGCTCCCGACGGAGAGCGGGACAGTGAATACCCATCGGGTTTGGGTACATTAACGGAGCCCTGTTTATTTTATTTTTTTTACTTAAAGGCTCTTATTTACTTTTGACATTCCTAACAATTAATTCAAATTCTAATAAAAAATTAATCTATATTGCTACTTTATAACATGTAAATAGATACATGGATAAGCTCAAAAATTAAATACCAAAACTATATTAGAAATCATCCATTTGAAATTATTAAAACTAAAAAATCATCATCCAAAGACAAAATTAATAACATTATTTTACCTAAAAATCATCTATCCATGCAAAATTATTAATAACATTAATTATAATTACTTACTCTCCATATAAAAACAAAACTATATTTTGTTACATATAGTTCTAGTATAAATTAAATAGTTATATAAGGATAATAAAGTAATTGTTGAAGTCCGAAAACACCGAAAGGAGTATAACGCGATGAGAGCAAAGGGTATGATTTCAACCGAGTCAACAGGCGAAGAGATGGAGAGTATTTGGTCGCTAAGAGTGTTTAACGCGATAAGGGTAGTGGGAAGGGTGTTTTGTATTAACTGTGAGGTTTACAAGTGAGAATAGGGATTCTCTATCGCGTTGAGTGTATCGGGTTACAACAATAATCTTATCTCGAGATTTAGTGCGTGTGATTCGTGAGGTTTTCAATTCCTGTTCTGGTGCACAGAGCTCGCTATTTATAGCTGAAGTCGGGGTTGAGATTGATCGAGATGTCGATGTGGGACGAATGCTGCCCATATACGTGTCTCTTTCTGACTTGTTCTTGGAGTAATGGCCGCGAGATTGGCCAATGGGAGGCCAGGATGGGACGTTGCCGCCCACCGCTCGTTTGGATGGGACGTTTCCGCCCACCCACTTGCGTGGATGGGACGGGCTCATCTCTTCGCGATCGCTACTAGCGCGGCAAGAGCATAGTCGACTTGCTCCTTGAGGGCTTCCGTTCGGGAGAGGATCCTTACACTGGGCGGAGGTGCATGATCGACCGCGATGACGGAAGAGCCGGGACCGACGGCACCGATATGTTTATACTTAGCTAGATTTTGTTTCGATGGGGGTGGTATGACCGCGTTGACGGTTCCTGGTATCAACACAACCCCATGGACTGGGCCTCGATGCCCTTTTGAGGATGGTTCCAAATAGCACTTGGGACCGGAGATGTGGTCACGGAACGCGGTGATGATTCTGGGTTGAGCGTTCAAACGAGGACAACTGGGTGGGTAGGCGGTGAGAGGTGTTTGATGGACCGGACAACTCAACGGGCCGCTTAGCAAAGCATGGCCCATTTGTGAAATGGCCCAACGAACATGCTTGTTAAAAGAGCGGAAGACCATTCATCAGTCTGCCATTTCAATCTTCAAAAACCTCTCTTTTTGCTCTCGTTCGCCCTCTCTTCTTGCCCACCGGAAACTGCTCGTCTTCCACCAGCGACACCGTGGTCCACGTTTGCTTCCGCCTCTCTTCAACTACTCGGTACGCTTCTTCTCTCTCGCTCTTTACCTTCCCCGCTTTTTCTGGGTTTTCCGTAGAAGCCCTAGGCTCAGCAGCACCGCCGCTGGTGCTGGTGGCTTTCGGGGTGGTTCTCCCCGAGAAACCGCCCCACTGGGGGGGGATTTTCTTGCGTTTTGGGTGGTGGAGGGCGCAACCACACTCCTGCCCTAAAAACGGTGGGCCGGGCCTAGGTTGTGCGCCACTCCGACGGTCGCTACCTGTTGGCGGCGCTGCTGCGGCCGGCTCCAAGAGACCCGCCGGGAAGACGAACGGTTTAGGGTAGGCGAAACGACGCGGGCTGGGGGTGACGTCTTCGCCATGACGTCCTGTCCCATCAACGTCCTATCCCCGCCCCTCTTGCCTCTAGATAAACGCGCTGGGCGGCGGAATGTTCTTCTGATACAACGGGCGCGCGCCCCCAAGCCTTACGTTTTGACAGGGCTTCTTGCCTTATCGCCGCATGCCACCTGCTCGCGGCTGGGGTACCGCATTCTTTGTTTTTACTTGTTTTCTACACTTGTTGTTTATGAGCACTATCTCCTGCCGTGTATTCATCGTGCTATCTGCTTTCCTTTGATTGTCTCTTCCCCTTAACATACATATTATCTCTCTTTTTCTTCCTCCAGGAGCCTCTTTGCTTCCGTGCCCTGGATTTGGGTTTTCCAGCGACTCCTGCCCTTCAGGCGTGGATCCCGGTGATAAGGTAACGAACTGGGACGATTTCTACACTCCTGACCCTTCATTGGAGTACCGGGAGATGTCCGCGAGCGACTCGCAGAACAATCCTCCATCGCCCGCTGGCTTGAGCAAGAGCGACCCGATCACTATATCCACCGCCCGCAGTAAGAGCGACTCGTCATCGCGATCTATGGCGCGCTGCGCACCCTACGACGCCCATGATGAGGCCGCTGATGACGAGGCATCAACGTCTGGGTCCGCGAGAAGCTTTCCCTCGCGGTACATTACTAGGGTCAGGGCCGAAGTTCCCCGCTTTAGGCAGACTAAACCCACGCATTCGAAGAATAAGAGGTGAGGAAGATGCTTGCGAAGGGGAAGAAGACCATCCTTACCCTCGACGAGCTGGACGTGATCGCGATAGAATACCCCTGGCCAGCGGGGGTGGAGCTTCTACTGCCCCAGGACGGGGGTAACAGCTACGCTGTCTACGAGGCGGGCTCGGTGGTCCACGCGGCAAGCCTTGTTGCGGGCTTTCGACTCCCTCTCCCCCGTTATGTTTCTGATTTCTTGACCATGCTTAACCTTGCCCCGGCCTCGATGGTGCCCAACTGCTGGAGCTACATCGCGGCCGACCACTATATTTTCGAATCTTGGTTTTTGATGTGTGCTTTCTTTGTGCCTTGCACGCGCTGAGTCTAATTATTTGTGACCTGTTTTGCAGATATGGACGTCTTCGCGGCGCTTACATCTGGGAAGTCCGCTCCGACTGCCTCCGGTGCCCCCTGTTGGGACGATATTAAGGACGCCAGTCATTAATATCTTAACCAATAATGATCGTCCCTTGTTTTGATAATGACAAACTCAAACGTATTTAACAAGTTGTCCAAGTGTTCATCTCAGGAAGGTCCAGTGGACGCACATGAGCGAAAAGGACAACAAGTGAATGGCAGTCCCTAAGCTGTAGGGACGCACTTCATCAGAACTTCCAAAGCTGAACGTAATTGGCCAAGTTCCTGCGTAGATAGGACGGCGTCCTCATCAAGAAGGGACGCGCGCCAAAATACGGACGAAGTTCAAATTCAAATCAAGGCCGCCCCAACATGATTACATCACGTTCGGCCGTAGTCCTCAGAAGGAAGCTTCCCTTGTCTGGGCACGTGTAGACAACTCCAAAGATGTCGCTTTCCCAGCGATGGTCCCCTATCCACGCGGAGGCTTCCCAAGCGTCAACAGAGTTGACTTCCTCGAGATGCTCATCGCACCGTTGATGGAAGATCAAGGATCCTGCCAAGCATTAGAGGACGCTAGAGGACAAGAACCCCTTCCGCTATAAATACTCCCCAAGGGGTATGCATAGCGGTGTGGACTTTGAAGACTTTCTCTCAAGCTCTCCCGAAGCATTCAAGAACACGAACGAAGATCAAGAAGATCAAGTGAGCTTGAAGCAAGAGAAAGAAAGTCCAACCACATCAAATCCAAAACAAACCACAAAATAGTTAGAGTTGTAGTTTGTCTTTCCCAACGAACCGTGAGAGACGTGTGTGATAGTTTCCTTATAGCTAAGAGAGTTAGGTTACTTTGTTAGGTGGAAGGAGTGTTACTAGTGAGGCTAAGGACGGACGCTTAGCTCAGAGAATTGTAACGACTCGCCTAAGTTGTAAGGACTCTCTCTTAATAAGATAAGGACGGCTATTGAAAATCCTCCAAGCGGAGGTAGAGGTTTACCCATAAGACTAGTTGGTCTTAGTGGGGTTCCTCTATAAATACTCGTGCCCATTATCTCATTGCGTTTCCTGTTAAGTCTAAATTCCGCTGCACCTAAGGACGCCCTTAACCCAGTTAAGGACGCCTTCACTAACAGACTTACGATCCAACAATTGGTATCAGAGCAGGCGCTCTAGATTAAGCTTGAGTTGCAGGAAACATGGAGATGGAACCTATAGGTATCTCAAGTGCAAAACCACCTCGCCTGACGGACGGCAACTTCAATAGGTGGAAGACAAGGTTCGAATGCTTCGTGCGTAGTCAAAACTACCAATGCTGGCTGGTGATAAAGAACGGCGACCTCGAAGTTCCTGCCGCCAAGAAGGACAAGGAGGCAGATTGGGGTCCTGAAGAGTTCAAGCTTATGGAAGCAAATGCAAAGGCCATCTGTTTTCTACAGACGTCCCTCTGTGAAAGGGACGCCACTCGTGTGAGCAATCTCCCAACAGCTAAGCTTCAATGGGAAGCTCTGGAGTAGTATCACGTTGGGACACCTGAGATGAAAGAAGACGTCCAGTTGGAAGCAAAAAGGGACTTCTACAAATTCAGGATGTTCACAAATGAGACCATCACCGACTACTCCTTTCGCTTTGAGGCCCTTCTAACTAAGTTAAAAAACTTGGGTGTCAAAGAAACTGAAATTACTCAGAGGATGAAGGTTCAAGTCTTGATAGATGGACTCACGGGACCATGGAACTTTGATAGAATGACGTTCAAAGAGAACCAGGCCAACAAGGGACTGTCCATGGAGGAAATCTATGGAAAACTCAAAGGGTACGAAGCAAGAAGAAACCAAGATCTGGCAGAAATGGGAAAGAGTCCCCAGAATGAGCTGGCTTTAACTCTCGCGGCTAGGACGCCAGAGTATGAGCAATACTATCAAAGGCAAAGAGAGATAAACTCAATGCTAGAAGCCAAAACTCAAGAGCACCAAGAAAATCTTCGTCTTCAAGCGTTAGTGGAACGCAAAGGGAAGACCGAAGAACAAATTTCCGAGGAAGATGAATTGGCCCTGTTGAGCAAAACTCTTCGTGCACTGTACAGAAGAGGCAAAATCCCAAGAATGAAGATGCCTGTCAAGAAAGAATCTCGCAAGCTTACGGATGCAGAGATGAAGGAAATAGTGTGCTACAAATGCAACAGAAAGGGACACATGGCCAAGAAATGTACCACAGGCCTATCATCAAAGGAAATGAAGGAAAAGGCGCTGGTTGTTGCATTTGAGGGTTCATGGGACGACCTTGACTCAAGTGATGAAGAGCCAGAAAATCAAGTGGCCTACATGGCTATGGAAGACGCCCCAGAGGACGTCTCTGAAACTGAGCAAGAGGTAACCCATGAAACCATGCTAAACTCTCTTGAGAAGTGTTCAAAACCAAAGTTCATTAAATTGATAACTCAAATCATGCAAGAGAGCTATGCTATGAAACAAAGTTTTGAGGAAGCTGAAACCGAGAATATCGTTGTGGAATGTGAAAATTGTAGTATCACGTCTTTTCAACTAGAGTCCTCTCAGGAAGAAGTCAAGTCCCTTAAAAGTCAGATTGTGTGCTTAAAGCTCGAAAATGCTAGTCTTAGGGACGAGGTCAAAGTTCTAGGAAAGAGTCCAATGACTGAGACTGTTAACCCAATAGTTTTTGTTCCAGCTAGGAAAGGACTAGGGTATGAATCAGGATCAAAAAAATCTCTCCCAAGTGACTTTGAAGCTAGCAAGACTACTGAACTAGAGCTTGAGAGGGAAAAGACAAGAAATCTAGAAGAGCGCATTAGAGTTCTAGAGAGTGGTGAGAAAGGACAAAAGGACTACTACACAAATTCTGTCAGTCACAAAATCTACAAGAATATTGCTAAGGGAAAAGGATCTAAGGTAGTGGATCCTGAAAAAATGAAAGAGAATAGAATTCAGCGTCCTAACAAAAAGTACTATCTTGGAAACTATTATAGGACGTGCTGGCATTGTGGCAAAGGTGGTCACTACCAGTATGAGTGTCTTAAGCTGAAACAAGATCTTGAAAATGGAAAGAAGGCTAGAAATGGACGTGAGAATGCTAAACCTAAATCTGCTGATAGGACGCATGCTAGTGTGCCAAATCTTAAAGCCCGATCTCCTAGGACGCATGCTAGAAGATCAAATGATGTGAATGTCTATGATCATTTGCCTATGAAAAAGTTTTACCCTTGTAACGAACCAGGTAGGGGTCACCTTGCCTGGGTCGCAAAGAACTAACTCTTCTTTTCAGGTGGAAGTGAGAGGAAGCCCGTGGATCATCGATAGTGGCGCTTCAAATCATATGACTGGAAGCCAGATCCATCTCACTTCTATCCAAACAAATGCCACGGGAGGAACTATCTCGTTTGGCAACAAGGGCAAAGGAAAGATCAAAGGGACGGGCACCGCAAAGCTGAATCAATCCATCAGTGCGTCCAAAGTTAGTCTTGTCGAAGGACTAGGCTTCAACCTCCTTAGTGTCTCCCAAATATGTGATCAAGGTGAAAACCTAGTCACATATGACTCTAAGGAATGCCTAGTCATCAACAAGAAAACAAATCAAGTCATTCTCAAAGGGACTCGTGAAAACAATGTCTACGTCTTCAATCAAAAATTCAAGCCTGCATCCAAGTTGTGCTTATCTGTCTCCGCTGTGGATGCCGATCTCTGGCATCGACGTCTAGGACACGCGGGACCTAGCACAATCTTCAAGCTTCATCAAAAGGATCTAGTAAGAGGTCTTCCCAGAATTGATCCTGAGCAAATTGAGCAATGTGAAGCATGCATCAAAGGGAAGCAGACAAGATCGTCCTTCAAATCCAAGAATGAAGTGAGCACAAAGAAGCCATTGGAACTTCTTCACATGGATCTATGTGGACCCATGCAAACCCAAAGCTATGGTG
The DNA here is from genome assembly GCA_963924305.1 of Polygonum maritimum. NCBI lineage: Eukaryota > Viridiplantae > Streptophyta > Magnoliopsida > Caryophyllales > Polygonaceae > Polygonum > Polygonum maritimum. Next base: position 28,502,426 of record OZ002730.1, read on the forward strand.
GAAAAAGGTACGTGTATGTCATTGTAGATGATTTTTCAAGATTCACTTGGGTTCTTTTCTTAGTGTTAAAAGCAGATGCCTTCGGGATGTTCAAAATCTTCATCAAGCAAGTAGAAGTTGCTCTTGGGACGAGCTTGAAAGCTCTAAGGTCAGATCATGGAACGGAGTTTAAAAACTCAGAGTTCCTTGACTTCTGTGACCAACAAGGAGTCTCCCACAACTTCTCTTCTCCTCGAACTCCTCAGCAAAATGGTGTTGTTGAAAGAAAGAATAGGACGCTGGAAGACATGGCAAGGACGATGCTTTTGGCCAGCGGCGTCCCCACACACTTCTGGGCAGAAGCCATTGCCACCGCAACCTACATTGTCAATCGAGCTATGATTCGTCCGTTGCTCAAAAAGACGTCCTATGAGCTCTTGAATGGAAGAAAGCCAAACATTTCACACCTCAAGTCTTTGGGTGTAAATGCTTCATTCACAACAATGGCAAAGACAACATCGGCAAGTTCGATGCTAGGAGTGATGAAGGAATATTTCTTGGGTACTCCCTCACAAGCAAAGCCTATAGAGTCTTCAACAAACGGACTCTTAAGCTTGAGGAAAGTATCCATGTAGTATTCAAAGAAAATGCTTCTCTCAAGAAAGAACCAGGTAAGAAGGAAGGTCGTCCCTCTCCTAGGGACGATGATGAAGATGATGAAGAAGAACCAAGAGGCTCCTCCGTCAAATATTATGTTCCTGAGAACGCCCCTGAGTCTCGCGTTGAGGTCTCAATGGGAGTTCCCAGTGAACAACAAGAGCCTTCGCAAACTTGGTCGCTAAACCAAGTTGAGGCCAGTGAATCAAGTCAACAAGGAGAAAGACACAGTGTGGACGCTCCAGCTGAGGGGGAACACACTGAGCCGACAAATGAAGAAGACGGATTTGACTCTGATGAGTCTGATTGGACGGACCCTAGGTGTACTCCTGCCAGGGACGCTACTCATAAGGGATCCAACCTTTCAAGACTTCACTCAACAGATCAAATCATCTCAGACATCTCAAAAGGAGTCCAAACAAGATCAGCTGTGAATCAGTCCCTTAACGCCAACATAGCGTTCTGTGCCTTCAATGCCTTTGTGTCCTTAGTTGAACCTAAGAACATAAAGGAAGCACTCCAGGACGCTGATTGGATTCAAGCCATGCAAGAAGAACTCAATCAATTCGAGAGGAACAAAGTTTGGACCCTCGTCCCTAGACCGAGAAACAAAAACATAATAGGGACGAGGTGGGTCTATAGAAACAAGCTTGATGAAAGTGGCCGCGTATCAAGGAACAAAGCAAGGCTTGTGGCTCAAGGCTATAGGCAAGAGGAAGGGATCGATTATGATGAGACCTTCGCTCCTGTCGCTAGAATTGAAGCCATTCGCCTCCTCATCGCCTACGCCGCCCACAAGGGGTTCAAGCTCTTTCAAATGGATGTCAAGACAGCCTTTCTCAATGGCAAGCTTAAAGAAGAAGTGTACGTCGCTCAACCTCCAGGATTTGAGGACGCTGATCACCCTGATCTTGTGTATTTCTTGGACAAGGCACTCTATGGACTCAAGCAAGCCCCTCGTGCATGGTACGATAGGTTTGCGTCCTTTCTCTTGTCCAACGGGTACACACGAGGTAACATCGATAAAACACTATTCTTAAAGAAAGTCCTTAAAGATGTTTTGATTGTCCAAGTCTATGTCGATGACATAGTCTTTGGAAGCACTAACATGAGACTTGTAGAGGAATTCAAGAACTTGATGAGTAGTGAGTTTGAGATGTCCCTCATAGGAGAACTCAACTTCTTCCTGGGACTCCAAATCACCCAGCTCAAAGATGGGACGCGCATTCACCAACAAAAATACATCCGTGAAATGCTCGAGAAGTATGGAATGAACTCTTCAAAATCCATTGATACTCCCATCTCCCCCAACACTCGCCTTTATGCTGATGAAGAAGGCAAGAGTGTAGATCAAAAGCTTTACAGAGGAATGATAGGGTCCTTGCTATACCTAACGGCAAGTCGTCCCGACATCATGTTCGCTGTGTGCTTGTGTGCTCGTTTCCAAGCAAATCCAAAGGAGTCCCACATGCAAGAGGTCAAGAGAATCTTCAGATACCTCAAGGGACGAGATGACCTATGCCTATGGTATCCCAGAAGAACGTCCCTAAACCTAGTAGCGTACTCTGACGCAGATTACGCTGGCCATGTGGTGGATAGGAAGAGCATATCAGGAATGGCACAATTCCTTGGGTCATGTCTTGTATCTTGGGGATCCAAAAAGCAAAACTCCGTGGCACTCTCCACCGCGGAAGCTGAGTACGTTACTACTGCTTCGTGCTGCTCACAAGTCCTATGGATCAAGTACCAACTTGAAGATTATGGTACGTTCCTCAACACAGTCCCTATCTTGTGTGATAACACCAGTGCTATAAGTATTGCCAAAAATCCTGTTCATCATTCTAGGACGAAGCATATTCATATAAGACATCACTTTCTTCGTGATAATGTTGAACTTGGATTAATTAAGGTAGATCATGTTAGGACTGAGGACCAAGTGACCGATATTTTCACAAAAGCACTTGATAGACGTCCCTTCGAGCACCTCCGGCTGCTCTTGGGGATGATAACTTTCAAATGATCAAGTCCCGTTCTATTATTCCCTCCATGATTGGCTATGTTTCGTTGAGAACTCTTTTTGAAGTAATGTATTCATTTAAAGTCATCTTTAAAGGACGCTAGTCTAAGACATATGTGTTGCTCATTTTTTTGAACGGTATTCAATTTGCTCTTCATCTCAAGAGTATCCCTGATCAATCTACCCTCATTATAAGCCGGAATGATGGGAACTCTAAGCTTACCTAAGTCGAGAATCTTGCAAACGCGTCCTATGAGCGTTCTTTGTTTATCTTTACGGGACGCACTTGCTTGATTTTCAAAAATGGTTCTAAGTGATCAAAGGGACGCGTGTTAAGAGCTGAGAGCTGTCCGTACAGAGTTCTAAGTTCAGAGGTTGAGATCAGTGTCTGGGACGCCGTGGTTCAGTTCAGTGTAGTGAAGTGTTGTGTGTTGAAAGGACGCCAGGTCAGAGTCCTTTGCAGTTATGAGAAGTTTGAATGTTTGAAATTGGGAAGGTGAACCGTCTTAGAGAAGTTTCAGCGAAGATCTCGGGATATGCGCAAATAGTGCTCAACAGCTGTGTTTCTTAGCAAAGAAGAAAGCCACGTGTGGGAAGGCGGGTGGAGGAAGCCGAGTGTAAAGACCCTGTTACCCCTGACCGTCCAACTTCGTCTTCTTCCTATAAATACCCACCTGTGCATTCCGAAACATCTTCTTCACTCCTCTGTTGTTTACTCACTTATAGCAATCTCTCAAGATTTGCAAAATCTTCAAACGCATCCCGAAATCTCATCCTCAACCCTAATCTTTCTCTATATAAACCCTCTCTCTCAAATGGCCAACACCAGAGCTTCCAAAAACCCCTCACCCTCGTCGGCGGCGAAAAACCCTAGCTCCTCGAGATCTCCTCCGGTGAAAGGCCGGTCATTAATGGAGTCAAGAGGCAGACCTTCCGGCCGCCAAGAACCCCCTCGCCACCATTCTTCGTCTCAATCTACCCAGCGCCGCCACTCCAACACCCCTCCCCAGCCCCTTCGCTCCCAACCTCCACAACAAAAACAACAACCTCCTCGCTCTCAATCCAAACCCAATCAAAAGCGGTTCTCATTTCTGGAGAAGCCCTTCAAACCCGAGCCTGAGCCAGATAATATCGCCAAAGCCTCTATTTACAGTGGCTCAATTGGACGGCTCCCCTCTCAACCCAAACGCCGTCCTCCCCTTGACCCTCTCATTGAGGACTTGCTTGAAAAAGAGCCAAGGACGCTCGCCAACATCTGTCTTAGGGCGTCCGCTCACGAACATCCTCCTAAAATCCAACGACTACTTTACTACTTCATGGTAACGTACGTTAAGCCCCGCCTTGCGGAAACCAACAACTCCAACCCTCCATTCATGGGGCCAGGCATCATTTCTGACTCGTTTGGTGGAACCGTGGACGAGCTCGCCAAACTGCTCCCTGATATAATGGAGTTCGTCGTGGCTCCTGCGGGCTCCGTCCCTTCTCAAAAACGAAAAAGGCCTTCATCTCCCCCTCCTTCCAAAACGCTCCAAATAAAAGGCCCTTCCTCCTCTCCACCAAAACCAATCCCTTCCTCCCCTCCTTCCGCCCCAAAGAGATGCTTGAAGATGTTAGCTGAGCTCGAGGGCGTGACCGAGCAACAAATGGCCGCTATTCGCCTCTCGGAGCTTGCAATAGAGAAAGAGGAGAAGGCCAGGCAAGAGTAGGACGAAAAGGACGCCATTGCTGCGGCGATCCAGCAGAGTTTGCAAGACGTCCCTCGCCTTCCTCCTCCACCGCCAAGGATAGAGGAAGTCACTCCCGCTCCTGCTCCTACGGCTTCCTCCGATCCGCTTCAGGCAGAGATCGAGGCGGACTTGGCAAAGCCCATGCCAACCGCTCAACAGGCGACTCCTCACGTACAGGTCCCGGCCAAGGACGCTGTACCAAAAGTGATTACTCTTGAGGATTCTCCTGCCAAGAAGCCGCCTCCTCCCCCTGCTCCGCTCAAAGTGAAGCCCATATCCATGGCTCCGCCAAGCTCCTCTTCTGCCCCCGCTACAAAGGCCAAGATAAGAACTCCCTCTCCCTCTCCTCCCAGAGCTTCACCTCCTCCTCCTCCGCCCGCTCAGGCCGTCGAGGAATCTGCTCAAGTCCAAGGGACGCCTCTTACAACCGTTCCTACAGAGTCCTTGGCACGGACTCCAGCGGTGGACGCGCCTCCCATAGAACAGGCGTCCACCGCTGAAGACACGGAAATGGCTGAGTCCCATGAGCAAGGGGACGAGGCCTCAGACGAAGAGGACGTTCCTCACCAGGATGAGGAACCTGAGAACGAGGAGGGAGACGGCGATGAAGAAGACGCCGGTGATGAAGTGATTGTGAGCAACGGCAGTAAGCAGAAACGCTTAAAGAAAATCTTGTCGCCGCTCCTTTTCACCGCCCAGTTCCTCGAAGAGAATCAACGCCAAGAGTTTTTGGAACTTCTTGAGTTCCAGGGATGGACGCACCTAGGCGCCGAGGCCGCAGAAGTCGACCCCGAACAGGTTCTCCGCTTTTACTCCAAATTTGAAATCTCAGAAGTAAAAGGGAAGCCTCAAGGGACGTTCGAAATTGATGGGGACGAGTACTCAGTTGCTGAGGGTACCGTCCGCAATATGCTAGGCCTACGTCCCTCTCCGCCAGATGCCATGCACGACCTTCCCAACAAGAATTTTGGTCGTTTCTCCCAGGAAGAGATCTTCAACAGAATATTCAACGGGAGACAACCAATTGCTAGGGACAGGGTCGCTCACTGTCTCTCCAAGACAGGCGTCCTTGCGCATCACTTCATTGTGCGCATGGTCGTCCCCCGCCAAGAAAAGAAGTCGATAGTCCAGATCACTGACAGTATCTTGCTGAACGCCTTCTTAGAACGCAAGCCGATCAATTTGCCGCGGGTGATCTTGGAGCACATGGGCAAGTGCACAGGAGGCAGGCACTCTCTTCCTTTCCCTGGCTTAGTCAAGTAGATTCTCAAGAAGCAAGGCCTCTATGCTCCGAAACAAGAACAGTCCTTTGGCATCCACTGGGACGTTAGGCAAATCACCTTGCCCCCAGTTGGAAAACTTCGTTGTGATGAGCCGCTTCCATCCGTCAAACGCCAAATGGAAAAGGAAAGGAAAGAGGCTCAGAGGCAAGCCAAGGCTGCTGCCGCCGCTGCTGCTCAAGAAGCTCAAGGTGATCTAGAAGCTGAAAACTTACAAGTAGTTGGGACGCCAGTTGAGGACGCTGCTGATGAAGAGGACGAGCTCGATGGTATGAGCGTCCCTGATGAGGCCGAGAAGCACTCTACGTAGTATCTGATGGGCATGATGATCGAGAACCAGTACATGATGATTGATCTAATTCAGCAGGTTCACGGAACCCTCCACACCCACACAGAACTTCTTGAGCGCAACAACGAGCTCCTTACACAGAACAACCATCTTCAGGAGCAACACCTCAAGGCCCTTGGCAAGCGTCCCCGAAAATGATCACCCTCCCTCTTCCAACCCCTGAAACAATTTATCTTTTCTTTGGTTTTTGCTAAGACATTGGGAAGCTGTCCCCGTTTTAAAACCATGTGTTTGATTGTCTGTAATGATCGTACTTCTCTTGCTTTATGAACGCCGTTCATTACATTTGTGATTCATTTTGTCTAAACGTTCTTTACTTTAGTTATGACTTTGTGCTTGCATGCTTTTCAACTTGTTCTCCTTTTCGATGATGCCAAAAGGGGGAAGTATAGTTTTGCAGAGATGCGATTGTCTTTAAGTTGTCATAGAAAGCATATGTTTAGGGGGAATTCGGCCAAGTCCAAAGGACGCTAGTAGAAAATAAAAGAGAACGCACTTAAAAGAATGTGTTGCATGTCAATCTAAGCTGAAAAGAAAATCAAGTGTAGTTTCTCATGCTAAAAGCTTTACTTCTGTGTGTATAATCTGAAACAGTTTGTCATCATCAAAAAGGGGGAAATTGTTGGGACGATATTAAGGACGCCAGTCATTAATATCTTAACCAATAATGATCGTCCCTTGTTTTGATAATGACAAACTCAAACGTATTTAACAAGTTGTCTAAGTGTTGATCTCAAGAAGGTCCAGTAGACGCACATGAGCGAAAAGGACAACAAGTGAATGGCAGTCCCTAAGCTGTAGGGACGCACTTCATCAGAACTTCCAAAGCTGAACGTAATTGGCCAAGTTCCTGCGCAGATAGGACGGCGTCCTCATCAAGAAGGGACGCACGCCAAAATACGGACGAAGTTCAAATTCAAATCAAGGCCGCCCCAACATGATTACATCACGTTCGGCCGTAGTCCTCAGAAGGAAGCTTCCCTTGTCTGCGCACGTGTAGACAACTCCAAAGATGTCGCTTTCCCAGCGATGGTCCCCTATCCACGCGGAGGCTTCCCAAGCGTCAACAGAGTTGACTTCCTCAAGATGCTCATCGCACCGTTGATGGAAGATCAAGGATCCTGCCAAGCATCAGAGGACGCTAGAGGACAAGAACCACTTCCGCTATAAATACCCCCCAGGGGGTATGCATAGCGGTGTGGACTTTGAAGACTTTCTCTCAAGCTCTCCCGAAGCATTCAAGAACACGAACGAAGATCAAGAAGATCAAGTGAGCTTGAAGCGAGAGAAAGAAAGTCCAACCACATCAAATCCAAAACAAACCACAAAATAGTTAGAGTTGTAGTTTGTCTTTCACAACGAATCGTGAGAGACGTGTGTGATAGCTTCCTTATAGCTAAGAGAGTTAGGTTACTTTGTTAGGTAGAAGGAGTGTTACTAGTGAGGCTAAGGACGGACGCTTAGCTCAGAGAATTGTAACGACTCGCCTAAGTTGTAAGGAGTCTCTCTTAATAAGATAAGGACGGCTATTGAAAATCCTCCAAGCGGAGGTAGAGGTTTACCCATAAGACTAGTTGGTCTTAGTGGGGTTCCTCTATAAATACTCGTGCCCATTATCTCATTGCGTTTCCTGTTAAGTCTAAATTCCGCTGCACCTAAGGACGCCCTTAACCCAGTTAAGGACGCCTTCACTAACCGACTTACGATCCAACACCCCCTCCGCTATCAAAGCAGGGGGTAAGAAGGAGGGTACCGCGAAGGGGACCCCTGACCACAACGGCAAGGGGGCCAGAAGGAGGGCCGGGATAAACGCGCCCTGGCCGACGCCTCGAAGCGAAAGACCGTCGAGGATGCGGTCTGTGCTAAGGGTGCGCTAGTTAAGAAGGCCCGGCGGGACGTGGTCCGCGTGGAGGACCAGCCCCTGGAGACCTCCAAGGGACCGGCCCAGATTACAGCGGGCTGTGGGAGACGCCGCCACTGGTTGCGGAGAGCTGAGGTGTTCGGTTTTGCCTGTCCTGGGCTGAGCTGGGCCACCTTCGCGGAGGACCAACACGCCTATGTGGAGGAGGCGGCCTGGTTCCGGTCCCTCAACGCGGACGAGCTCAGGGGGGAGTGCCAAAAATATGGGCACATGGTACGTGACTTCCCTATCTCTTGTTTTAGCGCTCGTGATCCGTGTCTTGGTACTAACGTTGTGTTCTGATTTCTCAGCATAACGCGGCGATGAACATCCTGCCCGAGATTGTATGCGAGGAGAGGGCCCGGGCGGATGAGGCGACCAAGGCCAACGAGGAGGCCGAGGCATCTCTTCAAGAGGTGCGCGCAGGCGGAGCAGGACGCCGCGGTGCTCAAGGCGGCCAAGGCCTAGCTCGCGGTGTTTAAGAAAGAGGTGGCGGGAATGAAGGTGGCAAATGGGAACTTGCGTCAATAGTTGGAGGAGACCAGCACTAAATTGGCGAACGCAATTCCCGAGTTCCTCGATTCGTCGGAGTATATGGAGCGCCGCATCTCTGACGCGAAGGCGGTCCAGGCACGCAGCGCCGTGTTTGGGGTCCTTCAAGCGTGCAAGCGATATAAGGTGAAATACTTCACCCTTGACGTCCATCGCAACATGGGGGTTACCTGGGAGAACAGGGTGGCGAAGCCTCCGCCCGGCGTCGAGGTAGATGACGTTGAGGGAACCGATGCTCAGAACGCCAATCCCAAGCCCCACGCCGCCGATGCTGAAACAGACAAAACGCTTGAGGACCCCTCTGCCTCTGTGACCGTGCCCGATGCCCCCGATGCCTGAAGATTTGCTTCCTGTTTTTTTCTGTTTTGCGCTTCAACTGGTATTTCCTACGGCCCTTGGGGCCTAAGATACTGCTTATTGCCGCATTGCGGCTGTAATTATACTCTAATTTGACGCGATCTAAGCGTCTGGACTACTTTTTGCCGCTACGCGGCTGTAATTATAACATGCTATTTGCTTCTTTCTTCTTTCAAACTTGCTTTTAATTTCGCGCCGTACCCAATCCCATGCAAAGCTAGATGCTAGGACCGCGCTTGACAATAGGTTAAGAGATTTTTGATATTTTGCGAAAACTCACCGTACCCAACCCCATGCCAAGCTAGGTGCTAGGACCGCGCTTGACAATAGGTTAAGAGATTTAGATTTTTTGCGAAAACTCGCCGTACCCAAACCCATGCCAAGCTAGGTGCTAGGACCGCGCTTGACAATAGGTTGAGATTTAGATTTTTTGCGAACACTCGTCGTACCCAACCCATGCCAAGCTAGGTGCTAGGACCGCGCTCGGCACTAGGCGAATACAAATGGATTTTGCGAAAACTCGCCGTACCTAACCCCATGCCAAGCTAGGTGCTAGGACTGCGCTTTGCATTAGGCCGCTAATGATTTCCAAATGATGTCACTGTCTATGAGTTCCCTAGGTGTACGAGGATGATTTCGGTCTTTTGTTTGATGTTTAAAGGCTTTATGCAACTACGAGACGTGGAACCCAGCTCGAGCGCGCCTACGCGCATCGCGCGCGTTAGTGGTCAACCCCAAGCGAAAACGGCAACTTGGCGGCTTTCCCTAACGATAAACGTAGAGTTTTGATGTTTTAAGGCTTTATGCGACTGCAAGGGGTGGAACCCAGCTTGAGCGCGCCTACGCGCATCGCGAGCGTTAACGGTCAACCCCAAGCGAAAACGGCAACTTGGCGGCTTTCCCTAACGATAAACGTGGAGTTTTGATGTTTTAAGGCTTTATGCGACTGCAAGGGGTGGAACCCAGCTCGAGCGCGCCTATGCGCATCGCGCGAATTAGCGGTCAACCCCAAGCGAAAACGGCAACTTGGCGGCTTTCCCTAACGATAAACGTGGAGTTTTGATGTTTTAAGGGTTTGTGCGACTGCGAGGGGTGGAACCCAGCTCGAGCGCGCCTACGCTCATCGCGCGCGTTAGCGGTCAACCCCAAGCGAAAACGGCAACTTGGTGGCTTTCCCTAACGATAAATTCATTATTTGGACAACGTAGGATAGTTGTCTCGTCTTATTCATATGATAATTGGTAGAATACAAACATTACATGCGACAACAATCGCGGTGACAAACCTAGCTATCACACAGTATTTCTTGAGGCGTGCCTCATTCCACGTCTTACATCCAACTCCGCGCTGGCTCCGCCTGTGATGGTGTACGCGGTTGGCCGCGCGCGGGTTGATGCTTCATAGCATTTTCGTGCCTCAATCTGTTGGCCATGAGCCACTCCTACCCGGTCTTCGACTGGGAAATTAAGGACCAGGTGATAGATGGAGATGACAGCCTAAAACTTCATCAAGGACGTACGCCCCATTATCGCGTTGTAGATGGAGGGGAGCCGGACGACGGTGAATTCAATGGGTTCTATTCGTCGGGCGCCCTGGCTGTCCCCCATGGTCATATCCAAGGTGACCAACCCTGCAACATCGACCTCGTTACCGGAAAAGCAAGTGAGCTTCCAGGCGTAAGGTAGGAGCATGGCCGGCAAGATGCCGAGCTGAGCGAACGCGTCGTAGTATAGGATGTCCACCGATGCTCCTGTATCCACCATGATCCATTTGACGATCTTGGTGGCGATCACCGCGTGCACGACCAGAGGGTCTGCATGGGGGGTGATGAGCTCACGGGAGTCGCACGGCTGGAAGGTGATGTCGGCGTGAGGGGTCCCGGCCGCGCCCAGACTGTTGATGGCGCCGCCGTAGTTCGAAGCGCGAGCATAGCGCTTTCTTTCTCCGCCGCTAGATCCTGCGAGGGTGGACCCCCCCGCGATGGTGTTGACGTAGAGGTTGGGGTCGTTTGGGTTGGCCCTCCCACTTGCTGGCGCGGCACCAGCCAAAGCATTGGCCTGTGCTGGTTGGCCGTCGTCGTTGCGCGGCCCGAGCTCCGTAGTGTTGGCCCCGGTGTATGGGTCGTTGTTGTTCGGCCCATTGCCACCATGGTTATTGCGCGGCCCGCGGTACCCCTGGTACCCACCGCCGCGACGACCTCCGCCGCGGTTATGACCTCCGCGTTGCCCACCTTGAGGCTTTGTTGGTGTGGCGGACACGATGAGAGCCTCAGGGGTGGTCTTGGCCTTGCCCTTCCCGCGATCTTGTGTGGGCTTCCCTGCCGCGTCTTCAGCGAAGACACGCTTGGTGATGGCATTGCAGGCGTCGTCGTAGGTGTGCAGGATTTTCCCACACATCTTGACCTTGAAGGTCCCATCACGGAGGTTGTGGATCAGCATGTCGCGGGGGGATGTGTCATTGAGGTGAGGTATTTCCGAGGCCGCGCTGACGGAACAGGTGAAGAAGGCGGCTAGGGTCTCCTCCTCTCCCTAGGTCACGTTCATGAGGTCCTTCGTCGTCTTCATGCACGTTCGTGATCCAATGAAGTGGGACATGAACCGCCGCTTCAACTCTTTGAAGGACGTGATGGAGCCCACCGGGAGGTTAGTAAACCACCTCATTCCCGCGGTTTTGAGTGTGGAGGGAAAAACCCGACAGTACATGGCGTCGTTGTAGGTATTGAACGTCATGTGCGTGAGGAACTGCCTGACGTGGTCTCCCGGGCCTTTCGTGCCATCAAACTGCAACGTTGTTGACGGCTTCTGCAACCCCTTCGGCATGGGCTCATCCTTGATGAAGTCGGCGAAAGGGCTTCCATAGGAGGTGCCGCAGTCATCCACCATCATGTTGCTCCGGGAGCCGGAGCGCATGGAGCGGGCACGAGAGCTGGAACGCCCTCGCGATATGCTCATATCCTCGCTCGAGCTCCCCGGAGGCGGGGTATGGTATGCCTGTCCCGGCCCGTAACCCGCGGCGTAAGCGGGTACGTAGGGCTGGTAGGGCATCGGGTAGCCACCGTGACTGTGGTGCCCGGGATAGGCACCCTGGCCATAGTGGTATGCCGGGGCGTAGCCCTGGAAGTGGTTGTTGGGAGGTGATAACGCGTTGGGGGCGTCTTGCTTAACCTCCTGCCCGGTGGAGCTCCCGTTGGTGGTGGAGTATTCCTCCACATATGGCTCTGGCGCAGGTGCGGGCGCATACTCCTGGTAGTACTATGCGTGCACGTACCCCTGAAAGGGGGCCTGGGGCTGGAAACCCTGTTGAAAGCTTGGGTTCCACCCTGGCATGGCAGGTAGCTGTTGCGCGGCTGCGCCCCAACCGGGCATGGGTGCAGCCTGGGGCATCGCTGGTGGTGATCCGTAATACTATGGCGGTGGTGGCTGCATCCTGAAGGCCGTGCCGTCAGCGTAATATGCGTTGTTGCGGTTAGCGTCCATCGCTCTTCACTAGTTGAAACGGTGTCTGCTTAGTTTGAGGAAATCCCCACGGACGGCGCCAATGTTGAAGTCTGAAAACATCGGAAGGAGTATAACGCGATGAGAGCAAAGGGTAAGATTTCAACCGAGTCGACAGGCGAAGAGATGGAGAGTATTTGGTCGCTAAGAGTGTTTAACGCGATAAGGGTAGTGTGAAGGGTGTTTTGTATTAACTGTGAGCTTTACAAGTGAGAACAAAGATTCTCTATCGCGTTGAGTGTATCGGGTTACAACAATGATCTTATCTCGAGATTTAGTGGGTGTGATTCGCGAGGTTTTCGATCCCTGTTCTGGTGCACAAAGCTCGCTATTTATAGCCGAAGTCGGGGCTAAGATTGATCGAGATGTCGATGTGGGACGAATGCCGCCCAGATACATGTCGCTTTCTGACTTGTTCTTGGAGTGGTGGCCGCGAGATTGGCCAATGGGAGGCCAGGATGGGACGTTGCCGCCCACCGCTCGTTTGGATGGGACGTTGCCGCCCACCCATGATGTCTCTCAATTTGGTAGTGTTTTAATTTTTAGGTGATTTTCCTTTGTGAATATGTGTCTTTCTTTCCTTTTCATGTGTGTTTTGTCCCTTTTTAGCTTAGATTCCGATTTTCTATGAGATTCGGAGACTATGCGCGTTTTGTGTGTTTTTTAGGCATTTCGGAGCGAAAATCATGGAGATTGGAGCATGGCATCATGGAGGAATTCAAGGATGGAAAAAGATCCAAACTGGAGCTAACAATGCATGGAAAGAAGCCTCAAGTGAAGACGAAGAGAATGGCGAAAGAATCGAGTCAATCGGAGCTAAAATGAGAGAGAACGGAGTGAAACAAGCTGAAAAATGCCTTAGGCTCGAGGTACCCAGCATGTCGGGCCCGAGGTACCATGGTGTACCGAAGGTGGTGGCCCGAGCTGTGGCATGTCGGTTCCGAGGCTCATGAAAGACATGCCATTGGACCGAGGTTGAAGCAAGTCGGGCCCGAGTTTTCTCCATATCAATCCATGTCGGTCGTGGCTCCAGATTCCTTTATTTTTGGGATTTTCCTATTAATTGCCAAAATTATATTTGCTTCCTTGGAGGTCAAGGAATCTAGAAGCCTTGGAGATCAAGAAGTTCTAGAAGCCTTGGAGGTCAAGGACAAGCCTTGGAGCCCAAGGAGTTTAGAAGGGTAATCTAGTCTTTGTAATAAGGGGGAAAATCTCTATTTAAACCCTTGTAATCTCTCATTAGAAAGGATCTATCATCACATACACTTTGGGAATAAATTGAGAGTGAGGTTTGAGAGAGTAGAAAGAAGAAGGGGGTGGACTCTTCTCCAAGGGAGGGAAAGAACCCAAGATCTAGAGGAGGATTTGGGTGAATTCCTTTCCTTGGAGAGGAAAGAAACCCTTAGGCTTGGAGCGGGAGTAGAGATTGTAAGAATTTCTCCTCTGTTTAATTCAAGTTTGCTTTTGCTTTGATTTTGTGTTTGTTGATTGTGGATTTGACTTGCATGAATCATGATTTGCCTATGGTCTTTGATGATTGCTAGTTTGAATTCCATGATTAGTGAGTAGTTAGTTTGATCTTAGGGTAGGGGGCGAAAACCCCAACTCAATTGCATGTGCTTGAACCAATTTCATGATTTGATTGCCTAGATCCATGTCTATTTACCTTATGAGCAAGATTCTTAGATTGACAACCTAGGAAAGTTGGTTCGAAGGGACTAAGAGAGAGCCTCTTGATCCCGCGGTCGAATAGGAGTAGATAGAGAGTCGATCGACTCGAAGCGGATGTGGAAAGTCGATTGGCTTGAATGTGTGAAAACCATTCCATGAGATTTATGGCATGATTTGATTGGATTTGTTGATCTATGTCTAAAGCTAAAGCCTCTTGTTCATCGATCTAAATGATAGCATGTGAAGTTGATGTTGGCATGAACCCCTAGCCCTAGGATGTAATTAGCCTAGCTTGTTTCTTCCCTTTCGTATTGATTGTTGCGTCGTGCCCGAGTCCCTTAGCTTCGAGCCCGACTTTGTTTGTGCCTAGCTACCTCGGTCCTGAGATTGACAACCTCGGTCCCGAGTTGCTTCGTGTGTTTTCTTTCCCTTGCATTTGTGCTAGACAATCAACCGTTCAAACTCGCATGAAATAATTCCCTGTGATCGACCTCGACCACCGTACTACAACGGGGTCATGATACAAATTTTATTGTTGATTGACCCGGGGTCCTATCCTTAGGTTGGTAGAGTACTTTGGGCCTGTCATCAACCCACTTGTGTGGATGGGACGGGCTCCTCTCTTCGCAATCGCTACCAGTGCGGCAAGAGCATAGTCGACTTGCTCCTTGAGGGCTTCCGTTCGGGAGAGGATCCTTGCAATGGGCGGAGGCGCATGATCCACCGCGATGACGGCAGGGCCGGGACCGACGCCATCGATATGTTTATACTTAGCTAGATTTTGTTTCGATGGGGGTGGTATGACCACGTTGACGGTTCCTGGTGTCAACAGTAATAATACCGGGGTCGGGGATTAGAGGGGCGGATAGTAGATTCCCCGTCCATACCCCATCCCCATCGGGGAATTAAAACCCAAACCCCGTATCCGCCCCGCTCCCCACTAAGTCGGGAAATCCCCACCCCATTAGGGGCGGGTTCTCGCGAATCCCATCCCCATGGGACAAATGTGCATCTCTAATCTTACAAAGTACTTACCATATACTAAAACAAAAGTTAGAATAATATATAGGTGACACAAATCAAATCACTTAATTCCATTAAAAACCAAATTAGTATGTTGAAAATATTTAATTATAGACAATACGTATATTATATCGGTAGAATGACTTAAAAAAAATAAGTTTACGTTCTGCTTTTTTCAAAAAGAAAATGGATTTCCATGAATAATGATTAAAATCTAATGAAACGAGGATATAGTATTATTTGGAAAATAATAATGCTACAATAGAATGTTGAACCCGATGATAGATCAGGTCAATTCACTAGTCTATCTATATCTATATCTATATCTATATCTATATCTATACTATATATATAATTTTGTGTATATGGAGGATATTTAATTAATGCCCTCATGCCACATTAATGAGCAAAAAAAGTAAACACAAAAATTATTATTTGAAAGAATAAACTATTGTATTATAAGTGTATAATAATTAGTATTTTGTTTAATATAGAAACGTAAAAAGTAAATGCAAAAACTTATTATTTGAAAACTACATTTATATTGAAAACTATATTTTTTGTCAAAAAGTTATCATTTGAAAGAACACACTGCGGTATTAGAATTGTATAACAATAGTATTATGCTTCACATAGAAAACTAAAAAGTGAATACAAAAAGTGATCATTTGAAAACTATATTGATATTGAGAACTATAATTTTGTCTTAGAATAGACTATTGTATTAGAAATGCATAACAATTAGTGTTTTATGTCTCATATAAAATATAAAACTATATTTATAATTTTGTGCTAATATGGGGGTATTTAATGTCATCATGACACATTAATGAGCATAAAGAAGTGAATAAAAAAAAGGTAGTTGTTTTAAAAAAGAAACTATTGTATTAGAAATGTATAAATTAGTATTTATATATACTACATATATAAAGTTGTATACATGAGTGGATATTAAATGTCTTTATGATACATTAATGTTAACATTAATATTACTTAATAAAGAAAACTATTTTTACATGAGAACATAAAACATAGAAAAATATTGAGAATGAAAAAAGTAATCAATATGATGTACTTGTCACAAATTTTTATATACGCTTATAATTAAAAATTATTTATATATTTATGT
The DNA here is from genome assembly GCA_963924305.1 of Polygonum maritimum. NCBI lineage: Eukaryota > Viridiplantae > Streptophyta > Magnoliopsida > Caryophyllales > Polygonaceae > Polygonum > Polygonum maritimum. The sequence continues at coordinate 28,518,561 of OZ002730.1, forward strand.
ATAACTTAATGATTAAAAAGCTTCTAAATCATGAACCTATCAGTTATCACACATGAAAATTATGTTTTCACCTTTTAATTATTTTCTAGATTATTTTAAAAAATTAGTTGGTAAGCTAAGTTGTAATGCAAAGGTAGTCAAATATTATTTTTCAAGTTATTAGAAAAGGTACGTAACAATTTTGTGAGAATGCTTAATGATTTCATTAATGTTGGATCGTAAGTCTTATGGGTAAACCTCTACCTCCGTTGGAGGATTTTCAATAGCCGTCCTTATCTTATTAAGAGAGAGTCCTTACAACTTAGGCGAGCTGTTACAATCCCCTGAGCTAAGCGTGCGTCCTTAGCTCTACTAGTAACACTCCTTTCAGCCTAACAAAGTAACCTAACTCTCTTAGCTTATAAGGAAGCTATCACTCACGTCTCTTACGGTTCGTTGTGAGAAACGAACTACAACTCTGACTATTTTGTGGTTTGTTTTGGATTTGATGTGGTTGAACTTTCTTTCTCTTGCTTCAAGCTCACGTGATCTTCTTGATCTTCGTTCTTGACATGAATGCTTCGGGAGAGCTTGAGAGAAAGTCTTCAAAGCCCACACCGCTATGCATACCCCTTGGAGGGTATTTATAGCGGTATGAGTTCTTGTCCTCTAGCGTGAGCAGGATCTGTCGTCTTCCTACAGCGGTACGATTTGCATCTTGAGGAAGTCAACTCTGTTGACGCTTGGGAAGCCTCCGCGTGGTCAGGGGACCATCTCTGGGAAAGCGACATCTTTGGAATTGTTCACACGTGCCCAGACAAGGGAAGCTTCCTTCTGAGGTCTACGGCCGAATGTGATGTAATCATCTTGGGGCGGCCTTGGTTTGAATTTGAACTTTGTCCGTATTTTGGCGCGCGTCCCTTCATGATGAGGACGCCGTCCTATCTTCGCAGGGACTTCATTCTTTCCGTTGATCACTGGAAGTTCTGATGAAGTGCGTCCCTACAGCTTAGGGACTCCCATTCACTTGTTCTCCTTTTCGCTCATGTGCGTCCACTTGACTTACCTGAGATCAACACTTAGACAACTTATCAAATACCTTTGAGTTTGTCATTATCAAAACTAGGGACGATCATTATTGGGGTTAGATATTAATGACTGGCGTCCTTAATATCGTCCCAACAATTTCCCCCTTTTTGATGATGACAAGCTCTTTTAAACAATGCACTCAGAAGTAAAGCTTTTAGCATGGGAGACTACACTTTGATTTTCTTTTCAGCTTAGGTTGGCATGAAACTCATTCTTTTAAGTGCGTCCTATTTTATTCTTTACTAGCGTCCTTTGGACTTGGCCGAAATTCACCCTAAACACATGCTTTCTATGACAACTTAAAAACAATCGCATCTCTGCAAAACTATACTTCCCCCTTTTGGCATCATCGAAAAGGAGAACATGTTGAAAAGCATGCACCCACAAAGTCATAACTAAAGAAAGAACGCTTGGACATAATGAATTGCAATGTAATGAACGTCATTCAAAAAGAAGAGAGAGTACGATCATTACAGACAAGCACATAGAAATTGTTCAAAGGGGACAACGTCCCAAAGTCTTAACAAAAACATAAACAAGAGACTAAATTTTTCAGGAGGTGGAAGGGGAAGGAGCAATCATTTGTGGGGACGCTTGCCAAGAGCTTTGAGGGTCTGTTCCTGAAGATCATTGTTCTGTGCTAGGAGCTCATTGTTACCTTCCAGAAGCTTAGTGTGTTGATGGAGAGTGTCATGAACCCGTTGGATGAGATCTATCATCATGCATTGGTTCTCGATCATCACTCCAAGCAGATACTTCTGGGAACACTGCTCAGCCTCAGTGGGGACACTCATGCGGTCAGTTTCATCATCAACACCTTCAGCGTCCTCAACTGCCATCCCTACCACTTGTAAATTTTCTTCAGGCTTGCCTTCTCTAGCTTTGGCGGCAGCAGTAGCAGCTTTGGCTCTTCTCTCAGCCTCTTTCTTCTCCTTGGCCAACTGTCGCTTTACAGAAGGGAGCGGCTCATCGCACCTCAGTTTTCCAACTAGAGGTAGAGTGATTTGCCTCACGTCCTAATGAATGTCAAAAGACTTCTCCTCTCTAGGGAGGTAAAGGTGTTGCTGCTCAAGAATCTTTTTGACGAGGCCAGGGAAGGGGAGCGAGTGGCGTCCTCCGGTGCACTTGCCCATGTGCTCCAAGACAACCCGCGCCAAGTTTATCGGCTTGCGGTTCAAGAAGGCGTCCAAAATGATACTGTCGGTGATTTGGACGATGGACTTCTTCTCTTGTCTTGGGACCACCATGCGCACAATGAAGTGATGCGCAAGGACGCCCGTCTTAGAGAGACAGTGGGCGACTCTATCCCTAGCTACTGGTTGCCTCCCATTGAATATGCTGTGAAGATTTCTTCCTAGGAGAAGCGGCCAAAATTCTTGCAGGGGAAGTCGTACAGAGCGTCCTGAGGCGGGAGGCGTAGACCCAGTTCAAACGTCCCTTGAGGCTTCCCTTTTACTGTGGATACTTCACATTTAGAGTAAAAGCGGAGAACATCGTTGGGGTCTACAATTGCACCCTCTTCGCCCAGGTGCGTCCAACCCTGGAACTCAAGCAGCTCTAAAAATTCTGTGAAGCCGTTCTCTTCAAGAAATTGAGCTGTAAACAGGAGCGGTGGCAGAATTTTCTTGAGGCGCTTTTTCTTGTCACCATTGCCAACGATGACGTCGTCGCCGGCGTCCTCTACCTCTTCAGCGTCTCCCTCCTCTTCTTCATTTTCCTCATCTTGGTGAGGGGCATCATCATTTTATGAGGCCTCGTCCCCTTGTTCAAGGGACTCAGCCATTTCTTCATCCTAGGACGCCTGAGGTTGAGGAGGGGCGTCCGTTGGAGTCTTGGCCAAGGACTCTGTGGGGACTTCAACAGAAGTCGTCCCCTGGACTTACGCAATTTCCTCTACCACCTTTGCCGGAGGAGGAGGAGGAGTCTTGACTCTTGTAGGAGAGGGAGAGGGAGTTCGAAGTTTTGCCTTTGTAGGAGGAGGAGCCAGAGAAGAGCTGGGCTTGACCACAGATATGGGAGTGGCTGCGATCGGAGCTGGAGGAGGAGGAGGCTTTTTCACTAAGGAGTCCTCCACTAAAATGATCGTGGGCACAGCGTCCTTAGCCTGGACCTGTGTGGGAGGAGCGTCCCTTTGGACCTTTGGCATCGGCTTTGCCAAGACCGCCTCAATTTCCACCTCTAGCGGATCAGCAACGGCCGTAGGAGCGTCCTCTACCCTTGGTGGAGGACGAGGGAGTTGAGGGACGTCCTGCAAACTTTTCTGGATCGCCTGAGCAATGGCGTCCTCTTCTGCTTTGGCCTGCCTCGCCTTTTCCTCTTTTTCTAGTTGGAGCTTCGAGAGGTGAATGGCAGCCATTTGCTCTTCAGTGACGCCCTCCAGTTGAGCGGACATCTTGAGCCTTCATTTGGGGGCGGGGGGAGGGGAAGATGGGATTCGTTTAGGTTGGGAAGAGGATGGGCCTTTTATTGTGAGCTGTTGGGAGGGAAGTGTAACACCCCAAAATTATCTCGGGAATACTACACGCCAGTGACCTTGGAATTCACACCCAAAGTCACCCAAGGCTTATACAGTACATAACAATAAAAAGAATAATATCCAAAATTCATAAATAGATCTCAAAACTTATATTGTCTTACAATCCAAAACAGTAAATGTGAATAATTAAAATGAAAGTGCGGAAGTACTCGATAACAAACGATCCTTACAATAAAAGGATCTTATTTATTCTCAAATAAATTCAAATGAAAATAACCTTGCAAGAAATGCTCCAAGTCTTCAACTCACTCCTCTTGAGACTCCAACGGCTCGAATCCTGATGTGCCGCGACGTAAATACGAATGACACCAGCCGACCATGCAAGGAAAGAAAACGGACGGTTAGTCTTGTGACAGACTAAGCAAATGGGTTTTAGAAAAACGGTTCTTATGGTTAGACTCTACCATTAGTATTGAATTCCGAATGAAAGCCGGTCAATAATATAATAATGAAGTATCCCCATCGAAGGTAAGAAAAGAAATATGCTCAGGAAGGGGATAGGACGCCACACGAGGTGGTTCCTTAAGCGAAGTATGCGATTGTTGGGAACTTATTATTCACACAAGTTTTCGAAAAAAACCTCCGTCGAGTGATTGGGTCTACGACCAACCTCACCGCACAATGATTGTACGAATTCAGATTGGAAAGCAGACTTGGTCAATCGGGAGTAAGAACGGTTTTCCAAGTTGTACTAACCGCCCTGGTTAATTAATTAGGTGCATAGGCACTTATCTTACTTACTTCCAAAACGGTATATTCAGGTTGATAGCTTTTAAAATAACGGATTCGACCACACGAAGGAGATCTCAAGAATTCAATAAAGGCACTAGCTAGGTGCAATCACCCCTCATATTCGGATGAGGCGGCACGGTCATGACCAGGCACTAGGGTATAGGTCCATCCTATTGCAAATATTATAAAGAGGCGTCCAGGGTCTAACCCACACCCCTAATACTACGCTAAGTCCACATCAAGTCTCAATGGAGACGAAATACATAAGGTCACAACATCGAGACCTAAGTCCAAGTTCTAGCGCAGTCTAGCAATATATACATCCTACAATAATAATGAGGTCATTAATGCTATAACAATAAAACCTAATTCATTTATTAGCACACAAAGTTCCCAACAATATTTAAAACAGTTATGCAAGCGAGAACCGTCCACTTGCCTTGATTCGAAGGCAAAAGAGTAATTTGTCAATGAGGTGAATCCTTACGAACGGGGTTCGTTTCCTGTTTCATTAACAACGACAAAATAAATTATACGAATTTATTTTGGTTTTTCGTTATCTAGGAAAAGGTTGGATTCAAGAGATATGCTAAAGATCTTATAAGCATATAAGTATTTTATTCATTATACATACCCATGTTCTTATAATATATTTTAAGTATTATTTCGTTCTTGAGTTTAATTCTTTAATCTTACACATGCCTTAGCAAAACACTTTTGAAAACCTATCCTTTAAATTTATTAACACTTAGTCATGATAAAAGTTTAAGGATCAAGAAACAATAATTTTATTTTTATGTTCATAAAGTAAAAATACATTCTTTTTAGCTAATTACCATTTACTAGTTAAATTATGATAAAATAGGCTATAATATAAATAAAAATTACGTAAATAATGAAAACATCTAAGTTACTTAAAAATACTTAAATCTGTTAGTTTTTAATTTCGTAATTATTTTATTTAATTAAAAATTGTATTCTTTTCTTTAATACTCTATAGTGTGACAATTGTTTTCTTTAGGCATCAAAAGTCGAATAAAATATTCCAAAATACTGTATATAGTTCATAAATCGTATTTACAGAACATATGTAATTTATAGGAATTTATATAATTAATTTAAAACAGAATACGAATTTATTTCGAAAATCAGGGTGTTTATGTACTCGAATTTATTCGCCAGCGAAATCAATATATATTATAAAAGCCGACCGTTTTCGAGCCACCACGTTGATTCTGGCCCCGCTTCATTTTAATTTTTTTTTCAGCTTAAATAGATAATAACAACTCTATATCTTTTATTTTCCTTAGATATCTAATCCTCAATTTTATCTTTAAAGTCATACTATCTATCTTTAATTTTATATTCCTTAAATTTTAATTACAAATTTATCTTCATCATAGTTTAATTGTAATTTTAATTTTGAGTACGTATTGGATTAAAAAGATCCAATATTATGATTAAAAAAAATCTTGTGATAAAAATCTTGAGTACGTGATTTTGATACGCTTTTTTGTCATTCACGTAATATAGTGATTAAAATTTTAATTTTGAGTACGTATTGGATTAAAAAGATCCAATATTATGATTAAAAAAAATCTTGAGATAAAAATCTTGAGTACGTGATTTTGATACGGCTTTTTTGTCATTCAAGTAATATTGTGATTAAAAAAATTCTTTGAATATTGAGTACGTATTGGATTCAACGTAATTTTGATATGGTTTTTTATCTTTTTTTCTTATTGATCCAGTATCTATCTTTCAAACAATACGTATTGGATTCAACGTAATATTGTACGTTTTTTATATTTTTCTAGGATCTTCACATTGTTTTTTATCTACTTATTTTTATATTATATTGTTTTTTTTATATGATCTACCTATTAAGTATTGTGATTAAAACAACTACATATTTATTTTTATAGTACATTGTTTTTATATGATCTACCTATTATATTTAATATAATTAAATATAATTTGCAAATAATGTAAGTTATTGACTATAAAATACAAGTACGTGATTTGCATGACAATATATTAATAATCGGTTATAGAACAATTAAAGACTTCTAATATTTCATAAAATTAAATTATGTCTAATTTTTTATTATACATTTTCACGCTAATATTCTATTTATAATATATTCAAAAAAATTAAAAAACACGAGTCGTGCATGGCACGACAGGTACAACTAGTCATCATTATAAATTCTGAAAATTTTATGAAAATTAGAAAACTACATGAGTTCGTCATATGAATATTTTCATGATTTATAAGAAACTTTAACTAATTAAAATCGATTTTACAATAGAAATATGTTGTTCGAAATTTAAAAGGAAGTGAATAGAAGCAGGGATTTACAGTGGCGACGAGGTGTTTTCGGGCGGCTCGTTCTCAGTGGTCCGACTACGGTTCAACGCGGGATATGCAACAGTTTGAAGAGGGTGGTGCAAGGAGTACTCAGGAGGTGACGGCGTCGAGTTTGGTGGACGGATGGCCGAGATATTGGTTCACGAAGTGGGCGTCGGGCTCAGCTTTCGCTGAAGGGTCCGGTCACTTTGTTTGGGATTTTCGGGCAACTAGATGAGATGGTTGTGGGATGGGTATAGAGGGCTTTTATAGAGGGGCACGAGAGGGTTCTAGGGATGCTCTCAATTCCGAATACCGCTTAGGGTTTTGGGAGATATTGGGCTCCGAATCGGGGCGGTATTCTAGGGTTTGGCTTTAAAATTGGTAAGAGATCTTGAGCTATTTCGGCAACAATACTATAAGGGATTCGTATGAGAACGATGATATCTTCACCTTCCTTGTGTAATAGGCCATGATTTTTCGGCGAAAATCTTAATCAAATCGTGTCTTAGAATGGATCGGGGTGTTTGAAGAAAGGAAAGGAAGAGATAGGAAGAAGATCGGGCTGTCAAGCCACCTTTTAGGGTTAATTACAGAATTGGCCCAAGGTTTTTAAATTGTGATAAAAGTACCCTTTTCCATTATAATTAATCCGAAAATAATTTCTTATTCTAGATAATTAACTTCCTTTTTCTTACATATGCATGTAATGTGTTTGTAAATTTCATTAATTATTTTCTTCCTATTATTTTCCTTTTAAAAAAAAAATTCTTTCTTTCTTTTTAATATAATATTATTTTAAAACAATATTATTGTATGAGTATAAAAGATTACCTCTCATTTTATTATCTTAATATACTCATTTTAATTTAATATAGCTTATTAGTTTTATCTCTCAATGATGTTTCATATAGCTTTATCTTAATGCTTTGAACACTTTCTTTAGCATAGGTTAATAGGTACATGACCTATTGATATGAGTTTAAAAGTATTATCATGGCATTATCGGTTCTTATTAAACTTCTATTTAATAAATAATGTCAATACTTTTATTCAAGGAAAAAAATTGTTAAGGGAAATTACAATAATAACCTTCTCGAAAAATAGGGTTATTACAGGAAGAGCCCAGGGTTGCCTCTTTCTCTTTTGGGATGGGACGGAGCCCGCAGGACCCACCAGAAACTCCATTATATCAGGGAACATCTTGGCGAGCTCGTCCACCGTCCCTTTGAACGCTTCAGAGATGATGGCTGGCCCCATGAAAGGAGGGTTCTTGTAATTGGTCTCTTGGAGGCGCGGCTTGACATACGTCACCATGAAGTAGTGTAGGAGACGTTGGATTTTAGGAGGGTAGTCTTGAATGGACGCCCGTTGGCAAATGTTAGCGAGGGTTTTGGGCTCCTATTCAAGCCAGTCCTCGACCAAAGGGTCAAGAGGAGGACGGCGTTTGGGTTGAGCGGGGAGTCCCATGAATTGAGACTTTTTGGGGCTCCCCTGTTTTGGCTCGGGAACATATGGTTTGGCGAGAATATGGAAACGTTGGTGATGAGGCTTGGATTGAGATCGGGAAGATTGGGGTTTTTGAGGAGGAGGTTGGGATCTTTGTGGCTTTGGTGGGGTGGTGGAAGGGCGGCGCTGGGAGGATGATTGGTGGCGGGATTGGTCTGGTCGCCCAACATTCCGTCCTCGAGAATCCATAAGCGACCGGCCTTTCACCGGAGGAGTGGTTCTCGCCGGATTAGGGTTTCTCGCCGCCGAAGAAGATGGCGGAGAGGGCTGTGTGTTCATGGTAGCTCTTGTGTTGGCCATTGGTTGAGAAATTTGGGTTTAAATAGGAAGAGTTAGGGTTTGGAGAAGAGGATTTCGAGATTTGGGATTTCGAGATTTGACAAGATCTTGAGTAATTTCCGGATTTTTGTAAACAACAGAGAAGCAAAGAAGGTTTTTCAGGATGCACAGGGATGTATTTATAGAAAGAAGACGAAGGAAAACGGTCAAGGGTAGTAGGGACTTTTCCTATGGCTTCCTCCACCCGCGTTCCCACAAGTGACATTCTTCTTCGCTAAGTAAACAGCTAATTTGCACCCGTTACACGGATCCCGAGATCTGCGTTCAACTTCTCTAAGACGGTTCACCTTCCCTTTGTCAAATTTCACAACTGCAAAGGACTCTGTCCTAGCGTCCTTTCAACACACAACACTGCACCACTGAGAACTGTACCACTGCGTTCCAAAAATTGATCTCAACTACTGACTTTAAGAACTCTGCCCTGACGTCCTTCAGATCTTAACAAGCGTTCCTTTGATCACTTAGCACCAATTTTGAAAATCAAGCAAGTACGTCCCGTAAAGATAAAACAAAGAATGCTTACAGGACGCGTTTGCAAGATTCTCGGCTAAGGTAAGCTTAGAGTTCCCATCATTTCGGCTTATAATGAGGGTAGGGTGATCAGGGATACTCTTGAGATAAAAAGAGAAATGAATAGCGTTCAAAACACAAGCAAAAACATATGTCTTAGACTAGCGTCCTTTAAAGATGACTTTAAATGCATGAAATACTTTGAAACGAGTTCTCAACAAAACATAGCCAATCATAGAGGGAATAATAGAACGGGACTTGATTATTTAAAAGTTATCATCCCCAAAAGCAACCTGAGGTGCTCGTAGGGACGTCTATGAAGTGCTTTTGTGAAAATATTGGCCACTTTGTCCTCAGTCCTAACATGATCCACTCTTATCAATCCAAGTTCAACATTATCACGAAGAAAATGATGTCTTATTTCAATATGCTTGGTTCTAAAATGATGAACAGGATTTTTGGCAATACTTATAGCACTGGTGTTGTCACACAAGATAGGGACTGTGTTAAGGAACGTACCATAATCTTCAAGTTGGTACTTGATCCATAGGACTTAGGAGCAGCACGAAGCAGCAGCAACGTACTCAGCTTCCGCGGTTGAGAGGGCCACGGAGTTTTGCTTTTTGGATCTCCAAGATACAAGGCAAGATCCAAGGAATTGTTCCATACCGGATGTGTTTTTCCTATCCACAACATGGCCAACGTAGTCTGCATCAGAGTATGCCACCAAGTTTAGGGACGTCCTTCTGGGATACCATAGGCATAGATCGTCCCGTCTCTTGAGGTATCTGAAGATTCTTTTGACCTCTTGCATGTGGGACTCTTTTGGATTCGCTTGGAAGCGAGCACACAAACACACGACGAACATGATGTCAGGACGGCTTGCCGTTAGATATAGCAAGGACCCTATCATTCCTCTGTAGAGCTTTTGATCCACACTCTTGCCTTCTTCATCAGCATAAAGGCGAGTGTTGGGGGAGATGGGAGTGGCAATGGATTTGGACGAATTCATTCCATACTTCTCAAGCATTTCACGAATGTATTTTTTTTGGTGAATGCGCGTCCCATCTTTGAGTTGTGTGATTTGGAGTCCCAAGAAGAAGTTGAGTTCTCCTATGAGGGACATCTCAAACTCACTACTCATTAAGTTCTTGAATTCCTCTACAAGTTTCATGTTAGTGCTTCCAAATACTATGTCATCGAATAGACTTGGACAATCAAAACATCTTTAAGGACTTTCTTTAAGAACAGGGTTTTGTCAATATTACCTCGAGTATACCCATTGGACAAAAGAAAGGACGCAAACCTATCGTACCAGGCACGAGGGGCTTGCTTGAGTCCATAGAGTGCTTTGTCCAAGAAGTACACATGATTGGGGTGATCAGCGTCCTCAAATCCTGGAGGTTGAGCGACGTACACCTCTTCCTTTAGCTTGCCATTTAGGAAGGCAGTCTTGACATCCATTTGAAAGAGCTTGAACCCTTTGTGAGCGGCGAAGGCAATGAGGAGGCGTATAGCTTCAATTCTAGCGACAGGAGCGAAGGTCTCATCGTAATCGATCCCTTCCTCTTATCGATAGCCTTGAGCTACAAGCCTTGCTTTGTTTCTTGAAAATCTGCCGTTCTCATCAAGCTTGTTCTTGTAGACCCGCCTCGTCCCTATTATATTTTTGTTTTTAGGACGAGGGTCCAAACCTTGTTTCTTTCAAATTGATTGAGTTCTTCTTGCATGGCTTGAATCCAATTAGTGTCCTGAAGTGCTTCCTTTATGTTCTTAGGTTTAGTTAAGGACACAAAGGCGTTGAATGCACAGAACGCCATGTTGGCGCTATGGGACTGATTCACAACTGATTTGGTTTCATCGGCAAAACGAACTAGCTTTGATGATGGACGCCAAGACAAAGGAGCATCGTGAGAACCTACGTCTCCAAGCTTAAGTGGAGCGTCAAGGAAAATCAAAGGAACAACTTGTTGAGGAAGAAGAAGTCGCTCTCTTGCACAAATCCTTGCGTTCTTGGGCTAAGAGGAACAAATACTCAAAAGATGAAAATGCCTTTCAAAAAGGAGAGTCCCAAGTACTCAGAAGCTGAGATGAAGGAACTCACTTGTTACAAATGCAACAAGAAAGGTCACTTTGCTAAGAACTGCAATTCTGGAAAATCAGCAAAAGACTTCAAGAAGAAAGCTCTCATGGGTGCGTATGCAGCTGCATGGGTCGATCTCAGTTCTGATGATGAAGATCCTGCAGACCAAGTCGCGTACATGGCCATGGAGGATACTCTAGAAGTTGAAAAGGACGCCTCTGAAACTAAAGAAGAGGTAACCCACGACTCCATGATAAGTTCTTTAGATAAATGTTCAAAACCTAAACTCATTAAACGTATTGCTCAAATCATGCAAGAAAGTTATGCTATGAAAGAAAGGATGGATGAACTAGAATCTGAAAACATTGTGGTTGAATGTGAGAAATGTAGTACTATGACTTTGCAACTAGAGTCCTCATTTGAAGAAACTAAGTCCCTAAAAATTGAAATCATGTGTCTCAAACTAGAGAACGCTAATCTTAGGGATGAGGTTAAAGTGTTAGGAAAGAGTCCTATAACTTAAGTGGTAAAACCTGTAGTTTTTGTCCCGGCCAAAAGAGGACTATGATATGAGTATGACTCAAGGAACTCTCTCCCTAATGATTTTGAGGCAAGCAAAACTTCTGAACTAGAACTTGAAAGGGAGAAGACTAAAAACCTTGAGGAACGTATTAGAGTTCTTGAAAGTGGAGAAAAAGGACAAAGGGACTACTACACCAACTCAACCAGCCATAAAATCTACAAAAGAATTGCTAAAGGAGAAGGGTTAAAAGTCTGCAACCCAGAGAAAATGAAGGAACACAGAATCCAACGTCCTAACAAGAAATATTGCCTTGGTGATTATTATCGGACGTGTTGGTACTGTGGTCAAGGTGGCCATTACAAATATGATTGTTTTAAACTAAAGGAAGACCTTGAAAATGGCAAAGATGCTAGGACTAAAGATGAAAAGAATGAGTCCGTTCCTAAGAACAATGTAAGGCGTCCTAGACGTTCTAGGACTTCATTTAGAAAGCATTCTACGTCCAATGATGTTAATCTAAATGATTAATTATATGCCAGAACCAGAGTTATTTTATTGTAACGAACCAGGTAAGGAACACCTTGCCTGGGTCGTGAAAAACTAACTCTTTTTAACAGGTGGAAGTGAGAGGAAGCCCGTGGATCATTGATAGTGGCGCCTCAAATCACATGACATGAAGTCAGATCCATCTCACTTCTATCCTAAATAGTGCCACGGGAGGGACTGTCTCGTTTGGCAACAAGGGCAAAGGAAAGATCAAAGGGATGGGCATTGCAAATCTGAACTCGTCCATCAAAGCATCAAATGTTAGTCTTGTTGAAGGAGTTGGCTTTAATCTCCTAAGCGTCTCTCAAATATGTGATCAAGGTGAAAACCTTGTCACATTTGACTCAAAGGAATGCCTTGTTATCAACAAGAAAACAAACAAAGTTATTCTCAAGGGAGTCCGTCAAAATAATGTGTATATCTTCAATCAAAAATTCAAGCCTGCTACTGAGTTGTGCCTATCTGTTTCAACTGAGGACGCTGACCTTTGGCATCGGCCATGCTGGACTAAGCACAATTCTTAGGCTTCATCAATAAGATCTAGTAAGAGGACTTCCCCGAATCGATCCTGAAAAAGGCTGAATAATGTGAAGCTTGTATAAGGGGGAAGCAAACAAGAAGGTCCTTCAAGTCCAAGAATGAAGTAAGTACGAAGAAGCCCTTGGAACTTCTTCATATGGATCTTTGCGGACCCATGAGGACGATGAGCTACGGTGGAAAGAGGTACATGTACGTTCTCGTAGATGATTTTTCTCGATTCACTTGGGTTCTTTTCTTGATGTCAAAAGCAGATTGTTTCAACGCATTCAAGGTCTTCATCAAACAAGTAGAAGTTGCTCTTGGGAAGTGCTTGAAAGCCCTACGATCAGACCATGGGACAGAGTTCCAAAACTCAGAGTTCCTGGCCTTTTGTGATCAAAATGGTGTCTCCTACAACTTCTCAGCTCCAAGAACTCCTCAACAAAATGGTGTTGTGGAAAGAAAGAACAGGACGCTAGAAGATATGGCAAGGACTATGTTGCTAGCAAGTGGCGTCCCCAAGCACTTTTGGGCTGAAGCCATTGCTACTACCGTCTACATCATCAATCGTGCCATGATCCGTCTCTTGCTGAAGAAGACGTCCTATGAGTTATTGAATAGAAGGAAGCCTCGCCTTGATTATCTAAAGGTCTTTGGATGCAAGTGCTTTGTTCACAACAACGACAAAGAGAAGCTTGGAAAGTTTGATGCTAGAAGTGATGAAGCCATATATCTTGGGTACTCTCTCACAAGCAAAGCTTATAGAGTTTTCAACAAAAGGACTCTTAAGCTTGAGGAGAGTATTCATGTTGTGTTCAAAGAGAGTTCTTCCCACAAAGAAAAACCAAATAAGAAAGAACGCTCTTCTTCACAACAGCAAGACGACTCTGAAGGCGAAGTTGATGATTGGTTCTTAGGAAAATGCTATGTTCCTAAGGACCGCAACGCAAATCCAAAAGAAGTCTTAGTAGACGTTCCTAGCGTTGATCAAGGAGTTCCCTCTCGCAGCGAATCTCCAGTTCAACAAGATGTGGCAGAGTCAAGTCAACAAGGTGAGCAACGTCATGGTGTGGACGCTCTCTCTGAGGGGGAACACACTGAGGACAATGCTCAAGATGAAGATGGTGATTCTGATGATAGTGTTGATCCATGGTTTGCTCAACTCTTTCAAAGAGAGTCCCGCTTCTCTAAGGATCATCCAAGTTCTCAAATTGTCTCAGATGTTTCAAAAGGAGTTCAAACAAGGTCAGATGCAAGCAAGTGCCAGAGTGCAAATTTGGCTTTTTGTGCTTTCAACGCCTTTGTGTCCATGGTGGAACCCAAAAACATAAAGGAAGCACTCCAAGATGCTGACTAGATTCAAGCAATGCAAGAAGAACTCAATCAGTTTGAAAGAAACAAAGTTTGGACCCTTGTCCCAAAGGCAAAAACATCATAGGGACGCGCTAGGTGTTTAGAAACAAACTTGATGAAAGTGGACGCGTGTCAAGGAACAAGGCAAGACTAGTGGCTGAAGGATTCAAGCAAGAGGAAGGCATTGATTATGATGAGACTTTTGCTCTTGTTGCTAGAATTGATGCCGGCCGTCTTCTCATTGCCTTTGCCGCTCACAAAGGATTCAACTTATTTCAAATGGACGTCAAGATAGTCTTTCTTAATGGAAAACTGAAGGAGGAAGTGTATGTTGCTCAGCCCCCTGGCTTTGAGGACGCCAGCCTCCCAGATTATATGTACTACTTAGACAAAGCTCTTTATGGACTCAAGCAAGCTCCTCGTGCATGGTACGACAGGTTTGCGTCCTTTCTTTTGTCTAATGGTTACATAAGAGGTTCAATTGATAAAACTTTGTTTATAAAGAAAGTTCACAAGGACATTTTGATTGCCCAAGTGTATGTTGATGACATAGTCTTTGGTAGTACTAACATGAAACTTGTAGATGAGCTCAAGTCCTTGATGGGTAGCGAGTTTGAGATATCGCTCATTGGAGAACTTAACTTCTTCCTGGGGCTTCAAATTAAACAACTTAAGGAAGGGACACGTATTCATCAACAGAAGTACGTCCGAGAGATGCTCGAGAAGTACGGCATGAACTCGTCCAAGCCTGTTGCTACTCCTTGTTCTCCCAATTCGCGTCTTTACGCGGATGAACAAGGGAAGGACGTTGATCAAAAGCTCTATCGTGGAATGATTGGTTCTTTGCTTTATTTGACCGCAAGCCGTCCAGATATCATGTTTTCCGTTTGCTTGTGTACACGCTTCCAAGATAATCTAAAGGAGGCCCACATGCAAGAAGTCAAGAGGATCTTCAGATATCTTAAGGGACGGGACGATCTCTGCCTTTGGTATCCAAGAAAATCGTCCCTCAATCTTGTTGGCGACTCGGAAGCTGATTATGTTGGTCATGTGATTGATAGAAAAAGCACTTCGGGAATGGCTCAATTTCTTGGTTCATGCTTAGTCTCTTGGGGATCAAAGAAACAAAACTCTGTGGCACTTTCTACTGCGGAAGCTGAGTACGTTGCTGTTGCCTCGTGTTGTTCACAAGTAATTTGGATCAAATATCAACTTGAGGACTATGATATAACTCTTGACACTATTCCTATTCTTTGTGACAATACAAGTGCTATTGAAATTGCTAAAAATCCTGTTTTTCATTCTCGCACAAAGCATATTTGTTGGGACGATATTAAGGACGCCAGTCATTAATATCTAAACCAATAATGATCGTCCCTAGTTTTGATAATGATAAACTCAAAGGTATTTGATAAGTTGTCCTAGTGTTGATCTTAGGTAAGTCCAGTGGACGCACATGAGCGAAAAGGACAACAAGTGAACGATAGTCCCTAAGCTGTAGGGATGCACTTCCTCAGAACTTCCAGTGCTGAACAAAAAGAATGAAGTCCCTGCGTAGATAGGACGACGTCCTCATCAAGAAGGGACGCGCGCCAAAATACGGACGAAGTTCAAATTCAAACCAAGGCCGCCCCAACATGATTACATCACATTCGGCCGTAGTCCTCAGAACGAAGCTTCCCTTGTCTGGGCACGTGTGAACAATTCCAAAGATGTCGCTTTCCCAGCAATGGTCCCCTGACCACGCGGAGGCTTCCCAAGCGTTAATAGAGTTGACTTCCTCAAGATGCAAATCACACCGTTGAAGGAAGACGACAGATCCTGCCCAAGCTTCGGAGGACGCTAGAGGACAAGATCTCATACCGCTATAAATACCCTCCAAGGGGTATGCATAGCGGTGTGGACTTTGAAGACTTTCTCTCAAGCTCTCCCAAAGCATTCAAGTTCAAGAACGAAGATCAAGAAGATCAAGTGAGCTTGAAGCTAGAGAAAGAAAGTCCAACCACATCAAATCCAAATTAAACCACAAAATATTTAGAGTAGTGTTTGTCTCTCACAACGAACCGTGAGAGACGTGTGTGATAGCTTCCTTATAAACTAAGAGAGTTTGGTTACTTGTTTAGGTAGAAAGGAGTGTTACTAGTGAGGCTAAGGACGCACGCTTAGCTCAGTGAAGTGTAACGACTCGCCGAAGTTGTAAGGACTCTCTCTTAATAAGATAAGGACGGCTATTGAAAATCCTCCAATGGAGGTAGAGGTTTACCCATAAGACTAGTTGGTCTTAGTGGGGTTCCTCTATAAATACTCGTGTCCACTATCTTATTACATTTCCTGTTAAGTCTATTTTCCGCTGCACCTAAGGACGTCTTTAACCCAGTTAAGGACGCCCATTCTAACAGACTTACGATCCAACAATTGGTATCAGAGCAGGCGCTCTAGATTAAGTTTGAGTTGCAAGAAACATGGAGATGGAACCTATAGGTATCTCGAGTGCGAAGCCTCCTCGCCTCACCGATGGAAACTTCAATCGATGGAAAACAAGGTTCGAGTGCTTAGTGCGAAGTCAAAACTACCAATGTTGGCTGGTGATAAAGAACGGTGAGCTCAAATTCCCTGCTGCTAAGGTGGACAAGGAATCAGAGTGGGGTCCCGATGAGTTCAAACTCATTGAAGCGAACGCAAAAGCTATATGTTTCCTTCAGACGTTCCTCTGCGAAAGGGACGCCACCCGTGTGAGCAATCTTCCAACTGCTAAGCTCCAATGGGAAGCTCTCGAGAAGTACCATGTTGGGACGCCCGAGATGAAAGAGGACGTCCAGCTTGAAGCTAAAAGGGACTTCTATAAGTTCAAGATGTTCACAAATGAGACCATCACCGACTACTCCTTCCGCTTTGAAGCATTGCTAACAAAGTTGAAGAACTTGGGTGTCAAAGAAACAGAGATCACCCAAAGGATGAAGGCTCAAGTCTTGATTGATGGACTCACGGGACCATAGAACTTCGATAGGACGACGTTCAAGGAAAACCAAGCCAACAAAGGACTGTCCATGGAAGAAATCTATGGAAAGCTTAAAGGATATGAAGCAAGGAGGAATCAAGATCTGCTAGAAATGGGAAAGAGTTCCCAGAATGAGCTGGCTTTAACTCTTGCGGCAAGAACGCCAGAGTATGAGCAATATTACCAAAGACATAGGGAATTAAACTCAATGTTTGAAGCTAAAACTCAAGAACATCAAGAGAATCTTCGTCTTCAGGCTTTCGTAGAACAAAAAGGGAAGACGGAAGAACAAATCTCTGAAGAAGATGAGCTAGCCCTATTGCACAAATCTCTTCGTGCATGGTATAAGAGAGGCAAAGTCCCAAGGATGAAAATGCCCTACAAGAAGGAAACTCCCAAGCCTACGGAAGTTGAATTGAAGGAGATAACTTGTTACAAATGTAATAAGAAGGGGCACATCGCCAAGAAATGCACCACAGGGTTATCATCAAAAGAAATCAAGAAGAAATCTTTGTTTGGTGCATATGAAGCCGCATGGGACGACATCGACTAAGGCGATGAGGAACCAGAAAATCAAGTAGCTTACATGGCCATGGAGGACGCTCTAGTCGCTCCAGAGGACGCCTCTGAGACTGAGCAAGAGGTAACTCATGAATCCATGCTAAGTTCGCTTGAAAAGTGCTCTAAGCCCAAGCTCATCAAATTAATCACTCAGATCATGCAAGAAAGCTATGCCATGAAACAAAGTTTTGATGAACTTGAATCGGAGAATATTGTTGTAGAATGTGAAAATTGCAATACCATGTCTTTTCAACTAGAGTTCTCTCAGGAAGAGGTCAAGTCCCTTAAGAGTCAGCTAGTGTGTCTAAAGCTTGAAAATGCAAATCTTAGGAACGAGGTGAAAGTCCTAGGAAAGAGTCCTATGACTGAAACTGTGAATCCGATAGTCTTTGTTCCAGCTAGAAAAGGACTAGGGTATGAATCAAGCTCAAAGAATTCTCTCCCTAGTGATTTCGAAGCTAGCAAAATCACTGAGCTAGAACTTGAGAGAGAAAAGACAAAGAACCTAGAGGAACGCATAAGAGTCCTTGAAATTGGTGAGAAAGTAAAGAAGGACTACTACACAAATTCCACTAGCCATAAAATCTACAAAAAGATTGCAAAGGGAGAAGGATCTAAGGTAGTTGATCCTGAGAAAATGAAAGAGAATAGAATTCAACGTCCTAACAAGAAGTACTACCTTGGAAACTATTATAGGACGTGCTAGCATTGTGGCAAAGGTGGTCACTACCAGTATGAGTGTCTTAAGCTGAAACAAGATTTTGAGAATGGAAGAAAGGTTAGAAGTGGTAATAAGAACGCTAAGCCTAAATCTACCGATAGGACGCATGCTAGTGTGCCAAATGCTAAAAATCGATCTCCTATGACGCATGCTAGAAGGACAAATGATGTAAATGTTTATGATTACTTGCCCATGCAAGAGTTGTACCCATGTAATGAACCAGGTAAGGGCCACCTTGCCTGGGTCGCAAAGAACTAACTCTTCTTTTCAGGTGGAAGTGAGAGGAAGTCCGTGGATCATTGATAGTGGAGCCTCAAATCACATGACTGGAAGCCAGATCCATCTCACTTCTATCCAATCAAATGCCACGGGAGGAACTGTCTCGTTTGGCAACAAGGGCAAGGGAAGAATCAAAGGGACGGGCACCGCAAAACTAAATCAGTCCATCAAAGCGTCCAATGTTAGTCTTGTTGAAGGACTAGGCTTCAATCTCCTTAGTGTTTCTCAAGTATGTGATCAAGGTGAAAACCTAGTTACATTTGACTCTAAGGAGTGCATGGTCATCGACAAGAAAACAAATCAAGTCATTCTCAAAGGGACTCACGAGAACAATGTCTACATCTTCAATAAAAGATTCAAGCCAGCATCAAAGTTGTGTCTATCCGTCTCTGCTATGGACGCCGATCTCTGGCATCAACGTCTTGGGCATGCAGGACCTAGCACAATCTTTAAGCTTCATCAATGAGATCTTGTAAGAGGACTTCCCCGAATTGATCCTGAGCAAATTGAACAATGCGAGGCATGTATCAAAGGGAAGCAAACAAGATCGTCCTTCAAATCCAAAAATGAAGTGAGCACAAAGAAGCCCTTGGAACTCCTTCACATGGATTTGTGTGGACCCATGCAGACCTAAAGCTATGGTGGAAAGAGGTACATGTACGTTATCGTAGATGATTTTTCAAGATTCACTTGGGTTCTTTTCTTGGTGTCAAAAGCAGAAGCTTTCCAGATGTTTAAGATCTTAATCAAGCAAGTAGAAGTTGCTCTTAGGACGAGCTTGAAAGCTCTAAGGTCAGATCATGGAACGGAGTTCAAAAACTCAGAGTTTCTTGACTTCTGTGACCAACAAGGAGTCTCCCACAACTTCTCTTGTCCTCGAACTCCGCAGCAAAATGGCGTTGTTGAAAGGAAGAATAGGACGCTAGAAGATATGACAAGAACGATGCTCCTGGCCATCGGCGTCCCCAAACACTTTTGGGCAGAGGCCGTGGCCACAGCTACCTACATCGTCAATCGAGCCATGATTTGTCCATTGCTCAAAAAGACGTCCTATGAGCTGCTCAATGGAAGAAAGCCAAACATGTCTCATCTCAAAGTCTTTGGATGTAAATGTTTCATTCACAACAACAGCAAAGACAACATCGGCAAATTTGATGCTAGGAGTGATGAAGGAATATTCCTTGGATACTCCCTCACAAGCAAAGCCTATAGAGTCTTCAACAAACGGACTCTTAAGCTTGAGGAAAGTATCCATGTGGTGTTCAAAGAAAACGCTTCTCACTTGAAAGAACCAAGTAAGAAAGAACGTCGTTCCTTTCCAAAGGACGATGATGAAGATGATGAAGAAGAACCCAGAGGCTCCTCCGACAAATACTACGTTCCTAGGAACGCCCTTGAATCTCGCGATGAGGTTTCAATGGGAGTCCCTAGCGAATAACAAGAGCCTTCTCAAACTTGGTCGCTAAACCAAGTGGATGCTGCCGAATCAAGTCAACAAGGAGAAGAAAGGCACAGTGTGGACGCTCATTCTGAGGGGGAACACATTGAGCCTGTCAATGAAGAAGATGGTTTTGACTCCGATGATTCTGATTGGACGGACCCTAGGTGTACTCCTGCAAGGGACGCTACTCATAGGGGATCCAACCTTTCCAGACTTCACTCAACAGATCAAATCATCTCAGACATGTCAAAAGAAGTCCAAACCATATCAGTTGTGAATCAGTCCCATAGTGCCAATATAGCGTTTTGTGCTTTCAACGCCTTTGTGTCCTTAATTGAACCTAAGAACATAAAGGAGGCTCTTCAGGACGCTGATTTGATTCAAGCCATGCAAGAGGAACTCAATCAATTTGAAAGAAACAAGGTTTGGACCCTCGTCCCTCATCCGAAAAACAAAAACATAATAGGGACGAGGTGGATCTACAAGAACAAGCTTGATGAGAGTGGCAGAGTCTCAAGAAACAAAGCAAGGCTTGTGGCTCAAGGCTATAGGCAAGAGGAAGGGATCGATTACGATGAGACCTTTGCTCTTGTCGCTAGAATTGAAGCCATTTGCCTCCTCATTGCCTACGCCGCTCACAAAGGGTTCAAGCTATTTCAAATGGACGTCAAGACTGCCTTCCTAAATGGCAAGTTAAAGGAAGAGGTGTATGTTGCTCAACCCCCAGGATTTGAGGACGCTGATCACCCCAATCATGTGTACTTCTTGGACAAAGCGCTCTATGGACTCAAGCAAGCCCCTCGTGCCTAGTACGATAGGTTTGCGTCCTTTCTCTTGTCCAACGGGTATACTCGAGGTAACATTGACAAAACCTTGTTCCTAAAGAAAGTCCTTAAAGATGTTTTAATTGTCCAAGTCTATGTCGATGACATAGTATTTGGAAGCACTAACATGAAATTTGTAGAGGAATTCAAGAACTTGATGAGTAGTGAGTTTGAGATGTCCCTCATAGGAGAACTCACTTCTTCTTGGGACTCCAAATCACACAACTCAAAGATGGGACGCGCATTCACCAACAGAAATACATTTGTGAAATGCTTGAGAAGTATGGAATGAATTCATCCAAACCCACAGCCACTCCCATCTCCCCCAACACTCTTCTTTATGTTGATGAAGAAGGCAAAAGTGTCGATCAAAAGCTCTACAAAGGAATGATAGGGTCCTTGCTATATCTAACGGCAAGCCGTCCCGACATCATGTTCGTTGTGTGCTTGTGTGCTCGCTTCCAAGCAAATCCAAAAGAGTCCCACATGCAAGAGGTCAAAAGAATCTTCAGATACCTCAAGGGAAGGGACGAGCTATGCCTATGGTATCCAAGAAGGACGTCCCTAAACCTGGTGGCGTACTCTGACGCAGACTACGCTGGCCATGTGGTGGATAGGAAGAGCACATCCGGAATGGCACAATTCCTTGGTTCTTGCCTTGTCTCATGGGGATCCAAAAAGCAAAACTCCGTGGCACTCTCAACCGCGGAAGCTGAGTACGTTGATGCTGCTTCGTGCTACTCTCAAGTCCTTTGGATCAAGTACCAACTTGAAGATTATGGTACATTCCTCAAAATAGTTCCTATCTTGTTTGACAACACCAGTGCTATAAGTATTGCCAAGAATCTTGTTCATCATTCTAGAACCAAGCATATTGAAATAAGACATCACTTTCTTCGTGATAATGTTGAACTTGGATTAATAAAAGTGGATCATGTTAAGACCGAGGACCAAGTGGCCGATATTTTCACGAAAGCACTTGATAGACGTCCTTACGAGCACCTCAGGTTGCTTTTGGGGATGATAACTTTAAATGATCAAGTCCCGTTCTATTATTCCCTCTATGATTGGATATGTTTTGTTGAGAACTTGTTTTTAAAGTATGTCATGCATTTAAAGTCATCTTGAAAGGACGCTAGTCTAAGACATGTGTTTTGCTTGTGTTTTGAATGCTATTCATTTCGCTTTTCATCTCAAGAGTATCCCTGATCACCCTACCCTTATTACAAGCCGAAATGATGGGAACTCTAAGCTTACCTAAACCGAGAATCTTGCAAACGCGTCCTATGAACGTTCTTTGTTTTATTTTTACGGGACGTACTTGCTTGATTTTCAAAACTGGTGCTAAGTGATCAAAGGGACGCTTGTTAAGAGCTGAAGGATGTCAGGGCAGAGTTCTAAGAGTCAGAGGTTATGATCCGTTTTTAGGAAGCCGTGGTTCAGTTCTCAGTGTTGCAGTGTTGTGTGTTGAAAGGACGCCAAGACAAAGTCCTTCGCAGTTGTGAAATTTGAAAATAGGAAGGTGAACCGTCCTAGAGAAGCTTAGCGCAAATTTCGGGATCCGTGTAACGGGTGCAAAACAGCTGGTTACTTCGCGAAAAAGAATGCCACGTGTGGGAATGCGGGTGGAGGAAGCCAAATGAAAAGTCCCTATTACCCTTGACCGTTTTCCTTCGTCTTCTTCCTATAAATACACCCCTGTGCATTCAGAAAAACCTTCTTCGCCTCCCTGTTGCTTACACAAATCCGAAAATCTCTCAAAGATTTTGCCAAATCTCTCAATCCCAAATCTCAAAATCCCCTTCTCTCAACCCTAATCCTTTCCTATATAAACCCAATCCTCACAACTATGGACAATACCAGATCTACAAAGAACCCACAACCCTCTCCGCCATCTTCCTCGACAGCGAGAAACCCTAATCCGGCGAGATCCACTCCTCCGGTGAAAGGCCGGTCGCTCATGGATTCTCGAGGACGACATTCTGGGCGAATCGACCAACCCCCGCCACCAGTCATCCTCCCAGCGCCGCCCTTCCACCACTCCGCTAAAGCCACAAAAATCCCAACCTTCTCCTCAAAACCCTCAATCTTCCTGCTCCCAATCCAAACCTCGTTTCCAATTTCTAGCCAAACCTTTTGTCCCCAAGAAAGAGTAGGGGAGCCCCACAAAGTCCCAAGTCAGGGGACTCCCCGCTCAACCCAAACGTTGTCCTCCTCTCGACCCACTCATTGAGGACTGGCTTGAAAAAGAGCCTCGGACGATCGCCAACATCTGCCTAAGGGCGTCCGTTAACAACCACCCTCCTAAAATCCAACGCCTCCTCCATTACTTCATGCTAACCTATGTCCGTCCCCGCCTCGAGGAAACCAACCACACCAACCCTCCCTTCATGGGGCCGGGTATAATTTCTGATTCCTTTGGTGGGACGGTAGACGAGCTAGCCAAACTTCTACCCGACATCATGGAGTTCCTCGTGGCTCCTGCTGGCTCCGTCCCCTCTCAAAAGAGAAAGAGGCAACCCTCCCCTCCCCCCTCCAAATAGCTCACAATCAAAGGCCCTTCCTCTTCTCAACATAAACCAATCCCATCTTCCCCTCCCCCCGCTCCCAAACGTAGGCTCAAGACGTCCGCTCAACTAGAGGGCGCCACGGAAGAGCAAATGGCCGCCATTCGCCTCTCCGAATTACAGATAGAAAAAGAGGAGAAGGCGAGGCTAGTCAAAGCAGAAGAGGACGCCATTGCTGAGGTGATCCAGAAAAGTATCAAGGACGTCGCTCTCCTTTCCCCTCCTCCACCAAGGGTAGAGGACGTCACCCCTGCTCCTGCTGATCCGATAGAGGCGGAGATAGAGGCCGACCTGGCAAAACCGATGCCAAAGGTCCAAAGGGACGCTCCTCCCACACAGGTCCAGGCCAAGGACGTTGTGTCCACTGTCATTCAAGTGGAGGACTCCCCCATCAAGAAGCCTACTCCTCCTCTAGCGCCGATTGCTGCCACTCCCCTCACAATGGTGAAGCCTGGCTCTTCTGCTCCCCCACCCAAAGCTAAGATACGAAGTCCCTCTCCCTCTCCTCCAAAAGAAAAGACTCCTCCGCCTCCGGCAAAGGTGATTGAGGAATCTGTGCAAGTCCAGGGGACGACTTCTGCTGAAGTCCCCACAGAGTCCTTGGCCAAGACTCCAGTGGACGCCCCTCCTCAACCTCAAGCGTCCCAGGACGAAGAAATGGCTGAGTCTCTTGACCAAGGGGACGAGGCCTCAGACAATGATGATGCTCCTCAACAAGATGAGGAGCATGAGGAAGAAAAGGGAGACGCCGAAGAGGTAGAGGACGCCGGCGATGATGTCATTGTTGGCAATGGCGATACGAAGAAGCGCCTCAAGAAGATTCTACCGCCGCTCTTGTACACAGCTCAGTTTCTTGAAGAGAACGGCCGCACAGAATTTCTAGAACTGTTGGAGTTCCAGGGTTGGGCGCACCTGGGCGAAGAGGCTGCCGTTGTAGACCCCAATGAGGTTCTCCGCTTTTACTCCAAATTTGAAGTATCAACAGTAAAAGGGCAGCCTCAAGGGACGTTTGAACTAGATGGGGACAAGTACTCTATTGCAGAGGGTACCGTTCGCAATATGTTGGGTCTACGCCTCCTGCCTCAGGACGCTCTGCACGACTTCCCCTGCAAGAATTTTGGTCGCTTCTCCCAGGAAGAAATCTTCAACAACATATTCAATGGGACGCAGCCAGTCGCTAGGGATAGAGTCGCCCACTGTCTCTCCAGACGGGCGTCTTTGCGCATCACTTCATAGTGCGCATGGTCGTCCCCCGACAAGAGAAGAAGTCCATTGTCCAAATCACTGACATCATCATTTTGGATGCCTTCTTGAACCGCAAGCCCATCAACTTGGCGCGGGTGTTCTTGGAGCACATTGGAAAGTGCACTGGAGGACGCCACTCGCTCCCCTTCCCTGGCCTGGTCAAAAAGATCCTTGAGCAACAACATCTTTATGCTCCTCGAGAGGAGAAGTCCTTTGGCATTCATTGGGAAGTAAGGCAAATCACCCTGCCCCCAGTTGGAAAACTGAGGTGTGATGAGCCGCTACCCTCCGTGAAGAGACAGTTAGCCAAAGAGAAGAAAGAGGCTGAAAGAAGAGCCACGGCTGCTGCTGTTGCTGCTAAAGATGGGGAAGGCGAGCCTGAGGAAAATTTGCAAGTGGTAGGGACGCCAATAGAGGATGCTGAGGATGAAGATGATGAAGCTGATCGCATGAGCGTTCCTCATGAAGCTGAGAAGTGTTCTTAGAAGTACCTGCTCGGGATGATGATCGAGAACCAATGCATGATGATAGATCTCATCCAACAGGTTCATGAAACTCTCCATCAACACACTGAGCTTCTGGAACGCAATAATGAGCTCCTAGCGCAGAACAACCATCTTTAGGAGCAGAATCTCAAGGCTCTTGGCAAGCGTCCTCGCAAATGATCGCTCCTTCCCCTCTCCTATCCCTGAAAATTTTTATCTCTTTGTGTTTTGTTAAGATTATGGGACGTTGTCCCCTTTGAACATCTTTTCTTGTGTGGAATGTCTGTAATAACACTCTTGACATCTTGTGCTCTATGTTTATGAATGGCGTTCCTCATGTTTGCTTTACATTGCGTCTAAGCGTTCTTTCTTTAGTTATGACATCGTGTGTGCATGCTTTTTCAACTTGTTCTCCTTTTCGATGATGCCAAAAGGAGGAAGTATAGTTTTGCAGAGATGCGATTGTTTTTAAGCTGTCATAGAAAGCATGTGTTTAGGGGGAATTTCGGCCAAGTCCAGAGAACGCTAGTAAAGAATAAAATAGATTGCACTTAAAAGAATGTGTTGCATGCCAACCTAAGCTGAAAAGAAAATCAAAGTGTAGTCTCTCATGCTAAAAGCTTTAATTCTGTGCGCATTGTTTAAAGGAGTTTGTCATCATCAAAAGGGGGAAATTGTTGGGATGATATTAAGGACGCCAGTCATTAATATCTAAACCAATAATGATCGTCCCTAGTTTTGATAATGACAAACTCAAAGGTATTTGATAAGCTGTCTGATAGAGCATATAGGTTGTAGTATTTAGGACATGTTTTGATTAGTTTTTCATGCATTTTTAGGTAGATTTTCCCTTATTTTGTAGTTTAGCTTTAGTGTTGGAAGTCTCGGAATCTACACTCTTTTGGTTGATATGTGCAGATATGATTGATCGAGTGCCGGAATCATGGTGATGGTGGACTTGGGAATGAGCTTGAAGATACCAAAGAAGTGTGCAAGGATGAAGGTTAAAGGAGAAGTCAAGTGTTCAAGGCCAATGAAGGATTTCGGTGGAAAAGCCCAGAAACTCGGGCAGGATACCCAAAGCGCGCCCGCGGTTCAGAGTACCAGGCCGCGTTTCGACACCTGAGCTTCTGGCTTGAAAACTCGGGCAGCACGAAAACGCGCCCGCGTTTCTATGGTTGGCCGCGCTTTCACACGCGTCAGCGAGATTGATATTTTTGTATGGGCTTGGGCTTTTGGGTAGAAACTTGTTTTGGATAATATTTTTAGAAACCTCTTAGATATATTTTTGGATATTAGTTTCTAGGTTTATTAATCTCATAACTCTTGACTTTGAGGATTTTTGTTGGAGCTTGAGAAGAACAAGAATCCTTTGGAAGAATTGTAAGCTTTTCAATGTCTTTGAACAACTAAACCTCTTTTGCTTGACTAGTTAATTGAAATTGTGAACGAAGTATTATTATGAGATTTGATTGTTCTTAATTTCCCTTGACTAGATTGTTTTCTTTGTGATTAATTGCTTAATTTCAACCTAGGGTTTTATTAGTTTGATCGCCTAATATGATTTCTAGGATGAATTACAACTAGATCTTTCTAATTACCGGTCGGTGTTAATTAGATCATAAGTAGAACCTTTAATCGACCTAGGACTGGTAGGACTAGTTGATTAGAGAAGAGAATTCAATTGCATGTTATTTGGATGTCTGGTTGCTCTGAATGTATGTTTCTATTGATACTTGAATCTTAATGCTGTTGTCAAGTTGAATCTAGGAGGTCTCCTAGGTTATTTGATAATTAGGGTTGTTAGTACCGGTCGGGCTAATAGCTAGAATTGAAGTAGGATTAATAATTTCATGAAGTTGGGTTACTAGCATTCCGCAATAGATTGGTCAAGGTAAAAAAGAGAATTTTGATAATCAATGATCAATAATCAAGTTCACAATGGATGTTAATTAGTTGAGCATACTTCTCTCATATTTGATAAGTCAATCTTAGTTTTGCATGTTTAGTTTTGATAGTTATTAAATTCACATTCAAAAACCCCCCTTTTTCCCTGAGTAGCGTAGCAATAAACATTGAAAACCTGAGTCTTTGTGGGATCGACCCTTACTTCCCTACTACATTAGTTGGGTTGTTTGGATTATTTTGATAGGTATTAAGGCGACTAAAATACACTTTATCACTGTCCAAGTGTTGATCTCAGGTAGGTCCAGTGGACACACATGAGCGATAAGGACAACAAGTGAACGGTAGTCCATAAGCTGTAGGGACGCACTTCATCAGAACTTCCAGTGTTGAACAAAAAGAATGAAGTCCCTGCGCAGATAAGACGGCGTCCTCATCAAGAAGGGACGCGCGCCAAAATACGGACGAAGTTCAAATTCAAACCAAGGCCGCCCCAACATGATTATATCACATTCGGCCGTAGTCCTCTGAAGGAAGCTTCCCTTGTCTGGGCACGTGTGAACAATTCCAAAGATGATGCTTTCCCAGCAATGGTCCCCTGACCACGCGGAGGCTTCCCAAGCGTCAACAGAGTTGACTTCCTCAAGATGCAAATCGCACTGTTGAAGGAAGACGACAAATCCTGCCCAAGCTTCAGAGGACGCTAGAGGACAAGATCTCATACCGCTATAAATACCCTCCAAGGGGTATGCATAGCGGTTTGGACTTTGGAGACTTTCTCTCAAGCTCTCCCAAAGCGTTCAAGTTCAAGAACGAAGATCAAGAAGATTAAGTCAGCTTGAAGCAAGAGAAAGAAAGTCCAACCACATCATATCCAAATCAAACCACAAAATAGTTAGAGTGGTGTTTGTCTCTCACAACGAACCATGAGAGACGTGTGTGATAGCTTCCTTATAAACTAAGAGAGTTACTAGTGAGGCTAAGGACGCACGCTTAGCTCAGTGAAGTGTAACGACTCACCTAAGTTGTAAGGACTCTCTCTTAATAAGATAAGGACGGCTATTGAAAATCCTCCAACGGAGGTAGAGGTTTACCCATAAGACTAGTTGGTCTTAGTGGGGTTCCTCTATAAATACTCGTGTCCACTATCTTATTACGTTTCCTGTTAAGTCCATTTTCCGCTGCACCTAAGGACGTCCTTAACCCAGTTATGGACGCCCATTCTAACAGACTTACGATCCAACAATATTCATATAAGGCATCATTTTTTGCATGATAATATTGAATTAGGACTTATTAGTATGGGGCATGTGAGGACTGAGGACCAGGTAGCTGATATTTTCACTAAGGCGCTTGATAGACGTCCCTTTGAGCATCTCAGGTTGCTCTTGGGGATGATAACTTTTAAGTAGCAAGTCCCAATCTACTATTCCCTCAGTGATTGGCTATGTTTAGTAGATTCTAAGTGTTTAAGGACTATCATGCATTAAATTCACTTTTCCAAGGACGCTAGTCTAAAAGTTTCTTTGTGTGCTACTTTGGAACGCCCTTCAATTTTCTCTATTGTCTTGAAAAGAGTATCCCTGATCACCCAACCCACATCATAAGCTGAAATGATGGGAACTCTAAGCTTACCCTAGCCGAGAACTTTGCAAAAGCGTCCTATGAGCTTCATGTTTTCTTTACGGGACGTACTTGCTTGGTTCTCAAATAGTTCGAAAGGTGATCATAGGGACGTTTGCTCAGGTTTTTATTTTGCTATAGAGGTAATCATGGTAAGTCAGAGAGGACGCTAGTTGCTCAGAATCTTTTAGTATGGGACGCTAGTTGTTGAGATTTCATCAGATTTTTGAGGAAGGTGAAGCATCATGAGATTTGAAATTTAAACGTTTGAACTTCGTATGTGGAAGGTAGTTATAACCGCTCAATTCTTAAGGGGGAAGTTATGCCACGTGTTGCACAGGGATCCATCGTACTATTTACCAGCGTGCCCTTGGCCCCTCTATATAAGCTAACTCCTGCTCTCATTTGAAGTTTACTGCTCTTACAACTTCCTTGCTCTCAAATTTGCTCTGCCCTCTCTCTACAACTCCGACAACTTTCGCTCACTAAAATCACCGGAAACATGTCTCAATTGCTAAGGAACGTGGCCGGAGCTTCTACCGGAGGAAAGAAGAGGAAGTTGGTGAAGTCCCACACAATCACCAAGCCCAAGCAAATCAACTTGGATGAATCACTGGTGGACTTCATCGACAAAAAGCCAAGGACGCTCTACAAGATGATTCGGGAACGTATGGAGAAACCAGATGTGGACGCTCAAAAACTCAAAAATTATAAGACGTTCATCAACAGGTTTATACTCCCTTCCCTTCACACGTACAACTATAAGGATCAGGCCTATGCTACCAGTGACCTACTCTTTGTCAATCTCTATGGCATTGAGCACCTTCCCACCCTCTTAGACCTCATCCCTGACCTTCATAATGCCGTCTGATGGGGGTCGTCCGGATCGGATGATATCAAAATTTAAATCTATAAACCGAACCCCAATTGTAGTATAAGGGTAGGGTGTCGAACACACGGGAGCTCGTGCGTTAAGTGTACCAAAAAGACTAAAAAGAGGTAAAAGAAAGGCAAAAACAATGAAAATCAAAGGGAACAACCCGGACCGACTTTGGTCACTTCGGTCCGAGGTTGGATCGATGCGAGTTTAGCCGGGACCGACACTGGGGAAGTCGGGCCCGATGTACTGGGTAACTCGGTCTTGTCAAATAGTAGATCGGTCTTGGGTTTTTGGGTTCCTTCCCTAACTAGATTTGGGTGATTCCACCCCAATTCAGCCAATAAGTGTTGATCCTTATGAGATCGAGGTTGTTTGCCTTCGATCCCTCCACTCTACACTTCGACCTTAGGGAGTTTTCACTCTCCTTCGATGCTAGGTCTAGTGACGGGCTTGAGATCGCTTTCGCTTACTCTTACCAACCACAAGCCCTAGATCCCTTGTTCTCACAAGAGAATTGAAGCTCAATGTAGAGAGGATTCATAGATCAAGCACTCAAGGCTATGGAATTGGGGGTTCACACCCAATCCTAGCTAGGGGTTTCCCCCATAGCCCAAGACTATGGAATCTACTCCATCCAGTAAGAGTAAAAAGCAATCAAATAGCAAAACAAGCAAATCTCAATCATCAAACTCAAATCAAAGCCAAATCTCATTCAAATCAAAGGGGTTCACAATATCCAAGTCTCAAATCCACACAAAACAAAAGCAAAACAAGTTCAAACTCACTAATCCTCCTAGAGCTCCACCGATTTCTCTCCTCTTCTCCTCTTCCTTTCTCCTCCTTGCTCTCCAAGTCTTCCTTTGAGCCTTTTGAGAGTGATTAGATGTTGGATCCCCCTAAACTCCTCTAATCTCCCTCTAATTATCCTCTCCTTTGATTGGGGACCAAGGAATTCCAAAATTAGAAGAAGGGAAAAAGTGGAAGATCACCATAATGTGCCTTGGAGCCCAATCCTCACTTAAGCCGACTTGGATCGACACGGGTGGACCTCGGGCCCGACGTTGCCAACATCGGTCCGAGCCTCTATAGCACCAACTCGGGCCCGACTTGCTGGGAACCTCGTTCCGGGGCCTCGATCCTCTTCTTTTCTTGGTTTTCCTTAAGCTCCTCTTCGTTCTTTGCATAGCTCTTCCGCTCCTTTGCTCCTTAGCTTTGCTTCTCCTTAGAAACTCCTCCAAAACGTCCTCAAATGCGCCATTTTACCTACAAAACACAACGAATTCGCATAGTCTCCGAATCTCATAGAAAATCGGGAACTAAACTAGAAAGAGACAAAACTAACAAAGAAAGGAATGAAAAACACATATTTACAAGGGAAATTAACTACTAAAACACCACCAAAATGAGAGACATCACCGTCTTTTCGGACATTCCTCTTTACCCAAAGAGCTCCCCGGCCTACCTAATTATGAACAAAATAAATCCAGTCCCTCCCTTCCTCCACAAAAGATTCTACCTGCCAAACGTCCTGACCCCCCACCGTCCCCTCTTTCAAAATCATCCAAACCCACCTCTTCCAAACCAATACAAATCGTGGACAAGTTCTCACGTGACCTCTTTGAGGGACGGAGTAAAAAGCTCCATGATAAACGGCCCCTCAAAAAGGCCAAAACCTCCTCCGCTCCCACAAAAAGGCCCAGCTCCACAAAAGACCCGTCCTCCACCTCTAAACGCTCAAAACTTGCCCTTGCCCCTCCATCCATCCACATCGAACAACTCCCAACGCTGCCCCCTTCTCCTCCCAAAAAATCCCAAAGACACGGCTCTCATTGCCTTCTGCCCCTCCCCCATAAATTTCACCAACTTTCCCTCTGCTCCTGCTCACATCTCCACACCTAAAGACCCGGAAACCCCAAGGTCACGCCGTCCCTCCTCTGAAAGGGACGCTCTATCTGCTCCTGAGGACGCTGAGATCCGTCCTGCTGCTGCCCAGACCTTCCAACGCCGCAAGGCAGGGACCACTCCTAAGATCTTAGTCTCCGAGGCAGTTGAGCCAGAGCACATCACCTCCTCTAGTTCCTCCTTCGCTAGCTCCTCGGAGAGTAGCAAACAAGGAACGTCTACCGTCGAGTCCTCCCCATTGATCGATATTACACGGGACTCCAATGACGAGACCGAGGCAGTTGAGAATGCTCAAGCAGTGGAGAATGTGGCTGCTGAGAATGTTGAAGTGCTTGAGGACGCTGTTGAGCAACAGTTCCCTCAAACAAAGGACGTCGAGCTCAGTCTGGATGAGGCATTTGAGCGTGGTGCCATTGAGGTTGCAACTCATGAACTCCCCAATCTCCCAATCCTACAACCCCAACCCATCTCTCAAAATCAACCCCCTCCCCTCCAAGATTCCGCTGAACCTGTGGACGCTGAGCCTTCTTAAGAAGAGACTGTTGATGTTGCTCAGGACACAGAACAACCGTCCCACAACTAAGAACAGACTTCAGCTGACAATGAAAATGCCGCTTCAGGTGGCAATGCTGATGAAGCTGAAAACGTCCAAGGCACAGAGGACACTGGTAATAAAAGTGTCGAGGATGCTGAAAATGAAGATGAGGCTGATGATGATGAGGAAGATGATGATGATGAGCCTGAATCCCTAAAGAGGAAAGGCAAGAAGAAGAAGAACGATGACGAGCCGGTCAACATCCTTGGTCCCCTGCTTTACAAAGAGGACTGGCTCGCATCCTTTGATGATAAAGACGTGAAAGAGTTCTTGAAACTCCTTCGGTTCCAGGGATAGACTACCCTGGGACTGGAGCCAGCTAAGATTCACTCAGATCAGATCCGCGCGTTCTTCAAATCTCTACGCATTAAGAAAGATCGCTCAATGACATTCAAGATCAATGGCGAGCCTGCTTCCATCACTGAACGCACAGTCCGCTACATGGGACTTGGCAACAAGAAGCCGCCGTCCAACGCTCTTAGCTCCTTACCAGTGAATGGATTTGAAATGGAGGACGCCAAGGTTGATGAGCTGTTGGAGAGAATTTTCTGTGGCAAGAAGCCTCAAGGCAATGATAGAGTGGCACACGTCCTTTCCAAGACTGGGGCAATTGCACACTACTTCATATGCCGAGCTATTGTGCCAAGGCAAGAGAAGAAAAGCATCGTTCAAACAATTGACTGCATTCTTCTGGACGCCTTTCTCTCTCGCCGTCCTATCAAATTGGCTCGCAAAGCAATGCAACACATGGCCAAGTGCGCAAAGAAGAAGCATGTCGTGCTGTTGCCAAGGCTTGTCAAAACAATTCTCCAATATCAGGACGCTTACGATGAGTCTTTGGAAGAAGAGGTACTCTAAATGCATTGGGACCAGAGGAAGGGACTGTTGAACATAAGAAATTCTGAAGAGCTCCCATCCATCCGGAAACAGTTAGAGGCTGAAGCAAAAGCTGCTAAGAAAAAGGCTGAACAAGAACGGTTGGCACAGCTTGCTGAAGAAAAACGCCTTGCCTCCACTAGGCAAGAGCTTACTGAGACAAGTCAAGAGAACGACACAAACTTTGATGTTCTGGACCAAGTTTTGCTCAGGGACTCGCCTCCACCACTTCCACATTTGGACGCCCCCTCCAGTAGCTCAGGTCCTTGACCAGTTCCTCCTCCAGAGAATCCCTCTGCCTATCCTCCTCAAGAGTTGATGGTTGCGATCCTTCACAATCAGTGTATCATGATTCAAACCTTGAAAGAGTTTGCGGAACTCCATGAGAAGCTGCTCAAGTATTATCAGGAGTCCTCCAGCAGACGTCTTGAGTGATCACCGTCCCCTTCTTTGCAGAGATGCGCTATATAATAGTTATTTAGAATAAGCAAGTGTTAAGGGGGAACTATTAGTGAAAGATCTAAGGAACGCCATGCTAGAATATATAGAGGACGCTTAGAGATTTATCTAGGACGTTACTTGTTCCCTAAAATCCAAATGCTAGATAGATCAAAGGCTACTGAAAACTTGTGCTTATGAATTTTTTTACGTTAAGTCCTAGAGGACGCCTGTTTAAGTTTTCATGCATGTAATGTCAAAACTATTTTGTCTAACGGTTTGTCATCATCAAAAAGGGGAAAACTGTTGGGACGATATCAATGACTGCCTTGTACTAGATATTGTGCCTACACAACCGTCCCTTAGTTTTGATATGACAAACTCACTTTGATCTAATAAAGTTGTCCAATTGTTCAAGAACGCTAGTTATGAAAAGGACAAAAAGTGTGTAGACGTCCCTGAAATGAAGGGACGCTATCTCCCAGGCGTAAGGACCAGCGAAGTAACTACATGAGCAAGGACGCAGTCCCAAGCAAGTAGGAACGTGAGCCTTAATTCCAAGCGTCCTTACTTGGCACCCGACAGGATGACATCACTCGACAACATTTGATCATTCGGGACACGTGGAGACCGATCCTGTAGTAGAGTTCATCACCACGTGGAGGCCGATCCTATAGCGGAGTCCTACACAGCTGGATATAGGAAGCTTCCCTCATCACCGCCATACCACATGGAAGCCGATCCTATAGCCACGTCCATGAAGGGCATGATCGTCATAAGGAATGACGCCCTTCCCCAAGTGCTATAAATACCCCCCAGGGCATTTATAGTGACTTAAGCTTTCAGAGAATATTCAGAGAGAGTAAGAGTAAAAGCGACTCCAATTAAGAACACCAAGAACAAGTCAAGAACTCTTCTAGACTAGGTGTTTGATCGAGAGGAAGTTTGTAACCAAATCACAAAGTGTTTGTAATCAGAAAACCAAAAGAAAAAGAGAAGTCCTACGAAGTACTGTGGGACATGTGAGTAGAGTCCTTTAGAACATTGAGCTAGGTTTCAGTTATAGGCTTAAAGGAGTTTTTACTAGTGGACTTAGGACGTACACTAAGTGTCAGAGAAGTGTAAAGAACTCGCAAGTATAACTGTAAGAACGCTTAATAAGAAAGGAAAAGTCTATTCGAAAATCCTCTAAGGAGGTAGAGGTTTACACTCAAGGACTACTTGGTCTTGAGTGGTTCCTCTATAAATCGATGCGTTCCTTGTTTATTACTTTACCCGTTTGGTCTCTTTATTCCGCTGCAAATCAAAGGACGCCCTTAATACTTGTTAAGGAGGCCTCTCTCAAGGACGCCTTTATCTGTATAAAGGACGTCCCTCTGAAGACTAACGATCCAACAACCTCAATTTTGTTTTAAGATTTTAGTGATTGCTAATTATACTTCATCAAAGATATAGGTATATCGTGTACGTATTGTCACAAAATAACAACTGTACAACATTTAAGAATAATAACCTTTAAATGTGTATTATTAAATAATAATATTTATAATATATACGTAAGAAACATATGACGTAGACTTTTAGAAATCATTTCCCAAATAAAGTTGAGAAATAAATTTATTCTTAGTTAATAAAGAATGAAAATCCTCAATGTTAGTGAACAAAAAGTATTTAATATTTATTTCACGCATCATTCCAAATTGTTAACATAGATTCCAAAAGGTTCATCAATATGTCATGACATTGAGTGACCTAAGATTGATTGTTTTCATCTCATTGATATTTGATAAATAAAAGGAATTAAATTTTTTTTTTAGTGTATGGAGCCGAAGAGTTATGATTTAATCTTTGATCATTTTTTAGTATAAATCTATGCTTTGAGAAAATGACCTGAATTATGATTTAAAGTTATATTTATCAAACTTTTCAATTAAAGCATAGATTTATACTAAAAAATAAAAGGAATTAAATCTCATTGATATTTGATAAATAAAAGGAATTAAAATATTTTTTTAGTGTATGGAGCCGAAGAGTTATGATTTAATCTTTGATCATTTTTTAGTATAAATCTATGCTTTGAGAAAATGACCTGAATTATGATTTAAAGTTATATTTATCAAACTTTTCAATTAAAGTTGATTAATAAAGCTTAAAAATAATTTTTAAACCCGTGCTACGCACGGGTAATGACTTCTCGTAAAATTGAAAAATTGACTCATTTATGACCTCCAACATTAAAAGCTCATCTTAGTACACACTTAATGGACAATGTATTATCTCTAAAAAAATTTAAATCTATAAGCCAATAAAATAATCACGTGCAACAATTTATACAAAAT
Organism: Polygonum maritimum; assembly: GCA_963924305.1. NCBI lineage: Eukaryota > Viridiplantae > Streptophyta > Magnoliopsida > Caryophyllales > Polygonaceae > Polygonum > Polygonum maritimum. The sequence continues at coordinate 28,554,308 of OZ002730.1, forward strand.
TATGTGTAGAAAACATATAAACATATGAAACCAAAAATCTTCTATCTATCTATCTATAAATATATAAACTAAAAAGATGGAGCGTAAGTAATAAATTCTTATCATTTTATTTAAATTTCAATTTCACCTAAATATTTCGCTCACAATATTTATGATTTTAGAAGGATGATAGCGATCTAAATAAATAAATAAATAACGTTGTTTATATTCTTAAAATTTTAATTAGTAGTAATTTAAGACAATAAAATTAGAAAACAAATATTTATTGAAACTTCAAAATTAATGGGAATGTTCACCATTACTTCTTATAGAAATAGATAATTCGAAGAGAATAAAAAAAAAGTCGAAATGGTGTAATCGGTATTCAATAAGAGTCCTTAATAGCCATAATTTTATTATTTTGTTCAAAAAAAATAAGAATAGGAATAAGATAAGAGAATGTAAACTTCCTTGATCTTAAAAAATTATAAAATTGTAGTAAATGATATTAAATAATAATTATCCTTTGTCAAACCAGTATTGATTATAAAATTTTGCTAATTTAAGAGCTGATTGTCACAAAAAAAACTTACATTAAGAGATAATGTAAGAAATGCATAGACTTATACACATAACATTGATATATAAAAAACATTATATAAGACTAGTTTAATCCCCGTACCATGTACGGGTTATATGATTATAAATCCAATTTAATATAGATATGTAATGTCAATGATCATATTAAAATTATAGGATCTTATATATTTATCTTCGTATTATGATTAATGCTTTTTTACCAATAGTAAATCAACTCATAATATAAATAAGTTGGATCTGTTTATTTAAAAATTACTTTATGATAAATATCACGTTTTATTAAATAGTAATATTTATGGGAAGATTATAACTAATTCTTGGTAAGTGATAATTATAATTTTCGGGATAATTCATAATTTTTGGTAAATTTTAATCAATTTTTACGGGATAAGATGATATGAGATTCTAACTACCTAATTTGTATAAAGAAGGGCCGACTGATTATTTTATTATTGAAATGACACGTGGCGCAAATTTTTGTGAAGACATTATCTCCGCTTTATACTATAAGTAGTATAGATATACGAATAAATATGACATAATTATCGCGGATAGTATTAAAATAATCAGTGATATCACGTGCGATAACATAGACCATCTATCTAGTAATAATAGATAATAGATAAGATAGATATAGATTGGAGATTAATTTATTTTAAAAGATAACTTAACATAAATTTAAATTCAGAAGGCAGATTTGAATTAATTAATGGTGATGGAAAATATATGAATTAATTAATGGTGATGGAAAATATAGCTTGAAAATAGGCTCAAATCATATATAGCCCCTTGTACTTTCGCAAAATTGTCACTTAGATACCTTACCTTTGAGTTGGCCCTATTAAACACTCGAACTTATGATTTTGTACCCATTGAACATCTCGTGCGCCAGCTCATAATACATTTCATTATGCATTTTTTTACTTAATCCACATAAACACTCTTGAGGTAGCCACATAAGCACGCCACATAAGCAATTAAAAAAATTAAACAATAAATTTCTCAAATCCAAAATCTCTGCACTTCAATGAAAACCCTACTCCAAAATCCCAAATCTCATGGTCTGCTCTTTCACAGATCCAAAATCCCCCACATCTATTAGAGCACACCCTCATTCCGAATCCCCCACATCCTGTATACATCTCCCAAATCGGATATTTGAAGGACCTCCAAAAACATATGGGTATTTAATAACATGGCTTTTGAGAAATGCCATCCCGGCCGGCCACCGGCAACGGCCACCAGCACCACCGCCCACCCAACTACTACTACTCAGCGTCGTCGCAGCCTCCTTCCTCGTCGCCGTCGATCCGAGGCTGCTGCTGCTGCTGCTACCTCTTCCTCCTCCTTTCCTTCCTGGCGCTCCTCCTCCCGGTCGCCTTCCTCGTCATCGTCCTCGCCGTCAAGCCCCAGAAGCCCCAATTCGACCTCCTATAGGTCAGCGTCCAGCACGTGTGGATCTCGTCGAACCCGGCCGCCTCCATTGATGTGGTGAAGGCCAAGCTCGTGAAGGGCGTATTGCCTGGGGATCAGCCGATTGTGGTGAAGGCCAAGCTCGTGAGTAAGATCGCTAAGAAGAAGATTAAAGAGAGTGGCGGATCTGTTATTCTCACTGCTTAGATCTAGGTTCGTGATCTCTTGATTTTTCTGATTTTAGGGATTTCGTGTTGATTGCGTAGGCGGAAGCCGTTTGACTTGGAATTCATGATGAATTGGTCAATTTTGACGATTTGGTTTGGATTTGATGCGTTATTTGGTGCAGATTAAGTACCGATTATGATTCTTACTCAAGGAGATTTGGGATTTGAGAAATTTAGTGTTTAATTTTTTTTAAGTTGCTTATGTGGCAAAAGCAAGAGTGCTGATATGGATTAAGTAAAAAAATGTGTAATGACGTGTATTATGAGCTGGCGCACGAGGTGTTCAATGGGTACAAAATCATAAGTTCGGGTGTTCAATAGGGTCAACTCAAAGGTGAGGTGTCGAAGTGACAATTTTGCGAAAGTACAAGGGACTACGTATGATTTGAGCCCTTGAAAATATACTTTCATCATCGTCGCCGTATCTGAATTAATTAATGGTGATGGATTAATAAACTGAGTCTCACGGTGCCACTACCCCCTAGTGTACAGACTCCGAAAATTCAGAAGGCGGATTTTTGGCTCCATCGCCATTTTTGGCTCCTCCTTTAATCTCCTACTCTCTCTCACTCTCTCTCTTTCCCCCATTTCCCAGTTGTCTCTTTTGTCTCTCATCTTTCTCTATCCCAATCACTGTTGTACTCTTCTTCTACTTCCTTCGTACTCCCTCACCCTCAATTAATCATTCTTTGTCCCCAAATTCCACAAACCCTAGCCCCCAATCAGGCTTCCCCAATCGTCCATTCTCCAGAAACCCTAGCTTTCCGCGGCCGTCGGATCTATAAATCGCCTTTCAGCCACCCACATTCAGCTCATTTACTCCTATATCTACCGATTAGTCAGTCATGGCTTCCTACATTTAAGTGTTCGGAGTAGGAGAAGCCAAGGAGCTGACCGAGTGAGAGTGAGAGTGCGAGTGAGAGTGAGAGTGAGAAATGGCGAGCTCTGACCCGAACAAGCGCCCCAAGCCCGGTCAGTGGCCGCCTCCGCCGGAATCCTCAGCGCTACCGCCCTCTACGTGGGCCAAGAGGACTGGCTTCCAGCCGAAATTCTCGGGCGAGACGAATGCGAGTAATTCCGGCCAGATTCCGAAGCCCAGAGAGGCCGCCCCTACGCCGGATCTCGAGGCCGGTCGGGCTAGGCCTCCCCTTCCGCCTCCTGCTCCAGCGGCCGCTCAGCCAACGGCTAATGGGGTGCATCAGAGTAGCAATGGGGCCGGTGGAAGAGCGGTGGCCACTCCTGGGGCTGAAAAGGATCAGTCTGTGAAGAGGCGGAGGGATGCGGTGGCTTCCGCCCCCAAGGCTTCGACAGGACCGGTTAATGGCGGCAGGCAGCAGGGTGATGCCACTGGGGATCACTCGGCTCCGGCGAGGAGGAGGACGAGGAGTGAGGAGGTTGTTGATGTTGTGCCCCAGCCGCCAGGAGATGATGATGATGAGCTAATGGCCAGGCATGCTCATATGAAGTACGAGATCAGAGACACACCTGGGCTAGGTGAGGCTTTAGTGTTGGTGGGAATGGTGGCTTTCCCACCTAATGTGAGTTCTTATTGCAATTTAGGAGGAAGCTTGGTGCATTGTGTATAACTTCTTTTTTGTTGTATGTTTATTTGGCAGTTCCAATTGGATTTTATGGTGTTCAGCATTATATATCAATGCTGGGTTCATTGATTCTCATTCCACTTGTTATAGTTCCTATCATGGGCGGCTCCTATGTAAGCATGATTCTTAAGCAGCAGTCTACATTTTGCTGGGAGAACAAAGATATGCACTTTTTTAAGAGTTGTATTTCTAGGTTTACGGTTTTGAATTGATGTTAATTAGTTTATGTAGGAGGACACGGCGAATGTGGTGTCCACCATGCTTTTCGTATCTGGGGCAACCACAATCTTGCACACATTCTTTGGAACTAGACTGCCATTGATACAAGGACCATCTTTTGTATATCTTGCCCCTGCTCTTGCAATCATCAATTCTCCAGAATTTCTAAAGCTGAATGGAGATGTGAGTTTGTCTTCTCTTTCCTGTTCTTGCAATATGTACTCATGTGTCGAATATATGCTGTTGCTGGAGGATGAGTTTTGTATCATTTTTTTTCTAGCTCTAAAAGAGAGAGAAAATCAACAAGTGAAACACTATAATTTTGTGGATTTCCGGACAATTTGGAAGTTTATGGTGGTTCTAGTAAAATCTTGTGCATAAGCTGACAGAACCAAGTCAAACAAGCAAACTTATACTCTCCAAGCAACAGATTTACTGATTCAAGTTAAACCTTGTTACGATTTAAACCCAAAGGGTTGACCAAAACACTTTTGTTATCCTATGCTCTTGATAGTTTATATCTTGAATCTTCCATTGATGATCAATACCAGGAATAACGAATTTTGATTCCAACAGATCGGACAATTCTGATCATATATTCTGATTATAATCTTTTGCTGATAGATATCAAGCATGCTATTTTTGATTTAGTTTTCTGGTTTCTCTTTGTTTTTGTGACTGTTCTTTTATTATATTTCTGTGGGTTTTGCTTTCAAACACACTTTGTATTCTCATACTACTATGCAGAATTTTAAGCATATAATGATTGAGCTCCAAGGGGCAATAATCATAGGCTCAGCATTCCAAGCATTCTTGGGTTACAGTGGGTTGATGTCCTTATTTGTGAGGTATGATACTCAAATCATCTGGAAAGATTTCCATGATAGGGAAGAAATCATTGGTTCTGATACATGTATAGTCATTTTCTGCACAGTAGTTGTAGATTCTTGTAAAGTTACTGGAATTTAGAATTGATTTGTAGTTTTGGTTGGCTTTCATGAATAAGACTCAATTTCAAACTGTTAAAATTTCTTGATTGTGTGAATCCATGTCCTTGTCAGTGTTTTTACCTTGGTGATACATGTTGATTGCTTCATTTACTTCATTGCGCTCTACAGTACTTCATAATTGTATTCTCTTGATTTTTTTTCCATACATGCCATGATTGTTCAGAAGAGGAAACTGTTTATTTACAAAGCAATCTTGGTTGGCAAACTATGAAGCTAAAACTTCCTTACTTGTTACCTATGATCCATTTTTTTTCAGAATATAATTGAAAGATATAAACTTCAAGAATCTATACAGACTTGGGAGGATTTGTCTGTTAATGATGTAGGGTAAATGGGAGAATATACGGTGAAATTTTTAGTGATGAACATATAATGATTGATGCATTTTGCTCAGTCATTAGGCTCAGGTGTGTGAATGTCTTTCCTTGATGGTACATGAAGAAGTAGAAGATTGTGTTTGTTACGCCAGACCAAGCCCACCGCCTGACCAAGCCCACCAAGCCGACCAAGCCCTTGGCCAACTTGGGCTCTGCGGGTCGCTGTCGGTCGCTGCGGGTCGCTGCCTGGCGCCGGGCTGTAGCCCACTGCACTCCAACCCGGCCTCCTGGCCTGGGCCTTGCGGCCCATCTCACGTGCAGGGGCAAGTCCTACCCGCGCGGGTTGTTGCCGGGGTTTGAACCCCCGACCTTTGACATGTCTTCCCCACATGGGAAGATATGCCAAAGGTCGGGGGTTCAAACCCCGGCAACAACCCGCGCGGGTAGGACTTGCCCCTGCACGTGAGATGGGCCGCAAGGCCCAGGCCAGGAGGCCCGGTTGGAGTGCAGTGTGCTGCAGCCCGGCGCCAGGCAGCGACCTGCCCTGGCAGCGACCCGCAGCGACCGACAGCGACCCGCAGAGCCCAAGGATGCCAAGGGCTTGGTCGGCTTGGTGGGCTTGGTCAGGCGGTGGGCTTGGTCTGGCGTAACAAAAAAGTGCACTGTTTTGACATGTCTTTCCCACATGGGAAGATATGCCAAAGGTCGGGGGTTCAAACCCCGGCAACAACCCGCGCGGGTAGGGCTTGCCCCTGCACGTGAGATGGGCCGCAAGGCCCAGGCCAGGAGGCCGGGTTGGAGTGCAGTGGGCTGCAGCCCGGCGCCAGGCAGCGACCTGCCCTGGCAGCGACCGACAGCGACCCGCAGAGCCCAAGGAGGCCAAGGGCTTGGTGGGCTTGGTCAGGCGGTGGGCTTGGTCTGGCGTAACAGTGTTGCATCTGTTGTGGCTAGGCTGCAAATAGGGTATATATTAATTATTCGGCTTGATGTGAAATTTGATTAATGCGGTTAAGAGCTGGAGTATTTTCTGTCTCATATTTATGTTACATTCCAACGCAATACAAGGGAAGGGTATCTCGTTTCTTATTGCTATGTAAGAAAATTTGTGTACATTCAGATAACTTCTTTTGATTGTGGAGATGGGTGCTTGTTCCCATTACCAGACACCCTTAAAAGTATTGTTTCTGCTTTATGTATTAGCTTGTGTAATAGGCAAGACAACTAAAGGCTTTATGCTAATAGCAATTACCACCCATATCATAGTGAAGATTTTGTGTTTCACATTTTCAAAATGGAGTTATGCATTTACCTTTTACTTCTCAGAAAATCTTTCAAAGGGTGCTATACTTAATCCATGGTAGATTCATCCTTGTACTTGCATTGTCAGTACTAAATCCTATCTTCATGGTCTCATATATGCTAGCAGAGAGTTTTTAATAAAGAAATTGCATCTCTCTTTTTAGCTATGAATCCTGTTATACATTCATAACCCTGACATTCTTCTTCCATTTCTCAGGTTGATACATCCTGTAGTTGTTGCCCCAACTGTAGCAGCTGTGGGACTATCATTTTATAGCTATGGATTCCCTCAAGTTGGCAATTGCCTTGAGATTGGGGCTGTTCAGATATTGCTTGTTATTATATTTGCTCTTGTAAGTGACTGAAGCTGGTACACTTTCTATATATATAAAAAAAATATGAGAATACAGTTTTTTTCTCTATTATATTGTTACAAGCATGATGATTGACCCCTTTGCAATTGTTCTCTGCAGTATCTTCGTAAGGTCTCTATTTTTGGTCATCGGGTGTTTTTAATTTATGCGGTAAGGCTTCATTCACTTCATTATTTTAACGTAATGGCACTAAATATTTTGGTATCCTACACAATATTCGCGATCAACGAGAAGTTATTCTATCAGTTGCTCTTTTTACTCATGCCCTTGTACTGTATTGAGATAGGATATATATGATGTAATGGCATTGACAGCCTTGGTGGGTCGACACTATAGGACATCAAAAGTGAAGGGAATTGTAATTTTGATATATCTGGATTTTACGTTTGCTAGTAGATACTGTAGTTGCGCTGTTCTAATGTTCTATCCACAAGATTAAATGAATTATAGATTGAGTTATTGTGTAAGTTAACTTTGTTTTCTATGATTTTGCAGGTCCCACTCGGTTTGGCAATCACATGGGCAGCAGCATTTCTTCTGACTGAAACAGGAGCTTATAGCTACAAAGGTTGTGATGTAAATATGCCCACCCCAAACATGTCAGAACACTGCAGGAAACATGTTTTAAGAATGAAGCAGTGCAGGGCTGATACCTCTCATGCATTAAGATCTGCCCCATGGTTCACATTTCCATATCCGTTACAATGGGGTACACCAATTTTCAACTGGAAGATGGCGCTTGTTATGTGTGTGGTATCTACAATAGCATCAGTGGATTCTGTAAGTTGATTGACTTGTACTTTCTGTATTTAAAAATTTCTTGGCTTCCAGTCCAATTGCCCTGTGTTGACAGCTGTTTATATATTCAACTTTCTACTTAGATGAATTCTGTATTGGTTGTTTTGGATATATATTCTTCATTTTGATATCAGAAGTTTATAACTTTCAAATTACAACTGCAATCAAATTATATTGGTCTTCCAATGCTGATGCAAGGTCTTAACCTATATTTGAGACTGAAAGGTCTCACTGTTTTTCCGATTCACCAAGGGTCTCCTGGACCAACATATTCTTCTGTTTATAACTCAATAGAATGTATATGTCTTTCTTTGAGTTGCTTCTCATCCTAACTTCATTATTATTTATTTTTGGAACTAGGTTGGCTCATACCATGCATCTTCATTGCTAGTGGCATCCAGACCTCCGACGCCAGGAGTCCTCAGTCGTGGAATAGGTTTGGAAGGTCTTACCAGTATCCTAGCTGGTCTTTGGGGTACAGGTACTGGATCCACAACACTGACTGAGAACATACACACAATTGTTGTAACTAAGATGGGAAGCCGTAGAGCAGTTGAATTGGGTGCATGTGTGCTGATTCTCTTATCCCTTATAGGTAAATATCTTCTAAATGTTAGGGCTTGTTTGGATTATATGCAGTATATATAATTTGTCCATTTTCAAGCGTTAAAATTCAGAATTCAGTAAATGATATAATATGAATCAAGTTTTTGACCCAAAATACAACATTTCAAGGATCATCAAGCATCATATCCCAGGATTACGAAACAATACTTAAGTTTATTGGCTTGATGGTGCTTAAAACACTGTATATAATGCATCTATTATGCACCCAAACAGGCACTTACCCTATTGATTTACATTTCCAAACGCTTAACTGATTAGCTTTTACTCAAGCGGTGGTATATATTGACAATGTTACCAGGTAAGGTGGGAGGTTTCCTTGCTTCAATTCCCCAAGTCATAGTTGCTGCTCTGCTTTGCTTTATGTGGGCAATGCTTACAGCACTAGGCTTATCGAATCTGCGGTATAGTGAGGCTGGGAGCTCAAGGAACATTATCATAGTTGGATTGTCCTTGTTTTTCTCTCTCTCAATACCAGCTTACTTCCAGCAATATGGCATCTCTCCTAATTCAAATGTGTCAGTTCCAATTTACCTCCAGCCCTACATTGTGGCTTCTCATGGCCCTATCAACACCAAATATGGAGGGGTAAGTTCTGTCCATAATCTCTTGCCCATTTATAAGTGAAGCCACTGCCTTATGGCTAGAAATATAACCTGTACTTTTTTGAGGTGATTACTCAATTTATTTGAGATAGGGTCTGTTATTGCCATTGTTGTAGCTTATAGCCCTATTAAGTTACTGTTGACAGGTTGATATTGCCTTCCCCTGGAGCGAGCCAAATGGGTTTTTTATAATAGGGGGGTTAAAAGTCTGAAATTTGCAAAGCTAACATATGTTTATTGCTCCATTGCAGCTGAACTACTTCTTGAACACAATCTTATCCTTTCACATGGTAATTGCGTTTCTGATGGCTGTTATATTGGACAACACCGTACCCGGCAGTAGACAAGAACGCGGGGTCTATGTCTGGACTGAAGCCGAGGCTGCGAGGAGGGAGTCTGCTGTCTCCAAAGATTACGGGCTGCCATACAGAGTAGGCCGGGTTTTCAGATGGGTCAAATGGGTTGGACTCTGACCCAAAACAGCACTTTTATAGACCATCCTATTAAAAGGGTGTGGCCATTGGTTGGTGCGTACTCCTTGCGGAGGGGAAATCGTGGCGAGGAAGGCAAGCGAACTGTTTGTTGTACATTGGAGGAGGGAGGTAAGGAAGCAAATATTATTGGTTATTTTGTAATATTAATCAAAAAATATTCGTGTTGTATCTATCTAGGAATCGGATTCATGCTTCGGTGCTAGGGGGATGGAAATTTGTAGCTTTTTGTGAGTGTTCCTGAGTTTGTGCCCTTTGTAGATCTTATTAAGCTCTCAGCTTTTGTGGTAGCCATTTTTGGATTATTTCACGTGTTTTCATTTCTGGGTATATGCCCTTTGTTACGGTTGGATCCTGATTATGCTTTGCATATTTATAATATTATTCCTGTCCCATGATTTAAATAGATTATCATAATCTAGCCATAGATAACTTTCATCTTTTTTTTTAGGTAATGACTTGTGGGTCAATTAATTTCAATATAGGGCAATAGGTTGAATTTCGTCACCAGATCTGTAAGCATGCTTGAGACATGGCTGTACAGATTGTTATAATATCACTTCACTGTGTTATCCTGATAGGGAACGATAACTAATTCTTCACTATTGTCACGTCCACATTTATTTGGATCTTGGAGAATAGTCCCTGTCCTATGATCCCCAAGGTAGGGTATGGGGCGTTAAAATCTATTCTTGTTGGATTCCACTCGAGATTTAATAAACATTCACGGGATCCTAATGACCCATTTGAGAGCCTTATTTAGTGTACATGACTGGAGTTATGGCTTTAATAGTTGTTGCCATGGGGCGGTTAGGCATTTAGGATAGTACCCTGAGGTCCTTCTTAAACCCATTAAAACTGGTTATTAATCAGTTCTTACCTTAGTGAATGGTACAACCTTGAACTCTTTAAAATTGGTGATTAATCAGTTCTTACCTTTAGTGAACGGTCTAGGTTAGCTTCGAGTACTATGTGTGGTGACCTTAAAAATTACCCTATCTAAAAATAATAATGGTCTGTGAGTAACCTAATGAAACAATACTTGTATAGTTGTATTTCCTCCGTCCCCTTTTGTTTGTCCAAATGGACACTTTTAACGCTTATAATGTAAAAGTTGATATGTATACGTAAAAGATGAGATTATTTTGCAATTTAGTGGAATAAAAAGTCATAAAATAAATAAAGTAGATGTGATGGTTGAAGAATACGGTGAAAAGTTATATAAAACGGGTAATTTTGTAATTTAATAGAGTTATAAAGTTGAAAAGTGAAAAAGTAGATGATAAAGTTGGATAATGTCGATAAAATAGAATATTGAGTAAGGGCGAAATAGAAAGAAACATGTAGATATAAAAACAAAAGGGAGAAGATACGACAAACAAAGAGAGACGCTCGAAAAAGAATACTGGACAAACAAATCAGGACAAAAGGAGTAATTCTTTTATATTTCAGAATTCAATTGGAAAATGTTAGACATACCTAATGGATAGTCTACCCAGATTACATATACATTGTGTTGGCAAGGAAATGAATGATGTGTACATTGAGTTGGCAGGGATATATGGGTGGAATTAAAAGGCTCAGACTTTTTGCACACAAGTTTTCGACTTTTTGCACCACGCCGTTTGAAGGCGTCGCTTTCGAAAGGTGTCACGTAAAATAATAATAAATAATTACGAGAAACCAAAAAACGCCGTCGTGCCGCGCCAACGGACGGCGAAACCATCAGGCGGCATCCTGCCACGCCATCCGGAGGCGCCGTATCACGCCGACAGAAGGCGTTGTGGCACGCCTTTAAACGGCGTCGTATCACGCCATCCGGAGGCGCCGTGTGCTTGCCGGAAGACGAAGTCGTCGTCTTGATATAACCCTAAAACTCCTCGCGTGCCGTCTTCATTCACAATTCCGCAAACACAGACGACGATCAAAGGGGCGCGACGGACGACGAACAGCGGCAATGGACCGTCGTGGGCGAGGAGGGGGCGATCGGCAACGGAAAATCGGCGGTGCAGGCGGTTACTTCCCTTCCGGCGCCGGTAGCCAACCTGGTGGGCGCGGGGCTGGGCGTGGGCGTGGAGGCAGGCGGCCTATGGTGGCGGGAGTGGGCGACGACGCCGGATAGAGCAGCGGGCCTGGGCGTGGAGGCAGTCCGCCGGCGAGCACGATTCCGGAATCCAGAACATAGGCGGGGCAGGGGAGGACGCCGATCGGAAATCCGGCGGGGCTTGGTGCCGGCGATCGAGCAGGGGAAGGGGCTGTGGGTGGCAGTGGCGGTGATGGGGTGGCCGGCGATCGAGCAGGGGCTGGTTCTCATACGCAGGTGGTGGTCCCTCCCGGGACGAGTTTCGGTCACACGACAACGGTATTTCAAAAATATTATATTTTTATTTATTATATTTTATTATTTATATTGTTGTTAAATTTATATAAATTTCAGCCTTACTTTCTCTTATATAAATGCTATTTAGGATTAATTTAGCTATTGTAGGAATATTAATGATTTATTCAAATTTTCCGAATTAACGAATTTTAAAACGCTCTATTTATACGAATGATGTATGAGGATGTTTTAGAGAGTTATTATAATTGAAATCGTTAATTGTTAAGTTTTAGAGGAATTTTGAAGTTAAAGTTCAATATTATTAAGTATGAGGACGTTTTAGATACCTAATGATTTTTTAATATATAAAATTCTAGAGAAATTATTATAATTGATATCGTTAATTGTTAAGTTTTAGAGAATTTTGAAGTTTTAAAGATTGAAATCAATATTATTAAGTATGAGGATGTTTTAGATAACTAACGATTTTTTAATATATAAAATTCTAGAGAAATTATTATAATTGAAATCGTTAATTGTTAAGTTTTAGAGAAATTTTGAAGTTAAAGTTCAATGATAAATTACAAAATCTTTTTTAATATATAAAGTTAAAAACAATTTAAGATAATTAAAATAAGTTATTAGGCGATATGAAATATTAAAATACATACAAATTACGGCTATTAGATAATATGAAATATCGATGTGGATTTAGGCCGTTAGGGATCGTCTTGAGAATGCTCGGAAGGAGAAGAGGAAAGAGCGTCCTGCGGTCTCTCCCATTCGGAGGAACGTTCGCGCCGAGTTCAGCGCGCCTGCCGTAGGCACTAGTGATTCTTCCACGCCGATATCGGTGACCATCCCGCCACGGCCTGTAGATATTCCAGTTGTTCCGACTTCGGGTCGTTCGAGACCGTCTGCATCAGTCCCACCAGAGGACCACCACGTAGAGGCTGAGGGCGACGCCTCTCCAGCACCACATTTGTACGGCGGTGGGCCGACGATCACGGACCTTCTAGTGAGTTACGGGACTCACCGATCGATCCATGTATGGGAGGAGATTAGTAGGGAGAGGGATCGAGCACAGCGTGCAGACGAGGAGTTCGATTCTGATAGATTGGTTAGTAGCCTCGAAATCATAGTCTTTTTTAGGTGATTAGGGCAAACATATATAATATGATAGTAACTCAATGAAACATATATATTTTCTTTCAGGAACTTAAGCCGTTGAAATCATACACCCGTAGTGCTAGTCACCATAAGCGTTTGATAAACATTTATTCTCCGCCATATCCGCATGAGGATGAGGAGGGTTGGCTTGACATCGCCAGACAGAGCGGTCTTGTTTCCTTGGAGGAGATGGATTAGGGGCGGATAGACCATCCATTGGTTCAGGCTTTCGTCAAGCGTTGGTTTCCGGAAACCAACTCGTTCCACTTTAGCTGGGGAGAGATCACTATTATGCTTCATGACGTATTCGAGCTCGTGTCCCTTCAGATCGACGGTGTTGGCATATCCAACGTCGCGTCTTCCACCTCTCGCACGGCCACAGTTGTACGAGTTCTAGGTGTTAGCGAGGAGTATGCCTCTCGTCTGAGGAAAGGTTCCGAGTGGATTGCTACTTCCCATATTTATGGATATTACCAGAAATCGGAGGAAACCGGGGAGCAGCAATGGGTCCAGGGTGAGATTCAGCGGCTGATTGATGATAGAGAGGATCCATCTAGGATTGCCGCCCTCTTTCTCTTCGTGCTACCGGCAACACATTGCTCTTGGACAAGTCGACAAACAGTATTCGGGATTGGATCCTTCCCTATCTCGAGATGCTAGAGACGGCCGGTCGATTTGCTTGGGGGGTTGCAGTACTTGCGTACTTGTATCGAGAGTTAGGTATAGCCTCTCGAGGTGACACCACGACCATGTCTGGTGCAGTCGGACTTCTACAGGTACATAATCTTACTCAATCGTAAAATTGTTTAAGAATCGGGTTGGTTAATGTAGAATTTAATTATTTTTGTGTTTGTAGGATTGGATATGGAAGTACTTTCCTACCTTCCACGGCCATTCAGCTGATGCGGCGTGTCGGGCCGACCCTAGAGCCGCAAAGCACATCAGACGACTTCGAGGGGATTACGACTACGGTAGATTGATGGCGATTCGGGTAGAGCTAGATGCATATAGCGCCGATAAGGTGAGTATTTGTAGGTTGCTTATATGGAAAATATTTTATCTAATCTATTTTTGTTTTGATGAATATTTTATCTAATCTATTACTTATTCATATGTAGGTTACTTGGCTTCCGTGGGGGAAGCCGAAGCTGGACGGCGAGCATCGGATGACGCTTTTTAGGGGATTGATCGATTGCGAGGCCATTCAGGAGGCCTACATGCCGGACCGTTGTCTTCTTCAGATCGGCTTCAGGCAGGACATCCCATTGATTTGACCCCCATCTCTCCATCCATTTGCCGTCGTTTGAAGAGAGCCTCCGGCTACAAAGTTGAGTTCAGCCAGACTCAACAAGGAGCGTACAACTGGGTTGATCGAGAATCTCGCCTCATCCCACTCGAGGGTCGCACACCAGCAGTTAATGAGTGGGATGTCACGGATGATTATATCGACTGGTTTCTGCCACGTACTCATCCCACATTGGATCCTAGGTCGGCCCTGATGGAGATGCCGGTGCCTAGGAAGGCTTGATTAGCTGTTGATCTCGGCAGGGTATGTGATACTACATGGAAGTTTTAAATTTATTTTTTTTTGTGTATTTTACGTATCATCTTATTGTGTTTATATGTATTATGTTTATTGACAGAGATGCCGATTGACCTCTGCCGCCATGCGTGCAAGGCTTGAGACGTCGGGGCTAGGGGAGGACGAGCGACGATTTATTACGGAGTGGATCGGCATGTTGAGCGGGATCGTCCCGGTCAATGCGCCGTCCCTTCCACGTGCCTCACAGAGACAGCCTGATCAAGGTCAGAGTAGCCAGACCCAGACGAGTGTAGAGCTCAGCGACGATCGTGTCCCATAGTTTGGCTTGTTTGCTATTGTTGGGATTTTTTTGTAGTTGATGGATGTTTTTTTGTCTTCGTACGGATTTAATTATTTTGGTACATTCTTCCACGTTTTGTAGACATTTTGCTTGATTTCATAATGTCTTTTCATTTCAAAATTATTGTGTTTAGTAAATCACAATTATTAAAACAGGGTTCATCGAAATCACAAATGAGAATTGTTTTCGTACATCAACCGATCTAAACGTACACGAAAGGTTGAGATCCTTGCTTTCTACGAAGTGACAAGTATGCCTCAAATCTATCTCTAAATGGCAAGTCCCATCCGTCCACGCTAGGAGCATGGTAGTTCTTCCAAAAGACGTAACCGGTACGAAGTGTGTTCCATGCCGAACATGCGCAATCGCGAAAATATTGGTTGGAGGAGTGTACACGCCTCCACCAGTGGTCATTAGTAGGCACGTGTGCGGTTGGCTTGTTGACAAGCACACGAGCGCAACTTGGAAACACGTTGCGAACACCAAACCGACTATTGGTATCTCCATCCAACACTCAAAGGGAGCCGGACTCTCGTGGCAACTGACGCGTGGGATTGAAACGTCCAGCACAATGAACATCGATGTGACCTCGTATATTCCTCGGTTTGTTTTCAACTCGTTCGCCAAGAGTGATCTCATGTATCGCCATTGGTCCTCATCCCAACCCAGGACACAGGCGAGCGCACGATAGCCGTAGTTCCCGTCTGAACATACATCCCTAACGTCCTCAATGAAATTGTACATAAAGGAATCTACGGCTCTTGACCCAAAGTAAACTCCCAAGTGGATCACGTCATCCATCTCAGTGGGAGCGTTGACAACACTCTTGGCATTCGATTGTTTCTTCCTGGAACGTGTCTTACGCGTCGTGGTCGTGTTGTCGGTGTCGTCCCTAACCTTGTCATTCCCCTTTCCTAGTCGATGCATCGTGTGCTCAAGAGATGTTGGATCCCTCCTTGAGTATTTGAGGGTGCCCTTTGGCCTTCCTTTCTCTTTACCCTGTGATGGCTCTGCTGCCTTTGTTCGACTTGGCATCTCGATGTCTTCGTGAAACGAAATGAGCCGGTTTGCATGATCTTGACTCATTCGTCTACTCCTATATTGCTCATCAATTGCATTCCATTTCAAGTCGTTCTCACTAATGGATCGTTCAGCATTTACTTCCGAAGAAGCATCTTCGTACCCTTCCCATGTCAATTGCTTCCAGAAGAGATGAATCTCATTCAATTCAATGGGTTTGTCTTCAACGATAGCAGCAACAACTTTGTGGATGCACGGAATCCCAAAGCAATCCTTCCACCAATGATCGACGCACATTTCGTGGTAGTTGCCATTGACCACATCAAAGTACATTGCTAACAATAACTCAAAGCATACATGCGACACTTTATGGAGGAGTGGGACGAATAAGTGCTCCAAACCTTCCATAACTTCGGACATCTTGTTTGGAATCTTTATGCAATCCGATTCCATCATCCCCCTCACGGTTCGAATCTGCGTTCCCAAGTGATCGTGAATCTTTTGTATCATTGTGTTGAAGCCAAGACTGGGTGAGTCCAAAACATCCTTCAAAACCTTGTGCATTCCCTCCACCCTGTCAAGTTTTACAATGTATTAACAAGTTAGTTTTATCATTGTACATAAAGTCGGTTGTGAACATATGATACTTCTTCCCTATTTGTCGTTCTTGTGAAGAAGTGAAGTCGGTTGTCAGTCCAAGCTCTAACTATGTTTCTCTTATAAGGTATGAGCCATGTATCATCAACATAACTGACGAGCCCCGAATGCCAATTCTTCAGGATCTGGCGGCGTTTGGCTTTGTAGCTCTCCTCGGTAGTTGACATGAACAAACCCCAAAATCTGTGAGAAAACTTTGTAGCCAAAGTATCATCTTTAAAGACGTCAAGCGCATGTTTTTTGATATTGGAAGTAATGTGCACCCAACACAATAAATGTTGCACTTCGTCTTTAGTGAAAATCTCGTGAATTGCATTTATTAGTGCTTGTTCTCGATCCGTCATAACTCATAATGGCTGTCGGCATCACACCCATTTCTTCATATAGTTTTCTCAAGTGACCTAAAACCCATGCGAAATGTGGTTGATCTTCCTTAGACATGAATGCAAAACCTATGTTGAATGTGTGATTCGTGCAGGTCATACCAACTATCTCCAGCAAAAACATGTTATACCTACACATTATTGAAACATTTAAGCCCAACCGCTAAAAATATTCAAAAAACGTTATTTGGATTGAACAAATGGGAGGAAACAAACCTGTTTGTCTTGTAAGTGGCATCCATAACAATCAAGTAAGGGAACAACTTCATCAGGTGGAGTGAATCCGGGTGGACAAAGAACAAGATATCTAACTCGTTCGTTTCCGATTTAGTTAATGTCCGCACTCTATATCCCTTGTTGTGCAAGAACACCAATGTTTGTTGACATACCGTCAAATTGCCACGATCATTCAGTAATACCTTATACTTGAAGTTTGAAATTTGCTTTCTAGAAGTCACATTTTTCGGATTATTCTTCACCAACATTTGCGAAATCTCCTTCGGTTTTTTGAACACTCCGCATGCAATGACACTATCCTTTTCCTTGGGGGTCAAGCGACCAAGATACGGATGTCCAAGCGAGGTTGTTCCAATCTCATGATTGTGCATGCCGAACTTCACCTTCAAAGTCCATTTTACAAATCTCGATCGACGACCGACCAACTCAAAAGGACATTCACACTTCCTTGACCCTCCTTTATTCACTATAGCTCTAGACATTCCGCCTTGATCGCATATTAGTTTGACATATCTATCATTTGAGTTAGTAATGAGGATTGCAATATTGAAAGGTCGACCGATTTCTCTAGCCCACTCAATCATCTCTTTCATGTCATCCCACTCATATTCATTTGCAAATTCAAATGTGAAATCTCGACCAAATGGCTATACAAACATTAAAATCGTATCAAATTAAGATTAAATACCAAGATTACTCCTTATTCCTAAAAGACTATGTTGCATTCTAAACAACTACGAAATTGACATAAGTAATCGAGTTCAAAGAGAATGCATGATACTTACCCATAGCCATTTGCTTGGTTGAGACCGTCTATTTGCATTTTCTTGCTCTTCTACTAATTCCTCTCTTTGCAAATCTGGCGAGTCTTCGTAGTCATCCTTTAGCTCGTCTTCCCAACCATAATACAAATTTTGACCAGTATACGACATTGTTTGATTGAGATTTGAGTATGATCTATAGTTTCAAGTTGGTACAAGTATTGACAAAATGAATGAAGAACCGAGCATTTTATAAGGCAAATAATATAGCCGTTGATATATAGCCGTTGATATAGCCGTTGGTCCAACGGTCGAATTTTCAAATTAATAGTCGACATCGCCACGCCTCCTATCGGCGCGCCACGACGCCTCCAGCCGGCGCCATGCCACACCTCTAGGCGGCGTCATGTCACGCCTCCGTCCGGCGCCATGCCACGCCTTCTGACGGCGTCCTGCGACTCTTTGTTTTTTTCGCATTTCTGTTTTCCTGTAATTTTATTAATATAATATTCGTACGCCTTTAAACGGCGATGCCTTTGAATGGCGTGGTGCAAAAAGTCAAAAATTGGTGTGCAAAACGCCGAGGCGAATTAAAATTAATGAATGGTGTCAAATGACTCAAATCAATGAAGACTTAAAATATACTTGTATTGCCTAAAAAGAAGGCATAAAGTACGGAAGTCTTTAGCCCAAAAATTATACGGAGTAATAAGGGTTTCCATATCAAAGGCATAAAATACGGAAGTCTTTAGCCCAAAATTATACGGAGTAATAAGGGGCTCCATATCCATCTTCCTCCAGGTCTACATCCATATTCATCTTCGATCGATCGTATGCCGACGCCACCGCAGGCCGGCCACCCTCATCTCACACCATCTCGACACCGCCATCCAGAGGCCGCTAGCCCATGGCGCCGCAGGACACCCGCGGGAGGAAGGGGGAGATCGGAGGAGGAGGGCTCGGGAGACCGTGGTTGAATTTTTTAAGTTTAGTTTTACAATTGTTTAATCTTTGTGAATCTTTGTAAAGTCGAGTGTAACTTTTATGAATCTTTGAATCTATGCTGATTAGGATTTTGTTTGAATATATAATTGTGAATCTTGGAATTATTTAATCTTTGAATATATATTTATATTAGTTTGGTTTTATGGCTGTTTTTAATTTGATTTAGTGATACCTTTGGTTTAGCTTGATTTAATTGGCTCAAATCAAAATGCATGACTTTCATAGCTTGCCTCAAAATTAATATAGATAATATTATTAGGGTCCGGAAATAGAAATGAATCTCAATCGTTGATCACGCGCGAAAAAACAGCCCAAAAAACTAGCGCGTGTATTATTCCCGTATTTTTTGCGTTTTTTTGCATTTTTTTCAGAAAATTAGCGCCCGTCCAAAAGTTGTTCAACTCTATTGCCGATTTGTTCAACTCTATGGTCAATTTGTTCATCCATATCATATTTTATAGCAATCGAAGTTCGTATATTTTGTTTCACTTTAACAATTTGTTCACCTAAATGTTAATTTGTTTATCAATATTTGTTCAACTCTATTGCCAATTTGTTCAACTCTATGGTCAATATGTTCATCAATATTTGTTCAACTCTATGGTCAACTTGTTCAACTCTATGGTCAATTTGTTCATCTATATTTACTCAACTCTATTGTCAATTTGTTCAACTCTATTGTCAATTTGTTTGTCCATATTTGTTCAACTCTATTGCCAATTTGTTCAACTCTATAGTCAATTTGTTCAACTCTATGGTCAATTTGTTCATCCATATTTGTTCAACTCTATTGCCAATTTGTTCAACTCTATGGTCAATTTGTTCATCCATATCTGTTCAACAATATTGCCAAATTGTTCATCTATGGTCAATTTGTTCATCCATATTTGTTCAACTCTATGGTCAATTTGTTCATTCATAATTGTTCAACTCAATTGCTAATTTGTTCAATTCTATCTTCAATTTGTTCATCCATATTTGTTCAACTCTATTACCAATTTGATCAACTCTATGGTCAATTTGTTCATCCATATTTTATAACAATCGAACTTTGTATAATTTTTTTTCCTTTGGCAATCTGTTCACCTCTATGATCAATTTGTTCATTAATGTTTGTTCATTAATATTTGTTCAACTCAGTGGTCAATTTGTTCATCAATATTTGTTCAACTCTATTGCCCATTTGTTCAACTCTATGGTCAATTTGTTAAGCCATATTTGGTCAACTCTATTGTCAATTTGTTCAACTCTATGGTCAATTTGTTCATCAATATTTGTTCAATTCTATTGCCAATTGGTTCAACTCTATGGTAAATTTGTTTATCCATATTTGTTCAACTCTCTTTCCAATCTGTTCAACTCTATGGTCAATTTGTTTATCCATATTGTTCAACTCTATTGCCAATTTGTTCAAATCTATGGTCAATTTGTTCAACTTTATGGTCAATTTGTGATTCACTCTAGTTTGTACGTGATAACTATTGTATTTTAGGGCTTTAGTGAGTGTGTTTAGGTTAGATTCGAGCGTTATTGTAATATGAAGACCGGAGATACAAGATTTGTAGATGAGAGTTTTTCGGTCTAAGTTTGAAGTAATGTTCGCCACTGTCCAAAATCCGCAAGTGCGGTGTCCGAGCCGTAGTCGCGCCGGTCGCGGTGAAGAACAGGTGACGACGATCCATTCCCGAGAAGGCCGCAGGTGCGCTGCCTTGGCCGCAGCCACGGTAGAAGCCGACCTAGTCAACCCAAAATATCCAATATGCCACAGGTGCGGTGAGCTGGCCACAGGCGCGGTGGTGTCCGTATTCGAGCCGAGCGAGATTTTTCTAACTTCTTTCCTTTTTTCTTATCTTTTCTCTTTCCTTGTATATCTCGGGAGCATATTCCTTGGGTCTATATAAGGAGGAGCCTGCCTTAGTTTTAGGTACCTCTTATCTTCTTTCTCATCACCAATTCTCTCAAATTAGTTCTTTAGTTTAGTTTAGTTACGGAGAGCTAGTCTCCTTGGGTTTGTTCAAGCGAGAAGCTCTGATGTATGAACTCGTGAGATTTTGGCAATTGATTTCTAAACTTTGGTTAATATTGATTCTCTTGTGCTTCATTATATGAATGTTGATTGTTTCTCTAGGACTCGTGACCCTATTGAATTGATTGATTTTCTACTGTTAGATTGGTTTTGAACCGTGGACAAAACTAATCTGTGAAAACAACTTAACCTAGACTTGTTGTCTATGCAACTAGGAATAAGAAGAGAATTGATTGTTTTATCTTGTAATTGACTCTTAGCTTGATTGTTTGATATTATATCCTGCATATCCTTGTTCTCTATGTTAATTCTAGGTGAAGCGTCCTTGCTTAGGGTTATAGAATTGTTTGGACCATGGACTTGCGATTGTTAATGATCAGGATAGAAATTAACCATAGGTGTCAATGATATCAATGGATGAATCTATGATCGAGTGATTATTTTAGAGTGGATCTTTTGAATGAACTTGTTTCCCATATTTGATTGTTTGTTTATTTGTTTTGTTTTCCAAGATTAGTTTAGTTTAGATATTTCTCCTGATTTCCAGTGTACAAGAGAAGAGATATTGGTGTTGAGCTTTGTAAAAATGGAACAACTTTTGATAACCGACATGTTGTTCCATACAACCGCAACTTATTGTTAAGGTATAATTCCTATATTAATGTTGAGGCATACAATCAAGCAAGGCCAATCAAATATCTCTTTAAGTACATCAGCAAAGGTGGTGATCGTATAAGTGCATCATTCTCTGTTTGTGGTGAAGATGAGATTAAGAGGTACTTCGATTGTAGATATTTATCGGCTTGCAAGTCTACATCGAGACTTCTTACTTTTGACATCCATTACAGAAAACCTACAGTCCTGAGGTTAGCCTTCCACCTAGAGGACCAACAACGTGTTGTTTTCCAGGATGACGATCCAATAGATAATGTTGTTGCTAGAGATGGGACTGATGAGACAATGTTTACGGCTTGGATGAAATGCAACGCCGAATCTGCTGTTGGAAGGAATTTGACATATACTGATTTCCCATCTAAGTTTGTCTGGGATGACAAAGAAAAGGTCTGGACAGAACGCACCAGAGGAGGAGGTGGTGCTATTGGTCGCACATTCAACGTCACACCCGGAAGTGGTGAGTTTTACTACCTACAATTGTTGTTGAACGAAGTGAAAGGGGCAACATCATACGAGTATTTGCGAACAATCAACGGCACCAGTTACCCCACTTACAGAGATGCTTGCTATGCTCTTGGTTTGTTGGATGATGAAAATGAATTTGTTGATGGAATTGTTTAAGCAAGTGAGTGGGGATCTGCGCACTATTTGCGGAGTTTATTTGTCACATTGTTGATCACTGGAATTTTATCTATGCCTGAACATGTCTGGGACAAAACATGGCATTTGCTGGCGGACGATATATTGTATAGACAAACGAGGGCACTTGGAATGGATGGTATGTTTTCTATAATTTTTTTTTATCTTAACCAATTTATATCTATTTGTTTACTTATTATGCATGTAATTCCATGCCTACGTTAATTTGTTTTATAGATTTGAACATAAGTGAAGCCGAGTTGAAGAACTTTGCTCTGGTAGAAATTGAAAAGTTGTTGGCACGAAACGGAAGCAGCCTCCAAAACTTTTCATCTATGCCCATTCTAGATGATGAAGATCTTTTTATGCAAGGAACTTCATTATGATAAGGAGTATTTATATAGGGACCATGTTGATCTATTGTCCAAGATGACTGATGAGCAACGAAGTGCGTATGAAGAAATCATGGTTGTTGTTGATGAAAACAAGGGAGGAGTTTTCTTTTTATATGGTCATGGAGGTACGGGAAAGACATTTATTTGGAGAGCTCTGTCGGCTGCTATTCGATGTAAGGGTGAAATCGTGCTTATTGTTGCTTCAAGTGGAATTGCGGCTTTGCTTATTCCCGGCTGAAGAACGGCCCATTCAAGATTTCGCATTCCATTGCACAATAATGAAGATTCAAGCTGCGATATTAAGGCTGGCTCACCTTTGGCAGAATTAATTATAGCCGCTAAGCTAATTATTTGGGATGAAGCTCCTATGGTGAAAAAACATTGCTTTGAAGCGTTGGATCGTTCCTTAAGGGACATTCTTAGATTTTCTAATCCCAAAAGTATGGAGCAACCCTTTGGAGGAAAAGTAATTGTGTTTGGGGGAGACTTTCGCCAAACTTTGCCCGTCGTACCGAAAGGAAGTCGTCCTGACATTGTGGATGCGACAACGTGTTCATATCTATGGCATGATTGTGAGGTGAGTATAACTATATGTCTCTTGCTTACATTTACGTCATATGTTATGATATAACTTTAAATACATTTATGTTGTTCATGATTCATATATTTGACACCATATAATTGTTCGAACGTAGGTTCTAAGGTTAACAAAAAATATGCGCCTTTGTTAAAGTTCTTCTACTCAATAGTGAACCAAACTAAAAGAATTCGCCGAATGGCTTCTTAGAATTGGAGATGGTGAGCTTGGTGAAGATAATGACGGTGAAGCACATATAGAGATCCCTACTGATTTGTTAGTCAGTCTTGAAAGTAACCCTCTTGCCATTGTTGAAGCCATATATTCAGATCTCCTAGACAACCTGAACAATGCAACCTACTTCAGACAGAGAGCAATTCTTGCAGCTACACATGATGTGGTAGATGAAGTTAATGGTTATATGTTATCTTTGCTTCCAGGTGAAGAGAAGGAGTATTTCAGTTGTGAGAACATTTGCAAGACTGACGCTGGTACTAGTATCGACGCATCAATTTATTCATCTGAGTATCTACACAGCATTAGATGCTCCGAAATGCCAAATCATGCTCTACGTTTGAAAGTTGGTGCCCCTGTCATTCTTTTGCGTAATATTGACCAATCAGAGAGTCTATGCAATGGAACCAGATTGATTATTACGCAACTTGGGAGAAGAGTGGTGGAAGTTGTCGTCATTTCTGGAATAAATATTGGAGCAAAGGTAGTTATACCACACATGCGCTTAAGTCCTTCAGATTCAAAATTACCTTTTATGTTCGAGCGCCGACAATTTCCTATCATTCCTTGCTTTGGCATGACCATAAACAAAAGTTAAGGCCAGTCGTTGTCTCGGGTTGGTATGTACCTTCCAAAGCCTGTGTTCAAACATGGTCAATTTTATGTTGGTACACCACGTGTGACGGAGAAGGAAGGACTTAAGATTTTGATATTAGAGAAGGACAAAACCCCTCTGACTTGCACGACAAATGTAGTGTATAAAGAAGTGTTGGATCGAGTTTAGTGTTTTGTTGTCTGATCTGTATGCTTTCTTATGTTGACTTACTTGTATTAGACAGGCAGATTGATTTGCTTAGATTGTTGTTTATAGGGTTAGTGACATGGTTTGTTAGTTTGCGGTTATATATTTGTGTTGATTTGTTTGTATTGTTTGAAGTTATTTATCTGCTACTAAATCACATATGTTTATTACGTGTAACTATTACTTGCACGAATCACATAGGTGGATCCACCACACTAAACCACATTATTTATTTTTTCTTTTGTACTTCTATATCGAAAAAAATAAGAAAGATATATTGCCTTATGATCTAATAAAAAAAAGATATGTTTCCTTATGAGATTGATTTGGAGAATGGAAAAATCTTTTTTGATGATAATTCGGAAAATCTATCATTCTGGACCATCCTATTTATACACTCCAATTATCCTTGATCAGCTTCACAATCAACCAGCGTTTATTTCGTGAGTATTCTGTTATCTCTTCCTCCTCCATCCTCTCTCCTTCTTCTCCGAAACAATTGGTAACAAAATCCTTCGTGTTATTCTGGTGGCTATTCCTTCTCCGAAACAATAATTGGTAACAATTATATTGCTCAGTATTCCTTCTGCTTTAGTGAAAAGGACTGTAAGAATACTCACCGGAAGAGCAAGATACAATTATATTGCTCAATATTCCTTCTTCTCCGATCTAGAATTCATGTTTGAATCGTTCATTCTATTAGGCTATGACTGCGGCTATGATTGATTACGTGTTTTAGTTCTTGCCTTTCTCAATAGGATATTATTGTTAGACAAATTTCTTATCTCTTAATTATTGCTTCTTATTTATAGGAACTGTATGATCCGTATCTATCTAAGCTTATGCTCTTTGTATAAAACGCTTGGCTTTCTCCATTCAATAATACACATCAATTCATACAAGTTCTTTCTTCTATACATTCTTATTTATAGGAACTGTATGATCCGTTTCATTGTGGCTGCTTTCATTTAAGTACCAATGCATATTGTTTTTGTGTATCAGTTCAGCTCAAATGTATGTATACATCATATTATGCTTAAAATTTATTTTCGTATGACCTCTTTGCTTCGATTTTGATTTTTCAGGATCAAGTATTGTTAACTTGTGTTATGTACTGTCAGAGATAGTTTTATCCATTACCTACTTATCCTGTGAGATGGAAGCAAATAGGCAGATGATATTTGAGGAATCTATGCTTAAAATTTTTTTTGTATGACCTCTTTGCTTAGGTTTTGATTTTTCAGGATCAAAAATTGTTAACTTGTGTTATGTATTGTCAAAGATAGTTTAATCCATTACCTACTTATCCTGTGAGATGGAAGCAAACAAGCAGATGGCATTTGAGGAATCTATGTATATGAGTTTAAATAATTCATACATTTTGTTTGTTATTGACAAGGGAAAAATGGCAAGGTTCGAACTTGGATGTGATGTCGAGGTAAAGGGATTTGGTGAGTGGACGAACTCTCCATTGCTTCGAGAAATCAAAGGTCATTTTGATGATGAATTTTACATAGTTAAGTTGTGGGTAGTTCTCGACCCAGATGATTCCGGTGACTATGATGACGCGCCAAGGGGCGAAGCATATTACCTCGATAAGCAAGCACAATACCAAATTGTTCATGAGACAAATGAGCGTGAAGCTATCCAACTACAAAACAATAACTAGAAAGATATACACGACAAGCAATTGGGGAACCAGATATTTTATCAAGCTGGATGCCGAAAAACGGGACGTGCTTGGCTTACCAGAACACATTCGTCCACATATCCCATGGGCTTAAATTTAGGCAACAACTTTTTGCGCACACCGATTTTGACTTTTTTGCACCACGCCATTAGAAGGTGTCGCTTTCAAGAGGCGTCAACTAAAATAATAATAAAAATAATTATGAAATTGAACATTGGCGTCGAACGGCGCCGTTGACCGGTGCCAGAGCACGCCTTTGGGAGGTGTGGCAGGACGTCATCGGAGGCCAAACGAGAGGCAGGTGTGGGAGGTGTGGCAGAACGAGAGGCACGCGACGTCGTATGGAAGAATAAACTTGTACTCCTTATTGAATTGTCGTAGCTACAATCAAGTAGATGAGATAAAAACCTAACAATAAAGTCCTATTCAACATGGCAAGTACTAACCCTTTTTTTTTTTGCCAGGATCATGGATTTGCTATAATTAAGTAGCTATAATTGAGTAGATAAGATAAAAGCCTATCAATAAAATCCTCTATTCGTGGAAAATACTAACACGTTTTTTTTTGGGGCAAGGATCTTGGATTTGCTATAACTAAGTAGCTATAATTGAGTAGATAAGATAAAAGCCTTTCAATAAAATCCTATTAACACGTTTTTTTTATCAAAGGGAAGTACTAAATATTAGCAGAGATCTTCAATTTTCACACAATCTTGTTTGGAAACTATCTTTTGTACTATATTTTCATAGCAAATCAGCTCCTTTATTGTAGGCTTAATTTACGTATAGCATTAGGATATGTATGATGTTGTATTGTATTTATATGTTCATCTTGCTATTGAATAAAACATCGTAAATATATTACAAAATATAGTTTCCAAACAGCAAGATTGTGTGAATATTGAAGATCTTTGCTAATACTCAACACGTAAATAGCCTAATATGTCGTCCGGCATTCACATCAGTAAAATCGCGACGGGAGAGATGAGAGAGAGCGACGGTACTCGGCGTCGACAGAGACGAGCGGACGATAGGCGGCCCGAGCGGACGACAAGCGGCCGGTTAGAATGGATGCGCGTTGTGGGCGAGGGAAGACAGCTGACGCCTTCCATAGGCGCCCAGCGACGCCTTCCGCCGGCGCCCGGCGACGCCGTCAAACGGCATCCGGTGATGCGGAGATTTTTTTGGTCTTCGATTTTCTCACAATTTAATTAATATAATAATCGGACGCCTTTAAATGGCGACGCCTTTGAATGTTGTGGTGCAAAAAGCCAAAAAACGGTGTGCAAAAAGCCGTGGCGTAAATTTATTAGTTTTTATTAATTTTTATTCAATGCATCATTTCGATTTGTATTTTGGTTTGGTTCAACAAACAAATAACATGTTTCTATTATATATAAAATCCCTTAATTCATATAGTAAATTTTACAAACTAATATATACGATTGAAAAGTCAATACAAAAGTTCACGATATAATGTATAAAATCCCGTACAAGGTACGGGTCCTGCACTAGTTTGTTTTGTTTTTCTAGATTAGTTTGGTTTAGATATTTCTCTTGAATTCCCCCCTTTTTGTAGTTGATATAAATATCAATACTAAAAGTCTTAGTTCTGTTGGGTTCGACCCCTTACTTGCATGCTATACTAGTTTGTAGTTTGGGTTATTTATCTTTGATCTTGGCACGACAACTTTAGCCGAGTCAATTTGTTCATCCATATTCGTTCAACTCTATTGCCAATTTGTTCAACTATATGGTTAATTTGTTCATCCGTATTTGTTCAACTCTATTACCAATTTGATCAACTCTATGATCAGATTGACAGTTGGGGATTTAAAAAATCATATAGGTGAAAGTCAAACAACCTGCCAAATTGTCACCCAAGAATATTTCAGTATCAAGGAATTTGGAATTCAGACGTTTATAAAGAAACAAGCTCAAATAGGATTAAAACTTCATAGGCATATTCACATAATGACATTCACAAGGGTTGCGAATGGTTTTTGGGCTTCAATAAGCTGAATTTTCTCACTTCTAACATTGAACTAACATTCATGATGACCATTCATGGTTTCACCACTTTGAAAATGTAAAAGAACAGCCCACAAAAATCAAGGAGGCCTTTTGTTGATCGTTGCCCATGAAGATGAGATTATAAGCTTGAGTTTGGCATTTAATCAAAAACTCTGCTTCACCTCTATCACTCCAAACCTTAAACCTTTTCACAACAATCTGCAAATTCAGCTCTATGGTGTTACGCAACATTGAGTAAGGGATTTCAATCAACCAATAGAAACCTAAAAGAAATCCAAAGGTAGAATTTTACTAATTTAAAGTCTAACTGTTAATCCTATTTGAATTACTACAAGTAGTTTGTAATTATTTGAGCGTGAAACAACATACTAGCTGGTCAGTTTGGACTTCTTATCCTTAAGACAAAAGAGATTGATGTTAAGCATGAAAGAACATGTGAACTTGAATACGGTTTCCCTTTGAAACTTGAGACTTCTTCTGCTTGCTCAACGACATCTTATCCAAAATTTATCAATAATTTACAAACTCGAATCCGATAGATAAGGACCGAATTTGAAGCGAAAACAAAAACAAAATCAGATCTGAAACTGCGATCTACCTCCGTCCGATCCAATTCCTCGACCCGGCGACCAACTCCACCGCATCTTTCTCCTCTCGGTTCTCCTTCTCCATCACTAGATCCTCCCCTCTCTGCTCTCCCGGCGACGGCCTTGCCTTAATCACCATCTCAAACCCTAGATTTGTCGCTTTCTTCGACTCCTCTCATCTCGGACTCCCTCAACACGACCGATTCTCCAACGATTCGTTCATCGCCGTCGAATTCGAGATCTATAGAGAGCCGCCTGATTGGCCAGTTTTGGAAGACGAGATCGTGGTTAAGAGGAAGGCGAACAACTTGGATCTCCCGTTCTCACTCCGGATCTTGAAACGGATGAAGAAACAAAGCGAATTGGACGAGGGAGGAGGAGGACTCTGTGAATCGGTGTACTGCTCGATCGAAAAGGCATTCTCATCCATGGTGTTCATCATCCGAGAGCTCCATAGCTATGTTGTACAGATGCGAGAGTTTCTTTTTCTTGGTTGAAACATATGCGAGAGTCTCTGAGGACTTATAAAACCCATATTAACCGTACGATGGTCTATAATCCAACGAGTGAGAAGTATTCCTATTTCTCACCCTAAGATATGTTCTTTTTGGAGTCTTTCTTATTTTATTATAGATTATTATAGAATCAAAATCAAAAACAAAATATATGTCTTTCATAGCTTGACCCAAGATGAATATAAGTAATATTATTGTAGAATCAAAACATGCAATCATTGAAATCATACTAATAACGACCCTTATGCTTCACAGGTAGAGTGAAAACATTATTATAGTGAAAATGACTAAAGATTGAAATTAAGGCTCTAATCATCATCCACGTTGATGGGTGGAGTAGTTGCATTGCCTTTAGTATTCTTCTTAGTAGAACCACCAGATTTTGGTGTGCTATTCATTAACAACCTTCTTCTTTTCACTGGGTCGTCTTCTCATCAGATCTAGCTTCTTCTTAAAAAAGCCACAATATATTTACCAACGGTGACTCTGACACTAGGGTTTTTTTAAGCATAAGTACTACTACAGAAATGACTATATATACCATAAAATATATGCCGGGCTTACAATTTATGAGGTAAAAAGCCCGAAAAAAGTAATAGAAAAATATATACACCAGACATAATAAATATTCGGATTATATTGCTTAAAAAAATTTGATTTTTAAGAAAATACACCGTAAAACACATACCCGGTGTATTAAACCACATGAAATATGCCAGATATATAAACACCGAAATATTTGGTTTGATAAAAAAAAAAATCAAAACCGTATCCGGTGTATATAATATGGACCAAATCTAACGCGATCAAACTCAGAATAGGAAAGCGCGGTTTCTCGGCCAATTCTTTCCCTCCACCTCGTCCCAAATTACTTCGAAAGCAAAACCCATTGTCCTTGAGATTTTCTTCTCCGATCTCGGCGACATAGATTCTCTGATCATCCTTTATTCAAGCTAGTGAAGGTACTGAATTTCGTCTGCAATTTCAATTTCCATTGAATTGGTTTCTTCAATTTTTGTTTCGACTACGGGTATTACGGAGTTTTGGAAGTCTTAGTTCAGGAGGGAAGGGTTGGTGACGATGGCCTTGATTAGGGTTTCTCTAGAGTCGAAGAAGGCTGACAAGTAGTGAAGGCGGTGGTGGGAGGGGCTGAGCCCTAGTCCGCGAAGGAATCGGAGCTTGGATTGGAGATTGGGGAGATGGGAGTTGCGAAGAGCGAGGCTGCGGGTGAAGATTTGGTGGACGTCGGATTCGGAGCAG
The DNA here is from genome assembly GCA_963924305.1 of Polygonum maritimum. Lineage (NCBI taxonomy): Eukaryota > Viridiplantae > Streptophyta > Magnoliopsida > Caryophyllales > Polygonaceae > Polygonum > Polygonum maritimum. The sequence continues at coordinate 28,584,735 of OZ002730.1, forward strand.
CCCCTTTGGCGGAAAGCATCGGAGGGGTCTTTTGGGGGGGAAGCTTGGGGGATCTGGTCTTTGATCTTGATCATCCGAATTGGTTTTGGAATTGGTTCAACTCATACATAAATCGAAACAGAACTGAAGGTTTTGGGATAGGTTGTCCTATTATTTCTAATTGATTTTGTTTTAGGGCAAAACTTGATAGGAAGCTTGAAACTGTAGTCAATGTTCTGTAGTTTTTAATTGGAGTTTAAGGCAAGTAATTGGAGTTTAACTAGTGTGTTCATTCTGAATTCCACTATCTAGGTTATGCACCTAGAGTACAGACCACGTTGAGCTGGTCATATAAGTTGAGTCAACTTACTTCTATGGTTGACCAATCATAGTTCAGGGATTGGGAAACAATACATCAACCAATCATAGTTCAGGGGTTGATATAATGATTAGTACAAGGGTGAAACTAATTTTGTAATAGCTAGAGGCTAGTGAAGTCTCAACTACTTTGGCATTCTGTGTTGATGTGTGTCCAAATGCTTAGGGTTTCGCTATTGCTGACTTGTTGTTGTTTGTTCTCAGTACTTAGGAGGACTGATCAATGCATGTTTATGTGAAATAGTGCAGATATGGTGAATGAAATTGGGATTGCTGGTTAAGTGGTTATACATGATTGTGTTTAATTTTTGCGTGCTTTGGTTCCTAAACTCTCTTGCTCAACTAGAACATATATACCTTATACGTGTTTCTAACGAATAAGATTAGTTTGTTTGTATCTTATACTGGCAACATCCTTTGTGTTGTGACTGTCAGATTGAGCTTGAAGAAACCACCATTTTCATAACAGAGATCAACTCAACCTTCCCAACTAGCTTGAAGTGCTTTAATATTCAGTTGAAGCCATTAACCAGATTTTATTTCTGGTAAACTATCTTTCTAGTATATGTTGGTGAGTTAATCTAGTAGCATGTGTTATTTGACTTGCCTATTGATCATCAAACATAGATATATTAAATTTGTAGTGAATTGATTGAATGATCAAAACCAGTGAATGGAATGAATCTGAGCTTAGGTTTAAATGCAGTAGAGAAGAAAGATTTAGGTGCCTCTGAGTGCTATGCTAGAATAATTTATTTGAAAGAAAAATCTTGAACATCCATAGCAACAAGGAAAAAATTATACACATCTCAGTACCTCACAAATTGAAACAATACAAAGCAAGATAATCGAATTTATTGACACTGATCTATACAAGCAGAAATAGTAATCATGGTGTAGGAAGCACTATTCTTCTTGCGTATGCATTATATATTATAAAATTTTGTTTATGTATTATAGGAAGCACTATTCTTCATGCGTGTATGGATACTTGCTCCCATCAGGAGAGAATCTTACACAATTGACAAAATTTGAATGCTCCCTGCAGGTTCAAGAAATAACAAAACAATAAAGTGGTGCAGTACAATAAAAGGGTAACACGCAATTCCTATCATCTATTTCTTATTTTATATATGTATTATTAAAGGCAGTATATTAAAAAAAATTAAGAATTATGTTAGTGGAGACCATTTGATTAGGTGTTAGCCTCTTAGCTGAAGACCCAAAAAGTGCAATAAATGCTTGGATACATGGTGAGAATATCCACCATTTATAGTTTATTACTAAGCCTGATAAATGAGGATCTTATATGATGAGCATATATTTAACCAGGTTTGTTGCTTAACATATAAAATAATACACCAATTGGCCTCTTCTATTTCCTTTTATACTATTACACTAATTTTCCATGCTTTGTTTGATTCTTTTCTTAAGACTTGAAATCTGGCGCATGCAAACATACAAAGAGTTATTAATGATATATTCTCCCATTTTATGATCCGTTTGCTTCATTGTTGGATTTGATTTTTTTTTTAATGCTAATTTCTAGACTATTTGGTTATTTATCATTGTTCTTTCTAGCAGTCATCACCTTCGATTAATATAAGTTATCTCTAAAATTCAAGATTTCCCATTAAATCAGGTCAATCAAGTTTATTATTTGTACCAACAGTTTTGTTCTAGAATCATTTTTTGCTTTTTATCTTCAAACGAACAAGCTGGACATCAAGTTCTGTTCAAACACTTTTTCATAAAAATAAATCTTTGATTTCTGCCCTTGTATAGATGAATCCTTTTCAATATGAATGAAGAGAGAGGTATCTGGATATTAGGGTCAGTATTTCAGTTATATGCATCTGGCCCTTGTATAGATGAAACATTTTCGACATGATTGATGAATCAGATCTGAATATGGGTGCCGATATTGCAGTAAAAGACATCTGAATTGTACAAGAGATCCATTATTTGAAAATGTCTGTTGTTTTCATTTATTTTATCATTTAGAAAGCGTTGGCACCAGAATATTCCATCTTGAGATCATTGTTACTATCACTCTTGGAATCCACTCATGTTTTTAATCCCTTTTTTTATCCATGTTTTGATCCTATGATCCACATTATCTGTGGCTTAGTGTTGTCAGCATTTTTTTTATATCATTATATGGTTCCTGAGCAGATTTTTGAGTTCGATATTTTCTATATTTAGATTACCTTGTGGATGAAGGCACAAAGTCCAATTCTACCTCGAATCTGTTGTTGGAACGCAACCGTGAGAAGTGCCTTCTAGATATTTAGGGGGGCTTCGTTGCTAAAGAAATTCACCAAGAACTTTGGAGAAGGAAAGAGGTTGGCCGTAACACTTAACCATAATGTACAACCTATCGATGAAAACAAAGATAAGTTTGTTACCTTCATTGGTAGTACTGCAAAGGAGATAGTGCCAATTACTATTGGTGACTGGAGGCTTGTTCCTGAAGAAGACTTGAATCAGATTTGGAATAAGGTTCCGGTTAGTATCTAATTGTATATATCCTATTGTAAAGATAACATTATTCAATACATTTAGATATGAAACTTCACCTGTTTTAATCCACTACATGTTTTAAAATATATTGTAGGAAGCTTTTGATGTCCCAGCTGATATGGAAGGTTGGGTACTAGACAAAGCACGCCAATTGTGGAGCAATTTCAAAAACGTTTTGAGAAGTAAATAACTAATTGATGAGATGACTCATACATAAAAAAAGAACATTGGACAGAATTTCTCAAAATCACTGAATCTGAAGAGTTCCAGGTACTCTGCATCAGGATTCCTCTACATCATGATTTGTGTTTTATTTTTTGGTAATGTACTAATCAGTTTTCTATTTTTTATGATAGAGAAAACGTGAGAAGTTCAAACAACTTTCACTATTGAATGATGGCACCTATAGGGCGTCTAAGACTGGTTATGCTGGTGTTGAAGTAAAATATGTAAGTGATTAGTTTATTAACATATCGAGTTTTTAAATTTCTATATGTGTTTGCTTATTCTTTATAAATTGTGAATATTGTAGAAAAAGAAGCATAACATAGATCCATCTACTACAATATCAAGAGCTATTCTGTACAAGGAAGCAAGAAAAACAAAGGATGGTCAATTCAGTGAGAAATCATGAGAAGTGATTGAAAAAATAGTAAGTATTTAGAAAATTTTGTTGTTTTCCTGATTTGTATGATGAGCTTGCTGAGGTATCAATGTTGACCTTGGATTTCTGAGATTATCTTGGTGAGGTATTAGTGTTGAATTTTTTTTTGCCTGATCTTGTATAAGCTCTTAATTGGGCTTGAGTTGCTGAGCTTGGATTGTTGAGCTGTTGTTTTCCTGATCTATATGATGATCTTGTTGATTTGATTGAATAATATGTTTTCATATGAATATGGGCAATCCACCACTAATGAGCAACACATTGACTTGTAGAGCATTTGGGAGAAAGGGATATATGGTAATTTCTACTCTTGTACTTTTGTAATTGTCGATTTGGACGTCGTTGGTCCATAATCGCTTGAGCTGAATGAGCCGCTTGCTGGCTTCAGCTCGGCTGTCGGCGGCTACTGTTTATTGGAGTTTTTTATTGTGCTCGTGGGAAATGAAATTCATTTGTCCTGTAGTGGGTTATTTTGCAAATTAGTCCATTTGGGTGTGTCGTGGTTGCAAAGTGGAAGAGGTTTTCTTATTAAAATGCCCCTCCCAGCTCCGCCTATTTTTCTTTATCAAAACATACGTTATTAGTATAAAATGCCCATGGGATGCTATGTAATGTAGGCCAATATGATATATGCAGATCTTAATTAAGTAAATTATTGGTAGTATTATTTTGCAATATCAAAATATACGTTATTAATAAGAGTGAAGTAGTTGTACCATAAGTATATTTGTTTTTATTCGACATAAAATTTAATGATAATTATGTATTGAAACAAGTTTTTCTTTCAGTCTTTGATGGAAGCTTCAATCTGTTTTCTACTTTCTAGATCACTACATTTGCTCTGAATTATAGTCTGCTTGAAGCAAATTTCTAGATCATTAAATTTGCTCACACATTCCTAACTGGTTTATTTTTATATACTAAATATAGGACCTTTATCTTGAAAAAGAATCAAATGGCGAGTTTAATACAACCGGCCGTACAAATGTATTGGCAATGGCATTACGCAAGCAAGAGCATCCAGGGCGTGTTAGGGGGGGTGGCCAAGATGTTAATATAAGTCAGTATTTTGGCCATGCATGCATCTCGTCGTGCAAAATCTACATCAGATATGGAGGATGCTGCAATTACGGAGGCAACCAAGAGGCTTCAAGTGACGATGAAGGATGAAATTGAATCCATGTTTGATGAAGAGAGGCAAACAACGAGACAATTCATTCAAGCTTTGCTAGAAGAGAGAGAGCAACACATTCCAGGAAAGCCTCTACCTAAGATGCCATCATTTTCTAAGTCTGTACCAAAAGCTCACATTCAGGCAAGTTGTCCAAGTTTACATGGATTTAGTTATTAAATAATTTTTTCTTCATAAATTTGTAGCATAACTGTTTGTTTTATTATGTTTAGAAGGCATCAATGGACAGTTCTGAACAAATGAAAAGGAAAAGGAAACCACAATCACCAAAGATAAAACACCTAATTCCACCACCAAGGGTACTTGGTCTACATCAAAAAAGGATGTAAGTTCCCCAAAAAACTAATTTACAGATTTTCATGTGTTGGCTTAGTTAATAATGATTTAATATATTCAAGCATCATGCATGGTGTACAGGGAACGAGTGACTGTCATCTATTTTGGCCCAACCTCAACAAGAAAGTTGCAACAGGGGTTGTGTATCACTCCTCCCCTGGGGCTACAATTATGTTGCATAATCGGCCATTAAAAAGTGGACAAGTAAAGGTCATTGTAGTTGCTCCTTTAGAATCTGCCAATGGAGTAGAGCTGCCCTTTCCTACTGATGAAGTTCTTACCATTATAGATGTTGTAGGACAATTGTTGCATGGCCCGATGATTAGTACTTCCTATCCAGGCAAGTTGTCTAAGTTTACATGGATTTAGCTATTAAATAATTTTTTCTTCATATATTTGTAGCATAACTGCTTGTTTTATTATTTTTAGAAGGCATCAATGGGAAGTTCTGAACAAATAGAAAAGGAAAAGGAAAACACAATCACCAAAGAATCCAGCATTAGCCAAACAATAATGACTTAATTCCTAGTATCATCGATGATTTTAGATGGATGTTAGATGAATTTGGAGATGGTGTGCTACGGTATGTCAAAATTCCCAAACAACTTTTCAACCAAAACCATGTTGATGTATCTATTGGGAAGGAGCAAGTTCAGATGTGGCTGGACAAAAAAGGGCTAGACATGTGCCATGTTTCCATATATATGAGGTGAGCTTGTAGAGACTGTGTGTGTTTGATATAGGTCTATATTTTTTTTAATACTAGTTTTATTGTAGGTATTTGTTGGAGACACATTCTGAAGATGATATGTTCGGATTTCTTTCACCAAATTTAATTTTTCCTAATGGTGATGGAGGGACTATTCAAAATCGAGCTTCTTACATTGCTACTACTATGAAAGGCTCTATTGAAAACAAACTATTTTTTGCGCCATACAAACTTAGGTATCAACTCTGTTCTTCTTATGAATATATATATATATATAGTAGCAAATTACATGCAATTATACACATCTGCATACTAACTTTGATGATCACATATAGGCAACGATGGGTGTTATTAGCATTGCATCCAAAAAATGGCTATGCCTATTGGATTGATCCAATGCAGAAAGGACAAGAGTTAGATGCTGACCAATTAATTGAGTTGTAAGTACTAATTTATGAACTAATTAATGTATTGCAAAAGTATATATTATATGCTCTAATCGAAATCATATCTTTATATATAGGGCTTATACTATGAAATTCACAGATTTACAAAAGAACAAGCCTCGAAAACAAATTTTGTGGCATGTCATAAAGGTTTGCCTTGAACCTGTGATATTATTGCTTAATTGTTGCTCTCTGAAATAAGTATAACATATTATGTATTGTTTTGTATAATTTTCATGTCTTTTAGTGCCCACACCAATCACATTTCATTGAAAGTGGATACTATGTCTTGAAGTTTATGCGAGAGATAATGCTTAGAAAGAGTGTCTCCATCCCTAAAATTGTATGTCCTGTAAAGTTTTGAAGATATATGTCTATTTCTCTTCGTCTCGTGCGTATTGTACTAAATTTTTAGTTCATGCACTTGTATAGTGGTACGGTAACAAACAATCTTTCTCAGAAAGGGAAATCGATAAGCTTAGAAAGGAGTGGATGGAATATCTCCTTCGTCTTGTCTTTTAGGTAAAAATTGTGAATCTTTCTTGCTTCTGCATTTTTAATTTTGCTACTTGAGCTAGCTTTTATGGTTTAGAGATGGAAAATTTTTATATGGTATAATCACATCAGCACAGTTGTTAGATCTTTTGAGGTAGCAAATTGTTATGTGTTTTGCATCTAAATATCAATATGCTAGTACTTAAACCATATCATTGAATGTTATGCAGCTTTCTATAGATGTTGAAATGGGAAGACCTTGCAAGAGCAAAAGCAAGATTGTTGTCTACTTTTTTTTTGGTTGAGGGCACTGCCCATGAGAGTCGAACTGATGCCCTTTGGGTGCTACCCTTGGAGGCTTAACCGTTTGACTAAATGTCCGAAGGCAGATTGTTGTCTACTTGCAAGGAATCATGATTGCAATCTGTTAGATAACAGTACTTAAACCTTTTGGAGAATTTCTATGGATATTATTTAGTGTATTGACATGACTTGACTTTATTTTGGATCAACATTTGTTGGTTATGATCATTAGACTAGATCATGTTAGTGGATATTGCATTTTTATATGTGAAAGATTTGTTGGGTTATGGCGTTTTCTATGGATATATGTGAAAGATTTGTTGGATCATGGCATTTTCATATATTACAGATATAAATGGCATTTTCATATATTACAGATATAAATGGTCAGTGCAGCGAACACAAATTGACCATTGAAAATACTTGCACATATAAACCGGATTACAATTGTCTGGAATATAAGGTTGATGTGGGAACTCATTCTACTATATACACCAGATCAAAACGAGCGGTGTATTTGTACTCAATTAATATGTCGGAGATACATGCTTTGGTGTATAAGGTTTTTTTCATTTAATAATACGGACATCTATTCAACCGGTGTATAAAGTTTACCTTATAAACCGGATAAAGGGCATTTTTATATCCCAGATAATGTGCACTCCGGTGTATAAGATACACCAAATACACCGGACACGTCTTCTACGCGCCCAATTTGGACAAAAATCAATAGGGAATATACGCCGGTCGTGGAAAATTAACATCCGGTATATGAAAATAATCACAATATACACCAAGAATCTATATGCCGGACCTGCTCCGGAGTATATATACTGCGAAACGCCCGGCGTATATTGGCGTTTCTGTAGTAGTAGTCCATAACCACTATTCATGAGACGATGAAATAAGCAAAAGTATCTCAGTGGTTTGTACACTATGCTTAGCTACAAAGCCATCATAAACGAGCTGTAAACCGGACTTTGAGATTGAAGTAGTTGGAATGGTTGGAGTGTGGGGGCTTTTCTCCAATTTGGTCATATATTTTTATAAATTGCTTGTGTAATTTCAATTGCAATGCAATAAAGTTTGTAGGTAGTGGGGTTTATATAACATCATCTTAGAGACATTTCATACATTCAAATTAAAAATTAAAGAGATTGTGGCAACAATCTTACCAATCAAATATAATATTTTTCCAATTTTATTTACATACATGATCATGGGTAATAGTGGAAAGTATAATATATCATATCATTGTAGATAAATTAGTGCACCCCTAATTGATTTAACGATTTTTCTATTATGTGCCCTTAGGGCACACAATAAGCAGCTAATAATGAAAATATTTATTAAATTTCAAATTTATTGTTTTTTAAAATTTTTTCTGACGGATTTACTCTTTTCCTTTTAGAATTTTAGTTTCTGTTTTTGGTATGCTTATCATGTGACCTTAGGGCACACAATAGAAAAACCGTTGATTTATTAGATCTCCCATACTAGAGATACGTATGTACTACTTTCACTACAAGAAAATCAGTTTTGGCAACAAAGAAAATCATGTTCCTCGTTATGGGAGATGCCGTTACTAAAGGTTTGTGCAATGACATTTCCTCGTTGCTTAAAATTAATATTTTGCAACAAAAGAGTTGTTGCTAAAAATGTGTTGTTGCCATACGTCTATATTAGGTCAGGGTGAAAATATTTTTTCTGCAACGACAATAGTTGTTACAAAAAATAACAGTGTCGCAAAAATTTTTGTTGTTGCGAACAATAGGGTCTTTAATCACATTATATGTTGTTGCAAAAAAAATGTTATGTAGCTACAAAATTAATTGGTGTCAAAAATTAATATCGTTGCCATAAAAATTCGACGTCTGAAGATCATTCTTATATTCAGCAACGACAGCAGCTGTAGCCAAAAAATGTAAGAAATAAAATATGCTCATAATGTATATACGTTATAGTACAAGGACCTCAATGATCCATTTTGTTTCGCACAGTCATACTTGATTAACTTGGAATGGAGGATTAATCATAAAGTTGTGACCGAATGGAATTGTTGGAAATCCCTGCAATCATAAAGTTGTGACCGAATGGAATTGTTGGAAATCCCTGCAATCAAATTAAACTAAATCGTATGCATACCGAATTGTGCATTTGAAAGTGAGGGGGCAAATTGGACGGCGTAGGTTGAGATACTTTTCTATCACGCTTGTCATTACAGTAAGCTTTCCTCTTGTTTGGCGGTCTACCCTTAACTCTTCGGTCAAGAGGATCCTTCACAGGAGTAGAATCTTTCTCTCGTGGATGCTCTTCATCATTGCAATTACTTTCACGATGACTAGCTGTCCTTCTTCAATAAACTTTGCCTTGCTGTTCATGCATTTGAGTCAAGCACGGAACAACCAAACAAATTTTTTAATGTCTTCACCACATAGTAAAGCACAACCAAACAAGACGGATTGACCGTGATGGTTAACATCAACAAAAGGAGCAAATGGCATTCTATATCGGTTTGATACATAAGTTGTATCAAAAGACAAAATATCTCCAAATTCCATATATGCTGCTCTACTTCTCCCATCTGCCCAAAATACATTCCTCAGCCTCCCATCCTCATTCACATCATACATGTAGAAAACATTTGAGTTACTAGCACTCATCAAAATGCTTTCTCATTGCAACAAAGTCACCATCCTCCAGATTCAACCTTCTAACCTTGCTAATTAAGTTCCAACAATCTCTCTCACTAAAAAGAACCTTAGGTGTTGGATCGTTAGTCGGAAATACAAGGGCGTCCTTAACAGAGTTAAGGTCGTCCTTTACCAAGGTGTCCTTAAAGAGATTGAGGACTTCCTTGGTTTGCAGCGGAAATTAAGAGACTAAACAAGTAAAGACAATAAGTAAGGAACACTTTTGATTTATAGAGGAACCACTCAAGTACCAACTAGTCCTTGAGTGTAAACCTCTACCTCCTTGGAGGATTTTGTAATAGCTTCTTTCCTTTCTTATTAAGTTTCCTTACAATACACTGGCGAGTAGTTACACTTCTCTGGCACTTAGAAGGGCGTTCCTAAGTCCACTAGTAACAACTCCTTTAAGCCTGTAGAGTAACCTAACTTAATCTCTCTAAAGGATGCTATCACCTCTTCCTTACAGTTCGTCGTAAGGACTCTCTCACTATTTTTGTTCTTTTCTATTACAAACAGTTTGTGGTTTTGTGGTACGCTTCTCGCTCGATCTAACACCTAGTTCTCACTTGTTCTTGAGCATGTTCTTGGTGTTCTTGAGCGACTGACAAATTCCCTGAATATTCTCTGAAGCGTCACATCACAATAAATGCTCTGGAAGAGTATTTATAGTGACATTGGGAAAGGGCGACATTCTCTGACGATCATGCCCTTTGGGGACGTTGGAACAGTAATCGGCTTCCACGTGTCTCTGTGATGATCAAGGAAGCTTACTGGCAATTCCGTTAGGCTTGAATGCGGGATCTTCTTCCACGTGGAGATTATGATCAAAGCTTGTCTGGTGATGTCACTTTGTCGGCCAGCTTTGAAGGACTCCAGTGTATAGATTAAGGACGATGTCCTTGTTTGAGATTTTACCAAGCCGTTCACTGAATGATGTAGCGTCTTTACTCCTTAAGGACGGCTACATATAAAACCACTTGTTGTCCTTTTCAACATGCGTCCCTAAAACACTTGGACAACTTATTAGATCAAGGCGAGTTTGTCATATCAAAACTAAGGGACGCCAGGCACAATGTTAATTACTGAAGGCGTCCTTAACATTGTCCCAACATTAGGGGGCCTGCCTACTTGCCCATATTTAGCCGGATGCCTTTTAGGCACTTGTATGGGGGGCCTGCGTGCTTACCAAGGGTGTCAGTTCTTGCCTAGTTAGGAAGGCCTACGTGCTTCTCCTTTTAGGCCCAGCCTTGTTAGGAGTGACCTGCGTGTCTCTCCTCAAAGGCCTACTTTGTAAAGGCGATCGGTTTGCCCACTTGTCGGGCCATATTAATAAATCGAATTTACCTTGTCCAAAAAAAAAGGAACCTTATCATGACCACCATATTGAATAACAAATGTATTACAACTTGCTGCAATTGGGACACCAACTCTATCATTTTCCAAGATTCTTTTTCTATTTTTTCACTAATTGACCTATAGTTAGAAAAGAACCTAGAACTCTTAGAAACACAAGGATGGTTATGCTCCGATGGAACTTTAGTAAGCCTCCACATTCCATCCGAGCTTAGTGACCCAATGACTACAAATGGACATCCCGTCATACTAGTTTTAGGTGCTTTGCCCGAGTTCTTTGACCTTGTTTCAAACTTCCCTCCCTTTGAGCAAGCCAACCTCAACCTACTGTAGTCATCTGGATGTTGTGGTTGCGAAGTTTGTTCGTCTACATCTTTAACTTTATACTTATCAGAACTTCGGATTTTGATTTCAAATCCAATGACCTTTCCATAATCATGACAATGTTGGATCATTTCATCTCCGGATGCAAACGTCATCCCCACAACCGGAGCAACCATATGCTCTATATCAGCAACATCATTGTCTATTTCATGAATAACCTCATGCTCAGATAAATCAACCTCATGCACATCTTCCATATATTGTTCATTTCCAAGAGAAAGTGATGAACTGTCATCACTTAAATTAAATTCAACCTCTTTTTCCAAGTCATCACCTATATTAACAATGAAATTATGAAGGGGCTATAAGCTTCAGTAACATAATCGACGTTTAGATCGAACGAGATTGAATTATCCATTTGTTGGTGCAACTTTACCACTCTCTTTTGCAAACTCTGCACAATTTAATCACCAAATAAATATTAAGTTTCAATTACTATCTCACATATAAGATAAGATATATAGTTTGGTTGAGTAAAAACATAATATAAGGTTTATTAATGTTTAAAGAAAGAACATGTCCTCTACTCAGATCAAATGCTTTTACCATGCTTCAAACGATAACCTATCCTATTTTTCAAATCAACTCCTATTTAGGACTTGTAATCCTAAGTTAGAATTACGAAGAACAATTCAACGTCTTTATATGCTTCAATGTCTATGGCTACACTAAACATCGTCTATACTTAATTGGCCTACGAAGTTTGAGAAGAAATATAATAAATTAAAATTTGCTAACCTCTTGAATTGGAATAATCAAAATCAGAACCTTCTGGCTATGAAATCTTAAAAATCAAGAATGTTGAAATATTATAATATTAAAGAAAGCAAATGAAAGAAGGGAGAAGTTTGATGTTTAGTGTAAGACACAAATGGAAGAAGACAGACACGTAAGACACAAATCAATTACCTTAGACAATTGAAAAAGGAAACTTTATTATACTTGCACTAATTACGTTTGCATTAATTACGTTAGATTCAGATTTCTTCTTTTTATTAACTGCTATAAGATTATTTAATTGATAGAATCAATGACATGTCATATGAGTTGAAATTTGTGATGATGTGGCTTGATGGGTAGTTTACCCTGAGGGTATTTGTATCACTCCGCAATTCAATTAGATTTTAGTCATCACTCCTCATTGGTCAAGTTCACATTATATTATTGGAGTTTGTGTCGAAGAAAATAGGTCTTATGATGATTTGTGGGCGATCTCGCTTGTTCGATTTGATTAGCACATCTACTACTTTTTTTGTTTTTTTTTACGTTTTCAAGTTTGCCAAATGATTTAATCTAGTGTGGACAATGGGAACATACATAGGTCGGATAAAATCCGATCCAATAGAGGATCAGACCGGGATTTGAATTGATGCCCATCTCTAACCACAAAACACTAACTGTATAATTCTGACTTATAAACATATGCGACTTATAAATAAAATACATAATATCGAACATGAATTACCAATACATGAACCTTGTAGGGTTACTATGAAGTTAAATGTAGAAATAGTCCAAGGGCAAAGAAAATTTTTGTGATGTATGAAGTGCAAGCCAACGATTTTATGTGGATTGTTTATGTTGTTGCGTCGTGGGCAAGAACATTGCCTTAGAAATGAAATCATTTGGACTCCGGTGCATCTCATGTCACGCTGATTGTCTCCCAAAGTTATTACATCTCCCACTTGAACTAGGACACACCTGTAAGAACATACTAGGATCACGAGCACTTAGAACGACCATAGCTAGAGTAATTGATTTTTGTAAAATAGAAATTGGAGATGAAGTTTGTGTGTGCAAAGCTCAATGAATGTCTGCCTCTTTTAAGAAGAAGAGAAGTAATTGCAACACTTGAATACTCATCCAGATTTTTCTAAAGTCACTGACTTGGAAAACATCAAAATTGTTAATAAAAAATGTGCCCAGGATTCAATCAAAAAAATGTGCTAAAAAATCATATAAGAATGATAGATAGGGAAATCAGCGTGATTCCAACCAATTATGTGTGTGGCCCGTCTCCTGATGGCTGAAGATTCCAACCAATTCATCCGCCATTCTCATCCAACCTTCATCAAGACATGCTTTGCTTTGACAACTCCTTGCTAGAGATTGGAAGCCCATTGCTTTGGTTGAAACATATCTTGATCACATCGTCCATTGCATTACTTGTCCCTTATAAACTCACTACCAAAGAGACTCAGGCTCTTTCTGGATTTCGCCCGCCCATTTCTGACATGAAGGCAGTATTTACTTGCTAACTCCCCTTGTTTCTTCTCCACCTCATCACTAATGTGTCGAGGAAGGTTTGCCACCTGCATAGCATATTATGGAATGCTTTCCAAATCTGACTTAGCCAGACTTACACACCCAGCCAACAATTGAAAGATAATTGGACATCCATCTGACAGAATCTATCAACTAAATAGGTTGAAGGTAAAAATCTCACTCTTCAACAAGGGTTTTTAGGAATCCTCAAAGTTGTATTTCATTCAATATTCAATAGATGATTACAACGGTAGTTCTTCCTCCTTTTTGTATTAGGAAAAGAAAAATAATTGACTTTATTATTTGACTAAAATGCTGAAAAAACTAAGTAGTGGGAAACTAATTGAAAAAGTGGAAGAAACGGACTAATTGCCTAGCATTTGAAAATGAAAACAAAATAAATCAACTAAAAATCAAGAACTACTAGCTAGGATACGGATCACCATCCTGACATGGTTACTGTTGGTTATCAAAAAAAAAATGCGTCTGTTGATTTGTAGCTAGTTAAAAAGTCTACAGAGCTTAATTTAAGCTTAAACAAAAAAATAAAACCAAAATTATAACCTTTATTTCATTCGTCATGCAGTCATAACTCATGTAGCATCTGTATGGCTGATACAATATCCATAGTAGGAAAGTAAAAACAAACCCAGAAAGCTGCAGTTTTGTATATCTTTTGTATGGAATAAAAGCTGTACAGAGTGTGATATTCAATCGACCACTGTCATCTTTCCAGAAACTTGCTCAAGACTGTAATCCTAAAAGCACCGTCGTCCTCATTGACACCGCTTTCAGGCTTCTCCTGCGCGTTGAGTGCGCAGCGGATTACAGAGGTCATCTGCTTCCTCAGTCTGGCGTTGTCAATGAAAATATCCGTCAACATTTTTCTCAGCTCATCATCTGTCTTCCCAAGCCTGTCCGTGCTTGTCCCGCTACTTGATTCTGCTATTCTTGCATTCTCAACATCTTGGGCAAGGAGCTGTGCCTGCACAATCCATTAGCATAGCCACACGTCAGATTACCACCCAACACAACATAACAGGGAGAGAGAAATTAGTCCTTCCATGGATGACTTTGGAAATAGCTTTTCTTGGGGTTAAAATGATATTTTACTGAAATCATTAGGAATTAAGTTGCTGGGTTGATCTGAAGTTGTAATCATATAGCTTGTTGTTTTATAAACAAGTGCTTTTTTTGGCATCAGATAAATGATCTGGAACATGAAAAATATTGCATTTTATGATTATTGTTTCTTAGACCATGAATAAATATATATTTCAAGAGTTTGTTTTCACACTTCAGGATTAGTATATATAATGCTCAAAAACAGTACCTCTGCAAGAAGGAGACCAATACGATTATCAGACGTTATGAGGAGATCTACAGCATCAGATGGTGTAGATGCATCAATGATCAATTTATCTTCCTCTTCCACAAGGAAATTGACACTGCATTCCTGGAGCCGGTTTTGAAGAATTTTGCATTCATGCAACAGCTTTACATTGGCGCTACTTGCCTGTTCTATTCTCTGCTTTTCCTTTTGGAGTATCCTCTATAAATAACAGTCACGTACATAATTGTTATTTAAGAGCTTCAGCTCATTTGAAACACATATGAACAAACTATTCAGCAAAACCAGGGCCACCTCAATCAAGATTCATTAGCATTAGATGACATTACCTCGATGTCTAACTTTTCTTTCATTAGACGGCTAAGCTCTTGCTTTAGTTCTGATTGAGAAGTCCGAAGAGATTTAACTTCTTTGACAAGAACTTTCACATCTGTTTTAGATTTAAGCTCTGACTGCTCATGGTGTTTTTGCAAATTGTTAAACTGTTCTTTAGCAGCAGCCAACTCATGCATCAGCATCGCATTCTCCTCAATGATAGAGGCCTTAGTTGACTCTATTAGGGCCTTCTTATCCTGAAAAATAAGATGTTTAGCATTATAGCAAGGAAGCAATAAAGTTCAGTAATATCTAATGACACAAGTCAAACAAAGGAGTCAGGATCGAAGTCTGTTGCAAAAACAAAAAAGATTTCTAGAGTCTGGAACATATCAAACCTGTTCTCCCTTTAACTTTAACTCCAATTCTAGACATGTTTTCCGCAGCTCCTCAATGTCCCACTGCATCTGATTGAATCTTTCTTTTTCAGATGAAACAGCTTGTTGCAGGTTTTCCTTGCTATTCTCCTTGGTAGTTTCAAGCTCTGCTTCCAAATCTTTGACCTGCAAAGAGGGGGCAGAGACAAAGTTGTGATTTTCATGAACTTAAATTGAAGAATTCATGGAAAGGATATGAACTACAGAGAGTAACAATACCACATGCATGATGCAACCTTGTAAGAAGGCGCTTGTAGCTTAGGGGTGGGTGGAAAATGATATTTTGGCAACAAATCAAGGTACCTTAGTACTGAGGTATTGTCGTACAGCTAGCTCCTGATTCAACCTAGCCACAAGATCCTCCATGTCTGTTTTAGCAGTGGCCAATCTCCGTTCCATGGTAGAAAGAACTCTATTGAATTTACGGCGCACCTCTATTGGAAGAGCAACCACTAAATCACTAGGCAAAAGTAAAGTTGGGTTAAGATCCATGGCCCTTGGTGATTCTGAGCCTTCATGAATATTACTCAAGCAATCAACATTTGTAGTTGTGGCACCCAAAGTAGAAATCTCAGTAGCTTTTGAGGAGCTATCACTTCCAGCACTCTCTGTTGACAACCTCCTGACATGGGTAGCAACCTTGTTACTTTGTACTTCAGATACACCATCATTAACATCCTCATCACAACCTATAGCTGCTGATGTGCCTTCAAAAGTCTTGTCTTTTCCTCTAGTGGCACTATTTCCTCTGTTGAGCATCTGGTCTCTAGAAAGTTTCTGAATGGTGTCAAGGAGTTGTCGCATGGAGAGATTGTTGTTCTTATTGTTTGTATTCAGTGATTCTATTGTACCAGAAACATCAACATCAGGCACTGAATTCCCCCGACTAAGTGCAGGAACACTATTAATTTCATGCCTCGGTGTCCCAATGTCAGATATTTCATAAGCATCATCTCCATACTCGGAAGCAACTGTAGAACCAGCATGGAGAGAGATGTCCAAGCTGGATGTATACTGATAGGCTGAAGCTATACCACAGGAAGAAGTATCATGGAATGCTGTAAAAGTTGCAAACAGAAAAAGCATCAGCTCATACAGCATAATGCAAATTGGACAAAGTATATGTTGAGGAAAAGAAGAAACAAACGAGAAACTAAAAATGATAATATAAATGGACGAGGGGAGAAAAATGAAGAAGAGGACACATACAAGACCTTGCTGCCACTTCAAGCTCTAAGAAGTTGGCCACAACAATACTTCTTGATATGTCAATGTCGGAAAGTAATTTTTCCAGCCAATCCTCCAATGCACACCTTCGCTGTATATTACAAGCATGGAATGGCGTGCATGAGTACAGCATAACTATGAATTCCCTTAGAGGCCCATACAGTTGAAAAGTAATTAGAAAAAAAAGGTGAAGGCATAGGCCAAATCCATCATTGTATAATTATACAAAAAGAAACCATCATAAATTGTGGAACAGGACAGCTAAATTTTCTCCCAGACAAAAGTAGTGGGTACCCCTTCGGGCCCTTAGAGCAAGTCATGTCACCAAATTTACAGGAAGTTCTTGTGTATCTAACAACCTTTTTTGTGAACTTTTTATTTGATCCTGGTTTTCAACATTCCACATAGCTGCTTTCAGCAAGTGTTGCTTTTTAATTAACAAAACACTCAAGATACTTGCATCCATCAGCTATAGTTCCAGATTCTCGAACCATCACTGATTGAATAGGCAATACAATTATACATTTTAATATCCATGTCAATAATGAAGTCCGATTACTAACTACCTCTACAGGATACTCTAGGTGGTTAAAATGTAATAGCTTAAAGGTAGTAATCAAGTCTGTAAAATTCAATTAGTAAACAAATCATGAACCCTCCACAGTTATGTACAATTCCAGTCAAAATGAATCTCAAATTGAAGTGCAAAATATTGTGCCAAACATTCATTCAGAGATAAGTTCATGGCAAACACCATATTGAAACTAGAAGGGAAAGAACTAAATTTCATAGTTGACCCACAACCCAAGCCCTAGGACAAAGCTTAGAGAGAACATCAAACCCAACCACTCTAATAAGAATACCTCCTGTTTCACCTAGGAATCACAAATGATCCTATAATGTCAACTGATCCACTCTTTCTTAGACTAGTCAACTTAATAACTGCAGCTAGTTCATTCGAAAAAGTTCATAGTGTCTTTAAGCTAATAACTCAAATCTACTTTAGGGTCAAAAATAGAATTCTCTTGTTTTCTTGCTTCAGCTAACTCATAGGCAAGTCAACAAGAGTAGGTGTACACATTGTCATCTGCCCATGCAAACACATATTTATGTAGCTTTTTGTTTTGCTATAAACACCATGAAAGTCTTTCCTTTTAGTATTTGAACCTATGATCAAGAGCAATAGTAGACATCCAACATTACCTTAATTTCATAAAGAAAGCCATCATTACACATTAACTGCAACTGTGCAAAATAAATGAGTTGCCACATGGAATCAGCAAGGAAAGTAAATTTACCTCATCCAAAAACATCCTACTTTTATTCTGCAAAAGCTTTCTTGGAGGAGTTGGTGGTAAAAATTTCTCTGGGAATAACTGTTTAAGCTGCAAAACAATGATAGTGACAAGAGCAATATGAGACATCTTAACGCTGATGTATACACATATTACAAAACTGATACTAACTACTTTAAAAACAAAGCAGAGGAAGAACAAAATGAGACATCGTAATGCTGGTGTATACATACTAGGTCTACAATATGAGCGAAATCACACAGAAACTTACTTCCGAAAAAAGCTTTACAAAATCACTAAATCTACGTAGTATTCCATGGATGGTTGTGATTGCTTGTGGGGATTGTACACCAACTTGAACCCTGTAAAACTGTGCTCTATGAAAGTTAAAAGGAATTAAAAAGAGGCAAAGACAGACTTCCGATATTGAAAAGCTGGAAGAACAGTTAGACTACAAAGGCCAACAAAAGCTGTACTATGTGCTTTAAGGATTAAGTTACTCAAAACATATTCAGGATGTGGCATATCATGCATACGTGGTACTTTATATACAAATGCTTTCAACATGATGTACAACAACTCTTTTTTGTAATGATCTCTATACCTTATCAGGAGTATATTTAAAACAAAAAAATTACAAGAAGAGGAGATCAACAGGTCTTAAGACTTTTAAAAGATCTTGATATTGCAAAGTACAAGATTCTGGTTAAGATTCACGTATATGAAGTGTAGCTACAATACAAGTGTACCATATAATGAGATGGAAAGACATTACATGAGTATTCAGTGTAAGTGTAATTATAGAAATATGACATAAAACTGAGCAGATAATCTAGCAAGTAATATCTTCATGTTTGATAAGCTGGTTAAGATGCCAAAAGGTCTTGACAAAGAGCACCTATGTTTAAATTAACAATAATAACTTGTAAAAAAAGATTCAGGGTACAATGTGCATCTGTAGAAGTAAGGTTAATATATACCACAATAGGAGCCGACCCTCTTGAACTCGGTAAGATTGTATAAGAAGGAACAGTGACACAATAGCTCCATCCAGTGCGGGGATCATGAGGCCAAACACAGCCACGTCCATCCTACATGAACATAGTTGTAATTGTGAAAAACAAAGGAGATACTACAGCATTCAATTTTAACAGAAAAACATTGCGCTTCAAAAAGTACTAAGAATCTTGCATTTAGTTGATGCAAGAGATGTAGATTGCACAAGTTACCACATTTGCAAACGTTTCATGGCGGAGTCACCATATTTTCATTTATATACCAAAAGGAGAAGTGAAGCCACATTTTCCGGAAGATTAACAAAATACAGTTAATGAAAAATGCAACCACACCATTATAATCTGCATACACAGCACTTGAACCATTGGGGTTGGATTAACGACCATTATAGCAGAACTATCACTCAGAATGCATCATCCGTATTTTTTTGTTTTGTTTTGAAGGGACATAAAACGAATGATCTTATTGAAAAGTCAATCTTGCCGGTTGCACCTTCCTCAAACTATCATATTAGAATCTCTACAGAATCATATCCTTCAATCAATAAAAATCACATACCACACCGATTCAATCGACTCATTGCAGCTATTTAATAATCTCATATATAAAATGAAAGCTTTAAAAGCGAGTACAGGGAAAGAGGAGTACCAATTTGCGAGGAGCAGGGCTCCAATCCATCCCGAAGGGCAACGGGGAGGTGCCATCATGGCGGTGTCTGGGGGGGCCGCCGCTCTGCACATCGTCGGCCGCCGGATCAGCAGCGGACGTCGACGGCGGGGATTCGAACATCGAATCCGGCGAATTCCGGGCTATGGTCTCGGCGAATAGATCGGAGAAGCTTAACCCTATGAAGGAGTGATCGTGGCCGTATAGATTCATCTCCTCTCTCACTCCGTCGGAATACTAATTGGGGATCTAGGCTAGGTTCATTCGGTAGACGCTTTTCTCATCCTCCAAAAGTCCACGTTGCGCTTCCTCTCTTCTTCTTGTGAATTGTGATGGACTTGGCTGTATCATGCACCACGTTTTGGCTGCTTTTTGGGCGTACACACTACAAATGATCTTTCTAATAACATGCCACCGCTCTGTGATGGGAAAACTTGTGTAACCGAGAAAACTAAGCACTTTTTTCGGTTAACCTACCGAAAAAAATCAAAAGATGGATTATGGTTAACCGATCAAGTATTTTTCCGGTTTAACAATTAGGTTACGGTTATTAAATATATGTTTTTCGGTTTAATATATGTTTTCGGTTAATCAGTTTTGATTGGTACTGTTTTACAATTAATATGTTTTGTTACACATTATTAAATTTAAAAGCCTTTCTTTCATATTTGCAAATAGTCCAAATTGAACTTCAATTCATCTACCACCCACAAATAATACATCTTCAAACCCCACTTTTCACTTTCGATCGGTATTAGTACATCAGTCGGTTCTTTAGTCATTCATATTTTCCTTCAATTAGTTAAATCATTTGTTTGAGTGGAATCACGGACTATGAGTCTCGACTTTTGTCTCCTCTTCCAAAATCCAATTCAAGGTGCATACCTCTCACCAAATCAACCAACTTTAGCTAGATCGTGGTTTGGGAATGCTTACTTAGTCTAACCTTTGTTTGTTGGTAAATCATAATGAACCCTTGTGTTGTTTACTAATGGATTAAATTTAAAGGTTATTATACAGATACAAGATTATACCCCATTTATAGATCCATGCATAGTGTATAAGTAGTAGATTTCGAATTTAATATAAAAATTTATAGCTTGGAAATGACCGGGATAAGATAGCACATATATATCCATGTCGTATACTGATTAGTGGGGTTGTGTGATTTTTTTTTTAACGAAATTAATGTTAATTTTTGTAAGAGATACGGTTGATCGATTAAGTGTACCGAACTTTATTTTTTAACCAAAAATAGTTGGTATGATTATGGTTATCATAATTTAGTAACCGAATTTTCAATTAGAGGGCATGAATAATAACCATTAAAAAAAATTATAAAACAAGAGAGCACCAAAAGTGAATTGAAGTCTATAGGAATCGATCACGGGGCTTGCGTTTATAAACCATAAAACTCCTTATACCACTGTGGTTAACCCGTAGAAAATTAATACGTCATCTGACCAAGAAATCGACGAAGTAGTTACATTCCCTATAACAATGGAAAAACACAATGGGAGGAATACCAATACTAGGTCTCGGATATCCGGCCATAAAGAAATTAATGCCCCTTCAATAATGAGCTATTTATAGATTTGGCAAATTTAAGATTGAGTCAAATTTCGATCTCGAAACAATTAAATCGGGTTTATATAATCACATTATCCATACATGGTACAGGATTTGTACTAGTTTTGTAAAAATACAAATAAAATACTAAAATTCTGAATTAGTTCAACAAATATAAATTTCTATACAAATCAAAAGTGTAACTAACGCATGGTGAAAAAAAGTAGTTAGACTTCATTCTTTGATAGCCACATAAAACTATTATCTGATTAAAAATCTCTTAGCCAGAATAGCTGATTTGAGTAAGCTCCTGCAGCGTCCTCTCCATTCACATACCAGCACAGTTTAAGACTTGAGGGTGGACTGCAAAGTCTGCAATTGTCTTTCTAGGTCACCACAGACGACTTATACAATCGGTCTAGTTGACAACTTTGATCTTCACTGAGCAAGACAGTTGAATCTCCCTCCAGGAAGACTAAAATGCTCTTCAAAAAAGCATTATAAAGTGGTTAGTGGAGCTGCTGATTCAGTCACAGAAGGAAGAACACTAGTCGACATCTCCCTCCAGGAGAATGGCAAACCTTCTCCACCAAGAATTTCTTCAAAGAGCTTATTGATGCTATTTCCCTTGGCCTACATTTTTCCCAATGTGTAGCATAAGAAAGTTACTGATACACGAAACAAGTAGTATGTCACCGAAACAACAGCAAGCTCACCTTCACTCCAACAGCAATAGCTGTTTTGAGCTTCACTAGTTCCCCTAATCTAAGAGAGCCTTCCTTTTTCTCTTTGATGTGAATAATTGGAACACCTCTCGAAGCAGCTAGACTTGGAAGATGCCTAGTCAGCCACCTGGGGTTGCAATCGGACGCCACTAACACAGCCTGGTGTTGACATCAATCAGGATGTATAGCATTTCAGTAATGTGGTTGCTTCAAAAGGGACAAAAAAATGATCTTCAATATTCCTTAATGTCATATGTTGCAGCCTTGAGGGTGTTGTGAATGCACATAGACATTATTGACTCAAAGATATATAGCCAAAAGTGTGAATACTAAAATCTTGAAAAAAACAGTCCACCTAAAGGAGAGTTCCAAAGAATACTAAATTTTTTTACAGATATTCTTATCTACAAAAAACAGTGGTTTATTTGTCAGCCAAAACAAACAGGAATGAATAATCACACAAAATGCTGAGTTCCAAATATTATTAGACTTGTAAATGCCAATTGGTGTAAACAACCTTCAATATATATGATATGATTATTGTGTAGGGAATAAGATAAAGAGCAACCTGAAGCTTGGCAGAGAAAGAAAACCGCTTGTGCTGCAAGTGACTCAAAGAAGATGAATTATGGGACGGCATCCGTTCAAGTAGTCTTGTCACTTCATTCACTCCAATGGCGAACTGTTGCTGTTGTTAATACATAAAAGGAACAATAAATAGAAGCACTAGCAACATTAATGCCATGGACATAGATTGGGAGACAGACAGACCTTGAACCACAGCTTATCAGGAAAAACTTTATTGGCTATCTTTTCAGCTTCGATTGCACTGTCATTATCAGCAAGGAATCAGATTACAATTCACTCATGTACACAAAATTTGAGGGAAAAAAAAAAAACACAATGCCTAGATACTAGAATCATACTTGCAGATTGAGTTGAGAAGGAGCGAAAGTCTCTCCCCTTGATAGCAGCTGCATCAATTGCTCAGAAGTTAGTCCACCAATCTGATGAATACAGAGTCAGTGAGAGGGCGGTGGATTTCGGACTTACTACTTATCATCATCCTTGTGTAACGAAGAGCTGTCTTCTAAAGCGGCATCC
The DNA here is from genome assembly GCA_963924305.1 of Polygonum maritimum. Taxonomy (NCBI): domain Eukaryota; kingdom Viridiplantae; phylum Streptophyta; class Magnoliopsida; order Caryophyllales; family Polygonaceae; genus Polygonum; species Polygonum maritimum. The sequence goes on from OZ002730.1 coordinate 28,608,161, forward strand.
TTGAGGAGGAGTATGGATTCGTTCTTTCTAGATGGCATCGTTGACTGAATGTTGGTGATTGTCGACGAGAAACAGAACGCATCAAAAATAATGGAAGCTTGACGAAGATGAATGGAAACCTAGAGGTAGAAGAGAAGAAGAGCTGTTAAAACTGTATAATCTGAAATAGTTGGGCCTATCAGTGATATAATTCATTTTGGGCCTGCGTAGCAGCCCATTTCACACACATTTGTTACGTTTGTCTTTCCGATCACCAATTTGTCCATCATCCATCTATCTATAATCAATATCAATATCTTTCTATCTATTACTATTATCTTATTTTATTACTATACATTAAAACGGAAACAAATTCTACTATCATATTGCGCCATATCACCACCTTATTAAAAACAATTATCTTAGCAAATCTTTTTTTTGAATAAAAGGGGGTAATTTTATTCACAAAAACGTGGCCTTACAAAATTGCTAGTTCGAGACTAGCTACTTACATCATCTCCTAGCTCTAGCGAAACTAGAAGTCTTTTATCTTCTAGCGAAACTAGAAGTCTTTTATCTTTCCTCGACTTAGCCTACATCTAGCTCTAAGGCTATTCCTAACAAAATTTATGCTCATTCTAATACAAGTGTTAACTTCCAAATGCTCATTAGAAAAAACAAGCCTATTTCTAGCAAGCCAAGTATAGTAAATAACCACACTATGGCACACATTCCACAATTTGAACTTCAGGCTATTCTTGTCCCTCATTCCCTTTGCTTGCTCTAGCCAATCCTCTATACAAGAGGTCCTTCTTCCAATCTTAGCCCAACCTAACACTTCCCGCAAGACCAGGCTCGTATACCGGCATTCGAACCATAAGTGCTGTATAGACTCTCGAGCGCCTTCACTACACAACACACAAATGTCCTCCTGCAGCAAGCCCATAGAGCACTGCCTGTCCTTGGTCATGGTACCACCATTAAGCACTTTCCACATATTAAAAGCAATCCTTGGAGTCAAGATTTTTTGCCAAACCAGCCCACTCCAACTCACATGATCAGCTCTCTCACGCAGGCTATTATACAGCCGCATCACGTCTAGCTTGCCACGATGAGCCACCAGCACAGCCGGCACACCATCCTGGTTTAAAGACTCATCCAGATCATCCCTTAGCCTCAACACAGCCTTCCAAGTTGCGCTCGCTGAGCTATTGCATCTAACATTCCAGAAATCAGTTAAGCGTAGGTAATTTTTTTCAATCCACTTGTGCCAAACCGAGTTGGAGCCAGCGCCTTCAACCACATCAAAATTAAGTTCAGCAAAATTAGCCTTGTTCCACACTTTGAGGTCTTTGACACCCAAACCTCCTTCCTCTTTTGGCCTACAGATCCTCTTCCAAGCAATTGGTGCTTTCTTCCCATCACACCTTCCGCTCCAAAGAAAGTTTCGAAGCAGGCTCGTAATCTCCTTCAGAACATTGTTGGGAAGAGTGAAGATCTTGCACCAATAGTTAAGGACCCCAAACAGGACCGCCTTCATAACTTCAAGTCTGCCTGCGTACGACAACGTCCTACAGGCCCAAGAATTAATCTTATCTCTTATCTTCTTGAACAGGCCCTCGTAGTCCCTTTTCAGAAGCTTGGAACTGCTCAGCGGAACCCCTAAGTACTTCACGAGAAGTTGGCCCTCCTCCATGCCCAAGGTATGACACACAGCCGCTGCTTCAAAGCTCCTCAAACCGGCACAATACACTTTGGATTTGGCGAGATTGATTTCTAATCCAGACACCTCACTGAACATATCAATGACTTTTTTCACAGCACTAACTGAGTTAAGACTCCCGTGAGTAAAAATGAACAGATCGTCTACGAAACAAAGATTGGAAACCTCAGCCCTCGCACATCCTGGATGAAACTTGAACAAACCTTGTTTAGCCATATTCCTGAAAGCCCGACTCAAATACTCCATGACGATCACGAAGAGATAGGGGGAGAGCGGATCTCCTTGCCTGAGGCCTCTCTTGCCCTTGAAGTGGCCATGAAAGCTTTTGCCAATCTTCACAGTGAACTGACTGTTTTCCACACACTCTCTAATCGAGTTGATAAGAATTGGATGAAATCCTAAGCCATCCATCATCTGAAATAAGAACCTCCAGTTAACCATGTCGTAGGCTTTTTTGAGATCTATCTTGATAGCACACCTCGGGCTGATGTTTTTTCTACCATAGCACTTGATAATATCTTGACAAACAGCAATATTGTGCTTGATGCTCCTGCCCTTAAGGATGGCTCCTTGAGTGTTGTCAATCACTTTAGGGAGCACTGATTGCAGTCTATCCACAAGAATTTTTGAAATCACCTTGCTTATTACGCTACAGCAGGAAATAGGCCTGAAGTCGCTTATGGAAGCCGGATTCTCCACTTTCGGAATTAGAGCAATCACAGTATTGCCTATCTCCCTGAGCATTCTCCCTCTTTCAAAGAATTCAAGCACTGCCTCAGTAAAATCATCTCCAATTATATTCTAGGCTTTCCTGAAAAAATGGGCATTAAAGCCATCGGGGCCTGGGGCTTTGTTTTTGCCAATGCTCCAAAGCGCCTTTTTCACATCTTCTTTGGTGAAGAATCTCACCATGCCTTCTCTATCAATTTCGTCGAGCAAATAACCTTCACTGAGAATAGACATATCAGCTGCTCTGCAGTCCCATTTCTTTCCCAAAAAATTCTCAAAATGCCTAACGATGAAACTACTAATCTCACCATCCTCGTTCAGCAAGGTGCCACTGTCATCCACGATGGAGGAGATCTTATTTCTAGCTTGTTTTTGCTTCAAGCTATTATAGAAATAACTGCTGCAAGAATCTTGATACCTGATCCAATGGAGTTTAGCTTGCTGCTGCAATTCTGTTCGTCTCAGGCGCAGGGAAGTTCTCAAATCAGCCAAGGCATCCTTCTCGAGCTGCATAAGAACCTTGTCAAGAGGCCGGGAAATGATTTCGTTTTGCACAATCCTGAGCTTATCTTGCTTCTCTTTGATCTCACCTTCTCTGTTATCAAGGCTGCCTTTTTGAAGTTTCTTGAGGGGGATCTTTAGTTTTTTCAGCTTTTGGACGAATTTGAACATAGACGATCCCCTGGGCTCGGGATTACTCCAGCCTCTCTGAACAACGGATTGGAATTCTGAATGATCAGCCCAATTGCTGTTAAATCTGAACGGCGCAGCTTCTTTGGACTTCCCATTCATAACTTTGAGAAAGCCAGGGCAGTGGGCAGAACACTCTGGCTCTCCAAAATGTGCTTCGAAATTCTCGACTTCATCAAACCACCCTTGATTGGCAAGAATTCTATCAAGTTTACACATAACTTTAGATCCGTCCGAGTGTTTATTTGACCAAGTGAAGAAGGCACCCGACGATCTCAAGTCGCTTAAACCAATCCTGTCTAAACAAGCAACAAACTCCTTGCTGAAATGCACATTCTTCTCCTTTTCAGAAAATTTTTCCTTGGCATCCTTGATAGCGTTAAAGTCTCCCATCAACACCCAAGGGGAGTTCCCTACTGAATTAGCCGTCTGATCCAGAACATTCCAGAGCCTCAATCTCTCACCTTCGTCATTAAATGCATACACAAAAGAAATCAGCAAGCTCTTCTGAATTTTTTCAACTGTCACTAAACAGTGGAGGATTTGGTCAGTTTCATGAGTAACGTCTAGCTTGTCCACTGTGTTTGGGTTCCAGAACACCCATGTTCTGCCATTCCTGCCATTATAGTTGGTGCTACGATTCCAGCCACGAAGTAGCTGTCTCGACACACCATCCACTTTTTCCAATCGGACTCTAGTTTCCAAAACCGCCATGATGTCTATTGATTTTCTTTTAGCCAATCTATTTACAAAGTCACACTTAGAGGGCTCATTGAGTCCTCTAACATTCCAACAAGCAAGAGAGAGACTATTCATTGGGAAGTATTGTGTCAAAATCAACACCTTCCAAAGATTCATCTTCATGGCCTTGCAATCCTTAGCAAATCTTATTTTTATCTTCACTTAATCTTAATCTTATATATCTAATTAAAGTATTTGTTTTATCTTAGATTTTGAGTTGTTTAATTAATAAAAATTATCCTAATATATAAATCTCAATTTTATCATTATATGGTTACATATTTAGTAAATAAATGGATCTATACTAAATTGTTTATTAAAAAAAAATCATTTTTACCCATTTAGTTAAATAATATATTAACATATAAGTAAATTTTTGTAACTTTGTTATAAGATTTTCTAAAAATGTAGAAATTTCCATCACTATATTTATGCCACATATTTTTATAAAATAATATATTAAATCTATTAATTTCTATCATATCATATTGAAATCCAACACAATATTAATAAAAAGATTAGAAGATATATTTAGCCTAAATATATCCGTAACACTACATACCGATTACACTTTAGATGAAAGATAGATTTATTTTTTAAGATAATGATTCGCTAATGTTTTTATTTGATATTTATATATTTTGTAATAAATTAATTTTTCACAATATAATGACATATATGCAAGATGATTTGGTTTTTTTTAATCTTATTAAATATTCTCTATATTTTTAAATATAATACTATATTAATCCAAATTTTTGTTTTAAATTATTGATTTATTTATATAAGTTAGTTTATAGAATTTAATTTAAACCCCAAAAGACTCTGATCAATTTTTAATAAAATTTAATAATACATCTTATCTTATTACATTCTTCCTTGATATATATATATATATATATGTGTGTTTATGAATGACATGATTACCCTAAAAATAAATCTATCTTACTACACATTAAAGTGATTATAAGATTTTATATTCTTTTTTAATGGAAATCATGCACCTAATTGGAATGTCAATCATCCACGGTTAATTAATCTAGAACTCTAATTAGAACCATTTTTTCTAGTGATAATTATACAACTTATTTATTTTTGTTGAACTTTTTTTTTCTATGGATTTATGAAACTTATTTTTTTGAGCAATATTAAACCTTTGATATACCACAACTTTTCCAAAACAATTTTGCCTTTCATCTTTCACAAATATATGCTTTTAGCACCAACTTTGCTAGTATATAAATCATGAAAAATGCTCTAGTACAACACTCTCTTAGAGTGTAACATGAGATAGAATGAGAGCCTTTGGATCAGTTTAATTAGACGGATGAGATTTATCAAAAAGAGGGTGTATTGGTGGGGTGGGGTGGAGAAACACTAGATTAAATACAGAATCTCGTTAATATGGTAACTATTGTGCAATCCCGGTTTTTTGGGGTGAAAAATTATCTTGTTCTGATTCTTCCAAATATGTAAATATTATTCAAGAACAATTGTTTCTCTTTCCTCAAACAATCTCTCTTTCTTCCCCAGAAGCGACTAGCCTCCATCCTCCATCAAAGCAATCCGTCTTCAACATCGATCAATTCATTTGAAGCAAGTGTTCTTGGTAAGATTTCTACTCCTCTGTTATTTTTCTTGATTTTTTGCATCATAAACCCATTCGAAATTGGGTTTCAGATTTTAGGGTTTCGAATTTGGATTTTCAATTCATAAAAATCAATTTGCTTGGGTATTTGGGTGAGATTTTAGGGCACATCTTCTCCGATCACCTTCACCGGTATGTCCTTGTAAGCCTCGAAGTTAATCACGGTGTTGGCGTCGTTGTTGTTAGCGATTTCCAGGCCAAATGGATCGGCCTCGAGCTCCGGAGCTTCGTGGACCTACGCACCGGGTTATGGAGTCGCCCAGGAGCCCCAACCGGAGTTCTCAATGGACGTAGCCCGATTATCCCAACCGTTCGCGACCTTTGACGGCGAGTGATCCCAGCCATCTTCGTTGACAGTAAGACAGCCTAAATTGAATATGTTGAAAAAGGATAGTTGAAAAACACCTATCAATATGGATTATCTGTTTTTTATTCAATTTACATCATACTGTTTTTCAGTACAATATGATATTTCATAGTTGAAAAACGTCGTTGCATAGTTGAAAAACCTCTACCAATATGGATTATCATGTTTTTTCACGACATAAAATGAATGTTTTTCATTTCTGTTTTATGTATGCCTATTGTGTTTTTCAACATATTAATAACAATTTTTCAAATAGTAGATATAAATAGTTCTGTATTTTTCATGTTGTATAATAGTGTTTTTCAATGATTATAAGACAACTTTTTCACATATTAGTTTCAAATATGTAATGGTTTCTCTCTTTAAATCTTTTTCAACTATTTTCATGAACTCATTCATTATAAGATGAAAAGAGTGTTTTTTCATTTCTGTTTCATGTGTGTCTCTTGTGTTTTTCTATATATTGATAATATTTTTTCAAGTAACAGAATTTAATTATTCTTTATTTTTCATGTTGTACAATAGTGTTTTTCAATGATTATAAGACAACTTTTACAATAGTGTAGTTTCATTTTGATAGTTTTGCATTATATGATGAACACTTGTTCAACAATATTAGTTGTTTGTACTATTATGTATGAATTGATATTCATATATGTGTGTTTTGTTTTGCAGTTATTCAAGAAGGGGGGTGAATAATGGATGAAGTTTGAAGACAAAGACAATGACATTTTTTATCATACCAATGTATATTGAAAAAGAGATGCACTTTTTCAAACTTATTGTAGTATGTATTCGAGTTGTAACAATCCTGATTTTCATCTTATTCAATGCAATACATTTACTTTTTCAATGGTCACGTAAGATCCTTATTTTCATTTCAGCTTATAATAAATTGATTTTCATGTGAAGACAAGTACTTATTCAACTATAGTATCATATGAGCACACCAAATTAGAAAAAGATTCATAAAACAATAAAACATGTTCAACTCTATTTTGAATGTTCAAACCGTCGTACAGAGTTAATTTGAATGTTCAACTCTATTTTTCAATCCATCGAATAGAGTTATTCAAACACTGACGAATAGATTTTCTAGGATTCACGAACGATTTTTGAATTTTATGCTCAATTAATTATTATTTTTTTAAATATTCCCATTCTTGTTAATCCCTAAAATCAAGGAACTTCCCATTTAAAAAAACGTGGCTTTCAAAACCCCCCTAATTAAAATCCGATTTTCCCTCTTGAAAATCCCACAAATCATGCTTGTTACCATGTTTGCAGCTACCTAATATTGATCACATCCCCCTCATTAAAATATAGCTATTGTGTACCTTCAAATCTCACCCTCCAATTAGCCTAATCTAACGGTCCACATCATGTTACATGTTATACCACAACATGCATCTCACCTGAGCGTTCCTCTATAAATCATTAACAAGGTAGACACTTTCTTGATGGATTGAACCGGTCCTTTTAGCACTTGAGTTCTGAGCTATATAATAGCACAATTGTGATCCGTGAAGGACCAAATAGTCAGTAATGGGTTTTACACAGAGGTTCAAGATTATAGGAAGACACATAATTAATAGTAGATAACACACGAAAACAATTTATTTGATTACAAAAACAGGTGACACATAATCACTAATTCTACACAAAGTGACAACATAATGCGGAACAGTTTCTCAATAGTAACAATGCATGTAGACTGTAGTGCTAAAAAAACAATGCCTATACATGTAAACATTGATAAGACAATCAAAGTAGAAGCTTTACAACTTTCATCTAGGGCCAATAGTTCTCATAAAATCCAGCTGATAACCCGAATATTAGGCACACCATGCACAAGCATAGCAAGGCCGTTTACTCCTTTGTCCGTATGAGCAAAATTCAGCTCAATTAAAGAAAAATCTTGAATAACATCTTTTTTTTCCATACCATATCTACATGGAGATAGATAGATGCCAAGATATTGTATGAAACTTGGCCAATAATATCTCATCCTTTATTACCCTTTTGCGGTTTTTTGCTAGGTGGAAATATTTTTTACTTATAGTCAATTAAGCTAGATATTTTGTCATGCAGAATCTTGTTCTTCTGGTGCTTGACATGGTTTGATAATGAAATCTCATTTGCCCTCCACTCTACCTTACACCACTTTTATACATAACTTTTAAATCAATTATAAGGTCCTAAAATGTATATGGTTTTGTCTCCTAGGACTCAATAGAGTGGACTAATGAGAAGCACAACATGTGATACACAAGGGAATACATCTAACTCAAGGGATTCATGGAGGAAGACGAGCTCAAGAAGAAGGCCTAGACCTTACAAGAGGTCTCGAGCATTCAAGTATAAGGAGGCTTTAAAGAAGCTACATGAACTCATGAAGTGCATCAACCTTTGTCAAGTAGACATTGGAAGATGAAGAAGAAGAAGAAGTTCAAGACGGGCGTAGCCGACCATGGAAGGGCCGTGGCCGACCCAAGACTAGTCGTGGCCGACCCTAGCCGATCATTGTCCGCGCGAGCGATCTCTTTTGTGCCTTGTCGCCCAAGTTGTTTCCCGTTCGCCGTCTTGAACTTCTTCTTCTTCTTCATCTTCCAATGTCTACTTGACAAAGGTTGATGCACTTCATGTATCTTCTTCAAAGCCTCCTTATACTTGAATGCTCGGGACCTCTTGTAAGGTCTAGGCCTTCTTATTGAGCTCGTCTTCCTCCATGAATCCCTTGAGTTAGATGTATTCCCTTGTGTATCAGCATGTATATCAATTATATGGAAGCTTCATTCATTGACCAACTCTACAATTCCAAAGACTTGTTCAACTGGTGTAAGCATAATGTAGGGCTTCCCTCTTTGTTGATGTTCAAGACATGATAGAAGCTTGCAAGAAAAACATTTATGAGGAAGACCCAAACGACAAACATAAAAATAAATAATAGCGGAATAGAAGTGAAGATAGAGCAAACCATGCAACAATTTCAGTGCACTTGTTTATAAGGGTTCTCTAATGTTTGTGGAGGTCTACAATGAAGAGATCACAGATGTAGAAACATGATTCGCCATCTTTTGTATGCCTTATCTTGGTAGTTTTAGGATGTTTTTGAGTGTTCTAAGCTAGCTTTTAGGAATAATCGTTAGATCAAGGCCGAAGACACAGAAGTTGGTAAAGTGAAGATTTTGTGAAGATTAGAGTCGTCTGCAGAAGAATCGCGGGTGCGAAGCCCAGGGCGCGGCCGCGGAATAGCAACAAAGACTCGAACATGTGTTTAAGTGAAGGCCGCGACCGCGGGCGATCAGCCGCGGGCGCGGTAGAAGCAGCGAAGTTGAAGTTCGAGAATCGCCTTGACCCGCGACCGCGGATTGGTGACCCGCTATCGCGGGTGGCGTCCAGCGGAATTTTCCGCCGTTTATCTTGTTTCCTTTTATCTTTATATCTTGTTAGTATTTTCGGATATTGATTTTCCGAGACTATTTATAGGGTTTTTAGGTTGTATTTTGGAGAGAACTCATAACTCATAAATTTTTTTTTTTGGTTGAGGGCGCTGCCCATGAGAGTCGAACCGGTGACCTCTGGGTACTACCCTTGGAGGCTTAACCGTTTGACTAAATGCCCGAAGGCACTCATAATTCATAGTTAGGTTTTAATTCTTTTCTTAGTTATGGAGAGCTAGTCTCCTTGGGTTTGTTCAAGGGAGAAGCTCTGATGTATGAACTCGTGAGGTTTTGGTAATTGATTTCTATCCTTTGGTTAATATTGATTCTCTTGTGCTTCATTATATGATTGTTGATTGTTTCTCTAGGATTCGCGACCCTATTGAATTGATTAATTTTCTACTGTTGGATTAGGTTTGGACCGTGGACAAAACTAATCTGTGAAAACAACTTAACCTAGACCTGTGCAACTAGGATTAAGAAGAGAATTGATTTTTTTATCTTGCAATTGACTCGTAGCTTGATTGTTTGATATTATATCCTGCATATCCTTGTTCTCTATGCTAATTCTAGGTTTAAGCGTCCTTGCCTAGGGTTATAGAATTGCTTGGACCGTGGACTTGCGATTGTTAATGATCATGATAGAAATTAACCATAGGTGTGAATGAAATCAATGGATGAATTTATGATCGAGGGATTATATCATGAGTGGATCTTTTTAATAAACTTGTTTCCATATTACTTGTTTCCAATATTTGTTTGTTTGTTTGTTTATTTGTTTGTTCTTTGTTTCTTAGATTAGTTTAGTTTAGATTTTTCTCTTAAATCCCCCCTTATCTTTAGTTGATAATTATATTAATACTAGAAGCCTCAGTTCTCTTGGGTTCGACCCCTTACTTGCTTACTATACTTAGTTTGTTTGTTTGGGTTATTTATCTTTGATCTTAGCACGACGACTTTAGCCGAGTCAAATTTTGGCGCCGTTGCCGGGGAACTTTGGTTTCTTTGTAGTATTAATATTTTTATTGACTTTGTGTGGACCTATCTTACGGTCCACACTTGTATATTCTAATGTCTTGCCCTAGATTTTGTCAGCTGTAGGAGGAACCCTTTTATAAGTACTTCAATAGATGTTATCAAGAATTGCTCGACCTTCCTATAGACATAGGGGTTGGGGATGCTGTATGTCACATCGTACATGGGTTGAATCTTGAGACTGAGATAATGGTGTCTAACAAGTCCAAAGGAGTTTGTCTAGGCCCCGGCTTCGACCCTGTAGTAAAATGGCGGTCCCTTTGTAAGATCCGAAACGACGAGATCAAGGAGCTAGCTTCTGTCGAAGATCCGCGCCCGCGCTCACTAATCCGCGCCCGCGGAAATTCGACAAATACGACGGAGTTTTCTTTGGATGAAGACGCGATCGCGCTCCCCTGAGCCGCGACCGCGCTCCCCTGAGCGCGACCGTGGAAATACCCCAGAGTCACCCCCTGAGTTCTCCGGAGTACCGCGAGCGCGCCACGCATGTCGTGAGGTCTTCGGGGCCCCCTGTTTCGAATGCGCCACGGTCGAAGTCCCGCGATGAGGCCATCATCACGTTGGAGGTGGTCGTGGGCAAGAGACGTCCCATCCAAGCAAGTGGACGGGCGGCAACGTCCCATCCGTGCCAGCGGATGGGCGGCACTGCGGCCGCCGCCTCGATAGGCCAATGAGGGTGCAACACGTACCTGGGTGGCATCTATCCCACATCGTCATTCTGCTGGATCTCGGCCCCAAGTTCGACTATAAATACCGTGCTCTGTACACTAAGTAGGGGATCTGAAAACCTGGTGAGCTAACACTAAGTCTCGAGTAAAGATCCTTGTTGTAACCCGATACACTCAGCGCGATAGAGAGTCATACCACACTTGTAGCCTTTCGCTCAATCCGAAACACTTCTTTCTACGCCCTTCGCATTGAGTAGCAATAAAACACCATTTTATCTCTTTGCTGCTGACTCGGTTGAAACAACCTCTCACTACTCTCATCGTGCTCACGACCCTCCGTGTTTTTGAGCTTCAACAATAGGGGGCTATTAACACGCCTCTTGGTGCAATTCTTTTATGAATGGTTTTTGCATCGGGTGATAGAGCATGTTTGCAGCCTTTTCTCGCTCATCAATAAGACGTTGCAAGATCGGCAAAGCCAAAAGCAAGTGTTTCACCAGAGACTACCGAGTTGAATTCGTCTAGAGTTTTAAATTAAAACCTATGAAAGGCACATAAACCTTTCCTTGATGAGTAGCAGCAAGAACGCTTGCTTTTTGTATAGGTGTTGGCTCCTTGAAGCCAAGACTGTATATTGATTTCATTAGCATGCATAAAATTTAGATTCATCCCCACTGATTCCTCCTCATTAACCTCTTCCATTGTGTTATCTATAATCAAATAGTACATATTAAGTGTCCATTGTTACAACTCTAGAGATAGAGGACCACAACTAAAGCTTAATTTGTACAGTAAAGCCCATTACTTTATGCATACATACATACTCTTAACCATCTTGCTTACTGTGTTCACTTATACATGGATGAACCAATTGACTATAGTCCTACTTGGCTACTTCTATAACAAATAATAATGGTCTGAACAATTTGCTTTTCCTAATAATCTCTCTCTTAACTACATATATTAGAGCTCTTCCTTTCATGTTCTAACTATTTGGCAAAATAGGATCAGGCTCATATGTGCAATTTGGCTAATAAGGCACCACCAATATCCCTGTGATTTATATAGTTCTATTAGTTTTGAGGTGAGTATGGGTCTTCATCAAGGTTCAGCTCTGAGGCCCTTTCTGTTCACGCTAGTGTTGGATGTTCTGACTAGGGATATTCAGGGAGAGGTTCCGAAGTGTATGTTGTTTGCAGATGATATCGTTTTGGTGGAGGATTCCAGAGCTGAAGTTAATAGCAAACTGGATACTTGGAGGGAGAGACTAGAATATAAGGGGTTTAGACTGAGTCGATCTAAGACGGAATATGTCGAGTTCCTTTTTGGGTAGGAAAATGAGCCTAGGAGTGAGGTTCAGTTGGGAGGGGAGGCTATTGCGCAGAAAGACAAGTGTAAGTATCTGGGTTCAGTTCTGTAGAGTGATGGGTGTATCGATGAGGATGTTAGGTCACGTATCCAGAGAGGATGGCAAAAGTGGAGGGCGGCTTCAAGGGTTTTGTGTGATAAGAAGGTTCCGCTCAGGCTTGAGGGAAAGTTCTACAAATCTGTTATAAGGCCTGCGATTCTCTATGGAGCAGAGTGTTGGTCGACGACTAAGGCTCAGGAGCAGAAACTTGCAGTCGTAGAGATGATGATGCTTAGGTGGATGTGTGGCCACACGAGGATGGACAGGATTAGAAATGAAGAAATCAGAGGCAAACTTGGGGTGGCTAGTAGAGGAGACAAACTGCGTTGATTCGGCCATGTCCAAAGACGGAGTCCAGACGCAATAGTTGGGCGATGCGAGTGTTTAAGGCTTACCGGAGGAATAGAGGTCGTCCGAAGAAACGCTGGATGGACAACATAAGACAGGGTTTCAGGCTTTTAGGGATTTCAGAGGAGTTGGAACAATGCAGGAAGAGTTGGAGGGAGAAGATCAGCGTGGTTGACAACTAGTCAGTTTGCTGGTGGAGTCAATCATTCCTTTTGTTGGCCGTCAGTTTCTCGATTTTTGGGCTTGCTTATGTATAGCATTTTTATAGCTTAGTCTTTTATTCTTTATTCCTTTTCCTTTCTTCTTTCTTTTAGCCTTAGTAGTAGCTTTGGTTAGTTGTTGGTTTTTAAACTCTTCGTAGTAGGTTGTTGAGTGGTCCGGTATGTGTCCTTTGGGTCATTTTTGGGCGCATTTCATCTAGGTTTATAATGCTCCCGTCCTGACCCCCAGATTCTGCTTTTACGGGAGTCCCTGGGTATATACGTTGTTGTAGTTTCATACACATTTTCGACAAAAAAAAAGTTTCATAAACATTAATAACACACATCATCATACCATGTTCAATACAGTCCCAACTCCCAAGTGATGTAATGTCATTATGTCAAACCCCTTTTATCAAAAAGTATGCACAAAATGGTTCAGTTAAAGCAAAGCGTGGGTTAAGAGAAAGAAAGCTTCAAAAGATGGCGTCTGTGAATGTGTGGCGGTTTGGTCAATCTCACACCTACCCCCCCTTCTCCTCGCATATAAAACACCCACCCCCACTTCTTTCTCCCTCAGCTTGGAGTTCTCAACTACAAGCTTTACACATTTCCATTTCCAACAACCAAAAAGGAAATTTAAACCAAAAATACCCCCAAGTTTTTCTCAAAAAAATTTACAGGCAACAACAACCCCTAAACCGGGATTTGGTGAGCGGCGAGAAAGAAAAGAAGCCAAAAAAATGCAGGTCGTTCCGCCCCCACACTCACAGAGCGCGTATCTGAACAAGCCTCTCATGGCCCGTCCGAGTCCGCTCGGCACCACCAACCGAGCGGGCCCGAGTCAACTCACCGTGAGGTGCGTCAACAACTCCCACCGGATCTCGTCGTTCCCCAACGCCAACGGGTCGGCCGTGGCCGGACTCACCCGCGCCGACTGGCAGAGCTCCTGCGCGATCCTCTCGAGCAAGGTGGTGGCCCAGCAACAGGACGCGTCCTCCTCCTCCGATCCGATCGCGACCGTGAACGGCCACAAAACCCTAGATCTGGTCCCCATCACCCAAGAGAACCTCCCGAAGCCGCTGACCTCGGACCTCTCGCCGGCCCCGATGCACGGGTCGACCCTCCGCGTGGCCTACCAGGGCGTCCCGGGCGCCTACTCGGAGGCCGCCGCCGGCAAGGCCTTCCCGGGCTGCGAGGCCATCCCCTGCGACCAGTTCGAGGTCGCCTTCCAGGCCGTGGAGCTCTGGATCGCCGACCGCGCCGTCCTCCCCGTCGAGAACTCCCTGGGCGGCTCCATCCACCGCAACTACGACCTCCTCCTCCGCCACCGCCTCCACATCGTCGGCGAGGTCCAGCTCCCCGTCCACCACTGCCTCCTCGCCCTCCCGGGCGTCCGGAAGGAGCACCTCACGCGCGTGATCTCGCACCCGCAGGCCCTGGCCCAGTGCGAGCACACGCTCACCAAGCTCGGCCTCAACGTCACCCGCGAGGCCGTGGACGACACCGCGGGCGCCGCCGAGTACGTCTCCGCGAACAACCTCCGCGACACGGCGGCCATCGCCTCCGCCCGCGCCGCCGAGCTCTACGGCATGCAGATCCTGGCCGACGGCGTCCAGGACGACGCGGGGAACGTGACGCGGTTCGTGATGCTGGCCCGCGAGCCCATCATCCCGCGCACCGACCGCCCCTTCAAGACGAGCATCGTGTTCGCCCACCACAAGGAGGGCACCTCCGTGCTCTTCAAGGTGCTCTCCGCCTTCGCCTTCCGCGACATCTCCCTCACCAAGATCGAGAGCCGGCCCCACCGCAACCGCCCCATCAGACTCGTCGACGACGCCAACGTCGGCACCGCCAAGCACTTCGAGTACCTCTTCTACGTCGACTTCGAGGCCTCCATGGCCGAGCCCCGCGCCCAGAACGCCCTCGCCGAGATCCAGGAGTTCACCTCCTTCTTGAGGGTTTTGGGGAGCTACCCCATGGACATGACGCCTTGGTGCCCCTCACGCGCAGATTAGCACCGTTTTTTCTTTTTCTTTTTTATTTTCTGTGTTTCTCCATTTGTCCATAAACAATTCGGACTCCTCCAAGAACGCCAATCGAAAAAACGATATTTAATTTATTTAAGTACTTTCTTTTTCTTAATTTTATTTTTCTTCATAACTTGCGTTACTACAGTAATATTTTGCATCCGAAATGGTTATATAGCAAGAAAAACACATAGAAATTGGATGTGTTGTTGTTAAGGGAAGGTATGGTAGGTATATGTAAATGATAGAGGGTGAAATGGTCTCTTCCTAAGAATGTATATCCAACAACAATTTGTGTTCTCATTTTAGTGCTCCCTTTTTTATTTGTAAAACGAATTCATTTGTGCGTAAACAAAAAAAAAAAAAAACTTATTAAGAGCTTCTATGCATGAAAATTTGGGTCTAAAATGCATATAGTTTAGAATTTAAACTCTATTAAATCATCATTGAGGTTGAGCATATCTGCATATGCTTAGAGCATCCCCAATAGTTTCTCTATTATAGAGAAAATGAGGGATTTGGGGGATTATAGCTAATTTTTTTACCCCAACAGCTTCTTCATCTCATTCTCCATAATGGAGATGGGGAAAAAATTTGCACTTCATTCTCTAAATGTAGGGAATTCTCTAAAATTGCACTTCATTCTCCAAAATACATTTATGGTAATTATTCATTTCTTCAAAATGCATTTATGCTAATAGTAGAAGGTTTATATAAATTGAGTGTAAAATTTAAGTTTTTCCTTTAGTGTTAAATATATAATGCAAATTCATCATATATATTATAAAATATATATTTTTAATTATTATAGTTTCTCGTGAATGCATGAACTTTTTGCTCACATAAGTCCTAATTTTATTGAGTTTATGTGTATATAAGTCATAAATATTTTAGTCGATCGGTACCGACCCTAAAACCATTAAACAATAATATATAGTCTTTCCAACACCTAACTGTGAATGCATGTATTTTCTTATTTACGTTATGATTCTTTAGTATAATTACTTCTTTATTGTTTAAATAAAAAATTAAGTATCTTTAAAGTAAGATTGTATTATATTTTCATTTCTGTCAGTTAAATAAAAATAATAATTAATAAACATTGAGTTCTTCAAAATAGATAAGTGATTGGACTTAAATAAGAAATGTTATATTCTGTAAAATAGATAAGCTGTTGGAGTTGAAGTAGAAAAATTTTAGAGAATATTATTTTTGCTTCTCCATTTTAGAAAAACTTTTAGCACATCTGTTGGGGATACTCTTACTAATCTCATTTTCACACCATCAAATCTAGGCATCCACAAGGAATTGGAATATTTAATTCTCATCTTTCTAAACAATTTTTTGGTTCAACTTATCCTTCTTACCCGGTGAAAGGGTTAATGGGATTAGTCTGGCATTAAAGGATGTTGGTTGGCAAACTGGTATGACTTTTACAGTGGTAAGTTGTTGGTGTCGTCAAGAAACATGTAAAGCTTGGTGCAATGTGAATGCTTACATATACTAATATTGTTCATGTATGATGATATTGACTAGAGTATTATTCTACTTTCAAGAGCTTCCGGTATAAAGATTTAGCAGGTACAATAATTAGTTTAGGATCCTTGTTGATAAGTTCCTTTCTCTAATTCTTTTTCCCCATTTTTATATATAAATGATTATATAGGAGTACAATTGCTTTGTGGTTTAGCCTAGGGCAGGCTTATTGAAAAAGGCCAATTCATGAGATTACACCATTCGTTTCTATTAACTAAAAAAATTAGCCTTTGAAAGCTGTCCAACAAATAAATAGTACTCTATAATATATGAATCTTATTTTTTTAACATATACGGAGTATGTTACATCATGTATAGCTTTCTAACCTTTTCAACTAGATCCCACCTACCACAACGTCATTTTCAAACACCTACAATTTTGTTATTAATTCAATTATCACATCAAAATTAGATTCAACAATACTAGTATACTATACTATTGTTTTATCTTATTAAATTGGAGAATGGAATGAGAAAAAAAATCCCATAAACTTTAGACCTACTTTGAAATTTTATGTTTTTTTTATAAGATAAGGAATTAGGGTCGTCATAATTACTTTTTAACCTCGTCTAGAGCATCTACGAAAGATGAGAAACGTGACGAGAAACGTTTAAATTTCACCTAATGATAACAAAGAAAAATCATTTTTTTTCCCTTGAGTTAACGAGATTATATTTTGTTTTATCAAAAAAATAAATTGCAAGAATTGACACTTAGATCGTTGATGGTCCTACAACATCCCACTTTAACGCTTTTTTACTTTTGAGTGGAAATGATCATCTTTACAATGTAATCTACTGCTTTGTTGATCACTTTGAAAATATGGTTCAATCACCTTATCTCGAATCTCTAAGAAGAGACATTTCTAATTTTCTTGACACTTATCTCATCGACTTTGCTTGACGCTTGAATCTTGCTTCAAGTTTGAGCTCAATTTTCTTAATGTAATGGTTATGGATTTTGCTTCAACTTCAGATTTCATCCTAGATTTTGCTCTAACTTTAAGAGCTATACTTCCCTTTTATTTTAAATTTTCTTACCACTTAGCTAAAAATTTCCCCTAAGCAAATGCAAGTTTGTGACAACATTTAACAACGCATCTCTACAGATACTATACTTCTCCATTTTGGTATCATCGAAAAGGAAAAAAAAGTGTAAGAACTATAAGCACAAAGTCATAACTAAAGCAAATGAACACTTCTACACAATGAAAGCAAATGCAAGGACTTCGTTCAAAAAGAAACATGTTAGTACAAAAGGAATGAAGTACAAGAAGAACAAGAGAAGTTCACAAAAAGAAACAAAATGGAATAGAAGGAACGGAAGTTGATTGTCAATGATCATGGCAAGCAACTCCTTGGCTGTGAAAGTGGTGGCGTCGTCCTATTTAGACCTGGTTGAGGAGGTCACTCAATAGAATCCAAGTCCTGACCCATCGTCCCTTGGCCTTGCACAGTTTTAGTAGCCCCAACAGCGGCTTGTTCTTCTAATTGCTTTTGTCTGATCTCAAAAGGTAAGTCCTCAAGGAAATGGATATTACTGATTTTTCTGCCTTCCTAAGGAACGCCAAATGGCTGCTCCTCTATGGGTTCATGGACCATCTCTTTTTCCACATCAGTTTCTTCACCAAAGTCAGGGAACGAGAGAGAGTATTCTTTTGAGGTACACTTGGCCATGTGTTCCAACATGATCCTGGGCATATTTATGGGAAGCTTCTGTAAGAAGTGATCTAATATAATTGCGTTAACAATCTGCACCAAAGATTTCTTCTCCTAGCGAGGGACGACCATCTTAATGATGAAATGATGTATGATGGCGTCTGTCCTTATAAGAGCATGAGCTACCCTGTCTACTGTGTGAGGACATCTTCTTGTAAAATAACGATGAAATAATTGTGCCAGCCATTCTTTGTCTCCATCTCTCATAGAGTCCTTCCAGTAGTCTTGGAGGCTTGTTATTGCTATTTCCAACCTCTTCCATGTTAGAAGGCATCTTCTTGTAAACTAACGAAAAAATCTAGAGCGTTCCCGCTTCGTACCAATTGTTAGATCGAGTCGTTAGTAAGTCAATCAAGGACGTCATAGGGATGGCATCCTTGGGCAGCGGAGTAATTACAATATCAATAACACATGTGATGGAAAGTAAAGGTAAGGACGTAGATCTTATAGAAGAACCCCACTTCAACCAACTAGTCTAGTGGGTAAACCTCTACCTCCATGGAGAGTTTCTGAATGGATTCCTTACTTATATTATGAGAGTCCTGGTAGCAATTACACATGCAAAGTACAAACTTCTCTAAACTATAAGCATCCGTCCTTACATTTCACTAATGCACTCTCATTCAACCCTAGCTATTGTAGCCTAACTCAGTAATAAAAACTAAGGAACGCCAAACCTCACGAGTTCCCTACTCCTTAGGAAACTCAACACTCTAGCTGTAATCGGTTTGTTATATCTAGTGGACTTCTTCTTCTTCGATCGAGATCACACTCTTCTCAATTTTTTCTTGGTGTTCTTAATGTTCTTAGGAGAGAATATGCACAATAAGTCGCATCACTCATAATACACAAAGTTGTATTTATAGGCGATGTGGAATGGGTTCATCCTCAAACGCTTTTAACTTTCTAGTGCCCTCAAAGCTATCCTCAGGTAGCCTGTTGCTTTCCTAAGTTTATATAGTTACGAAAATCTTATCCTCTTCTTAGAGTCAACACTTCCTTTCGTTGGGAAGACTCCACGTGTCCATTGGGATGAGCTTGTCGAAAGAGACGTCTTGGCTTTATGCATTTTGTCTCTGACATCAGAAGCTTCTAAGGATTTCCACCACAGTTGTTGTGTTGTGTTGTGGCTTGACTTGGTTTGAATGTGAATAATTGAACTGAATTCTCTAAGCGCCAGTTTCCTTCTCATAGGGACGGCTTCCGTATTTCACAGGAAACACATTCTTGTTCATTTGATCATTGAATTCTGGGAGTCCCTAAGGTCTAGGGACTGCATTCACCTGTTGTCCTTTTCTCATTGAAGATCTTCCGTGGAAGCATTCTTGGGAGTAACACGTGGACAAACATTAGTTCATAAGGAGTTTGTCATTATCAAAACTAGGGACGAATATCATTGCTCCAGTCTTAATGACTGAGTGTCCTTAACGTTGTCCCAACATTTTACATGACTTAGGTTTCTGCCTTTTGTCTTTTCTTATGATTCCCACATTTTGAATGACTTGCTTAAGTTATTCATTTTTTTGTATGGCTTTCGCTTACATTAGTCACTTTTTTCATATGGCTGTCACAAGAGCCATTCATTTTTGTATAACCCTCGCTTGAGTCACAATCTTTCTAGCATCTTCTAGATCACTACGATCCGATCATTATAGGTCCAAAATGGAGTGATACAAAGCAAAGGCCCGCAATACAATTTTTGCCAATGCTTCGTTCGTGCAATGTATCTCAAGGATGATTTTGCCCTCCTAGAGTGGCTTGTTGTATTTGATGTAACACAATCGGATGTAGTTCGTCAAGTCACCTTTTCTATGCCTCTTCAACGGTTTTGAACAATGATAGTAACTTCCAAACAAAGTGTTACAACTTACAAGATAGCATGATTAAGTGCAATTTTATGGGTGGCTCGATTTTTTTCTCCCCCAACTCTTTCACACCAAGACTAGCCTCACTATCATGTATATTGATGAATTCTTTATACTTCAAGTGACTTCAGTGTGTTATATTTATGCCCCATAGAATTTCTTGTGAAAACACTAGTGAGAACACCTCAAGTTCTTATGCCTAAGCTTGTCGAATAAATTTGACCTTTTTGTTCAAGTTTATGTTAAAAATTACTCCTTCAATAGTTCCTTAGCCTATTGTTTCACCATTTTTGTGCATATTTCTAAACTAGGCATCAAAACTTGAATTTTAGTTTGTCATCTCACTAGCTTTCCAATGTCTCCTTGATCATATTAATTCAATAATCATAATCATCGCTTAGAGTGTTACCAGTTAGCCGTATTGGAATCACATTTGTGCCATAGTTTTGTTCATATAGGACTTCCGAGTATAATTTCTCCACCCTCACGTGTATTTTTGGATTTCATCTAATAAAATGGGACTTAGTTCATCAAGTCATCTTTCCAACCGTCCTTGGATTGCCTACAAGTGATGAACTCGACCATAGACAAAGTGTTACAAGGTTGCTAGGTCTAGTGTCAAATTTTATGAGTGGTTTGAGTTTTTTACTCAATAAGATATTATTGTAGAAATTCGGCAGACCAATATTAGCTAACTGAAAATGACAAAGGGGATCGACCTACGCATATGCGCGAATAAGTCTAGCACATAAGCTCGTGAGTTTCATCCTAAAACTCATTGATAATATGAGGAGTAAACTTAGGGTAGATATATTTGGAAAATTCTCTCCATTCCTAATGCATGATAATACTCTCATCAAAGGCTTCTTCAAGTAGTAACTAGCCTGACCTAGTCGGCAATTGACACATAATGGCCTTTGAGCCGACAACCTGTCGACGAGCCCAACAAGAGTCCTAGCTAAGATCGTGCAATCATGCCAAGCTAGCTAGTCTAATAATGGGATGGGGCATTTTGGTCTGACCCGAACAATCCAAGGACCTAAGACCGAAGCCCTAGCCCAAATCGTGTCATCATGGTGAGCTAGTCCAATAAAGGGTGGCCATTATATCTTGACTCAAACAATCTAACGACCTAAGATTGAACAAGATTTTATTATCATGTTGGCATTTTGGTGGACCGTTAATGATGAGAGGGATACCGTCTTACGCATATGCGTGAATAAGCCTAGCGTATAAGCTCACTGAGTTCCATTTAAAATCAATTAGTCAAAGGAGTAACTAAAAGTTATGTTGGTAACCAAAACCCAACCTATCACAAATCTAAAGTTGTGCACAAAAATATATTTAACATATAAGGTGTAGAATTACTCTTCCTCTTGTCAATCGGTTTAGGATGGAACCCCATCGGTCTAATGTTTGGATTTACCCACATGTCTAATATCAACTCACTGAAACATTATTGACACATATATAATAGGTTAATCATATCATATATCAATTTATGATATGAGATAATACTCTTAACAATTGTCTTCCTATACTTAACTATTGGAGTCAACTGTTAGACTTGGTTGAGTTATTTGCTTATGAACCTGTTTGAGCTATGCTTCTCTTGAACTTAGTTCAACACTTTAGTCTAAGCATGTTCAACTCCAATGGTATACTCTCTTTGGTCCAAAGTAGTTGTAGTTTTAATCATGCATATTTGTTCCAAATAAAGTTGTAGTTTCATATATTTTTAACAATAATTTCCAAATTTATCCCCACTTCTATTACTATCACTGCATGAGTTGCATCTTTTCATTTGCTAAAGTACTTTAACTAGTTTATTAACCATACCTTGCATAGTTGTACGGGGCACACTCGATAACGTTTTTTTGACGTATTATTCAATTGATAAAAGAATGCATAATAATATTATCAGAAACTAGATATTGACATCATCTTTTTTATACAATATCATGATAAGAATTTGTTAATCCAATATAATGATTTGATGTTAAAGAGCAAATTAATTTAAAATTATCATATACTATTTCGCTTAAATAAGTATCACATATAAAGTAATAACAAGTTATTTAAAATTATTTGTGATTAATTAAAAAATTCATATCTGATATGATATGAAATCCTAAGTAAAAATTGTATTTAAGGTGTATTTTTTTTTATGATTAAGAAGTACTTTTTATATGAAGATAGAAATCCCAAAACTAAGTTATTTTTGACTTAATTGCATAAATATTTTATAGATTGCCTTATATCCATAATAATACTTTTTAAAATAAACTAAATACTTTAATAGATATTGTAATATTATAGTTTATTTAATAATTATAGAGTAATAGATCAATACAATTTATATATTTTTATTATAACACAAATTAATTTTAAATATTTTGTAGATCTAATTGCTTAGTATATTATTTTGAATTAAACAATTTATATGTTTAAATATAATATTAAATGTTGTAATGCTTTCTTGAAATGGAAAAATTATAGATAAAGAACTCACTTTTTTCGTTATAAATAATTTTTGTTGAGACACTGCTAGGGACATTAGGTTCATTAGCAGTGGATCAACGATGTTCGTCCCTGGTTTTAATAATGACAAACTCATCATGAACTAATGGTTTTCCAAGAGCTATTCACATGGACGTTTTATAGTGAAAAGCACAACAAGTGAGTGACATCCCTATCCCTTAGGGACGTCCAAGAGTTCAACACCTATCATAAAAAATCAAATAAACGAAACGAGATAGGGAAGGCGTCCCTAGTGAGAAGGAAATTGGCGCTCAAAGAATTCAAAGTCAAGCGTTCAAAAGTTGTCAGCACAAACACATGAAGCCATGACGTCGCTTTTCACAAACAAAACCCAATACACATATGTCGCTTTCACCAAGAAAGCCAAAGCTGAATATTACGAGAAGACAAGGGTTCGTAAGTGTATAACGTTGTGAAAGCGACAGGCAGCATGAAGAGTCTATGAGGACGCCAAAAGGCTAAATCTATCCAAGGATAAATCACTAGAGTTTGCATGTAAATACATCTTTATGGATAGTATGCAAACTAACTTTCTTCACGCGAAAACACTCAAGAACACAAAGAGAGAGTCTAAGAGATCAAAGAAGAAGAAGAAGAAGAAGAAGAAGAAGAAGAAGAAGAAGAAGAAGAAGAAGTAGTCTAAGAAGAACAATCAAACCAAAAGCCCAAACCAGAGAAGGAGTACCCTGTAGAAAAGGAAACTCGAGTGTTGATGTCTCTCATTTTGGTGGTGTTTTAGTAGTTAATTTCTCTTGTAAATAAGTGTCTTTTGTTCCTTTCTTTTTTAGTTTTGTCCCTCTTTAGCTTAGATTCCGATTTTCCATGAGATTCGGAGACTATGCGAATTTGTTGTGTTTTGTAGGTAAATTGGCATGTTTTGAGGACGTTTGGAAGGAGTTTCTAAGGAGGAGCAAAGCTTGAGAGCAAAGGAGCGGAAGAGCCAAGCAAGGAACAAAGAGGAACTCAAGGAAAACCAAGAAGGGAAGAGGATCGAGGCCCAGAACGACGTGCCCAGCAAGTCGGGCCCGAGTTGGCGCTTTGGAGGGTCGGACCGAGGGTGGTGACGTCGGGCCCGAGGTACTCCGTGTCGGTCCAAGTCGGCAAAGTGAGGATTGGGCTCCAAGGCACATTATTGTGATCTACCACTTTTGCCCTTCTTCTATTTTTGGAAATCCTTGGTCCCTAATTAAAAGGAGAAGACAATTAGAGAGAGGGGAGGCTAATCCACACATCTAATCACTCTCAAAAGCTCAAGGAAGACTTGGAGAGCAAGGAGGAGGAAGGAAGAGGAGAAGAAGAGAGGAAATCGTTGGAGAGTAGGAGTCTAGGAGGAATTTGTGAGTTTGAACTTGTTTTGTTTGTGTTTAGTGGATTTGAGATTTGGATCTTATGAATTCCTTTGATTTGAATGCAATTTAGCTTTGACTTAAGTTGGATGATTGAGATTTGCTTGCTTTGTCTAT
Organism: Polygonum maritimum; assembly: GCA_963924305.1. Taxonomy (NCBI): domain Eukaryota; kingdom Viridiplantae; phylum Streptophyta; class Magnoliopsida; order Caryophyllales; family Polygonaceae; genus Polygonum; species Polygonum maritimum. Next base: position 28,632,294 of record OZ002730.1, read on the forward strand.
TGATTGCTTTTTACTCTTACTACATGGAGTAGATTCCATAGTCTTGGGCTATGGGGGAAACCCCTAGCTAGGATTGGGTGTGAACCCCCAATTCCATAGCCTTGAGTGCTTGATCTATGAATCATCTCTACATTGAGCTTCAATTCTCTTGTGAAAACAAGGGATCAAGGGCTTGTGGTTGGTAAGAGTAAGCGAAAGCGATCTCGAGCCCATCACTTGACCTTGCATCGAAGGGAAGGTGAAAACCCCCTATGGTCGATGTGTAGAGTGGAGGGATCGAAGGCAAACAACCTCGATCTCATAAGGATCAACACTTATTGGCTGAATTGGGGTGGAATTACCCAAGTCTAGTTAGGGAAGGAACCCAAAAACCCAAGACCGATCTACTATTTTGACAAGACCGAGTTACCCAAACCTCGGGCCCGACTTCCACAGTGTCGGTCCCGTGCCAACTCTCGTCGATCCTCCTCGGACCGAGGTGACCAAAGTCGGTCCCGAGGAGTTCCCTTTGATTTTCCTTGTTTTTGCCTTTCTTTTCCCCTTTTTAGTCTTTTTGGTACACTCAACGCACGAACTCCCGTGTGTTCGACACCCTACCCTTATACTACATCGGGGTTCGGTTTATAAATTTAAATTTTGACCCTCCAATCCGGAACCATCAGAATTTTGGCGCCATTGCTGGGGAGTTCTACTTGTTTGAGGTACCTCTTTTGTTGAGTCTTTGATTTTGTAGTGATTTGGGTGAGGGACTAGCCCAAACCCCTTGTTTATTTTGATTCGGTTTTGTTTGTCTCTTTGGTTATAGGTGTATGCGAGCTCGTTCCGTCCGAGGAACACTTGAGTTCGACTTTGTTAGTGATCCGGAGAGCATTATCAAGCAAGCTCGAAAGAAGAAGAGAATAGAGAACCAAGCATTACATGACGATGAGGTTGATAGGATGAGGGCCGACATGGCTCGTATGCAACTTGAGATGGCCAACCGGGATGCCGAAGCTAGGAGAGAGCGTGAGCAAAGGATGAGAATGGAGGCTCAAATCAACACCCAACCCCGGAATGCACGCCAATATATGCATCCGGAGTTGAAGGTGCCGGATCCGGCCATTGTCTTGCCGGAGGTTTCAAAGAACTTCGAGATCAAGACTCAATTCATCTCACTTATCAAGAGGGAGCAATTTCAAGGGAGACCGAATGAGTGCCCGATTGAGCATGTGAAGCAATTTAAGGATCTATGTGAGACCATCTCGACGGATGAGGAGACGCTAGAGTACGTGCTACTCAAGGCCTTCAAGTGGTCGTTGGGAGGCAAGGCATTGCATTGGTTGGAGAGCCAAGCACCTCGATCCATCACATCATGGAGGGCTCTCAACGAAGCATTTTTGATGAAGTTCTTTCCTCCGACAAAGACAACGGAGTTTAAAAGGAAGATAGCAAGTTTTCAACAAGGAGCCCATGAGCCACTCTTTGAGGCTTGGGATCGGTTCAAGGAAATGTTGAGGCAATGTCCAACGCATGGGCAACAACCTTATGTTCTTCAAGACATATTCTTCCAAGGAATAAACCCCGCCACCAAGGACAAGTTGAACCTTCACACCGATTGTGGGTTCATTGATTTGCCGCCAGAGCAAGCATGGGAGTTGCTCGACAAACTTTCCGACTACGAAGCCATGTACGGAGTGAGTCAAGTCAACAAGGAGGCAAGAGTCCAAGGAGATGGTACAAGGAGGCTCTACGACCCGAAGAATGAAGAGGTTGATAAGGATGTGAAGATTCAATTCCTTGAGGATGAGTTGAACAAGATGAGGAGGCAAATGAATCACCTCAAGCAAACCACAAGAGCATGTGAAGAATGTGGTTCTTTCAAGCATGGAGCTCAAGAGTGTCCCAATGAACGCCAAGTTCGCTTGGCCGAGCAAATCGAGGAGGCACACTATGTTCAAGAAACTATGGAGGAAGAGCCAACTTCAACAATGGAGGGAATGGAAGGTGGAACCAAGGCCAAGCCAATGGCTACAACAACAATTACAACCAAAACGAGCCAAGGGCCCAACCACCACCATACCGACTGACTCGGGCAAAGTCGTTGTTCCCTTATCAAAAATAAATCCCAAACATGCAAACAAAAGTATAGTAGGCAAGAAAGGGGTCGAACCCAAAGGAATCAGTTTTTATTCAGATTTTAGTGGTTTTCATGCAAGTAATCAAAAGGGGGGTTTTGAAGGTTGGTTTCAATCAAAGTTATCAAGCAGGGTTTATCCAATCAATTCCACTTTATTAATCCGTTGATCATGAATTCATCCACCTCTTTATATGCCTAGGTCAATTCCAATCCCAATCATTAGAAATCGCAAGTCCACGGTCCAAGCAATTCTATAACCCTAGGCAAGGACGCTTAACCTAGAATTAGCATAGAGCACAGGGATAATAGGAAATCAAATCATGCAATCAAGCTACGAGTCTCATGCACAACTTAACCATTGAATACTCTTCCCTAAACTAGTCCACGGTCCTAGAATAGAGTTGTTTCGAGAATAGGAAAGATGCATAGACAACAACCAATCCTAATTCAAACAATAGATCTAAGTCAATCAAACAAGTTGATCAGGCTCATAAAATCAAACATGGATCATGGGATGAAGCAAAAGAGTATCAATAAAGACCTAGGGATAAAGAGGTTACCAGAATTTCACAACTTCATAATAAAGCTTCCTTGATTGAATAAACTCCAGAGGAGAGTTAGTTCTCCATTACAAAGAAAACTCTAATCTTTATTTGAAAGACAATTGATTGACAAGAATTGGATCTCCTAAAAACCTAGAAAGGTTCCCCTTATATAGCCCCAAGGATCAACCTTTTCGGACTAAATAAGATAGGAAACCGAAAGATAAGAAAGGAAACAAGATAGAAACGGTGAAATCTCGTCAGCTTCAAGGTCGGCCACGCCCGCGACCGCGGCACCAGAACCGCGTCCGCGGCGTCCTCAAATCGTCAAATCCGGGTCAGCTTCTACCGCGACCGCGCCACAGACAGCGCGACCGCGGCCTTCATGGTCTTGGTTGGCTCGCTCCTTCACGCCACCGCGCCCGCGTCATAGACAACGCGACCGCGATATCCATGCAGCAGTGAATCTTCGTCTTTAAGCTCTTTAACTCTTGATTCTTCATACTTTGTGTCTTTGGTCTTCATATTACAATAACGCTCAAAACTAACCTAAACACTCTCAAAATAGCTCTAAAATACAAGAGTTATCCTATACAAAATAGAGCGAATCAAATTCCCGCATACTTAGATCTTGCTCGTCCTCGAGTAAGCTCAAAACAAATATAACAAGGTAGCATATCTAAGATCTCAGGAAATACAAGGGAAGATAAAAACACTCAACTCACAACCCGAACCCAAAAATATAGAGAGATCATGAGCATAAAACAATGAAGCTCAAACACACACCTCACAACAAGATATAACACTCAAGCTCCAAAAACATAAAAGAGAGCAACCTAGGATCTACCCAAATCTAACATGTAAGCCCCAAAGTCCCCAAGCAAGAATGATCCTAAACACTCGAATTTTACCGCTCAATTCTGCTTAGGCGCCCTTTCGGGTTTTCACCTAACCGCTCTTTTCATTTTTCTGTAGGTGCAAGTGCTCCATGAAAAGATATGGTGCAAGTCCCCAAGCAGGAAATACATGAAAAGATATCTTTTTTTTTTCTTTCTTTCTTTATTATGCAAAAAATATGGTGCAAGTGGTCCATGAAAAGAAGAAAATCAAAAATCTGAAGCAAATAGCTAACTAAGCTAATCTATGATAAGCGAATGCGAGTACTCCTTCCCCCATACTTAAATCCTTCATTGTCCTCAATGAAGCAAAGAGAAAGGATAGAAGCAAGGAGAAGGGTATATCAGAAGACTCACAAACGATGAAGAGAGGTGGAATGGAAGAACTCTTCATATGTGGTAGAACAAAGAAGCTGCGTACTTCCAATCGGATGGCTCACCGCGGGCGCGGCACTAGGGGCGCGGGCGCGGAATTGATGCAGAGAGAAAAGTCATCCATAGGTGGTCACCGCGGGCGCGGCTCATGAAGCGCGGGCGCGGATTTCGTGCAGGGACGATGTCTTGACTTTGTCTCGAAAAGTGTGATGTGTAAACAACCTTCGTATCTTGGCTCGTCTTCTTGGAAGATGGATCAATACTCGACTCGAACCGTGGAGAAGAGAACTCCCAGGGGAACAAAGCTCCCCCATACTTAGGCTTTTACACATAGCCAAAGAATGGAAAGTATAAGGGTGAATGAAAAGAAAAGATAGAAGATGGAAAGATAGAAGATGGAGAGGATGGTGTAGATAGATGAAAGATATAAAGGTAGAATGGGACCAAAAAGTCCTCTTTTTTTTTTCCTTCTTTTTTTTTCTTTTTTTTTTTACAAAAAAAAACGAGCTAAAACCGAGACGCAGTATGGTTGCCACGAACACGGGCTAGTACCTGTTCGTCGGGGCGCACTGGTGATCCACCGCGGGCGCGGACGCGGTTACACGCCAGGCGTGTCCTTTCGGACCTAGTACCTACATGTTAGCTAAAAATTCAAGCAAATCCTAAGCTAGGAATGGGAAAACAATCTAAACTAATCCTTGGGTTGCCTCCCAAGCAGCGCTTTTGTTTAACGTCATTGGCTCGACGTGGATACGATCAATACGGGTCCTCATCAACATCAATGCGGACCGTGTTGCCACCATGAGATATGGAAAGAGATCCATTGGCAACGTCGATGACCGTGTTGGCAGTTTTCATGAAAGGACGACCTAGTAAGAGAACCGGGTCGTACCGCCCTTCGCCTATCTCCATCACATAGAAATCTGCAGGAAAGATCAAACCCTGTACCTGCACTAGAACATCCTCAACTAACCCTTTCGGGCGCACATTAGAATGGTCAGCCAATTCGATGACAATATCTGATTCCTTCAAAGGACCAAGGCCTAACCTATCATACATGCAAGCTGGAAGAACATTAATGGAGCCACCTAAATCTAGCATAGCACGCTCAATTTTAGTTTCTCCAATAGTGACTCGGACGGTGAATCTTCTTGGGTCTGAGCATTTTTTAGGCAATTGCTTTTGGAGTAGGGAATTACAAGTCTCAATTTTGCTATCATGCGTTTTTTCAACTAGAGCTACCTTTTCAATCTTAGGACTAGTCCTATTCTTTCGTTTTATGGTGCATAGCTCTTTCATAAACTTAGCAAAACGAGGGACACTTTGGATAAGATTAAGGAGAGGAACATTTACCCGACAATTGGCGAAGGTCTCGAAGAGTTCATTGTCATGTGCCGGCTTCCTTGTGTCCTTGAGAGCATTGGGGAATGGAGGAGAAGGCTTGAAAGGATCCAATGGTGGAAGGGGTTGAGCCACATAACCATCGTCCTCGTCTGCTGCTGGAGCTTGGTTCCGTCTAGGAGAGCTCGGGCGAGGAGGCGAGTAATTCTTGAAAGCATAATCGAGTAGAGCCTCAAAATTTCTCTCGGCCTCCTTACCGCGGGCGCGGGTCGCTACGCCTCTCGTGGTCCATGGGCTCTGGTGGAATTTCGCGGGCGCGGAGGGAAGAGCGCGGGCGTGGAATTCCCACAGAAGCTTGGCCTTCTTGTGTTGTCGCCCCGGCGCGGTCGCGGCCATGGGAGCGCGGGCGCGTTTCGTCACCAGTGGGTGATTCGCGACTCGCCAGTGTTCTACCGCTCCTCAGATTCATGGCACTCACATTCTCCTTGTGATTGAGCGGTTGAGAGGGAAGTTTCCCGGAATCCTTAGACTCAAGCCTATTGATCATGGTGGCAAGTTGGCTCAGTTGAGTCTCAAGATTCTTTACAGCAGCTCTCGTCTCTTGATTCTCCTTCAAGAGGGCGGTAATAGCATCATTCTGAGACTGAGCAGGTGCTCTCGGGGCATAGTTATTGGACCGAAACTGTTGTTGCTGGCCTTGAGGAGCATATTGCTGCTGCTGTTGTGGTGGATCTTGCTGCTGCTGGTTGTTCCACCTTAGACGAGGATGGTTCGCCCACCCCGGATTGTAGGTGTTAGAGTAAGTATCATTCCGGGGCCGGGGCACACCATAGTTGCCAATAGCGTTGACCGACTCCTCGGTCTCTTGAATAGTAGGGAATTGATCTGTGTGGTGGCTCACATCATAGCAAAGACCGCAAGCGTTGACTTGCTGGGACGTCCTCTTCATGAGGAACTGCTTCATAAGATCCTTGAGCTCCCTTACTTCAGCATTCAGGGACTCATTCACCACATTAACAGACCTCACATTGGTTCTCGATTTTTGATTGCGGGCTTGTTCCGCCAAGATCTCAACTTTCTGAAAAGCTGCAGCGGGGGTCAAGTTCTCGTAACTACCCCCACAAGATGCATTTACGAGCCTCTTGTCATTGTCGCAGAGTCCCTCAATGATGTAGCAAATAAGATCCTTGGCTTGGTAGCCATGGTATGGGCAACTCGCGATGAGCCTCTTGTAGCGCTCATAATAGTCATAGAGGTTCTCGTCTTCCCCTTGCTCCAAACTGCTGAGTTGCTTCTTAATAGATGTTTGTTTGGAAGCGGGGAAGTACTTCTCAAGAAACGCCTTCTTCATGGCCGCCCAAGTAGTGATAGAACCCGGCACCAAATAAAGGAGCCAATCCTTGGCGGTGTCTTCAAGAGAGAAGGGAAAAGCCCGGAGCTTGATTTGATCCTCCGTCACATCAGTGGGCTTCATACTCACGCACACCGCGTGGAATTCAGTGAGATGCTTGTTCGGGTCCTCACCGCCCAACCCGTGAAATTTGGGCAAGTGGTGGATGAGGCCAGACTTGAGCTCGAACTTCACACCCTCCCCGAGTTCGGGGAATTGAACAGCGAGCTGCTGTTGTTGAAGATCAGGCGCCGTGAGTTGGCGAATAGTTTGTTCCGCCATGGCGTCTTCCGGTTCAGAATCAGAGAGAGAAAGAGATTCAAGAAGGTTGTAAGATGTAGAGGGTCTGGGGGCACTTCTTATCTTTCGAAGAGTCCTGTCAATTTCTGGATCAAAACGAACAGGAGAAGTATTAGTAGACCGGGTACGGACCATGTGTTAGGCCGGCACCCAAAGGATGGGTCTGCGCACGAACCGCGGGCGCGCCGAGGGGGCCGCGGGCGCGGTTTGAGCGCAGAACACGAAAACGCACACAATCAGAACAGGAAAAAGGATTCCCCGGCAACGGCGCCAAAATTTGACTCGGGCAAAGTCGTTGTTCCCTTATCAAAAATAAATCCCAAACATGCAAACAAAAGTATAGTAGGCAAGCAAGGGGTCAAACCCAAAGGAATCAGTTTTTATTCAGATTTTAGTGGTTTTCATGCAAGTAATCAAAAGGGGGGTTTTGAAGGTTGGTTTCAATCAAAGTTATCAAGCAGGGTTTATCCAATCAATTCCACTTTATTAATCCGTTGATCATGAATTCATCCACCTCTTTATATGCCTAGGTCAATTCCAATCCCAATCATTAGAAATCGCAAGTCCACGGTCCAAGCAATTCTATAACCCTAGGCAAGGACGCTTAACCTAGAATTAGCATAGAGCACAGGGATAATAGGAAATCAAATCATGCAATCAAGCTACGAGTCTCATGCACAACTTAACCATTGAATACTCTTCCCTAAACTAGTCCACGGTCCTAGAATAGAGTTGTTTTGAGAATAGGAAAGATGCATAGACAACAACCAATCCTAATTCAAACAATAGATCTAAGTCAATCAAACAAGTTGATCAGGCTCATAAAATCAAACATAGATCATGGGATGAAGCAAAAGAGTATCAATAAAGACCTAGGGATAAAGAGGTTACCAGAATTTCACAACTTCATAATAAAGCTTCCTTGATTGAATAAACTCCAGAGGAGAGTTAGTTCTACATTACAAAGAAAACTCTAATCTTTATTTGAAAGACAATTGATTGACAAGAATTGGATCTCCTAAAAACCTAGAAAGGTTCCCCTTATATAGCCCCAAGGATCAACCTTTTCGTACTAAATAAGATAGGAAACCGAAAGATAAGAAAGGAAACAAGATAGAAACGGTGAAATCTCGTCAGCTTCAAGGTCGGCCACGCCCGCGACCGCGGCACCAGAACCGCGCCCGCGGCGTCCTCAAATCGTCAACTCCGGGTCAGCTTCTACCGCGACCGCGCCACAGACAGCGCGACCGCGGCCTTCATGGTCTTGGTTGGCTCGCTCCTTCACGCCACCGCGCCCGCGTCATAGACAACGCGACCGCGATATCCATGCAGCAACGAATCTTCGTCTTTAAGCTCTTTAACTCTTGATTCTTCATACTTTGTGTCTTTGGTCTTCATATTACAATAACGCTCAAAACTAACCTAAACACTCTCAAAATAGTTCTAAAATACAAGAGTTATCCTATACAAAATAGAGCGAATCACGGACCTCCGGGTGTTGGATCGTAAGTCTGTTAGCGAAGGCGTCCTTAACTGGGTTAAGGGCGTCCTTATGTGCAGCGGAAATTAGACTTAACAGGAAACGCAATGAGATAATGGACACGATTATTTATAGAGGAACCCCACTAAGACCAACTAGTCTTATTGGTAAACCTCTACCTCCGCTTGGAGGATTTTCAATAGCAGTCCTTATCTTATTAAGAGAGAGTCCTTACAACTTAGGCGAGTCGTTACACTTCACTGAGCTAAGCGTCCGTCCTTAGCCTCACTAGTAACACTCCTTTCCACCTAACAATGTAACCTAACTCTCTTAGCTATAAGGAAGCTATCACACACGTCTCTCACGGTCCGTTGTGAGAGACAAACTATAACTCTAACTATTTTGTGGTTTGTTTTGGATTTGATGTGGTTGGACTTTCTTTCTCTTGCTTCAGGCTCACTTGATCTTCTTGATCTTCGTTCTTGTTCTTGAATGCTTTGGGAGAGCTTGAGAGAAAGTCTTCAAAGTCCACACCGCTATGCATACCCTTGGGGGGGTATTTATAGCGGAAGTGGTTCTTGTCCTCTAGCGTCCTCTGAGGATTTGCAGGATCCTTGATCTTCCATCAACGGTGCGATGAGCCTCTTAACGAAGTCAACTCTGTTGACGCTTGGGAAGCCTTCGCGTGGATAGGGGACCATTGCTGGGAAAGCGACATCTTTGGAATTGTCTACACGTGCCCAGACAAGGGAAGCTTCCTTTTGAGGACTGCGGCCGAGTATGATGTAATCATGTAGGGGCGGCCTTGATTTGAATTTGAACTTCGTCCGTATTTTGGCGCGCGTCCCTTCTTGATGAGGACGCCGTCCTATCTGCGCAGGGACTTCGCCAATTACGTTCAGATTTGGAAGTTCTGATGACGTGCGTCCCTACAGCTTAGGGACTGCTGTTCACTTGTTGTCCTTTTTGCTCATATGCGTCCTCTGGACTTACCTGAGATCAATACTTGGACAACTTGTTAAATACCTTTGAGTTTGTCATTATCAAAACAAGGGACGATCATTATTGGTTTAGATATTAATGACTGGCGTCCTTAATATCGTCCCAACAATTTCCCCCTTTTTGATGATGACAAACTCCTTTAAACAATATGCACAGAAGTAAGGCTTTTAGCATGAGAGACTACACTTTGATTTTCCTTTTAGCTTAGGTTGGTATGCAACACATTCTTTTAAGTGCGTCCTATCTTATTCTTAATTAGCGTCCTTTGGACTTGGCCGAAATTCCCCCTAAACACATGCTTTCTATGACAACTTAAACACGATCGCATCTCTGCAAAACTATACTTCCCCCTTTTGGCATCATCGAAAAGGAGAACAAGTTGAAAAACATGCACGCACAAGTCATAACTAAAGAAAGGAACGCTTAGACAAAATGGATAACAAACGTAATGAACTACATTCATAAGAAGAGTACGATCATTACACAGAAAAATTCCAAAAGGGGACATCGTCCCAAAGTCTTAAAAAAAACAAAAACAATAAACTATTTCAGGATAGAGAAGGGGAGAGTGATCATTTTCGGGGACGCTTGCCAAGGGCCTTGAGGTGTTGCTCCTGAAGATAGTTGTTCTGCGCAAGGAGCTCGTTGTTGCGTTCCAGAAGTTCTGTATGGGTATGGAGAGTGTCGTGAACCTGTTAGATTAGATCAATCATCATACACTGGTTCTCGATCATCATGCCCAGCAGATACGTCTCAGAGTGCTTCTCGGCCTCATCAGGGACGCTCATACCATCGAGCTCGTCCTCTTCTTCTGCAGCGTCCTCAACTGGCGTCCCAACTACTTGAAGATTTTCAGCTTCTGTATGACCTTCAACCCTTTTTGCAGCAGCAGCAGCGGCCTTAGCTTTTCTCTCGGCTTCCTTTTTCTTCTTGGCCAGCTGCCTCTTCACCGATGGGAGCGGCTCATCACACCTCAGTTTGCCAACTGGAGGGAGGGTGATTTGCCTGACGTCCCAGTGAATGCCGAAGGTCTGTTCTGATTTGGGGACGTAGAGGCCTTGCTGCTTCATGATCTGCTTAACCAAGCCAGGAAAGGGAAGCGAGTGTCGGCCTCCGGTGCACTTGCCCATGTGCTCCAAGATAACCCGCGGCAAATTGATGGGCTTGCGTTCCAAGAAGGCGTCCAGTAAGATACTATCAGTGATCTGGACTATCGACTTCTTTTCTTGGCGGGGGACGACCATGCGCACGATGAAATGATGCGCAAGGACGCCCGTCTTGGAGAGACAATGAGCGACCCTATCCTTAGCAACTGGCTGTCTCCCGTTGAAAATTCGGTTGAAGATCTCTTCCTGGGAGAAACGACCAAAATTCTTGTTGGGAAGGTTGTGCAGAGCATCTGGCGGAGAGGGACGTAGGCCTAGCATATTGCGGACGGTACCCTCAGCAATTGAGTACTCGTCCCCATCAATTTCGAACGACCCTTGAGGCTTCCCTTTTACTTCTGATATTTCGAACTTTGAGTAAAATCGGAGAACTTGTTCGGGGTCGACTTCCGCGGCCTCGGCGCCCAGGTGCGTCCATCCCTGGAACTCGAGCAGATTCAAAAACTCTTGGCGTTGGTTCTCTTCCAGAAATTGGGCGGTGAACAGGAGCGGCGACAGAATCTTCTTCAAGCGTTTCTGCTTACTGCTGTTGCTCACGATCACTTCATCACCGGCGTCTTCTTCATCGCCATCTCCCTCCTCGTCCTCAGGGCCCTCATCCTGGTGAGGAGCATCCTCTTCATCTGAGGCATCGTCCCCTTGCTCATGGGACTCTACCATCTCAGTGTCCTCAGTAGCGGACGCCTGTGCTGGAGGAGGCGCGTCCGCAGCTGGAGTCCTTGCCAAGGACTCTGTAGGGACAATTGAAGGAGGCGTCCCTTGGACTTGAGTGCTTTCCTCAGCAACCGGAGCAGGCGGTGGAGGAGGAGGAGTAGAAGCTTTAGAAGGAGAGGGAGAGGGAGTTCTTATTTTGGCTTTGGCGGCAGGGGCAGATGTGGGGCGGGGCGGAGCCACTGAAATGGGTTTGATTTTGAGAGGAGCTGGAGGGGGGGGAGGCGCCTTAGTTGGGGAGTCCTCTAGAGCAATAACAGTTGGAACAGCGTCCTTGGCCGGGACTTGTTCTTGAGGGGTTGCCCTTTGGACTGTTGGCATAGGTTTTGCCAAGTCCGCCTCTATTTCCGCGTTGAGCGGATCAGCTGTGGCTGCAGGAGCGGGAGTGACGTCCTCTACCCTTGGTGGAGGAGGAGGGAGTAGAGGGACTTCTTGTAGACTCTGTTGGATTGCCGCAGCAATGGCGTCCTTTTCTTCCTGCTCTTGCCTGGCCTTCTCTTCTTTTTCAATTTGGAGCTCGGAGAGGCGGATAGCGGCCATTTGATGCTCCGTGACGCCTTCCAGCTCAGCAGACGTCTTCAGTCTTCGCTTTGGGGCGGGAGGCGGGGAGGAAGGGACTGGTTTGGCTTGGGAGGAAGAGGGAGGGCCTTTTATCTGAAGAGGCTTGGAAGGGGGAGGGGAGGAGGTCCTCTTTCGCTTCTAGGATGGAACGGAGCCCGCGGGAGCCACGAGGAACTCCATAATGTCGGGAAGTAACTTAGCAAGTTCCTCCACGGTTCCGCCGAAGGAGTTGGAGATTATGCCAGGGCCCATGAAGGGTGGGTTGGTGTGATTGGTTTGTTTGAGGCGGGGTTGGACGTATGTGACCATGAAGTAGTGGAGGAGGCGTTGGACTTTGGGAGGGTGGTCATGAGCGGACACCCGTAGGCAAATGTTGGTGAGCGTCCGAGGCTCTTTTTCTAGCCAATCCTCAATTAGGGGGTCAAGAGATAGAGCCTTTTGCAGAGTGTGCTGGTTCTGGCTCGGGTTTAAACGGCTTCTCAAGAAATTGGAAGCGTTTTTGTGAGGGTTTGGATTGAGGGCGAGATGATTGGGATTTTTGTGGAGGAGGTTGGGAGCGTTGAGGCTGAGGAGGGGTGGTGGAGTGGCGGTGTTGGGTGGATTGAGAAGAGGAATGGTGGTGAGGGGGTTCTTGGCGGCCGGAAGGTCTGCCTCTCGAGTCGATTAATGACCGGCCTCTCACCGGAGGAGACCTCGAGGAGCTAGGGTTTTTCGCCACCGAAGAGGGAGATGGGTTTTTGGTTGCTCTGGTGTTGGCCATTTGAGAAGATGGTTTTTATAGATGAAGATTAGGGTTGAGAAGGTGATTTCGGGATGTGAGTTTGAAGATTTGGCAAGATCTTGAGATATTGCTAAATGTGTGTAAATAGCAGAGGAGCGAAGAAGGTTTTTCAGAGGATACAGGGGCGTATTTATAGGAAGAAGACGAAGAAGAACGGTCAAGGGTAATAGGGTATTTTCATATGGCTTCCTCCATCCGCAATCCCGCACGTGGCTTCCTTCTTTGCTAAGAAACACAGCTGTTTTGCACCCGTTACACATATCCCGAGATCTGCGTTCAACTTCTCCGAAACGGTTCAACTTCCCTCTTTCAACTTTCAAAACTTCACAACTGTAAAGGACTCTGTCTTGGCGTCCTTTAGGCACACAACACTGCATTACTCAGAACTGAACCACGGCGTCCCAAACACTGATGACAACCTCTGATTCTTAGAGCTTTGACCTGACATCCTTCAGACTTTCAATAAGCGTCCCATTGATCACTTAGAACCATTTGTGAAAATCAAGCAAGTACGTCCCGTAAAGATAAAACAAAGAACGCTCATAGGACGCGTTTGCAAGATTCTCGGCTTAGGTAAGCTTAGAGTTCCCATCATTTCGGCTTGTAATGAAGGTAGGGGGATTGGGGATACTCTTGAGATGAAAAGCGAAATGAATTTTGTTCAAAACATAAGCAAAACACATGTCTGAGACTAGCGACCTTTAAAGATGACTTTAAATGCATGACACACTTTAAAACAAGTTCTCAACAAAACATAGCCAATCATAGAGGGAATAATAGAACGGGACTTGATCATTTAAAAGTTATCATCCCTAAAACCAACCGGAGGTGCTCAAAGGGACGTCTATCAAGCGCTTTTGTGAAAATGTCGGCCACTTGGTCCTCAGTCCTAACATGATCCACTTTAATTAATCCAAGTTCAACATTATCACGAAGAAAGTGATGTCTTATGTGAATATGCTTCGTCCTAGAATGATGAACAAGATTCTTGGCAATACTTATAGCACTGGTGTTATCACAGAAGATAGGGACTGTGTTGATGAACGTACCATAATCTTCAAGTTGATACTTGATCCATAGGACTTGTGAGCAACACGAAGCAGCAACAACGTACTCAGCTTCCGAGGTTGAGAGTGCCACGGAGTTTTGCTTTTTGGATCCCCAAGACACAAGGCACGAGCCAAGAAATTGTGCCATGCCTGATGTGCTCTTCCTATCCACCACATGTCCAGCGTAGTCTGCGTCAGAGTACGCCACCAGGTTTAGGGACGTCCTTCTGGGATACCATAGGCATAAGTCATCCCGTCCTTTGAGGTATCTGAAGATTCGTTTGACCTCTTGCATGTGGGACTCCCTTGGATTTGCTTGGAAGTGAGCACACAGGCATACAACAAACATGATGTCGGGACGACTTGCCGTTAGGTATAGCAGGGACCCTATCATTCCTCTGTAGAGCTTTTGATCTACACTCTTCCCTTCTTCATCAGCATAAAGACGAGTGTTGGGAGAGATGGGAGTATCAATGGATTTTGAAGAGTTCATCCCATACTTCTCGAGCATTTCACGAATGTATTTCTGTTGGTGAATGCGCGTCCCATCTTTGAGTTGGGTGATTTGGAGTCCCAAGAAGAAGTTGAGTTCTCCTATGAGGGACATCTCAAACTCACTACCCATCAAGTTCTTGAATTCCTCTACAAGTCTCATGTTAGTGCTTCCAAAGACTATGTCATCGACATAGACTTGGACAATCAAAACATCTTTAAGGACTTTCTTTAAGAATAGTGTTTTATCAATGTTACCTCGTGTGTACCCGTTGGACAAGAGAAAGGACGCAAACCTATCGTACCATGCACGAGGGGCTTGCTTGAGTCCATAGAGTGCCTTGTCCAAGAAGTACACATGATCAGGGTGATCAGCGTCCTCAAATCCTGGAGGTTGAGCGACGTACACTTCTTCTTTAAGCTTGCCATTGAGGAAGGCTGTCTTGACATCCATTTGAAAGAGCTTGAACCCCTTGTGAGCAGCGTAGGCTATGAGGAGGCGAATAGCTTCAATTCTGGCGACAGGAGCGAAGGTCTCATCATAATCGATCCCTTCCTCTTGCCTATAGCCTTGAGCCACAAGCCTTGCTTTGTTCCTTGAAACGCGGCCACTTTCATCAAGCTTGTTTCTATAGACCCACCTCGTCCCTATTATGTTCTTGTTTTTCGGCCGAGGGATGAGGGTCCAAACTTTATTCATCTCAAATTGATTGAGTTCTTCTTGCATGGCTTGAATCCAATCAGCATCCTGAAGTGCTTCCTTTATGTTCTTAGGTTCAACTAAGGACACGAAGGCATTAAAAGCACAGAATGCTATGTTGGCGTTGAGGGACTGATTCACAGCTGATCTTGTTTGAACTCCTTTTGACATATCTGAGATGATTTGATCTGTGGAGTGAAGTCTTGAAAGGTTGGATCCCCTATGAGTAGCGTCTCTTGAAGGAGTACACCAAGGGTCCGTCCAATCAGACTCATCGGAGTCAAACCCGTCGTGTTCATCGATTGGCTTAGTGTGTTCCCCCTCAGCTGGAGCGTCCACACTGTGTCGTTCTCCTTGTTGACTTGATTCGCCGACCTCTACTTGGTTTAGCGACCAAGTTTGAGAAGGCTCTTGTTGTTCACTAGGGACTCCCATTGAAACCTCATCGCGAGACTCAGAGGCGTTCCTAGGAACGTAATATTTGTCGGAGGAGCTTCTTGGTTCTTCTTCATCATCTTCATCATCGTCTCTTGGAGAGGAGCGACGTTCCTTCTTACTTGGTTCTTTCTTGAGCGAAGCATTTTCTTTGAACACTACATGAATACTTTCTTCAAGCTTAAGAGTCCGTTTGTTAAAGACTCTATAGGCTTTACTTGTGAGAGAGTATCCAAGGAATATTCCTTCATCACTCCTAGCATCAAATTTGCCGATGTTGTCTTTGCCGTTGTTGTGAATGAAGCATTTACACCCAAAGACTTTGAGGTGTGAAATGTTTGGCTTTCTTCCATTTAGGAGCTCATAGGACGTCTTTTTGAGCAAAGGAAGAATCATAGCTCGATTGACGATGTAGGTTGCGGTGGCAACGGCTTCTGCCCAGAAGTGTTTGGGGACGCCGCTAGCCAAGAGCATCGTCCTTGCCATGTCTTCCAGCGTCCTATTCTTTCTTTCAACAACACCATTTTGTTGAGGAGTTCGCGGAGAAGAGAAGTTGTGGGATACTCCTTGTTGGTCACAGAAGTCAAGGAACTCTGAATTTTTGAACTCCGTTCCATGATCTGACCTTAGGGCTTTAAAGCTCGTCCCAAGTGCAACTTCTACTTGCTTGATGAAGATTTTGAACATCCCGAAAGCATCTGCTTTTGATACTAAGAAAAGAACCCAAGTGAATCTGGAAAAATCATCTACAATGACGTACATGTACCTTTTTCCACCGTAGCTTTGGGTTTGCATGGGTCCACACAGATCCATGTGAAGAAGTTCCAGAGGCTTCTTTGTGCTTACTTCATTCTTGGATTTGAAAGACGATCTTGTTTGCTTCCCTTTGATGCATGCTTCACATTGCTTAATTTGCTCAGGATCAATTCGGGGAAGTCCTCTTACAAGATCTTTTTGATGAAGCTTGAAGATTGTGCTAGGTCCCGCGTGTCCAAGACGTCGATGCCAGAGATCGGCGTCCACAGCAGAGACAGATAAACACAACTTGGATGCAGGCTTGAATCTTTGATTGAAGACGTAGACATTGTTTTCGCGAGTCCCTTTGAGAATGACTTGATTTGTTTTCTTGTTGATGACCAGGCACTCCTTAGAGTCAAATGTGACTAGGTTTTCACCTTGATCACATATTTGGGAGACACTAAGGAGATTAAAGCCTAGTCCTTCGACAAGACTGACTTTGGACGCACTGACGGATTGATTTAGCTTTGCGGTGCCCGTCCCTTTGATTTTTCCTTTGCCCTTGTTGCCAAACGAGACAGTTCCTCCCATGGCATTTGTTTGGATAGAAGTGAGATGGATCTGGCTTCCAGTCATATGATTTGAAGCGCCACTATCGATGATCCATGGGCTTCCTCTCACTTCCACCTGAAAAGAAGAGTTAGTTCTTTGCGACCCAGGCAAGGTGACCCCTACCTGGTTCGTTACATGGGAAAAACTTCTTCATAGGCAAATGATCATAAACATTCACATCATTTGATCTTTTAGCATGCGTCCTAGGAGATCGAGTTCTAGCATTCGGCACATTAACATGCGTCCTATAAGCAAATTTAGGCTTGGCATTCTCATACCCATTTCTAGCCTTCCTTCCACTTTCAAGATCCTGTTTCAGCTTGAGACACTCGTACTGGTAGTGACCATCTTTGCCACAATGCCAGCACGTCCTATAGTAGTTTCCAAGGTAGTACTTCTTGTTAGGACGTTGAATTCTATACTCTTTCATTTTCTCAGGGTCCACTAATTTAGATCCTTTTCCCTTAGCAATGTTCTTGTAAATTTTGTGACTGACAGAATTTGTGTAGTAGTCCTTTTGTCCTTTCTCACCACTCTCAAGAACTCTTATGCATTCTTCTAGGTTCCTTGTCTTTTCCCTCTCAAGTTCTAGTTCAGTTGTCTTGCTAGCCTCAAAGTCACTTGAGAGAGAGTTCTTTGATCCTGATTCATACCCTAGTCCTTTCCTGGCTGGAACAAAGACTATTGGATTCACAGTTTCAGTCATCGGACTCTTCCCTAGAACTTTGACCTCGTCCCTAAGACTTGCGTTTTCGAGCTTTAAGCACACAATCTGACTTTTAAGGGACTTGACTTCTTCCTGAGAGGACTCTAGTTGAAAAGACATGGTACTACAATTTTCACATTCCACAACAATATTCTCGGACTCAATTTCTTCAAAGCTTTGTTTCATGGCATAGCTCTCTTGCATGATTTGAGTTATTAATTTAATGAGCTTTGGTTTTGAACATTTTTCAAGAGAGTTTAGCATGGTTTCATGGGTTACCTCTTGCTCAGTTTCAGAGACGTCCTCTGGGGCGTCTTCCATAGCCATGTAAGCCACTTGATTTTCTGGCTCTTCATCACTTGAGTCAAGATCGTCCCATGCACCCTCAAATGCACCAACCAACGCCTTTTCCTTCATTTCCTTTGATGATAGTCCTGTGGTACATTTCTTGGCCATGTGTCCCTTTCTGTTGCATTTGTAGCATACTATCTCCTTCATTTCTGCATCTGTAGGCTTGCGAGTTTCCTTTTTGTAGGGCATCTTCATTCTTGGGACTTTGCTTCTTTTGTACAGTGCACAGAGAGTTTTGTGCAGCAAGGCTAACTCATCTTCCTCGGAAATTTGTTCTTCCGTCTTTCCTTTGCGTTCTATTGAAGCCTGAAGACGAAGATTCTCTTGGTGCTCTTGAGTTTTGGCTTCTAGCATTGAGTTCAACTCTCTTTGCCTTTGGTAGTATTGCTCATACTCTGGCGTCCTAGCCGCAAGAGTTAAGGCCAGGTCACTTGGGGAACTTTTTCCCATTTCTGCCAAATCTTGGTTTCTTCTTGCTTCGTACCCTTTGAGTTTTCCATAGATTTCCTCCATGGATAGTCCCTTGTTGGCCTGTTTTTCTTTGAACGTCATCCTATCGAAGTTCCATGGTCCCGTGAGTCCATCGATCAAGACTTGAACCTTCATCCTCTGAGTGATCTCAGTTTCTTTGACACCCAAGTTTTTCAACTTAGTTAGAAGGGCCTCAAAGCGGAAGGAGTAGTCGGTGATGGTCTCATTTGTGAACATCCTGAATTTGTAGAAGTCCCTTTTAGCTTCCAGCTGGACGTCTTCTTTCATCTCAGGCGTCCCAACGTGATACTTCTCCAGGGCTTCCCATTGAAGCTTAGCAGTTGGGAGATTGCTCACACGGGTGGCGTCCCTTTCACAGAGGGACGTCTGTAAGAAACAGATGGCCTTTGCATTTGCTTCCATAAGCTTGAACTCCTCAGGACCCCAATCTGCCTCCTTGTCCTTCTTAGCAGCGGGGACTTCGAGGTCGCCGTTCTTTATCACCAGCCAGCATTGGTAGTTTTGACTACGCACGAAGCATTCGAACCTTGTCTTCCATCGATTGAAGTTGCCGTCCGTCAGGCGAGGTGGTTTCGCACTTGAGATACCTATAGGTTCCATGTCCATGTTTCCTGCAACTCAAACTTAATCTAGAGCGCCTGCTCTGATACCAATTGTTGGATCGTAAGTCTGTTAGCGAAGGCGTCCTTAACTGGGATAAGGGCGTCCTTATGTGCAGCGGAAATTAGACTTAACAGGAAACGCAATGAGATAATGGACACGAGTATTTATAGAGGAACCCCACTAAGACCAACTAGTCTTATGGGTAAACCTCTACCTCCACTTGGAGGATTTTCAATAGCAGTCCTTATCTTATTAAGAGAGAGTCCTTACAACTTAGGCGAGTCGTTACACTTCACTGAGCTAAGCGTCCATCCTTAGCCTCACTAGTAACACTCCTTTCCACCTAACAATGTAACCTAACTCTCTTAGCTATAAGGAAGCTATCACACACGTCTCTCACGGTCCGTTGTAAGAGACAAACTACAACTCTAACTATTTTGTAGTTTGTTTTGGATTTGATGTGGTTGGACTTTCTTTCTCTTGCTTCAAGCTCACTTGATCTTCTTGATCTTCGTTCTTGTTCTTGAATGCTTTGGGAGAGCTTGAGAGAAAGTCTTCAAAGTCCACACCGCTATGCATACCCTTGGGGGGGTATTTATAGCGGAAGTGGTTCTTGTCCTCTAGCGTCCTCTGAGGATTTGCAGGATCCTTGATCTTCCATCAACGTTCCGATGAGCCTCTTAAGGAAGTCAACTCTGTTGACGCTTGGGAAGCCTCCGCGTGGATAGGGGACCATTGTTGGGAAAGCGACATCTTTGGAATTGTCTACACGTGCCCAGACAAGGGAAGCTTCATTCTGAGGACTGCGGCCGAGTATGATGTAATCATGTAGGGGCGGCCTTGATTTGAATTTGAACTTCGTCCGTATTTTGGCGCGCGTCCCTTCTTGATGAGGACGCCGTCCTATCTGCGCAGGGACTTCGCCAATTACGTTCAGATTTGGAAGTTCTGATGACCTGTGTCCCTACAACTTAGGGACTGCCGTTCACTTGTTGTCCTTTTTGCTCATGTGCATCCTCTGGACTTACCTGAGATCAATACTTGGACAACTTGTTAAATACCTTTGAGTTTGTCATTATCAAAACAAGGGACGATCATTATTGGTTTAGATATTAATGACTGGCGTCCTTAATATCGTCCCAACACCGGGGTTCTATGAGCAAACTCCACAATGGGCACAAGACTTGAAGAATCAATTCACCAATGTGGAGAGAAGAGTTGATGAGATGAGCACCCAATTCAAGGAGTTTGGTGTATAGAGAAGACAAGTGGACAACCAATTTGTTCACATGGCGAATCAACTTCCGAGAGAGGAAGGGAGACTCCCAGGCCGACCCGAGGAGAATCCCCGTGCCCCACAACAACAAAATGAAGTCAGAGCCATAGGTTTGAGGAGTGGTCGGAGTTTGCCCGAGCCACAAGTGCCAAGGACAAGAGAAGAGAGTCGGACCGAGTTGCCCAGTAACTCGGGCCCGACGTGCCAAGAAGTCGAGCCAGAAGACGGAGAAAGTCCCCTGATCAAGACCGAGGAGGAGCGAAACTCGGGCCCGACATGCCCTGTAGTCGGACCGACGTCCCCAGTTCTGCCCTGCCCTAAGAACGAGGTCCCGCACATCGGTCCCGATGTCGAACCCACGTCGATCCAAGCTGAGAATGTTGAGAGTGATCCAAGTCGGTCCAAGGAAGTGGATTCAACCAAGAAACAAGGTGGCACAACTCTTCCTTACCCATTGAAGAAGCCCAAGGAAGTTGTGGAGGGCAAGTTTAAGAGGTTCTTGAAGCTCTTGCAAGGTTTGAACATCACCATACCGTTCACCGACGCTCTAAGTGAGATGCCATCATATGAAAAGTTCTTGAAGGAAATTTCGAGCAAGAAGAGGTCGATTGTGGAGATGCAAGACGAGGTGAAAATCTTGGAGCTACCTCAGAAATTGGGTGATTCCGGAAGATTTGCAATAACCATGGGGATTGGATCCCAAAACTTCAAGGCTCTTTTTGATTTAGGAGCAAGCATATCGGTTATGCCCATGAGCATATGGAGGAGGGCTAACCTTGGTGATATGGAACCGGTTGACATGACTCTTACTATGGCCGATGGTTCATCTACAAAGGCCACGGGAATCTTAGATGACGTCCCGGTTAGAGTTGGGAGGTATTTTGTCCCCGACGATTTCGTGATCCTTGATATGAAAGAAGGCCCTTTGATACCCATTATTCTTAGAAGGCCGTTTCTAGCCACGGCGGGTGCCAAATTTGATGTAACAAATGGAAAGGTGACTTTTGAGATTGGCGAAGATAAGGTGGAGTTCCACTTCAACAAAGCTCTAAATGAACCAGATGCTTTGGCGATCTTGAAATTGGAGGAAAGTGCCAAGCGTAAAACAGAGGAAGTGGAAGCCACAAGAGAGGAAGAAGCACCTTTGAGGAGCCATGATATGGTCAATGCTCAAGTTCAAGAGAGAGAGTTGCTAGATCCATTTGAGCACCATGAGGAGTCAAGAGGTGATGATAGTTCGAAAGGCCAAGAAGAGTATCCTTCTTCGTATCCTTTTGATGTGGGAGACTCTTATATTTGTTTAAGTGACTTGAAAGAGGATCTAGAGGATAGTTACATATGTTTGAGTGATTTGAAAGAGGATTTGAGCTATAATGTCATTGAGTCTCCTAGAAATTCTCTAGATGTTTGTGATGTAGGGAATGAAGATCAAGTTGAGAAGGAGCAAGAGGTGCAAACCTACACTTTGGAGGAGAAAGGTGAAGGAGAATTTGGAGGCCACGCCTATATCAACCACAAGTGGTGGTTTTATGGCTATGAAGGGCGTGGAGATGGACATGACTACGGTGATCAATTCACCATTTTTCATCCACCGTGAAGGTCGAGGTTAGAAGTCAAGCTAGTGACTTAAAAGAAGCGCTCCTCGGGAGGCAACCCGAGCTTAGTAGGTTTATTTTCGTAGTTTTTAGTTTAGTTTTCTTGTCGTAGCTTAGATTCTTTCTAATCTCTCCTTAGCTTGTGTTTTGTGGAATTGTGTGTTATGTGAGCTTCATTATTGAGTGTAGTAGTGGTGAAAATAATAAAAGGACTTGTGGGTAAAGAATTGGCAAGAAGAGGGAATTTTAGGAAGCCAAACCAAGCCGGATCGAGGTACCCAGTACCTCGGGCCCGACGTAGGTGACGTCGGTCCGACTTAGCCGGTCAACCTTGGTCTTGATTTTGAGGAAATGCCCATTATACCCCTCTGACCTAAACTTTGTCTCTTTCCCATTTAAAGTCTTCTTTCCCACACCTACCTCCCATCACCTTCATAACCACCTTCCCAAAATACCAAGCTCACCTCCAAAAAAACCCCCAAATCGGTCTCCCATCTCCATCACACTCGATCCCCTAGCAAAACTCACAACAATCTCGATCCAACACCCTAGCCATCCCCAACATCGATCCCAAAGGCAAAAGATCCCAACAAGTCCCATTGTTCTTCATCCCTCTCCTAGATCTAGGTGGAGAATTTGAGTTCTAAGGAGTTTGAGTGCTAGCAAGTCTTTATCTCTTCAAATTTGGTATGTGAACTCAATCTCTACTTAATTCCTTGTGAATCTCATGCTTTTATTGTTTGAATTGAGATTTGCCATGATTGAATGAGTCTAGATCTTGAGCATCCATGGTGTCTTGCATGAATAGTGGAATTTGTTCTTAATTGTTGATTATGCATGTTAGAACCTACTTGGAACTTCGATTGATGAAGAGAAATGGTTGATTTTGGATTTTAGGAGCATGATAGAGTGATTTTGGGTGAATTAGGTTGAGAAGTCGAATTTAGGCTCGGACCGAGATACTCAGATCTCGGGTCCGACGTTGTAGAGTCGGTCCAAGACTCGGACCGAGGTTGAGCACCTCGGGCCCGACGTCTTGTGTTGGACGGTCCTAGTGCTATTTGGCTTTCTCTTGTGTGGGCTTTAGGATTAATGAGCTTGATTGTTGGTTAAGGCTTGTTTATCATGATATATCTTCTAGCTTGACCATTGTTGTGTGATCCTTTGTTCATACATGTTTGATTTTGTGAGTTAGGTGACTAGAGGACAAGTATGGGGTCATTCTTGTGTGATAAGTTGTTAGTTGTGGAAGCATGTGATCTTGTTGAGGTTGTATAGATCTTATCTTGTAGTTCTTTGCTTTGAATGTGTGTAGGTACCATGACAACCCGAGCATCTTCTTCACGCATGGAGAGAACATCAAAGAAGTCTAAGAAGTCCACTACTACAATTCAAGCCTATTGGGGCGGTTTATGGTGGCGGTTTATCAAAGATGGCGGTTTTGCTGGCGGTTATTGATATTCGGGCGGTTTGTGGTGGCGGTTTAGGCTATGGAGGCGGTTTAAGCTGCGGTTTCAAATTTTTCCATCTATGGCGACGGTTTTTAAGTCCTACTGGGGCGGTTTTGGGGTATTATATGTTTCACGCGCTTGAAAAATATACTACTTGGTGCGGGAAGCTAAAAATTGGGCGCTCTTTAATTTATTTGCCCAAAAATTAGGCGCCTTGTTCAACTCTTCTTTTCCAAACCTAGGGTTCTCCCTTTCGTCCGTGTTCACATCCTTCTTCCTTCGTTCTTTTTCCTCTTGCTCTTTCTCACCAGCCCACACCGCCGGCCGTCTTCTGCCCTCCTCGACCGCTCTCTCCCGGAACCCCAACGACGACCTCCCACAGCCTGACAACCCGAACCCCGAATTCCAGATCTGGGTAAAGCCTCACCGGACCTCCACTCCGCTGTTCTTCTTCCTCCCGATCTGCAGATCGACCGACCTCTTCCACCGCCAAGTCGCCCGTCCTGGCTTCCTACCCTACGTCGACCCGCTGCCTTCGGCTACCAAGGTTCGGAAGCCTAAGTTGCCCGGCCATTTTCGTATGTGCTCTGCTACCAAGGTTCCCCACCTTCTTCCTCCTCCTCCTGTAATTCCGATTTCAAATTGTTTGTTTTCGGTGTATTGGTGTCTCAATTTGATTTGTGTTTTTGATCCTGTTATTTGGACTGCTCTCTTGCATCGATTGCGGGCAATTGTTCGGACAACAATCTGTTCAGGGCCACACTCAATGCATATCCAAAGCGGTTAGTACCTAATTAAGCTCGAGTCGTTGTTCCCTTTGCTGAGTTCAGTTTCTACTCATTGTTGACAAATGGATAGTTGTGACGAAGTGTTTGGAAGTATAAGCTTGTACCGATTCTGATTTTGCATGAACTGTTGTCATGTTCAAAATATTGGGGGTTAGGGTTTCTGAGACTTGTGATCACTGAAGGTCAATGTCATAATCTTTCTTTGGATAGATGTTTTGGGGTTTCTATATGAACCCATCGTATAGATGTAACATTAACAACTACTCCGTAGCATATTTAAGTTCTGAATGCAATTGAATGAACAATTTGAAATGGATTTTGATTAGATTGGTCCTCTCAGGAAAAGTATGGACCAAAGCAATACAATTTGAGAGGTCTTGGTTCAATGGCCAGCAAGTTCGCATCACTTTTTAAGCAATTCAACGAGAGGTCGATGATGAACTCGTTGGGATCTTCGCTCCAACAGTGGAGGGGCATTCGGGTGAAGGTGTTGAATGGGAACCTGGACCAGGCCCTTTCCCTGATGCAGAGGAAGATGCAATCTAGCGGAATCGAGCGCTTGATTAAGCAGGACGTCACTCACTACATCAAGAACTCCGAGAAACGAGTGCTCGCTCAAAAGGCCCTCTATCGCAAGCTTCAGTCCTAAGATCTCGCTCGCAAGCTCAAGTCTATCCTCATCAAGAAAGTCAGGTACACAATTTTGGTCCAAGGCATTTGAATTGGTTGCTGATTGAAAATTTTATTGTCTTTGGAGTAGTACATATATATATAGGCTGATTTTTAGCTGTGATGGTGCTTTGCATCACAAGTATTGAGTCACAGAAATGAGTCTCAAGTTTGCTAGGATTTAATGAGGAAGAGGATGACACTTGATTTATAGCATCAATGTTTAGTGCAATATCTGAACTCTTGTGTGTGTGCCGGCTCTTGATTTTAAATGTTCCGATCGAATTGTTTTGTTGTTGTAGTTGTATGCTCTCTGTAGGTTGGAATGATTCATGTATGTATGTATGTATGTATGCAATGGCAACTCAGATTGGGGTGTGACACTCTATTGCTGTAAACTTGACATCCTTAGTCTTAATTTATCTGTTGTTCTATCTAATCCTTGATAATGAGCAAGTATAGTCAGAAGAACATGTTGCTTGCTCTTTTAAATTTATAGGACTTTGTTGTGAGGTAGTCTACTTCTTATAGATATAGGTTTTTGAGCTTGTCCCTAAGGATTTGTTGGCAGAGTATTCTGATATGATATATGTGGTAATGTTGGCTTCTATTTGTCTTGATTCTTGGTTTGGATCTAAGCCTGTGTAATTTTCATTGAATGGTACCTCTTACAAGCTGTAAAACATGGTTTGCTGGTATTGAAATTATTCCATTTGGCATTATCTACTAGTTCAATATTCTTTCTTATTATCCATTTTTCAGTTACACTAATGATGGCAAACTAGGCTCCAATATATTGAAATCTCTCTTCTAAAAGCATTTAATGCCATGATTGTGAAATTCCCTCTAGTTTCTGGCCATTAATTGAGGGCGAGCAACTGTTCAGTTTGACTTATTGGATGGTTTATTTTCCAGATCAGGTTAAATGAGCTTTTGCACAATGATGAAAATTGTGCATTGAAGCACAGGTT
Organism: Polygonum maritimum; assembly: GCA_963924305.1. Lineage (NCBI taxonomy): Eukaryota > Viridiplantae > Streptophyta > Magnoliopsida > Caryophyllales > Polygonaceae > Polygonum > Polygonum maritimum. The sequence continues at coordinate 28,657,883 of OZ002730.1, forward strand.
TATGATAATCCAAATTATGTAGAAGCGAATTTAGTATCTTTATTTCCTATGCATATCTTAGCAGCTTAACAATTTCTATTCTCTCAATTTGTTTTTGTGGCTCTTCTTTTAGGAAATTTCAAGACAATTATGTTCAGAGCATCATCTTATGTATTCAAAAATGGTAATTGGCACTATATTTCTCATGACTATCCATGCCTGGAGTTGAATTTTGTTATATTTCAGGCTCATAATGAGAAAGTTTCTTGTACATTTCTGCTGCAGGTGTATTTGGTTAGCTCGATCCCATGACAACTGTCAGTTCATGGTTGCGATGCTACGGTAACCTCATGTATTTGGTTAGCTCCCAATGCTCTACTGAGCATGATAAAAATTTTAGATAATTAATTTCTGTTTCTTTTTGTCTATGTGCTCCCTACCAGAGAGTGTGGCTTGGCACATAAAACAATAGTGTTTGTGCTGGATGAGTTTGATCTATTTACTCAGGTGAGGACCTCTTACTATCTACTTACTGTATGAGTTGGTAGTTTTTGGCACATTCCAATTTTTTCGTTACTGTCAAATTGTTTGAACTTGCCTTTCTTGTTTTTTTTTTCCCTTATATTGTTTTCAAAGAGGACTGGCATGACAAAATTGGCATTTTGATTCTTAAGTGTGCACAATGGATATGATGTTTATGTTTATTTCTTTTTATTATTTGTAGGGGAAACAAAGATTACTTTATAGCATCTTAGATGCATTGCAGTCTGTGACATCACAAGCTGTTGTGATTGGCATAAGCTGTCGGCTAGTAAGTCTTCTTCTGATTTCACTGTAGTTAGTAATTAATGATTCATTATGGACTGTGAGTCTGTGACTGGCTTTGTTATGTATAATTATGATGATCTGACAAGCAATGATATACTCAGATGCCTAAATGGCTAACAATGTATGGCAAAACATCCAACACTAATCACTTCAACCTGAAAAGTTGGTAAGGGAAAAAGAACTTTGAAATTTTGCGTTGTAAATGATGCAGGACGCTGACCAGCTCTTGGAAAAAAGAGTGAGATCTCGTTTTTTCACACAAGAAACTGTTGTTCTCTCCTCCTGCAAAAGAAGACTTGCCAGGGTATCTTGTTGTCACTTTAGATAGTATTGTTATTTCTCATTGGCATATGGAGCTTATGTATATTGAGATTCTGGTGCTCTATTGGCTTTGTAGATTACTTGAGCATATATTGATTTTTTTGGCTGCACATTTTGTGAAAAGTAGTACATGTACTTGCTGGAAAACAAGTTTATGTAATGATGGTTTAATATTAATGGAAATGGCATCTTTGTTATCATTGGGATTTTTGTTTGTGTGTATGTATTAAAAATAATTTCATATGAATATTTAATTTAATAGGAGGATATATATACAAAATTATAGTATGCCAATTTGACTATAATCAAACCGCCACAAATGAGCTTTAAAGCGCTGCAATATCTAAGCTCAACTGCCGCAATATCCAAGAAAATCCACTACCATTGATCCAAAACCGCCACATTATCCAATTAAAACCGCCGCCCTTGTTTACAAACCGCCACAATAAGTCTAATTAAGCGCTGCAATAGTTCAGATTAAAACCGCCTTCTTAGATCATACAGTGGAGGTTTTTAACACTATCGCGGCGATTTTATGTTACCAATGAAAACCGCCGCCATAAGTTACAAAACCGCCTCCTTAGGCCTTTAACGGCGTTTTTACGTTTTCTGGCAGCGCTTTTGACCGCCACTATAGGCTTTAATTGTAGTAGTGGTCAAAGAAAGTGCAAAGGATGGATGATGTGCAATTTGAGGATGATGATGTGGCTCAAAGCTATGAGTGATACATGGGTCTAGCTCACCACACTAGGTGGCTAGATTGGGAAGCTATAAGGAAGATGAGCATGAACATGGCGCTCAACCGTTGGTACTCTCATATTGGGCTAGATGTGATGCTAAGGTGGGACAACACTCACTATCCCGCCTTAACGTCGGAGTTTATGGCCACCTTCAAGTGCACGTATGAAGGAGTTGAGAGTGAGGGCATGATCTCCTTCCAATTGGGTAACGAGCTGCAAGAGGCCTCTCTTAGGAATTTGGCGGTCTACCTTGGATTTCCTTTTCCGAGAGACGAAGCTTTTGTGGACAATGAGAAGGTGAATTACCTTTGGCGGTATGTAGCGGGAAGGAGCGAGATGAAGAAAGGAGCCTCAACCAATGAGATAGCAAGTCCCCTCTTCCGAGTCATGATCCGAGCTTTGGGATGTGCCATCTTTGCTAGGCACGAGCTGATGTCGTGCTTCTTAGTTGATTTTCTAGGTAGTTTTCTAGCTTCTTTTGCACGCTTTCCCTTTGTGTTTGTGTGTTTTGCATAAGGTTCCGACTCTCTTTTGAGAGTTGGAGTCGTTTGTGTGTTGTTTCGTGTTGTGTAGGTATTTGGAGCCTTTTGGAGAAGTTTTCATGCATTTTAGGAGTTTTCTAGGAACCGTTAGTTTTCGAGAGTCAAAGTGTCAAGAACCAAGATCCAAGTTGCAACCAAAAGAGCCGCAAAGAAGTACAAGGAACTCAAGGAATTCAAGGAGCAAAAGGGAAGAAACTCCGAGTAAAAGCCCAACCAATTGAAGCAAGAACGAAGCCAAACGAAGAAAACCCCACATCCTGGTGAAGGTCGGCGCCGACCCCCATATGGTCGGCCGCGACCACTCTCAGCACCCGAAGAAAATTCGTGTGCTGCAAGTAACGCTTTTGGGCGGGATTTTTGAAACCCGAAAAAGCAGGCGGCTGTGGCAGTGCTGTGGCAGAGATGTGACAGTGGAGGAAGCTTCCCTCCCTTGCTTTTGTGGGCTGCTACAAAACCCATTTTGTCTCCCCTTCTAATCAGCTTTTCCAAGAGGGAAAAGGCTCAAAGGTGAAAGGGGAGAGAGAGAGGAGAGTGGGCTGAGGAAGAAGAAGGAGGAAGAAGGAGAAGTTGAGTTTGAAGAAGAAGCAAGCGACGGTAGAGAAGAAGAGTGTGAGTGTGAGAGAGAAGTGGTTTGTAAGGAGAGAGAGGAGAGAAGAAGGCTTGTGTTGGTTGTGTTCTAGGAAGAAGACAACAATGGTGTTTGAAGAAACTTGTGGGTTTGCTTGAATTTGTAAGTTTGGATCTTTGATTTATTGAAGTTGTTTGTTTGTGATGATGTTTTCCTCTTCTTTAGTGTTGTTGGTGTGTTCGATTATGTGTGAGTAGTTAGCTTGCTAGGGTTGGGGTGAAACCCACCATGAAAGTGCATTTGAGACCTTGATTGTTTGGATCCATGCTTAGCTTGAAATCTCTGTCCATAAATCCCTCCTGTGTGCTTAAAACCCTTGACGAAATTTAGGGAATGTCCTTGTTTGCAAGCTAATCGAAAGATTATCTTGTGAATTTGGGGCAAACCGGGGTAGGACGAAAGTTAGAGCCCTAGAAAACAAGTTGGATTGCATGTTAATTTCTTTATGAAAGTCGAGATTTTAATGTGTTCTTTTGTGACGAAAGTCACCCATGAGATTATGAGTTGAGTTGGTCTTGTATCATTGTTCGAATGCATGCTCGTGGTGTGGTGAATCCCCACCCCTAGTTGTTTTCCCCCGTTTTCCGAAACCAATCTTCGGGCCCAGAAAAGGTCGGCCCCGACCTGCAACTGGTCGGCCGCGACCCCTTTCAGTAGGTGATTTTAGTGTGTTTTAAGTTCTGTTTTTGGTCGGCCACGACCTCCCTAGGGTCAGCTCCGACCTCTTCCTGAGACGTGTGTTTTGTGTTTGTTTGCCCAATTTGCTTTGTTTTGTTTCGTTTTGCTTTCGTAGTTTGATTGCTAGACTATAGATCTACTAACTCCCGTGGACGCTCCTGACTTCGCTATACTCAGCGGGGTCTTGACAAATTTATTTGTTCGAGATTCGCATCGCGACAAATTGTCGCCGTTGCCGGGGAGTTAGTTTAGTTTCCAAGTCTAGCTTTCTTTTGGGTGAGGGACTAGCCCGAACCCCTATTTTGTTACTAATTCGTTTCTTTAGTGCTTTGTACGCAGGTGTATGCCCTCTAGTTCACGAAGGGTGATTGACCATTTCCCCTTTGATCCCGAAATAGAGAGAACCCTTCGTCGAAGACTAAGAGAACGAAAAGCAATGGCCGACGCCGAGGCTCTTGCTCATCAAATGGCTGAACTTCGCGCTCAAATGGAGCGCATGCAACTGGAGCGTGATGCTCAAGCCGCAGCTGCGCGGCAAGAAAGAGAGGAGGCCGCCCGCCTCCGAGAACAACTTGATGCTATTCCGAGGAACGCTAAGCAATACATGCATCCTGAGCTTAGAGTTCCCGAGTCCGCTATTGTGCTCCCGGCGATTGAGCGTGCTTTCGAGATCAAATCTCACTTCATCACTCTCATCAAAAGATCTCAATATGAAGGCAAGCCCACCGAATGCCCCATGGAGCACATCAAGAACTTCACCGATCTTTGTGACACTATCGCCGCCGATGGTGTCTCACTTGAGTATGTTCTCCTCAAGGCGTTCAAGTGGTCTTTATGTGGGAAAGCTCTTCATTGGCTCGAAAGTTTGCCCGCTAGGTCTATCACTACATGGAAGGCTTTGCACGACTTGTTCATGACGAAGTTCTTTCCACCGGCCAAAACCACCGAGCTAAGGAAGTGTTAGACAAAAATTGTTAAAAGAAAACAACCATGCATAAACACATTTCATTTAATTTTTTTTTTATAAGTTCGACCCTTAACTATATATCTCTACAACTTCTAATAATAATATAGACACAATTAGTCATATTTTTTATAATTCGGGCTGCACCCAAAATTTGATGGGTTGCCTACGTATCTCTTTAAAGAGAATCAAGCCTTACGTAGTTCAGAGTTCGATTTTAAAATTTTGCGACTGGACTTGATATTTTTTTTTATTTGTATCAAGTTTCCTACGTACCCTCTAGAGGGATCAAGTCATCGTAGTTCGGGGTGTTGGATTTTTGATTTGAGATTTAGCGACTGTACTCGATATTTGGCATCGAGCTACCTACGTAGCCTTTTATAGGCGTCAAGTCTTCACGTAGTTCTACCATTTTGGAAAATGAAATTTGATTTGGAGTATGCGACTGAATTCGAGGTTAATTTGAACTTGATCTCGAATTTCCTACGTATCCGTTCGAGACGGAATCAAGCCTACGTAGTTCTTTCATTTCGACATAAAAATTTGGAGTATGGGGCCGAAATTCAAGGCTGATTGAGTTTGATCTCGAATTTCCTACGTATCCGTTTGAGACGGAATCAAGCCCACGTAGTTCTTTAAGAGAGATCTTGTTCGGTCTCATAATCTAGCGTTAGACAAAACATGTGATTTTTTAGCATGAAGTTGCATGATGCATTTACGTACGTACACATGCATGTACATTATGCTTGACTTGAAATCTGTATTGCTATGCTGATCATAAAGACCTATATTGTAACATTTACCCACTATATAGTGAGTCATGGGTCACTATATAGTGATCTGTATTGCTAGGCTGATCATTCCTCTTCTTGTATGATCACAGATCACTTGCGTAAGAACGGCGGATCGTCGCCTCTGCTTTGGCTTCTCGTGTGCAAGTTAAGTGATATCTTGCTTTGATTAGTGATATCATTTATTTATAGATTCACTAATATTAGCATATGTGACGCGATCTCCTTTGGCTTTATCTTTGCCTTGGATATTATTGTCAGGACTCTAACACCACCAATTTATGTATTAATTAGTGGGAAGACAATGCTTTAGGACACTACCAATTTGTATGCTTAAGTAATGGTAGACTTGGATTTGTAAATGACGTGCCTTTGAATGGATTGATCTTCCGATGAAGGGTCGTCTTGGCTCAAGCAATCACGTAAGACAAGTATGATCGATTGCCTCAAGAGCTACTACCTAGCTAGCAAGCCTTTATGTCTTTTGTACTTCGACTAGTGTTAAGTAACATTAACACATCTAGCTTGTACGTTGAGCTTGATGATTTATATGAGCTTTAGAGTATGAAATTGCCATCTCATCACCATTTTTCTACACAGACTTAAAGGCAAAGTGACCAGACTACTCTAGCATATGAGTCTATTTTCTTCCCTCGAAATTTCAAGAATAATTACACTTTTTTTTGTAATTGTGTGTAGTCGTCCTGTCCAAGAAACAAGTCGTTCCACAATAAAAACACTTTGTTTCGATTTATCGATACCAACTGTTTTAACAAGAGGAACGCTTTGTTTCGAAGAATTTCTCAAGAAACATCCCGCCTCTCAAAAAAGGCGTTTTGTATCTAATTGTCCTTTGACGAAACATCCCGTCTCTAAAAAGAGACGTTTTGTATCGATTGATTTTTGACGAAACATCCCGTCTCTAAAAGAGACGTTTTGTATCGATTTTTTTTTTTTTTTAATTTTTGAAACATCCCGTTTCTAGATAGGCATGCTTTGTTTTGTTTGGTCTCGATTTACAAAACCTCTCGTTTCTAAAAAGAAACGTTTGGTATCGTTAAATCTCGACCTACGATACATCGTGTACCCAACACGAAACTGTTTGTTTCGATTACGTTTTGCCAACACGTCATCTCGTATCGACCATCATGCTTTGAATCACACCTTCCATATACCTCTCACGAGCTTTGGAGGTTGTATCGTGACTATTCGATCAGGGCCTGTTTTTGTGTGGTGTTTGGCACCTTTCAAATCCTCCCTGACTACCCTTGTAGTCTGCTTGTAGTAGCGGAAGTGTTGTGCTCAACTCACTACGGGGGTTTGTAGTGTTGAAACTAAAAGCTTCAAACCCTCCATATTTATCTTATCTGAGGGCATGAAAGAACCCAAAACATCTAGTTACATATAAAAGAAAATCAACAAGGTTAAGAGTAATACCTTTGCCTTGATCGATCACAAACAATCGAGTTAGACCTTCTGGTATATAATACTCTTTGCTTTATTAGCTTTCTCCTTGTTTTGTTTTCTCTTGGTGCATGTTTTGTTCTTTCTTTTTTAATTGCCTCCTCCCTTTTTTTCCATCACCAGTATACGTGTGTATATATAATGGAGACAGACCTCATGCTTCTCTCCCATTTTCAACGTGCAAGAGGAAATTAATATCCATTAAAGGTATTGATTTGGGGACGTTACACCAGCTTGAATTCGGGAGAAGTCAAATGCAATTAGGCCTTTATTACCTCTTCCAATTAACCGTCCCACTCCTTTAAGTTTTGTAAGTTTTGTCAGAGCGTAGTACTTGGGGCCCAAGCTTCTATGGTTTTTTGTGCCTCCATGTATACGTAACATCGCCAGTGTAAAAAGGGGCCTTCATACATGTGATTAATTAGTAGTCATCACACTAATCAATCGGCCTCTTAGTATAGCTTGAACAATTTACTATAAAAAGGCTTTTATGCACATATTTTAGCCCGTGTCAATGGAGCCCAAAATAACATATACGGAGTAGAAACTATATACCGTATACATGAGATCCAAGTATAATTTTTTAATCTCATAATTTTTTTCATTCAACAGTTGCCCCCGAACTTTGTACGTGTGAATCATAATGAACGCGTTCAAAGTTCGTCTTCTCTTTCAATGAATCAAAGTTTGAGTAAGGCTAAAGTGATGTACACCTCATAACTCTAATGGGATTTTTCATCTAATCAAAGCAAAGATGATACGAGTGAGTTCGCAAGACTTTATATCAAACTCATGAGAATATAGTCACCAAGGTTTTGCCTGAGGCTATACAAGTAGCATGTATGGGTATGTAGAAAATTTGAAAGAGGAATTTGTTTTGATATTTGGTTTTGACTTTGAGGCTTATGGTCATGTTTTGGGCTGGCCATTGGTCATATTTGAAAATTCGTGCCAAGGGTTCGGTTTACTACCTTTGTGGTATATCATTATACCCATAATATATGTGATTTAGGGGCTTTTAATGACTGCATGCATTTCATTAATGCAAGCCATTAGGTTTTTGGACTTGATGTTTTGTAAAGGCCGTGTTCTTGAAAGAGACCTTTTATTTTGTGGGAAGAGAAGAAAGAGCTTGGGACTTTTTTTTTTTTTTTTAAATATTTCCTTTGAACGATTCTTGTGGCTGCATCTAACAATTTGATTAACTAGATTGCCTACGTACCCCCTTGGTGAGGGATCAAGCCATCGTAGTTCATCCTAAACCAGTTCGGTTCAGTTTTTTTTTTACACCTTTTGATTCACATCACCGAGACAACTTGAACCCACCTTCTAGGAAGGGTTGCTCAAATTATTTCGACTTTCATTTGCGAAAAGTGTTTAAATTTTGATTTCATTTTTTTTTGTGGTGGCTGCATCTAGCATTTAAGTTAGCTAGATTGCCTACGTACCCCCTTTTTGAGGGATCAAGCCTTCGTAGTTCATTGTTTGACCATCCAAGACTACGCAAAGAACTTCTTTACGAATTTTCCATTCACGCAAGCATAAACCACTTCGCCTTCTTCATTTGAGAGTTCATAGGCGCCTTTAGGAAAGATCTTAGTGATGACATATGGACCTTCCCATTTCGGTTCAAATTTTCCTTGCGACTTTCGATTAATGACAATTGGCCTCCTTATTGTAAGAACCAAGTCACCAACCATAAATGAACGGAACTTGACTCGCTTATTAAATGCCCCTGCAACTTGGGCTTGATAGATCTCGAGTCTTTGTTGAATCGCTAGTCTATGCTCATCCATTGCTTCAAGCTCTGCTAAGCGGATTTTAGCGTTTTCGTCTGGATTTGTCAATTGAACTGCAACTCTTAGAGAAGGCAACTGTACCTCAAGGGGTAACACAGCTTCGGACCCAAAGACCAGATTATAGGGTGTACATCCAGTTGATGTTCGGACCGTTGTACGATATGCCCAAAGAGCCTCGGGTAAACGATCGTGCCAGTCTCTTTTCGATTTTGACACCATCTTCTTAAGGATTTTTGTTAACACTTTATTAAATGCCTCAGCTTGGCCATTTGATGAGGGGTTATAGCTTGATGAGAAACTGTGTTTGAACCCAAACTTTGCAGCCAACCTCACCAACATTTGATTTTTAAAGTAAAGGGCATTGTCTGATATAATTTTTGAAGGAACTCCATATCTGTAAATTAACTGAGTCCTTATGAAATTTGCGACTTCTTTTGCCCCTACTTTCTTCAAAGGCAAAACTTCAGCCCATTTAGAGAAATAGTTTGTTGCGGCCAAAATGTACTGATGACCACGAGATGAAGATGGATTAATTGGTCCAACTACATCGAGACCCCATGCGTTGAATGGCCATGATAAAGTAGTTGGGTGAAGAAGCTGTGGAGGTTGGTGGATAAAATCTGAATGAATCTGACAAGCATGACAAGCTTTTGCAAATTCCATAGCATCTTTCACCATAGTGGGCCAATAGTAGCCTAGTCGCTTGACTTGATCGGCTAATTTCGGACCAGCTTGATGTGCTCCACAGACCCCAGCATGAGTTTCAGCTAGGATATATTTAGCTTCTTCTTTGGACAAGCATCTGAGCAACACTCCTTCAAAAGCTCTTCGATACAGTGTATCAACTTCTAGTGAGAACCTCGGCGCTCGTCTTTTGACATCTACTCTTCTTTTGGGATCCTCAGGTAAGATCCCATGCTTTAAGTATTCCAAAATAGGTTGGCGCCAATCACTGCTTTGGTCAACTTCATAGACTGAAACCACCCTAACCTCTTCAACTGGAGTAATACGCTCCATGGCAGGTGTAAGCAAGTGGTGTTCTCCAATTGTTATTTGAATCTCCCTTTCATTTGGAAGTGTGAGAGATGCAGCTAATTTGGCCAGTGTATCTGCCTTAGAATTTTCAGATCTTGAGACATGTTCGACCTCAATTTGATAGAACTGACTCAAAAGATGTTTTGCCCTTTGATGTAAAGGGATCAAACCTGAATTTCGCACCTCGTATTGCCCATTTATTTGTTTGACAATCAATTGAGAATCACCAAACACTTTTAAGGGATCAAGACGCATTTCTAACGCAATTTCCAGGCCAATGATCAAGGCCTCGTACTCAGCCAGATTATTTGTGCAACTCTCCAATAAGGAGAAGGAATATGGCACTAACCCACCAGAAGGAGTGATAAACACAACTCCAACTCCGGCTGCATCTTTTCTTGCTGCACCATCAAAATATAGCCGCCATGGTTTCTCCTCAACTGTAAAGACCTCCTCATTAGGAAAATCATCGGGCAATTCCTCATTGTCGGGAGTTGGATGAGCGGCTAAAAAGTCAGCCAAGGCTTGCCCCTTCACTGCTTTTTGTGAGACAAATTTGATGTCGAACGGGGCTAAAAGCATGGCCCATTTAGCTAACCTTCCAGACAGCACGGTCTTTGATAAGATGAACCTTAGAGGATCAGCCTTAGAGACCAATGTTATTTGATGAGACAGAAGGTAGTGTCTTAGCTTTTGAATGGCAAAAATCAAGGCCAAACAAACTTTTTCCATGGCGGAGTAATTGTGTTCAGCCCCCACCAGTGTTCGACTGATGTAATATAGGGCAATTTCCTTTCCATCATCATTATTCTGAGCCAACATAGCCCCTAAAGACCGCTCAAGAGATGCAGTATAGAGGATAAGAGGCCTTCCTTGCACTGGTGCCATTAACACTGGTGGATTTGTCAAGTATGTTTTAATGCTTTCAAGTGCATCTTGACATGCTCGATCCCAAATGAATGGAGTTTCCTTTTTCATCAGCCTTAGAAAAGGTTGACACCTCCCTGTCAGATTGGATATGAAGCGACGGATGTAGGCGAGCTTGCCTTGTAGACCCCGAAGCTCACGAAGATTTCTTGGAGGAGGCATTTCCATGATAGCCTTAATTTTATCAGGGTCGATTTCAATTCCTCTATATCGTACAATGAAACCAAGAAATTTCCCTGATGTAACACCAAATGCACATTTAAGGGGATTCATTTTGAGTTGATGCTCACGCAACCTCTCAAATATTTTACGAAGATCATTTGGGTGATCCTCTCTTTCTTTTGTTTTGACTACCAAGTCGTCTACATAGCACTCGACGGTGTTGTGGAGAAGGTCATGGAATATCACTGTCATCGCCCTTTGATATGTTGCCCCAGCATTTTTCAAGCCGAAAGGCATAACTGTGTAGCAAAAGGTACCCAAGGGTGTTCGAAAAGCAGAGAACTCCTCATCCTTTGAGTCCATTTTGATTTGATTATAACCAGAAAACCCGTCCATAAAAGACAAGGCCTTGAATCCAGTAGTGGCATCAACCAACAATTCGGTGATTGGAAGTGGGAATTCGTCTTTAGGGCATGCTTCATTTAAATCCCTAAAGTCCACACATATCCTTAGCTTGCCATTTTTCTTTCTAACTGGAACAATGTTGGCTAACCATACTGGGTATTGAACCTCTCGAATGAAACCTGCCTCTATGAGCTTGTTGATCTCACTCTTGATTTGAACCATCAACTCCGGGCGAAAACGCCTTTGGGCTTGTTTGACTGGCTTCTTTTCCTCAATGATATCCAATTTGTGAACGGCTATTTTTCGATCCAAACCGGGCATGTCTTGGTATCCCCATGCAAATACATCTTTGAATTCTTCAAGTAATTGCTTATATGACACCACCTCTTCATTCGTTAGTAGTGTACTAACGAAAACCGGCTTAGGGTCATCGAGGGTACCAAGGTTGATCTCTTGAAGATCGTCCACTGTAGGTTGCCCACCATCTTCTAATTCTTGTGGAGCAGGTTGGACCGTGTTGAGGAAATTTGAGGGATCATCCTCGTCATTTGACTCTTGAGAGGAGCTTGCCACATTCGAGAAAGTCACTACATTGACTTCTCCAATTTCAAAGTCATCTATTTCTTGGTCAGAATCTCCAACCCGTTTTTCCTTATTGACCTTCCACTTTTTGGCATTTTTTACACGGACCTTCTTGACCTTTTGTTTGTCGATCCTTTCAAGCCGTTGGAACACAGATGGTCGAGATGTCTCATTAATCGATTTTGTATCGAGTCTTTGAAAAATAGACACTCGGGGAGTGACTACCTCTTCCTTGGAGAATAACTCTTGTTCCATTGGTGTCAACGTCATAGGCTCTACAACACTTACTGTCAAAAGTTCTCCCTCTAGAGAAACTTGTAAGTTGTCGAGAACCTCCTTGTTGAGATGCTTTCGTTGAGCTTTACCTTTGGAGAAAGGTTTCAATATTTTCACCTTTTCTTGAGGATTCTTTTGAAATTTGGAAGATTCGTTGGAAGGATTTGATGCTCCTTCCCACGTCACAACTCTCTTGCTTTCACTCCCGTTTTCTTTAAGAACTTTATGGATAACCAAAGAATCCTTTGGTAAGGATTGATTGATTTTACGAAGAGGGCAAGTGTAGCTAGTCATTAGAGACTGCATAGCTTTATCAATTGAGGTCATGGGTTTTTGCCCAACCTTTCTCTTGTCTTTTGGTGTATACCTAAACAAGATTTTGGGTTGAACCTCTTTTCTTTCCTCAAGAGAGATGCCTGATGCTTGAGCAACTCCGGGAATTTCTTCATTCTTTTTAATATCCTTGGAGCCATCACCTCCTTTCATGGATGTTGAGGCGGAAAAGCTAACTGATTTGTAAAACTTGGCATCAGCATAGTTCACATCTTCTCCATGGAAAGGGTTTGGATCTCCTTTGATGGTCCTTTCATTGCCATCATCATCAGTATATTTCAAACACTGATGAAGTGTAGACACAATTGACTTGCTTGAATGAAGCCAAGGCCGTCCTAGCAAAGCATTGTAGGAAGTGTTAGCATCTATCACATGGAATAAGGCATCCTTGTATAGATCATCCATCATTACTTTCAAGGCAATAGTTCCCATGGCTTTTTGCCCCACTTGGTTAAAGCCTTGTATTGTGAGCAATGTGGGAGACAAATGAGAGGTTGTCAGCCCTATTGCTTTCAGGGATTTTAACGGTAGAAGATTTATCGCTGACCCACAATCTAAGAGAATACGGTTAACAGTTGTATCTCCGATGGTGCCTGTAACGTATAATGGCCTATTATGATAGTCACCCCCTAATTGAAGGTCATCATCTGAAAAGGTGATGGCGGCCATACACGAAGCACATTGCATTTGCGGGGACAGAGAAACATCATCGACCTCAATTGGATCTACTTGATCTTTGTAATCTTCGGGATCCATGAGTGCTTGAATCAATGCCCTCCGTAGGTCTTTGGACATTTGAAGTGCATCATAGACACTCAAACCCGCTGGAATGCGCTTGAGGTGACTAATGACATCATATCGCACCTTCTCTTTATAAGGAGCTTCTCGCATTGCCATGGGAACCCTTGGAGGAAAATCTCTTTTCGGCCCACCTTTGCCATCCTTCTCCTTTTGTTGTGGTATAGGAGCTTGATTATTGTCATGCTCTTCAAAATTTGTCACAACTGGAGTTTTACTTGAATCTTTTTCCACCCCTTTTCTTTTTGCTTGTGAGGGAAGCAATTGGCGACCTGAACGAAGAGAAATGTCATCGACTTCTTCATAATCCGCCTCTTCGTCGACACTAGAGACCATGCAACATTGCACGACCTCCTCTCCCCAAAACATATCATTATCATCATCCTCATTCTGGGAATCATCCTCTAGAAAATCTTTTGGGATGAATTCTTTCAATGTGATAGGAAATCGTCGAGGTTGCACATACTCTTCTTCGAAGTCTGATTCAAGTTTCTTTCCTTTCTTACTCCTCTTTTTCTTCTTTTTGTCTTTCTTGCTCTTTTTTTTGTTAGATCCCCTCCCAATCATTCTAAAACCTGGAGGTTTGGATGTTTGAGCGAAAGATTTTCGAGGACGATTTTGTTTTGTGGACATTTGCCACTCAAAAGCACTATCACTTCTTCTTCATCCTCGGAGAAGAAATTCTCGAAATTAGAACATGTCACGATCTCATAAAGGGTTGGTTGACTCGGCCCACACCTTGGCATGTCAGGGTATGCCCACGCAATATGAACATCGTTATCTACTCGAAATTCAACAGGTATTGCCATTGGAGGCAACAAAACTGTAGGCACATCTTCATATTGTGAGCCATTTACGGGTGAAGGTAACGCGTCAGCGATCTCCACCATTGAGATCATATTGGATGAAGCAGATGAGCCTTTTGACTTTGCTCCCTCAACCTCTATTTCTCCTTTGTTGATCATACCCTCGATTATATCTTTCAAGACATAACAATCCTCAATGGTATGACCAAGAAGGCGATGGTATGGACAATAACTTGGATCGTCTGTCATTCCCACTTGGTTGGGTCTTTTTGGCTCAGGTAGTGTTAGAGCCTTAGCGGACAAGAGTTCATCAAATATCCCTTGAACATCCTCATCGTCGAAAGGATGTTTCTTTTGCTTCCTCTCTTGAAGAGTGGGCCTTTTAGTGGGCTCCTTAGATTTACCCTTATCTTGGGTTTTGGAATTACCCTCCTTGGAGGATTTCCCACTTGTTTTGATGAATGTCGTCATGGACTCGCTTTTCTTTTGTAGCCTCTTACTATCATCCTTTCGACTCTCATTCATTTGAGGCCGACTAGTAGTTGCTTTTCGTCGAGCAAGTTGGCGCTCAACATTAGAAGCCTTAGACACTAAAGCATCAAATGATAGCGGTTCGGCACTACCAACATGCACTGCTAGCTCAGGAAGTAGATTATTTGTGCACATTTGTACACATGCTAGCTCACTTAACTTCTCGGGGCATTGCAATCTCAAGCTTCTCCATCTTGCAATGAAGTCGTTAGCAATTTCATTTGGCTTTTGATGAGTGTTCGCAAGGTCCATGATAGAGACCTTCGGTTTTGTGCTAACGAATTGAGCAAGGAATGCCCTTTGCAACTCGTCCCATGTTTTAATAGATCCTGGTTGAAGTTGCGTATACCAGGTGAATGCAGATCCTTTTAGGGATTGGACAAACTGGCGTAGAAGCAAGGCATCGCTCAAAGCTGTTTCCCCACATGCTGAATAAAAGTGAGCAAGGTGCTCATGGGGTGAACCATGAATCCCACCAAACTTGTCAAAGGTGGGCCTTTGATATCCTGGGGGAAAAGGCACAACGTCAAAATGTGCAGGATATGGCTTTTTGTAGCCAATTACAGGTGGGTTGGGCCACTTGAAATTCTTTGATGCTTTGAGCAATCATCTCACGAATATCTTGAGGTGACATGCCCACGGCACCGTTCAGGTTTGAAGTACCACTTGGGTCCCCCTCTTCATTTGTTCGCACTTGCTCGTTTCTACTCTCTTGTTGATGACTCGCAATTTGAGCTGAGAGAGCAGCAATTTGAGCGTCTTTTTCTTCCATCCTTCTTTGCATTTCTTGGAGTTGTTCCTCAATGCTAGAAGCACCAGTCATCATTACTGGCATATCACCCACTTCTTTCGAATTGGAAGAACTTTCTTGACTCCTTTCTTCAAATACAGATGGAAAATCATTTTCTTTGAAAGGAGAATTGACATCCCCATATAATGGAGATCCCATGGATTCGCCAGTGACACTTTTCTCATTAGGCGATGAGGGCGAGGGTGGAGTAGGCGGCCGAGAAGCCACTTCGGCATACAACATTGCTTTCGCCCTTGACCTTGTAATGGAGCCTGTATAGGATTGGGATGCGGCCTTTTGAGGTATTGAAGCACTTGAAGTAGAAGAAGCGCTACCCTTTGAAGGGACGTGAGAGTCTTTCTTAGCCCCTTGGTCCTTCTTCGGCGGAGGTGGCTTCACAACCCTTACCTTTGAGGCCTTGGATTGGACCTTTCCTTCATCTTTCTCCATATAAGAGGTCATATTGACTTGTTCTATTGGATCAAGATTGATAGGGATAGACCCAATCAGAATTTGCCTCGGGACATGAACCTGAGGAGTGGTTTTTGGCCTTGTCGGCGCTATGATACCACGGGCCGCCTCTCTTAGGGTGGCCTTGGCTAACTCCAAAGCTGGAGACGGAGCAAGCTTGGCCAAAGGATTCACTTTGTAGTCGTTCTTGGAGCCATTCTTGCGACCTCTCCTTCTTCGAGATCTCTTTGTTTTTTTGCTCGTTGAAGCAGCTTGGATAGGTGCTCCAAGAGGAAACCTCGTTGTGGTCTTAATGACTTGAACGGTTGGTCCTCCAAAGAACCTATTCCCCATAGGCCGCTCGCCTTGGTGTCGAGGGTGAGATCCACGCACCTTGGACTCCCCCTTGGAACTTGCCCCCTCTCCTAAGTGTTGAAGGGGCTCATAGTGATTCTCCAAGGGGATCTCTGTGGTGATCGCCTCTCGATCTACATTGAAAACCACCTTAAAGTTTCTTTGGCGGACAAAACGCATGCCCCTGACGAGGAAGGTGGCTGGTAGTTGGTTGAATCTCACGGTTGCTCTTGGTGCCATTTTTCCTTGCAACAAAAGAGACTTAATGTGAGTATCTATATTAATAATAAAAATTACAAAGAAAGAAAAGGGTCCCACCGGGCGTGCCAAAAATATGTTAGACAAAAATTGTTAAAAGAAAACAACCATGCATAAACACATTTCATTTAATTTTTTTTTTATTAGTTCGACCCTTAACTATATATCTCTACAACTTCTAATAATAATATAGACACAATTAGTCATATTTTTTATAATTCGGGCTGCACCCAAAATTTGATGGGTTGCCTACGTATCTCTTTAAAGAGAATCAAGCCTTACGTAGTTCAGAGTTCGATTTTAAAATTTTGCGACTGGACTTGATATTTTTTTTTATTTGTATCAAGTTTCCTACGTACCCTCTAGAGGGATCAAGTCATCGTAGTTCGGGGTGTTGGATTTTTGATTTGAGATTTAGCGACTGTACTCGATATTTGGCATCGAGCTACCTACGTAGCCTTTTATAGGCGTCAAGTCTTCACGTAGTTCTACCATTTTGGAAAATGAAATTTGATTTGGAGTATGCGACTGAATTCGAGGTTAATTTGAACTTGATCTCGAATTTCCTACGTATCCGTTCGAGACGGAATCAAGCCTACGTAGTTCTTTCATTTCGACATAAAAATTTGGAGTATGGGGCCGAATTCAAGGCTGATTGAGTTTGATCTCGAATTTCCTACGTATCCGTTTGAGACGGAATCAAGCCCACGTAGTTCTTTAAGAGAGATCTTGTTCGGTCTCATAATCTAGCGTTAGACAAAACATGTGATTTTTTAGCATGAAGTTGCATGATGCATTTACGTACGTACACATGCATGTACATTATGCTTGACTTGAAATCTGTATTGCTATGCTGATCATAAAGACCTATATTGTAACATTTACCCACTATATAGTGAGTCATGGGTCACTATATAGTGATCTGTATTGCTAGGCTGATCATTCCTCTTCTTGTATGATCACAGATCACTTGCGTAAGAACGGCGGATCGTCGCCTCTGCTTTGGCTTCTCGTGTGCAAGTTAAGTGATATCTTGCTTTGATTAGTGATATCATTTATTTATAGATTCACTAATATTAGCATATGTGACGCGATCTCCTTTGGCTTTATCTTTGCCTTGGATATTATTGTCAGGACTCTAACACCACCAATTTATGTATTAATTAGTGGGAAGACAATGCTTTAGGACACTACCAATTTGTATGCTTAAGTAATGGTAGACTTGGATTTGTAAATGACGTGCCTTTGAATGGATTGATCTTCCGATGAAGGGTCGTCTTGGCTCAAGCAATCACGTAAGACAAGTATGATCGATTGCCTCAAGAGCTACTACCTAGCTAGCAAGCCTTTATGTCTTTTGTACTTCAACTAGTGTTAAGTAACATTAACACATCTAGCTTGTACGTTGAGCTTGATGATTTATATAAGCTTTAGAGTATGAAATTGCCATCTCATCACCATTTTTCTACACAGACTTAAAGGCAAAGTGACCAGACTACTCTAGCATATGAGTCTATTTTCTTCCCTCGAAATTTCAAGAATAATTACACTTTTTTTTGTAATTGTGTGTAGTCGTCCTGTCCAAGAAACAAGTCGTTCCACAATAAAAACACTTTGTTTCGATTTATCGATACCAACTGTTTTAACAAGAGGAACGCTTTGTTTCGAAGAATTTCTCAAGAAACATCCCGCCTCTCAAAAAAGGCGTTTTGTATCTAATTGTCCTGACGAAACATCCCGTCTCTAAAAAGAGACGTTTTGTATCGATTGATTTTTGACGAAACATCCCATCTCTAAAAGAGACGTTTTGTATCGATTTTTTTTTTTTTTTTTTTAATTTTTGAAACATCCCGTTTCTAGATAGGCATGCTTTGTTTTGTTTGGTCTCGATTTACAAAACCTCTCGTTTCTAAAAAGAAACGTTTGGTATCGTTAAATCTCGACCTACGATACATCGTGTACCCAACAAGAAACTATTTGTTTCGATTACGTTTTGCCAACACGTCATCTCGTATCGACCATCATGCTTTGAATCACACCTTCCATATACCGCTCACGAGCTTTGGAGGTTGTATCGTGACTATTCGATCAGGGCCTGTTTTTGTGTGGTGTTTGGCACCTTTCAAATCCTCCCTGACTACCCTTGTAGTCTGCTTGTAGTGGCGGAAGTGTTGTGCTCAACTCACTACGGGGGTTTGTAGTGTTGAAACTAAAAGCTTCAAACCCTCCATATTTATCTTATCCGAGGGCATGAAAGAACCCAAAACATCTAGTTACATATAAAAGAAAATCAACAAGGTTAAGAGTAATACCTTTGCCTTGATCGATCACAAACAATCGAGTTAGACCTTCTGGTATATAATACTCTTTGCTTTATTAGCTTTCTCCTTGTTTTGTTTTCTCTTGGTGCATGTTTTGTTCTTTCTTTTTTAATTGCCTCCTCCCTTTTTTTCCATCACCAGTATACGTGTGTATATATAATGGAGACAGACCTCATGCTTCTCTCCCATTTTCAACGTGCAAGAGGAAATTAATATCCATTAAAGGTATTGATTTGGGGACGTTACACCAGCTTGAATTCGGGAGAAGTCAAATGCAATTAGGCCTTTATTACCTCTTCCAATTAACCGTCCCACTCCTTTAAGTTTTGTAAGTTTTGTCAGAGCGTAGTACTTGGGGCCCAAGCTTCTATGGTTTTTTGTGCCTCCATGTATACGTAACATCGCCAGTGTAAAAAGGGGCCTTCATACATGTGATTAATTAGTGGTCATCACACTAATCAATCGGCTCACCACTCAGTTGAAAGGAGTCCATACGAGATTGGGAGATCTTGACATATGGAGAAAGAATGTTGACTCCCAACTTGGTGATCTCGCGGCTCAAATCCCAAGACCTCAAGGGCGCTTACCGGGCCATCCCGATGAGAACCCAAGAGGCCATATTGCCGCCGTTCACCTAAGAAGCGGGAAGAAGTTGCCGGACCGAGTTATAAGTGAAGAGACGGCGAACAAAGAGGACGAGGCTCCCCTGGAACAGGTCGTGGCCGACCCCCCTATGGTCTCCACCGACCCTGCCCCTGCTGCAGAGGAGGTCGCAGCCGACCACCCCCAGAACGCTGCCGACCCTCCTCAGAGAATCCCGATGTCCGTCCATTTGCCTCCGACAACGAAGGTGCTTCCCTACCCGTCCAAAAGGGCTAATGATTTCACGGAGGGAAAGTTCAAACGCTTTGTGAAGGTTCTCCAAGGCCTCAATATCACCATCCCCTTTGCCGAAGCGTTGAACGAGATGCCCGCCTACACCAAATTTCTCAAGGAGATCTTGTCAAAGAAGAGGTCAATGTCCGAGTTGACCAATGATGTGCGGTCCATTGAGCTCCCGGAAAAACTTGGTGACCCGGGTAAGTTTGCTATAACCATTGGCATTGGTGCTCACCGATTCAAAGCTTTATGTGATCTTGGTGCAAGTGCTAGCATTCTCCCACTTTCTATATGGTCCAAGACCAACATGGGTCCTTTGGTTCCGGTAAACATGAGGCTTTACATGGCGGATGGCTCTTGTGTGCAATCCACCGGCATTGTTGATGACTTTCCTATCCAAGTCGCAAGTTCTTCGTGCCCAACGACTTTATTGTGATGGAAATGCCGGAAGATCCCGTCGTCCCGATCATTCTTGGACGGCCATTCCTTGCCACCGCCGGTGCGGTTATTGATGTGAAGAAAGGTCTCCTCACTTTTGAGATAGGAGAAGAGGTGGTAGAGTTCCGATTCAACCCTACCATGAAGGAGACCGGTGAAGTCATGGAGGTCAAGATGTTGCTTGAAGAGTACGCAAGTGACGATGAAGAGAAAGAAGCAGACCTCTCCTGTGATAGGTCGCAGCCGACCTCCCCTAGGTCGTCCGCGACCCCCGACAGGATCTCGCCAACATGCTTGATTGAAGACGAAGATGGCGAAGTCATGTCCGCGTTTTAGGTAGATTTTTAGGGTCTAGATAGGTTAGTTTAAGTTGTTTTTCGTAGTTGAGTCTTGTGTTTTTGAGTCTTTTTGCATGAGTTTTCGTATTTCCTTGAGATTCGGAAACTACGCGCTTTTGTGTCGTTTTGTAGGTGTTTTGGAGCTTGAAGACGAGTTTGGAGCAAGGCTAGGAGAGGATGGATGAGCTAGGAGGAAGATTTCAAGAGGACAAGCTAAGGAGAAGAGCTAAAGAGAAGCCAAAGCAAGAAGAAAAGTCAAGGAAAAAGTCCCAAGATCGAGCCCAAGGAGGTCGAGCTCGAGCCACTTTACCAAACTTGGAGCGCAAGGAAAACACGTCTCAGGATCAACCCTGAGAGGGTCGATATCGACCCTAGGAGGGTCGAACCTCGTGGGCGACCTTCACCTATCCGGATTTACATGTTGAAGTTTCCAAATCTGTATTTTAGGAAGGTGTTTTATTTGTGTTTCCTAGCTAGATTAGGACTCCTTTTTGTCTATAAAAGGAGGTGGAACCTATAGTTTTTAATCATTCAATCAATTAATCCAAGACTTGGAGAATTAGGAAGAAGACTTGGAGAACAAGTTTGAGGTTTGTAAGATTGATCTTTGGTTTTTAGTTGAATTTTAGTTTGGTTTGACCATGTCTTCTTCTTCTTTTTCTTCCTCTTCTCTCTTTGCCATGTGTGAGTAGTCTTCTTAAGTTCTACAGTTGGGCAAAAACCCAACACAATCATACATGTTTAAAACTTGAATTCATGACTTGAATGCTTGATGATCATATCTAACCTATCTTGTGCTTAATCCTTGGTGAAAATTGAGGCATGTCTTGTAATTAACCCTAGCGAAAGTGAAAAGTTAGTTGCTTGATTACATCTAATAGGATTATTTGCGAAAGTTGATATTCCTAGGTTGAAGGATAGGTGGAAAGTTGTTTGATTTGCGAAAGTTGGTTGAATAACTTGAATTGTTTGCGAAAGTTAACTTTTCTATGATCTAGATGGCATGATAGTTGTGAATTCTTGTTGAGACCATGTATGATTGTTGTTGTGGTAGCCCTAGCCCTAGGATTTGCCCTTTTTATTGATTGAAATTCGTGTTTCTGCTTTGATCCCGACTCCCTTCGTCGTGTTCGAGCCATTGCTTGTGTGATTGTGTGTGTTCGTGTGTTCTCCTCTCAGGATCGACCTCCCTAGGGTCGAGATCGACCCTCTTTGGGTCGAGCCTGACTTGTTCTGCCCTTGTTTTCTTTTCTTTTTCGTAGTTTATCGATTAAACTTAGCACTATTCTCACTCCCGTGGACGATCCTGACTTCGCTATACGCAGCGGGGTCTTGACTACAAATTTATTTGTTCAAGAAACCCTACAACAAATTGGCGCCGTTGCCGGGGAGTGTGCAATAGTGCCGAGTTTAGTTGATATTTGGGTTTGGGAATAGCCCATACCCCTTGTGTGTTACTGATTCGTTTTTCTTGTGTTTGTGATTGCAGGTGTATGCCCTCTAGTTCACGAAGGAAAATCGACTATTTTCCCTTTGATCCTGAAATAGAGAGAACCCTTCATCGCAGGCTACGAGAACGACGAGCAATGGCCGACACTGAGGCTCTTGATCAACAGATGGAACAACTCCGTGCTTAGATGGAGCGCATGCAAATGGAGCGTGCTGCTCAAGATGCTGCTTTGCATCGAGAGAGAGAGAGGCTGCTGCCCGTCTCCAACAACAACTAGATGCTATTCCAAGGAACGCTAAGCAATACATGCATCCGGAGCTTAGAGTTCCCGAGTCCGCTATAGTGCTCCCGGCGATTGAGCGTGCCTTTGAGATCAAGTCCCACTTCATCACTCTCATCAAGAGGTCTCAATATGAAGGCAAGACATCCGAATGGCCTATGGAGCACATCAAAAATTTCACCGATCTTTGTGACACCATCGCCGCCGATGGCGTGTCACTTGAATATGTGCTCCTCAAGGCGTTCAAGTGGTCTCTAACCGGGAAGGCACTTCATTGGCTCGAAAGTCTACCCGCTAGGTCCATCACTACATGGAAGGCTTTGCACGACTTGTTCATGACGAAGTTCTTTCCACCGACCAAGACTACCGAGCTAAGGAAGCGCATCACTTCTTATCATCAACTTCCTAACGAGACTTTTGTTGAGACTTGGGAGAGATTCAAGGAGCTTCTTCGGCAATGTCCTACTCATGGACAACCTCCTTATGTTCTTCAAGAGATATTCTTCCAAGGGATCAACGCCGCTACAAAGGACCGCATCAATCTTCACACCGATTGCGGTTTCATTGAGATGGATCCCGATGAGGCATGGGCTCTATTGGACAAACTCACCAACTATGATGCCATGTATGGGACCCAACAACCCATCCGGATTCAATCAAAGAAGCTTTATGATCCGAATAGTGAGCCAATTGATCAAGATGTGAAGTTCCAATTTATGCAAGATAAGATCAACCGGCTCGAGAAGCAAGTGAGTTACTACAAGTCCGTTGCCCCCACTTGTCAAGAATGTGGTTCCCAATCTCATACCACCGCTTCTTGTATAAATGTGGAGCAAGTTCGGGCTGCCGAGGCATATGCGGAGGCCAACTATATGCGAGGACCCTACCGAGGCCAAAACAATGCTTATGCGGGGAGGAACAACAACAACTATCCTCAATGGAATAACAATGGCCAAGGCCCAAGTTATCCACCTCCTCCACAAGAGCAAAGGGCCCCTCCTTATAGACCTCCCGTTATCAAGAAGAACCACCGGCTTGGGCTCACGGTTACTTTGAAAGATTCGACCGCAAAATTGATGGCGTTCAAGACCAATTGGGAAACTTTGACGCATGGAGGAAGAATGTCGATTCCCAACTTGGTAATCTAGCGGCTCAAATCCCACGACCTCAAGGACAACTTCCGGGCCGACCCGAGGAGAATCCTAGAGGCCGAGCAAGCAATGGTGAAATCCGAGCCATGAACCTTCGGAGTGGCAAAGCATTACCCGATCCACTGAAGCAAACGGCGGAAGAAGCAGCCTCAGGATCGACCCCACCTGGGTCGATCTCGACCCCCTCCATGGTCGAGCCTGAGACCGCCAATGATGAGGACGAAGGGGCGATCGACCCCGCTGAGGTCGAGCTCGCCCATCCTGCACCCGGAGCGTCTTCCAACCCTTCTCCGCCAATCATTCCAGATCCTACTCCTTCCTCTTCCCATTCTAAGGTACTTCCTTACCCTTCGAAGAAGCCCAAGGACGCGACGGAAGGAAAGTTTAAGCGCTTTGTTAAGTTGCTTCAAGGCTTGAATCTTTCTATTCCTTTCGCCGAGGCCTTGAATGAAATGCCCGCTTACACCAAGTTCTTGAAGGAGATTCTATCTAGGAAGCGATCAATGTCGGAACTAACGGATGAGGTGAGGTCATTGGACCTTCCCGAGAAGCTTGGTGATCCCGGGACGTTTGCTATTACAATCGGTATTGGAGCTTATCGTTTCAAGGCATTGTGTGATCTTGGTGCTAGTGCTAGCTTGCTTCCACTCTCAATTTGGTGCAAGACCAACATGGGGCCATTAGTACCGGTGAACATGAGGTTATACATGGCGGATGGATCGTGTGTTCAGCCCACGGGTGTAGTTGATGATTTCCCCGTTCAAGTGGGGAAGTTCTTTGTGGCTAATGATTTCATAGTCATGGAGATGCCCGAGGATCCGGTCGTTCCCATCATACTCGGACGACCCTTCTTAGCCACCGCGGGCGCGGTCATAGATGTCAAGAGTGGACTTCTTACTTTCAAGATTGGTGAAGAAGTGGTCGAGTTCCGGTTCAATCCAACATTGAAGGAATCAAGTCATGAGGAGGTCAAGATGCTCTACACACACTCCGACTACATCGAGTGCAACAACCCGACGGGACGATTTTTGACATGGAAACCTCTATCGCAAAGTTCGAGGGTCTCAGGATCGACCCCCATTGGGTCGAGCACGACCCCCCTGGATGATGGCGAGGAGTCTTCCCTTGTCTTGGATGCACTCAAGGCGGAGCACGAGGATGAAGTAAGCTTGCCCGAGCCCACTCCCGAGCTCAATGAGCTTCCCGATTCTTTGAGGTACGCTTTTCTTGGTCCAAATTCTTCTCTCCCCGTCATTATTAATGCTAATTTGAGTGAGGACGAGGAGAACAAATTGCTTGATGTGCTTAGGACCCATAGGAAAGCCATAGGATATTCTCTAGAGGAACTTAGTGGTATTTCACCGTCATTGTGCATGCATAGGATATATATGGAGGATGACTATAAACCCACTATTGAGCACCAACGTAGGCTAAACCCTAACATGAAAGAGGTAGTGAAGAAAGAAATCCTTAGAATGCTAGATGCCGGTATCATATTTCCTATCTCCGATAGTAAGTGGGTTAGCCCCGTACATATGGTTCCTAAGAAAGGGGGGATGACGGTTGTTGAGAATGAGAAGGGAGAGTTGATTCCTACTAGGACTACCACCAAGTGGAGGATGTGCATAGACTATAGGAAACTTAATAGTGCCACTAGGAAGGATCACTTCCCACTCCCCTTCATTGACCAAGTTTTGGAACGTTTAGCTCAACATGATTACTTTTGCTATTTGGATGGCTATAGTGGTTTTTGGCAGATTCCCATTCACCCCGATGATCAAGAGAAGACCACATTCACTTGTCCTTATGGGACGTTCGCGTACAAGAGAATGCCGTTTGGGCTTTGCAATACCCCGGCCACTTTTCAAAGGTGTATGATGGCCATCTTCTCCGACATGATTTAGGAGATAGTGGAGGTGTTTATGGATGATTTCTCGGTTTATGGTTCCTCTTTTGATTCATGTCTTGTTAACCTTTCTAGGGTCCTTAAAAGATGTGAGGAAACGAACCTTGTGCTTAATTGGGAAAAGTGTCATTTCATGGTTAGAGAAGGAATTGTCTTAGGTCATCTAGTGTCTAAGCGAGGGATTGAGGTGGACAAGGCAAAAATTGAGCTTATTGAAAAATTGCCCCCTCCATCTTCCGTGAAAGACGTTAGGAGTTTCTTGGGGCATGCGGGGTTCTATAGGCACTTCATTCAAGACTTTTCTAAAATTGCTAAACCTTTGACTCACTTACTAGTGAAGGATGTAGAGTTTAGCATGTCCTCGGATTGTCTTGACGCATTTTACAGGTTGAGGAGAGCTCTTGTGACCGCCCCCATCATGCAATCACCGGATTGGACACTTCCCTTTGAAATCATGTGTGATGCTAGTGACTATGCCATTGGAGCGGTACTTGGGCAGCGGAAGGACAAGAAGCTTCATGCCATTTACTATGCAAGTAAGACTCTTGATGAAGCTCAAAGTAAGTACACTACCACCGAGAAAGAGTTTCTTGCCGTAGTATTTGCATTTGAAAAATTCCGTTCCTATCTAGTAGGCTCTAAGGTGATTGTTTATACCGACCATGCCACGATAAGATTTCTAATGGCGAAGCAAGACGCCAAGCCTAGGTTGCTTCGTTGGATGCTTTTGTTGCAGGAATTCGATCATGAAATCCGAGACAAGAAGGGAGCGGAGAACCTAGTGGCGGATCACCTATCTAGACTACCCCTTGAACACATCATGGAGTCCGGCGGATCGATCCCCATCGATGATACACGCCCGGATGAGACCCTTCTGCTAGGCAACAAAGATCACCATGAAGACATTAGAGGCGAAGTTGCCGAGCTCTCAGGTTCGACCCCCCTAGGGTCGAGATCGACCACCACCAGAGAAGATGAGCTCTCAGGTTCGACCCCCAAGGGGCCGATCACGACCCTTCCCTTGGGTCGGTCTTGTACGTCTTCTTCTCCCTCTTCGGGTCTTTCAAGTTCTACTGTTCTTCCATCTCCATCTTCTTCTCCTCCCCCTTCTATTCTTGCTATACGTGGGTCGAAGACCCCTTGGTTTGCGGATTTTGCTAACTATGTTGTAGGAGGCATTATCCCAGAAGGATTGACATCCCAAGCTAAGAAGAAGTTCCTCCACGACGTCAAGCGATACTATTGGGATGATCCTTACTTGTTCAAGCAAGGGAGTGATCACATCTTTCGACGTTGTGTGCCGGATGATGAGATAGAGGGAGTCATCCGACATTGTCATACTCTACCCACGGGTGGCCATGCTAAGGGCTTCAAAACGACCGCTAAAATCCTTCAAAGCGGACTCTATTGGCCGACTCTCTTCAAAGATGTGCAAGCATATGTGACCACTTGTGATGAGTGTCAACGGTCGGGGAACATTACATGGAGGAACGAGAACCCACTCACCGGTATCTTAGAAGTTGAGCTCTTTGATGTTTGGGGTATTGACTTCATGGGACCCTTCCCTTCTTCGGGTCCCTACAAGTACATACTCGTGGCGGTTGACTATGTTTCCAAGTGGGTCGAGGCCATAGCTACAAGGACGAATGATGCTCGAGTAGTGGCCAAGTTCATGAAGACCAACATCTTCCCCCGTTTTGGTGTCCCTCGTGTCCTCATTAGTGATGGAGGCTCTCATTTCATTGAGCAGAGCTTTGAGGCGCTTTTGACCAAGTATGGGGTGTCTCACAAGGTGGCCACACCTTATCATCCTCAAACTAGCGGTCAAGTAGAAGTTTCAGACCGGCAAATCAAGAGCATTCTAGAGAAGACGGTGTCCCGCTCAAGAAAAGATTGGTCTTCCAAGCTTGATGATGCTCTATGGGCTTACCGCACCGCCTACAAAACACCACTCCGCACCACTCCTTTCAATCTAGTGTATGGCAAGTCTTGTCATTTGCCCGTCGAGCTTGAACATAAGGCTTTATGGGCTCTCAAGAAGCTCAACATGGATCTCGATGCGGCCGGGGAGAAGCGGTTCATGGAATTGCAAGAACTTGAAGAGTTGAGGCTCAAGGCATACGAGAACTCCAAAATTTACAAGGAGAGGACCAAGAAGTGGCATGATAGCAAGCTTGTGCCAAAAACCATCAAGGCCGGTGACCAAGTGCTCTTATTCAACTCAAGACTCCGACTCTTCCCCGGAAAGCTACGGACCCGATGGAGCGGACCATTCACGGTTCACCATATTTACCTGCACGGGGCGGCCGATCTTATAGATGAGAATGGTGGGATTTTCAAAGTCAATGGGCACCGTTTGAAGAAGTACTATGCTAGGAAGGAACCCGACGAAGAGATCCGAGCCACTTGGGCTCTCACCACCTCGGACTAAGCTACAACACCCATCGTCAAGCTCATGACGTTAAAAAAGCGCTTGCGGGAGGCAAGCCGGTTTTTAGATTAGATTTTTCTTTTTAATTTTTCCATTCTTTTTGATTTTCAAATTTCTAGACTAGATTTTTGTTTTTATTTTCTAACCTTCCTTAGATTAGATTAGGATATATTTTGCTTGGGATAGGATTTTTGGGATGTTTTTGCAGGACTCTAAGTTGCAAAACACGAGCTCAAGAGACGGGACAAGACGATTTTGCACAAGGACCGAAATGGCGGAAAACACAACCCGGATGGGTCGAGATCGACCCTAGGCGCGAATTTCCGATACTACCCCTTGGTGTAAGGTATGTCTTTTTACCCAAATTTAATTCAAAACTCCTCCTCCTCCTTCACAACATCAGCCCGACCTCCCTTGCCTCCCCCTCTCTTTTGTTCGACCCCCATCTCCAACCTCCCACTACCACGCACTCACCGGAAAACCGTCGCACCACCGCCACTCCGGCCACCACCACTCCTCAGCCGCACCACCACCTACCCCTCCCTGTGTTGCTGCTCGAAAACCGCCCCCCATAGCCCCAAAAATTCAGCCCTCGTCTCCTCCTAGATCTAGCTCGAGATCGACCCAATTTTCTACTTCTTTCACTTCTTACAAGGCAATTTCGGTATGGTTTCTAACCCTCTACTCTCAATTTTGCTTAAGCTTGAGTGAAATTGGATTTTTGGGTTGAATGTGCATATTTGGGGGTTTTTGACCTAGGTTGATGAATTTGCAAATTGCTTGCTTGATTGTGTTGTTGTTGAAGTTTGCATGCTTGGGTATGTTTAGACTTGATCTTCATGAGCTAATTTTGGTAGAAAATTGTGGATTGGTGCCAATGGGTTTCATACCCAAATTTTCGGTTGAGGCATGAGGTAGAAGACGAGTGAACAGTTCAGGATCGACCCCCCCGTGGTCGTGATCGACCCCCCTGGGGTCGAACCTGAACTTTGTATTTTTGCCGATTTTGTTGCTATGCTCAGGATCGACCCTTTTGGGGCCGAGGGCGACCCTCCTTGGGTAGTGCTAGGGTGCATTTTGTTCTTAATAGGTGTGTTTCTTTGGGCTTAGATTGCATGATAGGATGAGATGTGGATTTGTGCTTCATGTTCCCTTATTATAAATCCTCTCCTATTCATGTTATGAAGTGTTTTGGTTGAGATTCTTGCCTTTGTTTAAGTGTGGGGTGGATTGTGTGTATTATGTGGTTTTGGTGTTTGAATTGATGTAGGTACGATGTCGGCTTCAAGCTCCAAACCTTCAAAGAGAGCAAAGAGGAGTGACAAGTCCGCTCTAGATGATTACCACATTAACTTCAAGTATGTTGAGGACTTCAATACCTACGTTGAGATGAAACACAAGACGAGGTGGTATGATGAGGCGGATGGGCAAAGGTTGCACATTCATGAGGATGTCAAGGAGGCTTTCTCCTACATCGGAGCCGAGCACATATTAGAGTGGGACAATCATCATTACCCCATTCTCACTTGTGAGTTCATGGCAACCTTCTCCTCCGACATAGAGAGCCCGGATTCCAACAAGAAGATGGAGTTTCAATTGGGTAACAAATGGTTCAAGCTCACTTTGAAGCAACTCAATGACGCCTTTGGCTTCCCCAATCCGACGGAGGAGGACCCGAGCCCCATTCCGATCCTCACCACTTGGAGCTATCTTTCCGGGAAAGAAGTGCCATCTTGCCATAACATGCAAGTCTCCAATCTTGCCAATCCTCTCTTCCGGATCATCTTGCGCATTCTAGGGAGCGTCCTCTTCCCGAGAACCGAGCTCAATCGTACTTCTAGAAGGGAAATGATTGTGCTAAGAACCATGCTCTTTACCTCTCCGGCTCCTATAAATCTTGGCTATGAATGGATGAAGAGTATTGAGGATTTCAAGGGTGGTTCGGGTGCTATCTACTTTGGTGGAATGATTGCCCGACTTGCAATGAGTCTTGAAGTGAACATGAGGGCGTACACTGCGGAGAAGCCTATCTTTGTGGATATTCCGTTCATTGCCAACGCCAAGTTAATTGACAAGCCTTCCAAAGGCGATTCCACCTTCTACTCCACCTACAACGGGAAGAAAGTTGCTATTACTCGGGAGCGAGTTGACTTGCTCCATATCCCGAATTGGTACGAGGTATGGTCTCCCAACAAGTTTCCTTTGAGAGTTCGGCCCACACAAGATGAGTCTTTGAAAAGCCACCCACGTTGGTACCCAAGCCCCGAACCTCAAGCCACCAACTTCCTTGCCTTGCCCCCACCTCCGACTAGCCCCAGGATCGACCCCATGGGGGTCGACCTCGACCCCTCTAGGTCGATCCCGCCATCCTTTCCTCCTTCTTCCGGTCCATATTTCGAGTTTGGGGCGTCTTCGGGAGCTCACTCCGGTCCCTCCTATACGGAGCCACCGCCTCATGAGGCCCCGCCGACGTATGACATGGCTTACTTAGCCAACGAGATGGCCTCCATGCGCGTCTCTCAAAAGGAGCACTATGATGAGATTATGAGGGGTCAAGCGGCCCTCATGGAGTACCAAACTCAGACCCAGGAGATGATGACTCAACAACACCAACAATTCCAACAATTTCAAGGGTACTTCTATGCTCAACAAGAAGTGGATGACTACCGGTGGGCTCAAATGGAGGACTACATGCGATGGAACCAAGGCAACTTCCCCGATCGTGATGTATGGGCTCCCCCGGAGCAACCTTCTTTCCGCTCACGTCGACCACCTCCACCTCCATAAGGATCTCCATCTCCAATCAAGCTTCTAAGAGTTTTTGTGAGTCTTCTTCTTCTTTTCTCTTTACTTTGTCATATGTTTTCATGCATGGGGACATTGCATGATTTAAGTATGGGGTGGGGATGAAGAAATCTCACATGTTGTACATAATTGAGTCTTTGCTTGCTTTGTTTGAGTAGTTTGATAGTTTGTTTGTAAAGAGAAAATGTCAAAAATCCAAAAATATTAGAAAACGTCAAAATCCAAAAAAATTGAAAAATGTCGAAAAAACCAAAAATATTTGTGTTTTGTTTTAGGATAGAAAAATGCTCCATCTTAGATGTCCTATGATGAAAATTAATTTTCATGCTTGTCATGTAATTCCTTTGGCATAATTGGATAGTGTAGCCCAAGTTTATGAGAAATTGTTCTTGATTGTGAAATTGACTTGTGATGAAATTGAGCATATGTGTCCTTGAGTAAAAGTAATTGCAATCCAACAAAATTTTTACCTAGTGAGGAATTTTGGCCTTATAGGGAGAACATCATAAATTCCCTCTTCTTTGTTTGTATGATTTTGCTCTCTTTATGCATATGTCTCTTGTTGTTGATATGGTTATCTATTTCTTGAAACCGATATGAGATTGTTCATGCATGTTGATTGTGATTAAGAACTTATATTTTTAGCCCATATTCTTCCATTCCTACCTTGAATTGTCTTTGCTTGAAGCCCCATTCTAGCCTTAGCCTTTTGTTTGAAGCTCCACAAAAATTATCCCTAGCCAATTAGCTTGATCCTATTCCGGGAATTGAACTTAAATGAAGAGTGTTCGGAATAAATTTTGTTGAGTGACATTTGTGTTGGGTTTGAAAGTGGTGACATTGTTAAAGGGTAGAAAACAACTTGTTGAAGTGTAGTGTAAAAGGATTCTTGGCTTGGATTGCACATTGGTGAAAAATTGAAGAAAAGAAGTAAAGAAGCTCGACTAATAGCTCTCAGGATCGACCCCAAGGGGTCGACCTCGACCCTCAGTAGGCTCGAGCTAGGAAGAGAAAAAAAAAGGGGAAAAGAAGAAAAGAGAAAGAAAAGAAAATGTTTAAGTGCAAAGCCAAGAATTCCTAGTGTTTATAAGTTGTAGTATGGGAGTTTGGGTTAGAAATTGATGGGTATGAGTTTGATTGATGAAGTGTTTGGTTATGAGTTGAAAGAGAAGAAGTGAGTTGTTTTGGTTCTAAAGTGTTGTATTTAGGAGTTTGATTCCCGGATTTAGCACCACATGGCCAAAGAACTCCCTACCTATTGGTATAACCGAGCCCTATTACAACCCGGCCGAATGAGTCTTCTATGAAGATTTCATTGAGCCTAAGTTCTTATGAAGATTGATGTGTTTTGACTTCTCTAGGTAGAGAGATTGGTGATATAAGTCTCAATGATAAAGTAGATGTTGCAAAAAGATTGAGATGAGAGTTGATTTGATAGCCTAAACACATAAGAGTAAGAGAGAAACACATTTATATCCCTTGTGAGGTTGGATTGTGATTGCCTAGCTTGAGACTTATACATATGTGATGACGTTAAAATTACTTGTCTTCTTTTTCACTTGTGTTTAAAAATGTTTTGACAAGGGCTATGCTTGAAGATTGTGTTATTGGTCTTGATTTGCATGATTATTGCTTGAGGACAAGCAAGTCTAAGTATGGGGTGTTTTGATGTCCGCATTTTAGGTAGATTTTTAGGGTCTAGATAGGTTAGTTTAAGTTGTTTTTCGTAGTTGAGTCTTGTGTTTTTGAGTCTTTTTGGATGAGTTTTCGTATTTCCTTGAGATTCGGAAACTACGCGCTTTTGTGTCATTTTGTAGGTGTTTTGGAGCTTGAAGACGAGTTTGGAGCAAGGCTAGGAGAGGATGGATGAGCTAGGAGGAAGATTTCAAGAGGACAAGCTAAGGAGAAGAGCTAAAGAGAAGCCAAAGCAAGAAGAAAAGTCAAGGAAAAAGTCCCAAGATCGAGCCCAAGGAGGTCGAGCTCGAGCCACTTTACCAAACTTGGAGCGCAAGGAAAACACGTCTCAGGATCGACCCTGAGAGGGTCGAACCTCGTGGCCGACCTTCACCTATCCGGATTTACATGTTGAAGTTTCCAAATCTGTATTTTAGGAAGGTGTTTTGTTTGTGTTTCCTAGCTAGATTAGGACTCCTTTTTGTCTATAAAAGGAGGTGGAACCTATAGTTTTTAATCATTCAAGCAATTAATCCAAGACTTGGAGAATTAGGAAGAAGACTTGGAGAACAAGTTTGAGGTTTGTAAGATTGATCTTTGGTTTTTAGTTGAATTTTAGTTTGGTTTGACCATGTGTGAGTAGTCTTCTTAAGTTCTAGGGTTGGGCAAAAACCCAACACAATCATGCATGTTTAAAACTTGAATTCATGACTTGAATGCTTGATGATCATATCTAACCTATCTTGTGCTTAATCCTTGGTGATAATTGAGGCATGTCTTGTAATTAACCCTAGCGAAAGTGAAAAGTTAGTTGCTTGAATACATCTAATAGGATTATTTGCGAAAGTTGATATTCCTAGGTTGAAAGATAGGTGGAAAGTTGTTTGATTTGCGAAAGTTGGTTGAATAACTTGAATTGTTTGCGAAAGTTAACTTTTCTATGATCTAGATGGCATGATAGTTGTGAATTCTTGTTGAGACCATGTATGGTTGTTGTTGTGGTAGCCCTAGCCCTAGGATTTGCCCTTTTTATTGATTGAAATTCGTGTTTCTGCTTTGATCCCGACTCCCTTCGTCGTGTTCGAGCCATTGCTTGTGTGATTGTGTGTGTTCGTGTGTTCTGCTCTCAGGATCGACCTCCCTAGGGTCGAGATCGACCCTCTTTGGGTCGAGCCTGAGTTTTTCTGCCCTTGTTTTCTTTGCTTTTTCGTAATTTATCGATTAAACTTAGCACTATTCTCACTCCCGTGGACGATCCTGACTTCGCTATACGCAGCGGGGTCTTGACTACAAATTTATTTGTTCAAGAAACCCTACAACACGAAGCGAAGGAGTTTCTGAAGGAGGATGAAGACGATGACATTATCACACCACCCCCGCCTACTCCAGAGCTTAAGACTCTCCCCGAGTCTTTGAGGTATGAGTTTCTTGGCCCAAATTCCACCTTTCCGGTTATTGTAAATGCAAATCTAAATGCGGAAGAAGTTGGAAAGTTGCTTGATGTTCTTAGGACTCATAGGAAAGCCATTGGGTACTCGCTTGAGGACTTGAGTGGACTTTCACCTTCCTTGTGCATGCATCAAATTTTTCTTGAGGAAGGACATAGGCCAACCATTGAGCATCAACGGCGACTCAATCCAAACATGAAGGATGTTGTGAAAAAGGAGATTTTAAGGATGCTTGATGCGGGAATCATATTCCCGATTTCGGATAGCAAGTGGGTGAGCCCGGTTCATGTGGTGCCCAAGAAGAGTGGCCTCACCGTGGTGGAGAACGAGAAGGGCGAATTGATTCCTACTAGGACTACTACTAGTTGGCGCATGTGCATTGATTATAGGAAACTCAATAGTGCCACTAGGAAAGATCATTTTCCTTTGCCCTTTATTGACCAAGTGCTAGAGAGATTAGCTCTTCATGACTACTTTTGTTATCTCGATGGCTATAGTGGTTTTTGGCAGGTTCCGATACACCCCGATGACCAAGAGAAGACAACTTTTACATGTCCTTATGGGACGTTTGCCTATAGGAGAATGCCATTCGGACTGTGCAATGCACCCGCCACCTTCCAAAGGTGTATGATGGCCATCTTCTCCGACATGATTGAGGACATTGTAGAGGTGTTCATGGATGACTTCTCGGTGTACGGTACCACTTTTGACTCTTGCCTTGATAATCTTTCTAGAGTTCTCAAGAGATGTGAAGAAACCAAATTAGTGCTAAATTGGAAAAAATGTCACTTTATGGTTCAAGAAGGGATTGTCCTAGGTCATGTGGTGTCTAAAAGAGGAATTGAAGTGGATCAAGCTAAAATTGAATTGATTGAAAAGTTGCCACCTCCCACCTCCGTAAAAGGGATTAGAAGCTTTCTAGGACATGCCGGATTTTATAGGAGGTTTATTCAAGATTTCTCGAAAATTTCCAAGCCATTGACTAACCTTCTCATGAAAGATGTTGTGTTTGAGTTTTCTTCCGAGTGTCTTGAAGCTTTTCATAGGATCCGGGATGCACTTGTGTCGGCCATGCAACCCCCGGATTGGACACTCCCCTTTGAGATCATGTGTGATGCAAGTGATTATGCCGTAGGTGCGGTTCTTGGGCAAAGAAAGGAGAAGAAGCTTCATGCCATCTACTATGCAAGCAAGACGCTTGATGAGGCCCAAGGCAAGTACACGACAACGGAGAAAGAGTTTCTAGCCGTGGTGTTCGCATTTGAGAAGTTCCGTCCTTACTTAGTGGGCTCGAAAGTGATAGTCTACACCGACCACGCGGCTATCCGTTACCTCATGGACAAGAAGGATGCTAAACCGCGCTTTCTCCGGTGGATGCTCCTCCTTCAAGAGTTTGATCTAGAGATACGAGACAAGAAAGGAGCGGAAAACCTTGTGGCGGATCACCTTTCGAGGCTACCCATCGAGCACATCACGGAGCCCGGAATCATGGTGCCAATCGACGACTCCCGCCCGGACGAAACTCTTCTAAGCTACGAAGTGTCGCGAGAAGGAAGCTCCTGGAGTAGGTCGGCCGCGACCACTATATGGTCGGCTGCGACCTCCTCTGCCCCTTCTCCGGTTTATGGTGATGATCGTAATGGCTTGCAAGCGACCCCGCGCGAGGTCGCCCAAGGTCACATCTTCTCCCTCTCTTGTGTATTTCATGATCTTCCTTCCCCTTCTCCCATTTTGCAATCAATAGATGCTATTAAGGGGGTGCAAGCCCCGTGGTTTGTGGATTTTGCCAATTATGTTGTAGGTGGCATTGTGCCGGATGGATTGACTTCCCAAGCTAAGAAGAAATTCCTTCACGACGTCAAGCGCTACTATTGGGATGATCCTTACTTGTTCAAGCAAGGAAGTGATCACATCTTTAGACGTTGTGTGCCGGATGAAGAGATAGAGGGAGTCATACGTCATTGTCACACTCTTCCGACGGGAGGCCATGTTAAGGGATTCAAAACCACCGCGAAGATTCTTCAAAGTGGATTTTATTGGCCTACTATCTTCAAGGATGTGCAAGCTTATGTGACCACTTGTGGTGAATGCCAAAGGGCGGGAAACATCACATGGAGGAACGAGAACCCGCGCACCGGAATCTTGGAGGTGGAACTCTTTGATGTTTGGGGTATTGACTTCATGGGACCCTTCTCCTCTTCGGTTCCCTACAAGTACATACTCGTGGCGGTTGATTATGTTTCCAAATGGGTTGAAGCCGTGGTCACAAGAACAAATGATGCACGAGTGGTGGCTAAGTTCATGAAGACCAACATCTTCCCCCGCTTTGGTGTCCCCCGAGTTCTCATTAGTGATGGTGGTTCACATTTCATTGAGAGGAGCTTTGAATCTCTTTTGACCAAGTATGGGGTCTCTCACAAGGTGGCCACACCTTATCATCCCCAAACTAGTGGTCAAGTGGAGGTTTCTAACCGGCAAATCAAGAGCATTCTTGAAAAGACGGTGTCCCGCTCAAGGAAAGATTGGTCCTTCAAGCTTGATGACGCTCTATGGGCATACCGCACCGCCTACAAGACTCCACTCCGCACCACCCCTTTCAACCTAGTATATGGCAAGTCGTGTCACTTGCCCGTCGAGCTTGAACATAAGGCTTTATGGGCTCTCAAAGAGCTCAACATGGACCTCGACGCGGCCGGAGCAAAAAGATTCATGGATTTGCAAGAGTTAGAGGAATTGAGGCTTATGGCATATGAGAACTCAAGGATATACAAGGAGAAGACTAAGAAGTGGCATGATAGGAAGCTTGTGCCCAAAAACATCAAGGAAGGTGACCGAGTACTTCTCTTCAACTCTCGGCTTCGTCTCTTTCCCGGGAAATTGAGAACCCGATGGAGTGGACCGTTCACGGTTCATCGTATGTACCCTCACGGAGCGGCCGACCTCATAGACGACAATGGAGGAATTTTCAAGGTCAATGGCCACCGGTTGAAGAAGTATTATGAGAAAGTGGACCCCGATGAGGAAATCCGAGCCACTTGGGCTCTCACCTCCATCATCTAGCTAAGGTACTCCTCGTCTAGCTCAAAGACGTTAAAGAAAGCGCTTTTCGGGAGGCAACCCGATCTTTCCCTTTCTTAGTTTAGATAGGTAGTTTGCTTTGTATTTCCATAAGTATTTTGTAGGAATCCGAGGCTTTGGTCTGGTGCAAGAAGTTGGAGACGAAAGAACAAAGTGGTGGAAAGCTCTCTGGAATTGGTCGGCGCCGACCACCTAGTGGTCGCGGCCGACCCCCTCTGGCGAAAGGTAGAAATTGTGTAAAAATTTCGGGAAATTACAAGTAAGCCCCTGAACTTTTTCTTTACAATTTTTACCCCTTCCCACCCCTTTTTACTCTTCCCTTCCCCGACCTAGCCCCCAAACCCACGACCCCTTGCCTCCATTGAACTCCTCCAAGCTCTCATTCATCCCTCTTGCTCCATAACCACTAGATCTAGCTCCTTTCTTTCAAATTTCACCAAAATCCTTCCTAATCTTCCTTCCTCTACTCAAATCATCCACAAAAACCCAGAAATTTCGAACCCCTAGCCCCCAAACCCATGACCCCGACCTCCCACAACCTCGGCTTCGACCCCTATTTTGCTTGCATTCATCTTGTTTAACACTCTTTTGGTATGTTCTTCTACTCCCTTGCCCTTAAATTCAAGTTTACTTAAGTAATTTTGAGGGTTTAGCTTGAAATCTAGATTTGGGTGTTCTTGAGCTTGAATGTTGAAACTTGGGTTGTATGTGCTTAGATCTACATGTTTGGTTGTGGATTGTTGAGTTTTGGCAAGCTTTCTTGCTTGATCTATGCTTATTTGGGTGATTTTGGGTCAATAGAATCTTTTTAGGATTTTTGGTAGCCATTTAAGAGGTAAAAGCTGATTTTTCGAGTATGGCTAACTGTAGAAGGTCGGCGCCGACCACCCCCTTGGTCGCGGCCGACCACCGTCAGAATTTGAAGGATTGTACGTTGCTTGTTTTGGCGCGTACTTGTGTATGTGCGAGCTCCCATGGGTCGTCCCCGACCCCGGATGTCTCGTAATCTATTTGAAAACATGTCATTTGAGTTGCTCTTGCCATGATTTGATTGATTAAAATATGAGTCTTCCCCATTTCTTGCTTGCGTTTCATGATTATGCATGCTTAGTTGAAAATTTTCGTATGATATTGAAAGTGTGTGTTTCTAGCAAGTATGGGGTGACCCTTTGGCAATTAGTTGTGTGTCTATTGGTTGATGTTTGTGTTGTTTGAGTTGGAAATTACCTTGGAAGTTTTTCGTTGGTTTTGTAGGAAAATGGCCTCATCTTCAAGGGCAACCAAGAAACAAAAGAAGGGCAAGAATGTAGCGGTAATGGATGACGTGGTGATCCGAGATGAAGGGAAAATGCAACTTTATGAGAATATGATGGAGGAGACGGTGAAGGCGCGGTCCTACTATCAAGATTCGCATGTGAGCCTCCATGTGCACTCGGCGGTAGAGGAGGCGTTCCGTTTGCTTGGAGCCGATAGACTCATTGATGACCCCGTCCCGAGACACTACCCGGCGCTTACTTCCACCCTCACCATCTCGGGGCCTCACCCATCGGACTTCGGCAAAACCAAGATTGAGTTTCAAATTGGCGGGAAGAAGCATTCCACCACTATTACCAAGCTCAACAAGATGCTAGGCTTCCCTACACCATCGGGAACCTACGCCATAAAAGACTTCCCCGTCCAAAAGATGTGGTCATACCTCGCTTGCAAGGGAGAAACCACGAGCAACCCACATGCTCGGGACATTGCTAGCCCGGTCTTCAAGGTGATCTTGCGCATTCTTGGCGCCGCTATTTGGTGCAAGTACGAGCTCTCTCGCCCCACCTTGCGAGAGCTTGCGTGCTTGTCCTCCATCCTCTTCACCAATGCTCCCAAAATCAACTTTGCCTATGAGTTCGTCCACAACATCATCAACCAACGAAAGAACCCGAAATTTACCATGTGTGGTTGGTTGGTGGTCCTCGTTGCCCAAGCCCTTAAGGTTGATCTCGCCCGCTATAACTCCAAGCCCGTGACCCGCATGGATGTCCGGTACTACTTGAATACCAGGGTGATTGAGTGGAGCGAAGGGACCGGATACTTCAATAGCTTCACCGATCCCACCGGCACCACTCACGAAGTACGCCTCAATGACGAAAATTGTGAGTTATTCTACCTCCCTAATTGGTACGATGTTTGGGCACCTTCGGAAAATCCCTCTCCCTACTTCCAACTCCTCTCGGAAGATGAGCATGCAAGACAACAGCCAAGTCGGTTCCCGAGAGATGGCCCAACCCCGCGCACAAGGCAAAAACGCGGAAGAAGAGACTCCCTGGAAGGGGTCGGCGCCGACCACCCTGAGGTCGGCCGCGACCACTTCCAGGAAGGTGGATTTTCACCAGATGGGTCGGCTTCGGGCAATAACAGGTCGGCGGCGAGGCAGAGCAGAGCGGCAATGATCCTATGGACTACACGATGGGTCCCCAGCCCGGGATGTTCCCGTACTCCTCCAATCCTTCGGGATTCGAGTGGTCTGGTGGTCCTCAATTCGAGCCTCAAGGTGGCGCGTCTAGCTCTCAAGTTCCCCCAACCATGGAGATGCTCGACGCCAAGATGGACGCCCTCGGCATTCAACAAAACTTCTTGTATTCCAAGACGCAATACTACCACGACCAACACTTGAACCGCTTCCAAGATGCAACTCGAGGCTTTGACAACTTCCGGGAGGAGTATTATGAAGACCGCCAAGCCCAATTTGCCTGCAATGCTTGGCTTGCTCAAAAGATGTTCCCGGACTCTCCGTTCCCTCAACCTCCTCAAAGGTGAACCTTCTCCAACAATGCTCCAAACCCAAGTTAGTTTCTCTTTTCCCTCTCTTTACTTTTTAATCAATGGGGACATTGATGTTTTAAGTATGGGGTGGTTCGGGAGATGCTACTTGTTTGTGTTATGTGTTTCCATGTTTGTGTGTCTTTGCATATGTGTATGTGCGCATTTGCATGATTGAGTCTTTTTGTTTTGATTTTCATGATGGATGAATACCTTTGCTAAGATGTCCTAGGATAGTAATTACAAGCATCATCATGTAATTCCTTGTAACTTGCTTTGAAAGATTGCCGAGATGAGGAAACGCTGGCTTTTAGTAGCCGAGATGAGGATGTTGAGGTGGATGAGCGGGCATACGTTGGCCGACAGAATCAGGAATGAAGTGATCAGGAGCAGGGTGGGAGTGGCCAGCCTTGAGGATAAACTTCGGGAATCGAGACTGCGATGGTATGGCCATATCCAAAGGAGAGGTCCTGAGGAGCCGGTTCGTCGATGTGAAAGTCTAGACTTGGGAGCTATTCGTAGAGGGAGAGGACGGCCGAGGAAACGCTGGAGGGACAGTATAAAGCAGGATGTCACCCACTTGGGGATCTCGACAGAGCTAGCAATTTGCAGAGATAGATGGAGGGAGAAGATTCACGTCATGGATGGCTAGGTCCTGTGATCAGCAAGCTTTGGTTTTTGGGTCTTGCCTTTGTTTGTTTGTTTTGTGCCTTGTTCTTTTGGTTGTGTGTTTTGAGCATGTTTTTTTGGCTTAGTGTTTTTCTGTTGGGTTTTTTTTTGGACGCCCCCCCCTTTGCATTAGCCAGGGGTGCCTCCATCCTGACCCCCCAGATTCCCCTTAAGGGGAACTACACTGGGTATTATTGTTGTTGTTGTTGTTGTTGCTTTGAAAGATTGCCCACCATGACTTTGATTTTCGAATTTTGAGCATATAATGAACATTGAGCATGCACAATTCTAGGTAAAAGCAATCCAACAATTTGAACCTAAGTGAGAAATCTTTTGGCCACAAGGAATGTATGTTTTATTCCTTGGTTTTTCATGTGTGATTTTTACTCTTCCAAATGCATTTATCACTTGACAATGGCATGCTTATTTGAAATTTGAAACCAATGAAGATGTATTCATTACTTGTTAGATCAAATGATATTGAACTTATTTTCATTAGCCTTTTTCTCTCCTTTTCATCCTGCCTATGCATGATCCCTTGATTTGAAGCCCCTTGTTTGAGCCTAAAGCCTTATTTCTAGCCCCACAAAAGTATCCTAGCCGTTATAAGCTTGACCCCCATTAATCCGGGAATTAGGACTTAGAGTGGTTGTGATGTCGATGTGGGTGAGGGGTGAAGATGAAGAGATTGTGAAGGTGGAGATTGAAGGATTTGTCTTAAGAGAAGAAAAAGAACCGAGAAAGATGAAGTGTTGGCTCGGATAGCGCACTAGTAGTGAAAGGAGGCCTCTCTGTCAAAGGTCGGGGCCGACCACCTAGTGGTCGCAGCCGACCCCCACCAGCCCCTCTAAAAAAAAAAATAATAATAATAATAATAAAAAAGAGGGGAAAAGAAGAAAAGAGGTGTAGTTTGAATAAGTGCAAGAGCCAATGCTTCCTCCTAAGAAGAAATACAAAGAAATAGGTGAAGTGAAATGTGCTTGAAGCTTATGAGTTTGGTGTTTGGAGGAAGAAAGAAAAGTTGGTTGAGTGTAGTTGAGT
Source organism: Polygonum maritimum (assembly GCA_963924305.1). Classification (NCBI taxonomy): domain Eukaryota; kingdom Viridiplantae; phylum Streptophyta; class Magnoliopsida; order Caryophyllales; family Polygonaceae; genus Polygonum; species Polygonum maritimum. Next base: position 28,699,038 of record OZ002730.1, read on the forward strand.
TTTGAAGTCTAGGAGCCCAGGTTCCCGGATTCATTAGCACCACAAGACCAAATTATTCCACACCCTTTGAAATACCGAGCCCCATTACAACCCGGCCGAATGAAACTTCTTTGAAGTCTTCATTGAGCCACCTAAGTTCTTTTGATGATTTAACTTGTTTTGATTTCTTCGGTGGAGAATTTTGAATATAATTTCCATTGACTATGAGGATTTGCATTTGGAATTGAGATTGAGTGCTCATTGATATATCTTAAACACTTGAGAGCGAGTGAAACACATTGCCTTTGTGAGGTTGGATTGTTATTGCTTAGAATGCATATATGTGTGCTATGATATTGAAGTTGTTTGCTCATTATTCTATCTTGTGCTTATTTTCCTTAAGGGCATTCTTTGAGCTTGTTATTTGGTATTGATGCATGAGAGGTATTGCTTGAGGACAAGCAAGCTTAAGTATGGGGTATTTTGATGTCGTGCTTCTTAGTTGATTTTCTAGGTAGTTTTCTAGCTTGTTTTGCACGCTTTCCCTTTGTGTTTGTGTGTTTTGCATAAGGTTCCGACTCTCTTTTGAGAGTTGGAGTAGTTTGTGTGTTGTTTCGTGTTGTGTAGGTATTTGGAGCCTTTTGGAGAAGTTTTCATGCATTTTAGGAGCTTTCTAGGAACCGTTAGTTTTCGAGAGTCAAAGTGTCAAGAACCAAGATCCAAGTTGCAACCAAAAGAGCCGCAAAGAAGTACAAGGAACTCAAGGAATTCAAGGAGCAAAAGGGAAGAAACTCCGAGCAAAAGCCCAACCAATTGAAGCAAGAACGAAGCCAAACAAAGAAAACCCCACATCCTGGTGAAGGTCGGCGCCGACGCCCATATGGTCGGCCGCGACCACTCTCAGCACCCGAAGAAAATCCGTGCGCTGCAAGTAACGCTTTTGGGCGGGATTTTCGAAACCCGAAAAAGCAGTCGGCTGTGGCAGTGCTGTGGCAGAGATGTGGCAGTGGAGGAAGCTTCCCTCCCTTGCTTTTGTGGGCTGCTACAAAACCCATTTTGTCTCCCCTTCTAATCAGCTTTTCCAAGAGGGAAAAGGCTCAAAGGTGAAAGGGGAGAGAGAGAGGAGAGTGGGCTGAGGAAGAAGAAGGAGGAAGAAGGAGAAGTTGAGTTTGAAGAAGAACCAAGCGACGGTAGAGAAGAAGAGTGTGAGTGTGAGAGAGAAGTGGTTTGTAAGGAGAGAGAGGAGAGAAGAAGGCTTGTGTTGGTTGTGTTCTAGGAAGAAGACAACAATGGTGTTTGAAGAAACTTGTGGGTTTGCTTGAATTTGTAAGTTTGGATCTTTGATTTATTGAAGTTGTTTGTTTGTGATGATGTTTTCCTCTTCTTTAGTGTTTTTGGTGTGTTCGATTATGTGTGAGTAGTTAGCTTGCTAGGGTTGGGGTGAAACCCACCATGAAAGTGCATTTGAGACCTTGATTGTTTGGATCCATGCTTAGCTTGAAATCTCTGTCCATAAATCCCTCCTGTGTGCTTAAAACCCTTGACGAAAGTTAGGGAATGTCCTTGTTTGCAAGCTAATCGAAAGATTATCTTGTGAATTTGGGGCTAACCGGGTTAGGACGAAAGTTAGAGCCCTAGAAAACAAGTTGGATTGCACGTTAATTTCTTTATGAAAGTCGAGATTTTAATGTGTTCTTTTGTGACGAAAGTCACCCATGAGTTATGAGTTGAGTTGGTCTTGTATCATTGTTCGAATGCATGCTCATGGTGTGGTGAATCCCCACCCCTAGTGGTTTTCCCCCGTTTTCCGAAACTAATCTTCGGGCCCAGAAAAGGTCGGGCCCGACCTGCAACTGGTCGGCCGCGACCCCTTTCAGTAGGTGATTTTAGCGTGTTTTAAGTTCTGTTTTTGGTCGGCCACGGCCTCCCTAGGGTCGGCTCCGACCTCTTCCTGAGACGTGTGTTTTGTGTTTGTTTTCCCGATTTGCTTTGTTTTGTTTCGTTTTGCTTTCGTAGTTTGATTGCTAGACTATAGATCTACTAACTCCCGTGGACGATCCTGACTTCGCTATACTCAGCGGGGTCTTGACAAATTTATTTATTCGAGATTCGCATCGCGACACGAGCTAAGTAAGCCAATGAAAGAAGAAGCCATGTTGCTATATGAGATGTTGTTTCAAAATGAGAAGCCGATGAACCTCACATAGGAATGGGTAAAAATGGTGAGGGATTTCAAAAGTTCCTCATGGATTTACTTTGGAGGGATGATAGCCCGCTTGGCTCATCGTCTTGAGGTGGATCTTTCCAAGTACACGCCGGCACCAAATGGGGTAGAGTTCATGGATCTCAAATACTTCAAGAAAGCCAACATGATCAAGGAGAAGGCCGTCACCGGTGCCACCACTTACCTAGCACCTCATTCCAACTTTGACAAGGTGCACATTCCTTTAGGGCCACGTCTCTTTGACCTCTCGAGCTACTATAATTGGTTTCAAGTGTGGGCCGGCAAAGAGAATCCTTTTGGAGGACCGGAGGGGACGATTGAGTGTAGACGAAGTGCCCAACACATTCGTTTCACTACTCCTCAAGCTTCTCCGGACACAGAAGATGAAGAGCCCAACCAATTTGAGTTTGCAAGAAGGGAGGCCATGGATGTTGACTCGCCTCCCGAAGAAGAAGATGACGGATACCACAACTTACTCACCGACCAAGCTCCAACGCTTCTGGACCAAGATGCAGAGCACCTCGGGCCCGACGTCCATCAACGTCGGTCCGACACATACTTGCCCGAGCCGGTCCCTAGTCACTTTGAGAGAGGAGAGGGAAGTGGAGCAAGGCAAGAGCAACCGAGTTTTGGAGGGTATGAAGGTTATGCCCAATGGTATGGGCCCGGAATGGTCTTCCCCGAACCTCAACAATTGGTGGACATGAACTTTCTAGCCAACCAATTGGCTCACCTTCAACTCCAACGATCAAGCATGCTACAAGAGGCACACCAACTCAACCTTCAATAACAACACTTGAATATCCAACAACAACAACTCTCCCACCAACAAGAAGATTTCCAAGCTCAATTTGAAGAAGTGAACTGAAACATTGCTTACACTAGGCGTGATGTGGACGATTTGAGAGCGGTAGAGGACCAAAGATGGAGCGTTCAAGAAAGCTTCAATGAATGGATGGTCGGGAACTACCCTTCCCGCAAGGACCCATGGACGCGCCCCACCGCTCAACTTCAACCGCCAAGTCAAGATCCTTTCCATGTTCATGTGTACGAGCGAGAGAAGCAAGCATGGCTCCAAAGGGGACGCCGCCGAGGACACCCTCCAAACTAAGCCTAGACATGCCAATCAAGAATAAGAAATTGTGAGCTTTCTTAGCTCTTGTCTCTTTTATCTTTGAGTTTTGATTTCTTTGTTTTGATGAGGACATCAAAATTTTAAGTATGGGGTGGGGTTAGTAGCTCATAGTTTCATGTGTAGGTTTCTTGTGTTTGTTCTTGTTTTGTTAAGGGATGTTTTATTTTGGATAGTGGCATGTATGTTGCATGAGTGATGATTGAATTTGATTGAATTTGATGGTTTGTATGGATGAGTTTGTTTTGTTTTTGAGAAAATTTTTGCAAAAATCCCTAAAAATTCGGAAAATAGTGTGGAAAATGTCAAAAAGATTTTGTTTTGGACTAGGAATTCCCATCTTAGATGTTCAAATGAAGGCTAATGATAATGTGAGCATGTAAATTCCTTTGCATATTTTTGGATAGTTTAGCCTCTACATGGATGTTGTTTTTGATGTGATGTGATATCTTGCATGTTTTTATTGAGCACATGAGTTCTAGGACAAGTTTTGATGCAACTAAGTTTGAGTGAACCTTGTGAGATGATTTTTGGCCATTTTAGGGATGCTTGTTCATATTTGCATATCCCTCATTTTCTTGTGTGATTGGCTCATGCATGCTTAGTAAAACTTGATATTGCGGTGTTTATCTATTTTCCAAGACCATTAAGAGATTTGTTCTATGCTTTGTCACATTGATTTGAACTTTGTTTCATTTAGTCACAAAATGTTCCATATCCTACCTTGAAGATAAATCATTGTTTGTAGCCCCGTTTTAGCCTTAGACCTTTGTTTGAAACTCCTCAAAAAATATGATTCTTAGCCTATATGACTTGACCCTTATGGGATTGGACTTCAGTGAGAGGTTTTGGAAGAGTATTTGGAGAGTTGAGATTCTCTTTGGTAAAGGGCGAAGAATGGAGTTATAAACCAAGTGGGTAGTGCATCTTTGTTGAGAAGAAAGAAAGAAATGTTGGAAAAAAATAGTGGATTGAAAGCAAAGTGCTTAAGTGAAAAAATGGGTTCCGACCGAGTTAAAGTGCACATCGGGCCCGAGTTAGAGTGCAAGTCGATCCTAAGTGGGAAAAGTTTTAAAAAAAATCCAACAAAAAATTTAGTGCAAAGATGAAGTGGAATGTTTAGTGAAAGAGTGGGTTGAAAGTTGAAAAGAAAGGAGAAAAATCAAAGTCTTTTGGATGAGTGAAGTTGAAAGTGGAAGAATTTGGTGAAGTTGGTGAGAGACTAGAAAGTTCAATCCCCATTGTAAGCACCACAAGACCAAAATGATTCCCACCTTGAGAAACACCAAAAGCCCCATTACAACCCGGCCGAATGGAACCTCTTTGAGGACCTCCATTGAGCCAAGTTCATATTCTTTGTGTGCATTGTAATAGGCATCTCTAGGTGGAGGAATTGGTGATATTAGCTTCAATAGTAAAGTCTTTACTTGCATGAATTTTGAGTATGAGTGTTCATTGTTAAACCTAAACAAATGATGAGTGATACATATTTTTCCATGTCCCTAAAGTGAGGCTTGGTTGCATAGACTTATTTCCTTGAACACTTGATCATGTGTGATGAGGTAATCTTGCTAGCATATCTATCACTCGTGCTTACTTGTGTTTTCATATGAGGCTTTACTTGAAGATTGTGCTTTGGTCTTGCTTACATTGTTATTGCTTGAGGACAAGCAAGTTTAAGTATGGGGTATTCTGATGTCTCTCATTTTAGTGGTGTTTTAGTAGTTAATTTCTCTTGTAAATAAGTGTCTTTTGTTCCTTTCTTTGTTAGTTTTGTCCCTCTTTAGCTTAGATTCCGATTTTCCATGAGATTCGGAGACTATGCGAATTTGTTGTGTTTTGTAGGTAAATTGGCACGTTTTGAGGACGTTTGGAAGGAGTTTCTAAGGAGGAGCAAAGCTTGAGAGCAAAGGAGCGGAAGAGCCAAGCAAGGAACAAAGAGGAACTCAAGGAAAACCAAGAAGAGAAGAGGATCGAGGCCCGGAACGACGTGCCCAGCAAGTCGGGCCCGAGTTGGCGCTTTGGAGGCTCGGACCGAGGTTGGTGACGTCGGGCCCGAGGTACTCCGTGTCGGTCCAAGTCGGCAAAGTGAGGATTGGGCTCCAAGGCACATTATTGTGATCTACCACTTTTGCCCTTCTTCAATTTTTGGAAATCCTTGGTCCCTAATTAAAAGGAGATGACAATTAGAGAGAGGGGAGGCTAATCCACACATCTAATCACTCTGAAAGGCTCAAGGAAGACTTGGAGAGCAAGGAGGAGGAAGGAAGAGGAGAAGAAGAGAGGAAATCGTTGGAGAGTAGGAGTCTAGGAGGAATTTGTGAGTTTGAACTTGTTTGGTTTGTGTTTAGTGGATTTGAGATTTGGATCTTGTGAATTCCTTTGATTTGAATGCAATTTAGCTTTGATTTGAGTTGGATGATTGAGATTTTCTTGCTTTGTCTATTGATTGCTTTTTACTCTTACTACATGGAGTAGATTCCTTAGTCTTGGGCTATGGGGGAAACCCCTAGCTAGGATTGGGTGTGAACCCCCAATTCCATAGCCTTGAGTGCTTGATCTATGAATCCTCTCTACCTTGAGCTTCAATTCTCTTGTGAGAATAAGGGATCAAGGGCTTGTGGTTGGTAAGAGTAAGTGAAAGCGATCTCGAGTCCATCACTTGACCTTGCATCGAAGGGAAGGTGAAAACCCGCTATGGTCGATGTGTAGAGTGGAGGGATCGAAGGCAAACAACCTCGATCTCATAAGGATCAACACTTATTGGCTGAATTGGGGTGGAATTACCCAAGTCTAGTTAGGAAAGGAACCCAAAAACCCAGGACCGATCTACTATTTTGACAAGACCGAGTTACCCAGACCTCGGGCCCGACTTCCACAATGTCGGTCCCGTGCCAACTCTCGTCGATCCTCCTCGGACCGAGGTGACCAAAGTCGGTCCCGAGGAGTTCCCTTTGATTTTCCTTGTTTTTGCCTTTCTTTTCCCCTTTTTAGTCTTTTTGGTACACTCAACGCACGAAGTCCCGTGTGTTCGACACCCTACCCTTATACTACATCGGGGTTCGGTTTATAAATTTAAATTTTGACCCTCCAATCCGGAACCCATCAAGTGTGAGGTTTGACTTAGCTTTTCTTTATTATTATGTTTGGCTTTTAGAATTGGGGTTGAGGGAGTTCACTAGTGTGATTCTATAGTAAGGGGTTCATATAGATTAGAGAAGTTAGAACTTCGCCTTATAATAACTCTTAGGAACGACTCAAGTAATAAAATAAAAGGAAGTCATTCAAATTCCTTCAAGCGGAGGTAGATGTTTACTCATTAGACTAGTTGGTCTAATTGTAGTTCCTTTATAAGAAAAGTGTCCCTAAGTTTTCTTTCATGCACTTAATTTTATTTGTTTATTGTTTCGATGACTAGAAAAGTCGTTCTTACAACTTCCCTATGTAATTAATAACAAACACGATCTAATAAGTTTAAAAAGCTAACTCAAAAATTATTAATATTTATAAAAAAAATAGCTATGAAAGTATTCATCAATATTTTATACGATAATATTGGTTTTTCTTATCAAAATGCTATTATAAAATATAACTTTTTGTATAAAAAAATAAAAAATATAAAGATATACAACTTTTAGTCTTTTTAAAATTAAAAGTTTTCTTCTAAAAAAGTTTAAGAAAATTTTGTATTCTAAAATTAATGTTGAAGTCATGTGGAGATATTTTAGTAGTTTTGCTAAAACAATTACTAATGATGTTTTGCTTAAAAGCTAATTGAAAATTCTACATGCTTAACACGTGGTTTAACAAATTTCGTATGGTGTACAATGTTTTTCGGGATTCTGCTTGGTGACCTTGAGGTTTTGCAAATTACATATAATAACCTCAACGTATTATAAAAAGCTAAAATCATATAAACCTTACCCGTAATATATACTTAAGCATATAAAATAACCCATTTTTTTTATTTTTTCAACAAAACTACCAAATCTATTTTCTTAAAATATTTAATGAGAAGTATCACTTAATAAATAATCTTTATTATTTGTAAATGTTAATTTATTATAAATATAATAAACTTGCCTAAATTTGTATATGTCAAAAAAACTTATCATTTTTTCACATTGTAATGTCACTATATATGTACATTATGTTTAGAAAAGGAAAAAATTTGGTAAGTAGGCGAAATACAGACATTTGTGGAGCGGGTAGGCGGCCTTGAAAATTTATGTGCTAACTAGTCGTTTTTCCAAATAAATCCCTGGTTAAAAAAAATTACATTCGTGCCACCGCGTCCCACTTGAAATCCTGTCATCCAAAAATCCTGTTACCGGAAGATTGAAAACAAATTGTCACCATGTATAAAAACTTGTCACCATGCACAAAAACTTGTCACCCATACAAAAACTTGTCACCTCGTATAAAACTTGTCACCAACAGAAATAGTATCACACAAATTGCAATTAAACTTGTCATCACGTACAAAAAAACTTATTATCAAAAATTATTATTAAGCCTATGCGGGATTTGAACCCACATTACCGTGCATTAACCACGTTGCTCTACCATTTGAGCTAATAGGCCATGATTAAAATTAATATATGAACAGATTAACCATAAACCGTAAACAAAAAAACTTGTCATCAATAAAACCCATCAACATAGAATCTGTCATCGGCAAAACCAGTAACACAGAACTTGTCACCGATAAAACCCATAAACAAAAAAAACTTGTCATTGATAAAACCCATAAACACAAAACCTGTCATCAACAAAACCCATAAACAAAAAAACCTGTCATCGACGAAACCCATAAACAAAAAAAACTTGTCATCGATAAAACGCAAAAACATAGAACGTATCATCGACAAAACCCATAAACACAAAAACCTGTCATCGACGAAACCCGAACACAAAACTCGAACGAAATCATCCCAAAACATCAATCAACCATATAATTTACATCGCAAATTTGAGAAAGAGATAGAAACTCAAACAAAATCGTTTCAAAAGATTTAGATCTAGAAATTCCAAATCTAGATATAGAATTTTTAGATCTAGATCTAGAAATTCCAGATCTAGATCTAGAATTTTCAGATCAAGATCTACAAAATCTAGATCTAGATCTTTAAACACGGAAAACCAAAAAACCAAGATCTCATCATCAATTTCAAACTCGAAATCCATAAAAATCTAGAAATACCGACATCACCTGAAATTCTTCCACCAAAACTTCCGATACCGGCGACGATTGAGGTGGTGGCGGAGGAGGAGGAGGAGCGGAGAGATCGAGCCTCGATTTGGAGATGTTATGCCTGAATCTATCGCCGGAGGAATTTGAGAGGGAGATGGGGTGGGAGGGGTTGAGTGACAGGGAGATCTGAGAGGGAGAGTGAGCGGGAGAAGGGAGAGAAAAGATGAGAGAGGAAAAAAAATGGGAGGAGAGAGAAAATAAAGGGGAATGGGGGTATTTATACTGATTAGTTAGTTTTTTTTTTTTCCAAGGGGTCTAGTTGCTTTCGAAATGTATCAAAAGAGGCTCCACCACCCCGTTCCCTCTTAGAAAAAACCAATTCTATATTATTTTAAAAACAATTTACTTGAACTAGTGCACCCGCTATTAAAAAACACCCCCTTAAAGTATCAACTGTTATTAAAAAAAAATCAAGTTTATATTTTTTAATTAGAAATGGTGATTTTTTGGCTTTTCCGCCATTTTTTTCTTGGCATGCTTTTTTAATCATAATCTAATCTAAAAATTTAATTTAAATAATAAAATCGGAACTTATTTACAAATAGTTGGATGGGAGCCGAGCAACCAATCGAGCTCCCACACCCTTATTCAAAGAAAAACATAACCTATGCAAAATAAAAGACCGAATATTTGCGTTAGATGCATGACTCTGAGCAGCCCGTGTGACCCTAGACAAAAAATCAAGAGCATCACTCCCCAATTCTCCAAAAGTTGAGAAAGCGAAGGCAATAAACCCGTACCCATTTTCAGCACATTTGGAAGCATATTTGCTCTTCTTTTTGGCAACAGCCTTAGCCACAACAGCCATAGGGACGAAAGCATCAACACCCACACCAGTAAAGGGAGAAACACCGGTGACATCCAAGCAAACGTTTTTACCCCTGTCCCAACCATAGACAAGGAGATCTGCAGGCCTAAGATCGGTACCTTCATCAGACAAAAATCCCAAGGGCACCTCCTTTTGCACAACTACACCGGCTTGGGCACAAATGTCACCCAACATATCTCGAACAAGGTTGTGCCGAAATTTAATGCCAATGTGTTGGATCGTAAGTCTGTTAATGAAGGCGTCCTTAACTGGGTTAAGGGCGTCCTTAGGTGCAGCGGAAATTAGACTTAACAGGAAACGCAATGAGATAGTGGACACTAGTATTTATAGGGGAACCCCACTAAGACCAACTAGTCTTATGGGTAAACCTCTACCTCCGCTTGGAGGATTTTCAATAGCCGTCCTTATCTTATTAAGAGAGAGTCCTTACCACTTTTAGGCGAGTCGTTACACTTCACTGAGCTAAGCGTCCGTCCTTAGCCTCACTAGTAACACTCTTTTCCACCTAACAAAGTAACCTAACTCTCTTAGCTATAAGGAAGCTATCACACACGTCTCTCACGGTTCGTTGTGAGAGACAAACTACAACTCTAACTATTTTGTGGTTTGTTTTGGATTTGATGTGGTTGGACTTTCTTTCTCTTGTTTCAAGCTCACTTGATCTTCTTAATCTTCGTTCGTGTTCATGAATGCTTCGGGAGAGCTTGAGATAAAGTCTTCAAAAGTCCACACCGCTATGCATACCCTTGGGGGGGTATTTATAGCGGAAGTGGTTCTTGTCCTCTAGCGTCCTCTGAGGCTTTGCAGGATCCTTGTTTTTCCATCAACGGTGCGATGAGCCTCTTGAGGAAGTCAACTCTGTTGACGCTTGGGAAGCCTCCGCGTGGATAGGGGACCATTGCTGGGAAAGCGACATCTTTGGAATTGTCTACACGTGCCCAGACAAGGGAAGCTTCCTTCTGAGGACTGCGGCCGAGTATGATGTAATCATGTTGGGGCGGCCTTGATTTGAATTTGAACTTCGTCCGTATTTTGGCGCGCGTCCCTTCTTGATGAGGACGCCGTCCTATCTGCGCAAGGACTTTGCCAACTACGTTCAGCTTTGGATGTTCTGATGATGTGCGTCCCTACAGAGTTAGGGACTCTCGTTCACTTGTTGTCCTTTTCGCTCATGTGCGTCCGTTGGACTTACCTGAGATAAGCACTCGGACAACTTATTAAATACATTTGAGTTTGTCATTATCAAAACAAGGGACGATCATTATTGGTTTAGATATTAATGACTGGCGTCCTTAATATCGTCCCAACAATTTCCCTCTTTTTGATGATGACAAACTCTTTCAAATAATACGCACAGAAGTAAAGCTTTTAGCATGAGAGACTACACTTAATTTTCTTTTCAGCTTAGGTTGGCATGCAACACATTCTTTTCAGTGCGTTCTATCTTATTCTTAACTAGCGTCCTTTGGACTTGGCCGAAATTCCCCCTAAACACATGCTTTCTATGACAACTTAAAGACAATCGCATCTCTGCAAAACTATACTTCCCCCTTTTGGCATCATCGAAAAGGAAAACAAGTTGAAAAGCATGCAATCACAAAGTCATAATTAAAGAAAGGAACGCTTAGACACAATGGATCACAAACGTAATGAATTGCATTCATAAGAAGAGTACGATCATTACACAGAAAAGATTCCAAAAGGGGACATCGTCCCAAAGTATTAACAAAAAAAAACAATAAACTTTTTCAGGAAAGAGAAGGGGAGAGTGATTATTTTCGGGGACGCTTGCCAAGGGCCTTGAGGTGTTGCTCCTGAAGATAGTTGTTCTGCGCAAGGAGCTCGTTGTTGCGTTCCAGAAGTTCTGTGTGGGTATGGAGAGTGTCGTGAACCTGTTGGATTAGATCAATCATCATACACTGGTTCTCGATCATCATGCCCAGCAGATACTTCTGACAGTGCTTCTCGGCCTCATCAGGGACACTCATACCATCGAGCTCATCCTCTTCTTCGGCAGCGTCCTCAGCTGGCGTCCCAACTACTTGAAGATTTTCAGCTTCTGGATCACCTTCAACTCGTTTAGTAGCAGCAGCAGCGGCCTTAGCTTTTCTCTCGGCTTCCTTTTGCTCTTTGGCCAGCTGCCTCTTCACCGACGGGAGCGGCTCATCACACCTCAATTTTCCAACTGGAGGGAGTGTGATTTGCCTGACGTCCCAATGAATCCCGAAGGTCTGTTCTGTTTTGGGGACGTAGAGGCCTTGCTGCGTCATGATCTGCTTAACCAGGCCGGGGAAGGGGAGCGAGTGTCTTCCTCCTGTGCACTTGCCCATGTGCTCCAAGATAACCCGCGGCAAATTGATGGGATTGCGTTCCAAGAAGGCGTCCAGTAAGATACTATCAGTGATCTGGACTATCGACTTCTTTTGTTGGCGGGGGACGACCATGCGCACGATGAAGTGATGCGCAAGGACGCCCGTCTTGGAGAGACAATGAGCGACCCTATCCTTAGCAACTGGCTGTCTCCCGTTGAAAATTCGGTTGAAGATCTCTTCCTGGGAGAAACGACCAAAATTCTTGTTGGGAAGGTCGTGCAGAGCATCTGGCGGAGAAGGACGCAGGCCTAGCATATTGCGGACGGTACCCTCAGCAATTGAGTACTCGTCCCCATCAATCTCGAACGTCCCTTGGGGCTTCCCTTTTACTTCTGATATTTCGAATTTTGAGTAAAAGCGGAGAACCTGTTCGGGGTCGACTTTCGCGGCCTCGGCGCTCAGGTGCGTCCATCCCTGGAACTCGAGCAGTTCCAAAAACTCGTGGCGCTGGTTCTCTTCCAGAAATTGTGCGGTGAACAGGAGCGGCGACAGAATCTTCTTCAAGCGTTTCTGCTTACTGCCGTTGCTCACAATGACCTCATCACCAGCGTCTTCTTCTTCACCGTCTTCCTCTTCGTCCTCAGGATCCTCATCCTGGTGAGGGGCATCCTCTTCATCTGAGACGTCGTCCCCTTGCTCATGGGACTGTACCATCTCAGTGTCCTCAGCAGCGGACGCCTGTGCTGGAGGAGGTGCGTCCGCAACTGGAGTCCTTGCCAAGGACTCTGTAGGGACGATTGAAGGAGGCGTCCCTTGGACTTGTGTACTTTCCTCAACAACCGGAGCACGCGGAGGAGGAGGAGGAGGAGTAGAAGCTTTAGGAGGAGAGGGAGAGGGAGTTCTTATTTTGGCCTTGGTGGCGGGGGCAGAGGGGCGAGGAGGAGCCACTGAAATAGGTTTGACCTTGAGAGGAGCTGGAGGGGGTGGAGGCGCCTTAGCAGGGGAGTCCTCTAGAGCGATAACTGTTGGAACATCGTCCTTGGCCGGGACCTGTTCTTGAGGAGCTGCCCTTTGGACTGTTGGCATAGGCTTTGCCAAGTCCGCCTCGAGCGGATCTGATGTAGCCGCAGGAGCAGGAGCGGGAGTGACATCCTCTATCCTTGGTGGAGGAGGAGGGAGTCGTGGGACTTCCTGCAGACTTTGCTGGATCCCCGCAGAAATGGCGTCCTTTTCTGCCTGCTCTTGCCTGGCCTTCTCCTCTTTCTCTATTTGCAGCTCGGAAAGGTGTATGGCTGCCATTTGCTCCTCAGTGACGCCCTCAAGTTGAGCAGACGTTTTCAGCCTTCTCTTTGGGGCGGGAGGCTGGGAGGAAGGGACTGGTTTGGCTTGGGAGGAGGAGGGAGGGCCTTTGATTTGTTGTTTGGAAGGCGAGGGGAAGGAAGGTCGTTTTCGTTTGTGTGATGGGACGGAGCCCGCAGGAGCCACCAAGAACTCCATGATATCTGGGAGGAGCTTGGCAAGCTCATCCACCGTCCCACCAAAGGTGTCGGAAATTATGCCGGGTCCCATAAAAGGAGGATTGATATGGTTGGTTTCCTCAAGGTGCGGCTTGACATAGGTGACCATAAAGTAGTGGAGGAGGCGTTGGATCTTCGGGGGATGGTCATGAGCGGACGCCCATAGGCAAATGTTGGCGAGCGTCCTTGGCTCTTTTTCTAGCCAGTCCTCTATGAGTGGGTCGAGAGGAGGACGGCGCTTGGGTTGGGCAGGTAACCTATGGACGGAGCCTTTTGCGACGTTGTCTGGTTCTGGCTCGGGTTGGAAGGGTTTTTCGAGGAATGTAAAGCGTTTTTGGGCGGGTTTGGATTGGGAACGGGGGGGTTGGTGTTTTTGTTGTGGAGGTTGAGAGCGTTGTGGCTGTGGAGGGGTGGTGGAGTGGCGGCGTTGGGTGGTTTGAGAGGAGGAATGGTGGCGAGGGGGGTCTTGGCGCCCAGTAGGTTGCCCTCTCGAGTCCATGAGTGACCGGCCTTTCACCGGAGGAGACTTCGAGGAGCTAGGGTTTTTCGCCGCCGAAGAGGGAGATGGGTTCTTGGTTGCTCTTGTGTTGGCCATTTGAGAAGATGGTTTTTATAGATGAAGATTAGGGTTGAGAAGGTGATTTCGGGATCTGGGTTTGAAGATTTGAGAGTTTGCTAAAATTGTGTAAACAACAGAGGAGCGAAGAAGGTTTCTCAGGTTGTGCAGGGGCATATATATAGGAAGAAGACGAAGATGAACGGTCAAGGGTAATAGGGTATTTTCCTTTGGCTTCTCCCACCCGCAATCCCACACGTGGCTTACTTCTTTGCTAAGAAACACGTACAGTCGTTTCGCACCCGGTACACATATCCCGAGATCCGCCTTCAACTTCTCCAGGACGTTTCAACTTCCCATTTTCAAAAATTCAAACTTTTCACAACTGCAAATGACTCTGTCTTGGCGTCCTTTCAACACACAACCCTGCTTTACTCAGAACTGAACCTCGGCGTCCCAGACACTGATCTCAACCTCTGAACTTAGAACTCTGTACGGACAACTCTCAGTTCTTAACACGCGTCCCTTTGATCACTTAGAACCATTTTTGAAAATCAAGCAAGTATGTCCCGTAAAGATAAGACAAAGAACGCTGATAGGACGCGTTTGCAAGATTCTCGGCTTAGGTAAGCTTAGAGTTCCCATCATTTCGGCTTATAATGAGGGTAGTTTGATCAGGGATACTCTTGAGATGAAAAGCGAAATGAATGACGTTCAAAACATAGGCAAAACATATGTCTTAGACTAGCGTCCTTTAAAGATGACTTTACATGCATGACACACTTTAAAACGAGTTCTCAACAAGACATAGCCAATCATGGAAGGAATAATAGAACGGGACTTGATCATTTAAAAGTTATCATCCCTAAAAGCAACCGGAGGTGCTCGAAGGGACGTCTATCAAGTGCTTTTGTGAAAATATCGGCCACTTGGTCCTCAGTCCTAACATGATCTACCTTAATTAATCCAAGTTCAACATTATCACGAAGAAAGTGATGTCTTATGTGAATATGTTTTGTCCTAGAATGATGAACAGGATTCTTTGCAATACTTATAGCACTGGTGTTATCACACAAGATAGGGATTGTGTTGAGGAACGTACCATAATCTTCAAGTTGGTACTTGATCCATAGGACTTGTGAACAGCACGAAGCAGCAGCAACGTACTCAGCTTCCGCGGTTGAGAGTGCCACGGAGTTTTGCTTTTTGGATCCCCAAGATACAAGGCATGAGCCAAGGAATTGTGCCATGCCGGATGTGCTCTTCCTGTCCACAACATGGCCAGCGTAGTCTGCGTCAAAGTACGCTACCAGATTTAGGGACGTCCTTCTGGGATACCATAGGCATAGGTCATCCCGTCCCTTGAGGTATCTGAAGATTCTCTTGACTTCTTGCATGTGGGACTCCTTTGGATTTGCTTGGAAGCGAGCACACAAGCATACAGCGAACATGATGTTGGGACGACTTGCCGTTAGGTATAGCAGGGACCCTATCATTCCTCTGTAGAGCTTTTGATCTACACTCTTGCCTTCTTCATCAGCATAAAGGCGAGTGTTAGGGGAGATGGGGGTATCGATGGATTTTGAAGAGTTCATTCCATACTTCTCGAGCATTTCACGAATGTACTTTTGTTGGTGAATGCGCGTCCCATCTTTGAGCTGGGTCATTTGGAGTCCCAAGAAGAAGTTGAGTTCTCCTATGAGGGACATCTCAAACTCACTACTCATCAAGTTCTTGAATTCCTCTACAAGTCTCATGTTAGTGCTTCCAAAGACTATGTCATCGACATAGACTTGGACAATCAAAACATCTTTAAGGACTTTCTTTAAGAATAGTGTTTTATCAATGTTACCCCGTGTGTACCCATTGGACAAGAGAAAGGATGCAAACCTATCGTACCATG
Source organism: Polygonum maritimum (assembly GCA_963924305.1). Taxonomy (NCBI): domain Eukaryota; kingdom Viridiplantae; phylum Streptophyta; class Magnoliopsida; order Caryophyllales; family Polygonaceae; genus Polygonum; species Polygonum maritimum. Next base: position 28,714,744 of record OZ002730.1, read on the forward strand.
CACGAGGGGCTTGCTTGAGTCCATAGAGTGCCTTGTCCAAGAAGTACACATGATCAGGGTGATCAGCGTCCTCAAATCCTGGAGGTTGAGCGACGTACACTTCTTCTTTAAGCTTGCCATTGAGGAAGGCTGTCTTGACATCCATTTGAAAGAGCTTGAACCGCTTGTGAGCAGCTTAGGCAATGAGGAGGCGAATGGCTTCAATTCTAGCGACAGGAGCGAAGGTCTCATCATAATCAATCCCTTCCTCTTGCCTATAGCCTTGAGCCACAAGCCTTGCTTTGTTCCTTGATACACGGCCACTTTCATCAAGCTTGTTTCTATAGACCCACCTCGTCCCTATTATGTTTTTGTTTCTTGGACGAGGGACGAGGGTCCAAACTTTGTTTCTCTCAAATTGATTGAGTTCTTCTTGCATGGCTTGAATCCAATCAGCGTCCTGGAGTGCTTCCTTTATATTCTTAGGCTCAACTAAGGACACGAAGGCGTTGAAGGCACAGAACGCTATGTTGGCGTTGAGGGACTGATTCACAGCTGATCTTGTTTGAACTCCTTTTGACATGTCTGAGATGATTTGATCTGTGGAATGAAGTCTTGAAAGGTTGGATCCCCTATGAGTAGCGTCACTGGAAGGAGTACACCTAGGGTCCGTCCAATCAGACTCATCGGAGTCAAATTCGTCATCTTCATTGGTTGGCTCAGTGTGTTCCCCCTCAGCTGGAGCGTCCACACTGTGCCTTTCTCCTTGTTGACTTGATTCGCCGGCCTCTACTTGGTTTAGCGACCAAGTTTGAGAAGGCTCTTGTTGTTCACTAGGAACTCCCATTGAAACCTCATCGCGAGACTCAGGGGCGTTCCTAGGAACGTAATATTTGTCGGAGAAGCCTCTTGGTTCTTCTTCATCATCTTCATCATCGTCCCTAGGAGAGGAGCGACGTTCCTTCTTACTTGGTTCTTTCTTGAGAGAAGTATTTTCTTTGAATACCACATGAATACTTTCCTCAAGCTTAAGAGTCCGTTTGTTGAAGACTCTATACGCTTTGCTTGTGAGGGAGTACCCAAGAAATATTCCCTCATCACTTCTAGCATCAAATTTGCCGATGTTGTCTTTGCCGTTGTTGTGAATGAAGCATTTACACCCAAAGACTTTCAGGTGTGAAATGTTTGGCTTTCTTCCATTTAGGAGCTCGTAGGACGTCTTTTTGAGCAAGGGACGAATCATAGCTCGATTGATGATGTAGGTTGCGGTGGCAACAGCTTCTGCCCAGAAGTGTTTGGGGACGCAACTAGCCAAAAGCATCGTCCTTGCCATGTCTTCCAGCGTCCTATTCTTTCTTTCAACAACACCATTTTGCTGAGGAGTTCGAGGAGAAGAGAAGTTGTGGGAGACTCCTTGTTGGTCACAGAAGTCAAGAAACTCTGAGTTTTTAACTCCGTTCCATGATCTGACCTTAGAGCTTTCAAGCTCGTCCCAAGAGCAACTTCTACTTGTTTGATGAAGATTTTGAACATCCCGAAAGCATCTGCTTTTGACACTAAGAAAAGAACCCAAGTGAATCTTGAAAAATCATCTACAATGACATACATGTACCTTTTTCCACCATAGCTTTGGGTTTGCATAGGTCCACACAGATCCATGTGAAGGAGTTCCAATGGCTTCTTTGTGCTCACTTCATTCTTGGATTTGAAGGACGATCTTGTTTGCTTCCCTTTGATGCATGCTTCACATTGCTCAATTTGCTCAAGATCAATTCGGGGAAGACCTCTTACAAGATCCTTTTGATGAAGCTTGAAGATTGTGCTAGGTCCCGCATGTCCAAGATGTCGATGCCAGAGATCGGCGTCCACAGCAGAAACAGATAAACACAATTTGGATGCAGGCTTGAATCTTTGATTGAAGACGTAGACATTGTTTTCGCGAGTCCCTTTGAGAATGACTTGATTTGTTTTCTTGTTGATGACCAGGCATTCCTTAGAGTCAAATGTGACTAGGTTTTCACCTTGATCACATATTTGGGAGACACTAAGGAGATTGAAGCCTAGTCCTTCGACAAGACTGACTTTGGACGCACTGATGGATTGATTTAGCTTTGCGGTGCCCGTCCCTTTGATTGTTCCTTTGCCCTTGTTGCCAAACGAGACAGTTCCTCCCGTGGCATTTCATTGGATAGAAGTGAGATGGATCTGGCTTCCAGTCATATGATTTGAAGCGCCACTATCGATGATCCATGGGCTTCCTCTCACTTCCACCTGAAAAGAAGAGTTAGTTTTTTGCGACCCAGGCAAGGTGGCCCCTACCTGGTTCGTTACATGGGTAAAACTTCTTCATAGGCAAATGATCATAGACATTCACATCATTTGATCTTCTAGCATGCGTCCTAGGAGATCGAGTTTTAGCATTTGGCACACTAGCATGCGTCCTATCAGCAAATTTAGGCTTAGCATTCTCGCGGCCATTTCTAGCCTTCCTTCCACTTTCAAGATCCTGTTTCAGCTTAAGACACTCATACTGGTAGTGACCACCTTTGCCACAATGCCAGCACGTCCTATAGTAGTTTCCAAGGTAATACTTTTTGTTAGGACGTTGAATTCTATTCTCTTTCATTTTCTCAGGGTCCACTACCTTAGATCCTTTTCCCTTAGCAATGTTCTTGTAGATTTTGTGACTGACAGAATTTGTGTAGTAGTCCTTTTGTCCTTTCTCACCACTCTCAAGAACTCTTATGCGTTCTTCTAGGTTCCTTGTCTTTTCCCTCTCAAGTTCTAGTTCAGTTGTCTTGCTAGCTTCAAAGTCACTTGGGAGAGAGTTCTTTGATCCTGATTCATACCCTAGTCCTTTCCTGGCTGGAACAAAGACTATTGGATTCACAGTTTCAGTCATCGGACTCTTTCCTAGAACTTTGACCTCGTCCCTAAGACTTGCGTTTTCGAGCCTTAAGCACACAATCTGACTTTTAAGGGACTTGACTTCTTCCTGAGACGATTCTAGTTGAAAAGACATGGTACTACAATTTTCACATTCCACAACAATATTCTCGGATTCAATTTCTTCAAAGCTTTGTTTCATGGCATAGCTCTCTTGCATGATTTGAGTTATTAATTTAATGAGCTTTGGTTTTGAGCATTTTTCAAGAGAGTTTAACATGGTTTCATGGGTTACCTCTTGCTCAATTTCAGAGACGTCCTCTGGGGCGTCTTCCATAGCCATGTAGGCCACTTGATTTTCTGGCTCTTCATCACTTGAGTCAAGGTCGTCCCATGCACCCTCAAATGCACTAACCAACGCCTTTTCCTTCATTTCCTTTGATGTTAGTCCTGTGGTACATTTCATGGCCATGTGTCCCGTTCTGTTGCATTTGTAGCACACTATCTCCTTCATTTCTGCATCTGTAGGCTTGCGAGTTTCTTTCTTGTAGGGCATCTTCATTCTTGGGACTTTGCCTCTTTTGTACAGTGCACGAAGAGTTTTGTGCAACAAGGCTAACTCATCTTCCTCGGAAATTTGTTCTTCCGTCTTTCCTTTGCGTTCTATTGAGGCCTGAAGACGAAGATTCTCTTGGTGCTCTTGCGTTATGGCTTCTAGCATTGAGTTCAACTCTCTTTGCCTTTGGTAGTATTGCTCATACTCTGGCGTCCTAGCCGCAAGAGTTAAAGCCAGCTCATTTTGGGAACTCTTTCCCATTTCTGCCAGATCTTGGTTTCTTCTTGCTTCATACCCTTTGAGTTTTCCATAGATTTCCTCCATGGACAGTCCCTTGTTGGCCTGGTTCTCTTTGAACGTCATCCTATCGAAGTTCCATGGTCCCGTGAGTCCATCGATCAAGACTTGAACCTTCATCCTCTGAGTGATCTCCGTTTCTTTGACACCCAAGTTTTTCAACTTAGTTAGAAGGGCCTCAAAGCGAAAGGAGTAGTCGGTGATGGTCTCATTTGTGAACATCCGGAATTTGTAGAAGTCCCTTTTAGCTTCCAGCTGGACGTCTTTTTTCATCTCAGGCGTCCCAACATGGTACTTCTCCAGGGCTTCCCATTGAAGCTTAGCAGTTGGGAGATTGCTCACACGGGTGGCGTCCCTTTCACAGAGGGACGTCTGTAAGAAACAGATGGCCTTTGCATTTGCTTCCATAAGCTTGAACTCATCAGGACCCCAATCTGCCTCCTTGTCCTTCTTAGCAGCGGGGACTTCGAGGTCGCCGTTCTTTATCACCAGCCAGCATTGGTAGTTTTGACTGCGCACAAAGCATTCGAACCTGGCTCTGATACCAATTGTTGGATCGTAAGTCTGTTAATGAAGGCGTCCTTAACTTGGTTAAGGGCGTCCTTAGGTGCAGCGGAAATTAGACTTAACAGGAAACGCAATGAGATAATGGACACTAGTATTTATAGAGGAACCCCACTAAGACCAACTAGTCTTATGGGTAAACCTCTACCTCCGCTTGGAGGATTTTCAATAGCTGTCCTTATCTTATTAAGAGAGAGTCCTCACAACTTTTAGGCTAGTCGTTACACTTCACTGAGCTAAGCGTCCGTCCTTAGCCTCACTAGTAACACTCCTTTCCACCTAACAAAGTAACCTAACTCTCTTAGCTATAAGGAAGCTATCACACACGTCTCTCACGGTTCGTTGTGAGAGACAAACTACAACTCTAACTATTTTGTGGTTTGTTTTGGATTTGATGTGGTTGGACTTTCTTTCTCTTGTTTCAAGCTCACTTGATCTTCTTGATCTTCGTTCGTGTTCTTGAATGCTTCGGGAGAGCTTGAGAGAAAGTCTTCAAAAGTCCACACCGCTATGCATACCCTTGGGGGGGTATTTATAGCGGAAGTGGTTCTTGTCCTCTAGCGTCCTCTGAGGCTTTGCAGGATCCTTGATTTTCCATCAACGGAGCGATGAGCCTCTTGAGGAAGTCAACTCTGTTGACGCTTGGGAAGCCTCCGCGTGGATAGGGGACCATTGCTGGGAAAGCGACATCTTTGGAATCGTCTACACGTGCCCAGACAAGGGAAGCTTCCTTCTGAGGACTGCGGCCGAGTATGATGTAATCATGTTGGGGCGGCCTTGATTTGAATTTGAACTTCGTCCGTATTTTGGCGCGCGTCCCTTCTTGATGAGGACGCCGTCCTATCTGCGCAAGGACTTTGCCAACTACGTTCAGCTTTGGATGTTCTGATGATGTGCGTCCCTACAGAGTTAGGGACTCTCGTTCACTTGTTGTCCTTTTCGCTCATGTGCGTCCGCTGAACTTTCCTGAGATAAACACTCGGACAACTTATTAAATACATTTGAGTTTGTCATTATCAAAACAAGGGACGATCATTATTGGTTTAGATATTAATGACTGGCGTCCTTAATATCGTCCCAACACAATGTCATTGCCACAATGAACGGCATGATCCCCAAAGCAATCCATGATCTTAGAACAGCAGTAACGACATGTAAAATCATCAAGATACAAAGGGATCGCAAGACGATAACATAAAATACACCTATACTGCCTTGGGTGCATCGCTTGGCCCAACCCTTCAATTAGAATTGTTCTCAAGAAGTCCAAAGAGTACGGCGCCTGATTGCTAATAAGGATGGCCTTTTCACGAGCACTAGGACTGTAACTAGCCACTAAGCCTCTCTCCACCATGTCAAAGTACACTGTAGCCAATTTGTCATAAACGGGGGGGGGGGGTACGTCATGACAAAGGTCACGAGGGTTGAAGTTACACAAGTCTTGAAAGCTGTTCAAGGCTGACTCAAAAGCAAGGCCCAACTCAGTAACACCACAATGGTGAAGCAATCTGTCCTGGAGGCCGAGCGACTGCAACCGCGAAGCGACAAACACATACCTAGAAACATCGTGCGCAGTATAGATCCCAAAGCCACCAAAGCAGAAAGGCAGGGTGGCACAACGCCATTGCCAATCACCAAAGCCAGCAGGACCTGCAACAATAATCTCTTGGAGAACCTTCCGCAGGGCATGATCAAAGGTAAGATGAGCGGATCCGAGCATCTGGGGTGGATAGGTCCGAAGAGAAAAATATAATCGACCAACAAAATTAGATATATGTTTTTGGTTATTTGAAAAAGGAACTATTTTATTATACAAATTTGAAAAATGTGGGTCTTTTTATAATAACAAAAAATGGAAGATGGCCGGTGGTAATAACATATAGTGGTATGGAAAAAGAGTAAATGAAAAATATATAATTCTAAGATTATAAACTTTGGTGTTTTATTATAATAATTGATTAGATAGTTTTTTCAAAACAAACTAAAGATATGGTGATTTTGTGTAATTTAGTAGATATTATGGGTAAGTTTTATATAATTTTAACATTTTATAGTATGTCAAGATTATCACACGGAATTTGCAAAATTACATGGTCACCATACGAAATCCAAAAAAACTATGTGTACCATGCGAAATTTGCAAAACCAAGCGAAATTTCTCAAAACTAATCTATATGTTATATATACATCAACCTATTTCAATTCCTATTCGAACTCTTCTGAAAGGTAGGAGATGAAAAAAACATTAAGTTTTGGAAATGTTGTTGGACTGGAGATAAACCACGCACACTAAGAGAGAAGCTCTCTATGTATCTTGACATGGAGGAAACTGTTAGTAAATACACCAAAGATGATAAGACTTGGAACATCCCACTACTAAAAAGGAACCTCCAACCGGATAAAGTGGATCAAATATCTCAGATAATAATCCCATAAGCTTACGTCCAAGACAGACTATATTGTATATCAAGTAAGAATGGATGATTCTCGTCTCATGCAAGCGGTAGATTGGATCCATAAAAATAGAAAAAGATATATCACAAGACCTTGAATGGATCTGTAAAGTTAAAATACCACCAAAACAAAAACACTTATTATGGAAAATATGTCGTAATGGCCTTCCTACCAAAGCTAGACTTGCTGCAAACCACATAGGAGCACCACAAGGTTGTGTTTTCTATAATAACACACATGAAGAATCGTACCATGTCTTTATGAAATGCCTGATGGAAACTGAAGTACTGAGCAAATCAGTCAATTGCAAAACAACCAAAGTAATAGGAAATCTCAATCCAGACAATAGAAACCCAAAAGAAACCATAGAAGAAATAAAATCTAAGACAACGACTAAGAAATTCAAAGACCTTGTTGGAATCTGGTGGAGCTTTTGGTTCTTCAGAAACAAACTAACATTCGATCCCGATATCCAGACATATATCACTCCTATTGTCGTGTTTGAGTTCTACAAAAAAATACCAAAGGCCATAAGAAGAGAAAAAAATCGAAATGGATTAAACCCCATCCTAACCACATCAAACTCAATTTTGATAGTGCTGTCAATTCATCTAGTGTTTCCACTTTTGGGTTTATTTTAGGAAATGAATTTGGTGCACCCATTTTTGATGACGGAGGGTTCATCGGGAACGCTTGGTGGTGTTTGCGGAAGCTTACGCGCTCTGTTAGGGAATCTTGGAGACCATCTATCGTGGCTATCCCCGCTTGATTATTGAAGGTGACAATTTGCAAGTCGTAAATGTGGTGTTGGAAAGCTGGAGCTGCCCATGGGAGGTAGAGAAGATGCGGACAAAAATTCTTGGGCTGCTTGGAAATTTTCAGAGTTGGAAGATATCGCATGTTCCACGTGAAGCGAATGTTGTTGCTAAGTGCTGACTACGTTGCTAACTCCTTTTGTTACGTTTCGACTTTGCCTGTTTGTTCTAATTTGGATCTACAGGATCTCATCCGTAAAGATGCTCTAGGATAGTGTCTTTTCTGATGTATATGGCCTAGCCTAATTCCTTTCCGTATAAGAAAAAAACAAGTAAAAGATAATTTATAAACATCTTAATATTTGTGTCAAACTCTCAAACTACAATTGATTTGAAATGGAGGGATTATGTTCGACCCATAGAGGGCCATAATTAAAAATCATTACATGCTTTTGTTATGAGTGCTGAGCAAATAGTTCAACTCCCTTATTATGATTTTATAGCTATGATCTACCATAAGGCAGTATAAAGCAGAATTTAAGTCTTTGCAAAAACCTGAGGCACATCATCGTCTCTTAATATAAAATTGTTTTAGTGAAATTCGTTAAAAAAGTATAAAAAAAACTCAATCACAGCTATCCTCATAAATTCACCTCTATAAATCTACTTCCTTCCCCTACTTGCTATGATACAAATTAGTTAAATAAATTATCTTATGTACATAATCTCAACAAACAACTTAATACTTCAAAAAACAAATCAACGAATGACTTATATCCATAATATGAACTTAATGTATTTGATAACAGTTTAAAACAGTCAAAATCAATAATTATAGATCATTGCACTAAAAGAAATCATAATTATAGATCATTTTAGATTTGATTTCTTAACGTGAATTTTTATAATAAACCGATGATTAATCTTATGTGAACGTGAAGATAATTTCCGACATGTTTTATATTTTTTATTACATAATATTTTAAAATTTGCTTATATATTAACTCATAATGAACCTTGTGTGAAAATAATATAACTTTTATAATTATAAAGGAGTTTAGATATGGTTACATAATAGTATTTTAAAATAAACATTAAAATATTGATAATTAATTTCTACCCTAATACCCTACTATATAGCAGACTTATTTGATTACCAAAATATTTTAGTTAATTTATGTAATTATATCAAATAAAAATCAATCTTAAAAATAGCCTTATGATAATTGAGGTATGATTTTTTAAAATTTATTTATAGATAAAAAACAAAAATATATAGTGTTAGTTTACATAATTAAAAAAATGATAATATTATCATGACCATCCCGTATATGATACAGGCATTCAACTAGTCATTATAAATTAACACAATGTGGTGTTGTATTGACCAAAAAAACTAACGATGGTCAATATAGTTACACTAATACATTAACTAGTGCTATAATAGCATGTTGACTTAGTAGCTAGTGATTCTTGATGGAATGTTATAATAATAACGTGTTAATAACATATATGAAAGGGTTGTTGAGGCTTGAGACACGAGGAGAAGAGATGGGCCGACTTTTATAATATTAATGAAACGTGGGGTGGTAGGTGAGATTTATCAAGAATTGAACAGGCTGCTTCTGCCAGCTTGCCGGCCAATGCAATGTGACGTCTTTTTTACATCCACATGATGTGCTTTAATCTTTTTTGTTTTAATAAAGAAAGTACTCGTAATTAATTTAATTAGGATGCACTCATGCACCATCCCAAAGAGATGTATCTATCCTAGAACATCCTTGTTGCATATAAGATTCTTAAGGACCGGATCAGATGCAACATACGCGGACGAGGGTCGATATGAAACAATTTAGCGATGTAATCCACAACAATATCGGCTTCTCAAAACATACAAAGGGTTGTTCAAAATAATCATTCGTTTTTAGGCCTTTTTTAAAAAGTATTAATCGAGGCTAGAATGGCTCTAACAATTCGAAAACAGCCGGCTTTGATAAAATGCATTGATTTGGGTTCGAGAACAATATCTCATATACTAAAAGTTGGCATTGCCTTTGGGCGGAAAATAACAAGCACATAATTGCAGTAGAGGTCCATGCACTAATGGGCCTTCAAAATAGACACCTTACCACTTTGGGCCTTCAGTCTAATTCGTTGGATATCTCAACGAAATACGGCATCCATTAGAGTATTCGCAAACAAATCGTTAAAAACACCACTCAAGTGGTCCTTGTCCAACAAAAGAGATGGATATAAAATCTTGTATTTTCTTAGGGCAATATACAGAAAATTATCCTTTAAATACTCATTTTTTGTACATTACCATATTTTCAATCAATATTTTTAGCAAACCACCATTTAACATAAAATTATGCAACAAACAACCCATTAAACCAAATTTTATAAGAAACCACCCCATATTTATATTATTTTACTAACGCCACTGATTACATTTAAAATTTTAAATAATTACTATATTAAACTGGGTAGATTTAAAAGGTAATTATATGTATCTATCCTTAATGTTTATTACTGTTGTTGTTATCATACTAATTTATACATGTTAAACAAAAAAAACTTATAATGTGAATTTGTGTATATTCTAGTTAGGAATGGTCAAAGAAAAAAAATTAAAACTGTTTAGAGAGACTGTGATACACAAATTTTGTATGTATATTTATATAATTATTTCCAAAATTTATCTACAACATAATTGATTTCTGTTTTGACTTAGCATATATATATTAGCATAATAAATCTAAGAATAAAATATATAATCAAACTTTATTTTATCTACTGATTTGTAAAATCTTTGTAATTTCCAATTTAGTATGTGGTCTTGAGCAAACATGTATATTTAATGGTAGATTTCTTGCAAATTGTGATCTAACTAGTTGTCCTCTTGAACAATTTTAAATTTAACGGGTGGTTTGCTACAAATACAAATTTGATGGGTGGTTTTGTATAAAATTGAAGATCTAAAAAGGGTGGTTTTCTATATTTTACCCATTTTTTAAATATGTTCTTTATGAGATTTGGAGATTTTTATAATTTTATTTTAATGATATTTTCCTTGTATTATTACATGTTTGTTTGCCAAACAATGATTTGTAGAATTGGATAATTATTTTATCAATAATTTCCTTTATTTTATAACTATTATGGGAGAAATTCTCCAAATCTAAATCATATATATATATATATAATGAATCAACAAAAATAAGTGAATTAAATTTTAACCAATTATGATAATTTAAAAAATGATGCGATTTGATCCGAGTTAACATATTTTGATTTATATTATTATTATTATAATCCCCTAGTAAGAAAGAACAGAAGTAAAAAAAAAGACAATTTTGTTCCGAGTTCATTAATAAAGACTAACATTTGCAGGCCACGAATCATGAGAAGTAAGATATGTTAGATGGGTGATATCCCAAAGCTTATGCCAATGTGTAGGGTTTCTCCTTATATACTAGTGTGTATTTAGCTTATATGCTCAATGTAGGAGGATATATTCTCCAACACACCCCCTCAAATAGAAACTAGTCTAACCTAGTTAGCATTTGACAATTTTTTTTTTTTTTGTGTGTTTAATATTCTCAATCTCTTTATTGGTAGCCCGTTCTGGGTTTTACTTTGGTTTAGACGGGCTATTAGCACCTCATTCTCTTTTAAGCTATTTACCCGATTTTTGAATTTTTACCAGGAAATTTGGAGCCAGACCGTACTTGTTCTGACACCGTATTAAATTCCAGTAGGCAGATGGATAACATGTCGAATAAATTTAAAAATTAGCTAGTATATAAGGTCGGAATCTCTCGTTTAACCAATAATTTTAAGTCAATGAGTAGATTTTCCTCTTCTTCCTTATACCTGTGGATATTTTGCTTGTATGTTTAATGGGGGGCTAGAAAACGTATAGTATAATATTGCATCGAAATGTACATGGAACTTCGCACAATACACTTTATTATGCAACATATATGTATAATGTATGTTGGTAGCTTCGTACAAAATTTGAATTCTGTGATCAACCAATCAAGGTTTACAACCTTAGTGCATAAAATATTTATTTAACATCCGGACAGCAACTGGTCCAAGTTATCTTCTTCATTTCCCCTTGGATTTGTTGCTATCATATTTTTCTTGAAAAATTATGATATTATACTACTAGTAGTCTGCTGTCAACGTGTGAGCATGTCCCCAAAACGTTGACTTACTGACTAGTGTCAGCATTTCTATTGAGCAATTAAGCTCTCAAATTTAACGCCAACATCGTCCTGTGTGGATTTTTGTTGGACCACTGCCGTCAACCATTTCACCCACCTAACTGTGCAATCTTTATCTTAGGTAGCTACCCACCTCGCTACCTTGGTATAATGACGTACTAATCATATACCATGTACTCTCTCTCTCCCTCCCACTAATTTTTTCCAATAAAGATCCTTATTAGGTGCTCTCTTAACTTCTTCATATTCCCTTGATTTTTTGTTTGATGTTTGACATTTTAACCTAAAATTAGGTTAAAATTAAGAAAGCATATAAATTTACTTAATTAATATGAACGAACTATTTTAGTTTCTATAACTTTTATTCTACTTAAAACAAATCCATAAAAGATTTGGATTTTTAGGTAAGATGGCATATACGTATGTTTATTTTTACTTCCTCCTAATATCTCTCCCCAACTTCCTTTTTTTTAAAAAAAAATCACTTTTTTTTTCACGTATTTTTACTTCCTAACTTTTTTCCATGTCTAAATATTCTGATCAATTGTTCAAGCTTGTTATTTTTTTTACTCAAAAAAAATATGGATGTCAAAATTCAATCAAAATTTCAATTAAAACTAACCTCTATGATCGGAGCCAAAAAATTGAGTGAAAAGTAAGCTTAAATTTTTTTAAGGTTGGAGCCAAAATTTCACCTCTAGATTACGATCGGTAGTATATGTACGACATAAGAAGATTATGGAATTATGTCTGATAAAGCATAACTTTTCAATGGCTTCTTCTAGAAATGCATTTGATTTGAATTTGTTTCCAGATGAATCCATTGCTCTCCAGCTACATGAATTATTAGATCCCAACTAACATTGGTCTGTCGAAGGAGATGCATCGATACTCAATGGGGCATATTCCATTTCGATCAATTTGAATGAACCTCCAACTCAAGAAGAAGAACATTCCGAGATCAAGTTTAATGTACCTCCCGTCCATAAAGATGATTTTACTATGCATGCCGGTATGTCATGTCTCAATGCTCAAACGTTATTTATATTGCTAATATATTTATGTTGTTGATTTTCATTGAATGTGTGCTACTTTCAATTAATTTACGTGGGCAAAATTTTATGACAGGTCTAGTTGCTTATTTTCTTTAGTGTAATTTTGTTTACAATCTGTAAATCCCGCCATCCTTTATTGCCAAGATCATATTTTCTTTGGAGTAATTTCAGTCTACTTTTTTTTTTGGGTTGAAGGGATAATTTCAGTCTATTCAATCATCAATTGACCTTATTGTACCAGATCCATAGGCTGTAGAGTTTCATTCCGTTTCCCACTTATAATTAGTGTATATGAAATTCCAACGGAGTATAAATTTTTGAACTGCTTAAATGGTTGTCTTTTGGTAAGTGCTAATTAATGAAACTTGAAAAGTTAATTCTGCATATTGTCAATTCTGTATTAATTAATGAAACTTGAAACCAAATCTAAGGAACTAACTAGTATGTTGATCAAACTTCGTGTATGCTACTTTCAAGTTATGATTTGTTTATTGTTTATTGTATTTATGTTGGTGATGCTACTTTCATTGAGCATATTTAGCTGTTTAATTCATTTAATCTATGAAAATGTAGAAATGATGACACATCTTAACATGAAAGTCAACAACAACTTACAAGGTTGATATCCAATGAGATAAGGAAATTGATATATGAAGCGTTGTTTGAGAGAAGTGTGAATGGGAAATTGAAATGAAGTACAACAAAAGAGGTTTCTCTTTTGTTTTTGGTATCACTACAAAATGTTCAAATTAGGGATGAGCATGGTTGGACCGAAACCGAAAAACTTGACCGAACCGAATCGAAACCGACGGAGTTCGGTTCGGTTTTCGGTTCAAGAATTTCTAGGATTTCGGTTTCGGCTATTTTTCGGTCCGGTTTACTTTTTTTTAAAGAAAAGCCTTATTTATCGAAAACTGAACCGAAAAAATTTTCAAATTTCAGTTTCGGTTCATTTCAATTCGGTTCAGTTTTGAACCGATACTCAGCCCTTGTTCAAAGGATATGGAAACGAGCAAAAGATACGTCAAGAGGTAGTGTTGTTGTTGATGTGTCTCATAGAATAACAAAAACTGCGGTCCAAATCGAATTGAAATTGACTTCAATCGCATAGCTGATATTGATTTGGATAAGAGAACAACATTTTCATTTAGCAAGATAATGCAAGAAATCATGTTCGACCGGATGATGAGGCATTTCAAAGAGTAGCGTCACAAAATGGCTTTGTTATAAGATTGTTCTGTCATCCGCCAAACCCTCCTGATATGAATGTGTGGGATTTGGGATTATTTAATGCAATCCAATCATTACAACAAAAGAATCGCACAAGAAGTGTGGATGAGCTAATTGCTGTTGTTCATAAGTCATTTGAGGAGTACCCTATAGAAAAGAGTAAGAATGTTTTTCTTATCCTTACAATTATGTTTGAGGAAAACGATGAAGCTAAAAGGGTCCAATCAATATAAAATACCTCATATACATAAGGAAGGGTTAGAAAAAAATGGTATTCCACCAAAACAAATTCCTTGTGACTATGCTTTGGTAGAAGATACCATGAAATTGTCAAAGTGAGAGCTTGATATTTTTTTTACTCCTCCAAGAGTAACTTTTTATTGCTTTCTTAGCTTGGTGTTCAGCTGAAACATTAATAAGTTCCTGTTGTTGTTGCTATTGTTATAGTTATGACAATAAATAATTTTTTGTAAAGCTTTGAGCTCCATTTTCTGAGCTTCACTTTCCATTCTGTATGTATATTTTCTTGATGCCATAATCGTTATCATTTTTTTGGAATTAAAAGGGGTGATTCATTAAAAGAGAAAAGTTACAAAACTTGCTAGCTAGAGCACTAGCTATTTACAACCTCAGCTATCTCCAATCTCTCCATACAATTCGATTTTTCCTCCATCTTGCCTTGAGGCAATTCCTGATGTAATTAGCCCTCATAGTAATACAATCATTAGCACTCACTGTCTCTTGATTAAAGACTTTGTTGTTTCTAACTCACCAGCTCCCTCCATTGCACAGTATCCCCTACGTCCCTTATGCTGTCATAAAAAGCTTTCCAACCAAATATGCCATTTTTGGATACCATCAGTGCAGGTCTATTGTTGTCTTCTAATGACTCTTTGAGCTCATCTCGGATCTTCAAAACAGTTTTCCATAGTGCTCCATCCGAGTCTTTACTTCTCATTGTTCAGAAATCATTCCCTCTAAGGTGATTTTTCACTACCCACTGAAGCCAAACGGAGTCAGAGTTCGACACAACATCAAACATAAGCTGTTTGGCAACATGCTAATGCATTGATTGTCATCTTAAGAGAGTATGAACCTTGTATGGAAAAAAGCATGGTTCAAGTTTTGTGTTGTGAGCTACAAAGAAAACAGTGACAAAGGGTAGAAAAACACCTAAACACGAATTAGGAAAAACCGTTCTCAAAATTAAGAGTACTTGTATATATGATGAACCACTTCTTTTCATAAAATCTTTGCCTTTATATAAAACAAAAAAAACACTCATTCTTCATTGGTTTGTAGCCTTTGTAAGCTCCACTCGCCACAAACCATTTATTCCTTCTTTTTGTTTTCACTTTTTCCACTACCAATAAGCCATTATTCACAATCATATGTGTCTGTAGCTCTGCATCATAAAACTCCCAACGTACCAAAAAATAGAAAAGAAAAAGAAATTCACCTTTTTCACTAATGGGTTCCGGATCGGAGGGTCAAAATTTAAATTTATAAACCGAACCCCTATTGTAGTACAAGGGTAGGGTGTCGAACACACGGGAGTTCGTGCGTTGAGTGTACCAAGAAGACTAAAAAGGGGAAAAGAAAGGCAAAAACAAGAAAAATCAAAGGGAACTCCTCGGGACCGACTTTGGTCACCTCGGTCCGAGGAGGATCGATGAGAGTTAGCACGGGACCGACACAGAGGACGTCGGGCCCGAGGTCTGGGTAACTCGGTCTTGTCAAATAGTAGATCGGTCTTGGGTTTTTGCGTTCCTTCCCTAACTAGACTTGGGTAATTCCACCCCAATTCAGCCAATAAGTGTTGATCCTTATGAGATCGAGGTTGTTTGCCTTCGATCCCTCCACTCTACACATCGACCATAGGGGGTTCTCACCTACCCTTCGATGCAAGGTCAAGTGATGGGTTCGAGATCGCTTACTCACAAGAGAATTGAAGCTCAATGTAGAGAGCCCTTGATCCCTTGTTCTCACAAGAGAATTGAAGCTCAATGTAGAGAGGATTCATAGATCAAGCACTCAAGGCTATGGAATTGGGTGTTCACACCCAATCCTAGCTAGGGGTTTCCCCCATAGCCCAAGACTATGAAATCTACTCCATGAAGTAAGAGTAAAAAGCAATCAATAAACAAAGCAAGCAAATCTCAATCATCCAACTCAAATCAAAGCTAAATTGCATTCAAATCAAAGGGGTTCACGAGATCCAAATCTCAAATCCACTAAACACAAACAAAACAAGTTCAAAACTCACTAATCCTCCCTAAGCTCCACCGATTTCTCTCTTCTTCTCCTCTTCCTTCCTCCTCCTTGCTCTCCAAGTCTTCCTTGAGCCTTTGAGAGTGATTAGATGTGTGTATTAGCCTCCCTCCTCTCTAATTGTCTTCTCCTTTTAATTAGGGACCAAGGATTCCAAAAATAGAAGAAGGGCAAAAGTGGAAGATCACAATTATGTGCCTTGGAGCCCAATCCTCACTTAGCCGACTTGGACCGACACAG
The DNA here is from genome assembly GCA_963924305.1 of Polygonum maritimum. Classification (NCBI taxonomy): domain Eukaryota; kingdom Viridiplantae; phylum Streptophyta; class Magnoliopsida; order Caryophyllales; family Polygonaceae; genus Polygonum; species Polygonum maritimum. The sequence continues at coordinate 28,731,263 of OZ002730.1, forward strand.
GCACACCTCGGGCCCGACGTTGCCAACCTCGGTCCGGGCCTCCATGGTGCCAACTCGGGCCCGACTTGCTAGTACGTCGTTCCGGGGCCTCGATCCTCTTCTCTTCTTGGCTTTCCTCGAGTTCCTCTTCGTTTCTTGCTTGGCTCTTCCACTCCTTAGCTCTCAAGCTTTGCTCCTCCTTAGAAACTCCTTCCAAACGTCCTCAAAACGTGCCAATTTACCTACAAAACACAACAAATTCGCATAGTCTCTGAATCTCATAGAAAATCGGAATCTAAGCTAAAGAGGGACAAAACTAACAAAGAAAGGAACAAAAGACACTTATTTACAACAGAAATTAACTACTAAAACACCACCAAAATGAGAGACATCATTCACCATCTCAAAATATGCAATAAATATTAATCCATGGGAACATAGGATCATTTTTTTTACTATATAGTCGAATATAGATCAGGTACGAGCAGCGCGTACATGATGATTACTCGACCTGATTAACAAGTAAGCATAACAACAAATCCTTTTTTTTCTCTTCTTGTGAACTCAACTATCTATCTAATGGTCTTCCATACAAATCTTTGTTTGCTTCTGCTCTAGTATGGAATTGGCTCTAGAGCTCTTTTAACGTGTTCTTGTAATGTAGTGGATAAACACAGGGCATATTCCTTGCTCTGAAGATGGTGGCCATTGTCGACCAAACATGGCTGTTGAGATTTCAAGGTCCATATTCCATGAGTTAGAGAAAATTACCTACAGGAAAGATGCATCACTTCAGGTTTGTTCATGTTTTCTTCTTTGTCATAACTCAATACATTTTTAAATCCATGCTATATTGGAATACTCTTATTGTACTAAGATCCATCTGTTAGTCTTTTGAATTATGACATAAATAAGTTACAAACTTTTTCTCCTTAACTTGCTATGGCTTCTGCACAGAAAAAGCTTATGATACCTAAAATTCATCCATGCTTGCCATCTTGTAAGGCTGAGTTTACAACATCTGTTCCTCTTATTCAAATCAGAGATATTGTGTAGAATGTATTGTTTTCATAATAGCTTGGTGAGATGGCATAGTATAAAAGTATTATTGCCCTCTGTGTATTCACTACTACAAAATTTGGCTAATACCTCTTTAGATATACCCCGGGCGTTTATATTACCTGGTATAATGTGGCAATTTAAAAAAGTATAAGACTTAATACACCGGATCTAACACACCCGGTGTATTTATATCATATTATGACTATATACGCCGGATGGTCAAAGATCTGAGGTATTTGCAGGATATAAATACACCGGATCTTACACGCCCGGTGTATTTGGTTAAAACGCCTACTATATATCCCGGGCTTTTGTGATCCGGTGTGTTTGAGGGCTTTTAATTCTACGGAATTTATGTCGTTATTTTCTTAACCTTAGAACGCTAATATAGTCACTACAATTAATTCGGCCGTGATCATAACCATGTAAGTCTTACAATCAATTCCTTCAAGAATTCAACTTGTTTGCAATTCAATTCTTCAATATTACCTGTATTGATAAAGTTTTTTACATTATAATCATGATTAAGTAATTTTGTTTCTCCCACAGTCGTATCTCCCAAACATGTATGCTTGAGTTTGAAGCGACGAAAAACTTGATTAATTCGTGTTGTGGTAAGTATCTCTTATCTAGTCTTTTTCAAGTTTATGCTTGTTTATGGACTTTGGTAATTAAAGTCTCTTTGTTTGAAAGTGTATATACTATTTTTGTGTCTTATGATTGTTGTGGTATTCCTCTCTTATTTGATGCATGCCTAAAATGATGGATCGGTCATGGATGTTAAAAAATCGTGACTCTGATGAATATTCGAACGGTGTGGAAGAGTTTATTACATTTGCACTTGAGCATGGGGCTGATGCTACTAGAATGATGTGTCCATGCAAGAAGTGTTATTACTCAAGATGGCTTGAGGTTGACAAAATTAGAGATCATCTAATTTTTTTATGGTATTATAAAGGATTACACACGGTGGATATGGCATGGAGAGAAAACAGTTGTTGAGTCTACTACAACAGATGTGAACATTGATCATGATACTTGTGAAGAGGATAGGTTGGATGATATGATTCATGATTGTGAGACAAATTTTGTTGATGACCCTGACAAGTTTCATGACTTGTTAAAGGATGCACAAATGCCGTTATATGCAGGGTGTGCCAAATTCACGAAGATATCAGCATTATTGAAATTGTATAATGTGAAAGCCAGACATGGATGGAGTGACACGAGTTTCAGTGCAATACTCAAGCTAATCAAGGAAATGCTTCCTGAGGATAATTGTATTCCAACTAGTACATATGAGGCGAAGAAAATTTTATGTTCCATGGGTATGAATTATGGGAGAATACATGCTTGTCGTAATGACTGTGTTCTATATCGGAATGAATATGCTTCATTAGAATATTGCCCAAATCCTGATTGTGGTGAACCATGATATAAGAAGAAAGATATTCCAGCAAAGGTTTTGTGATATTTCCCAATCATTCCAAGGTTTCGACGTTTGTTTGGCAATCCTCGAGATGTTGAGAATTTAACTTGGCATGCAAATGGCAGAGTGAAAGGCAGAAAAATTCGTCACCCAGCAGATTCTGCGCAATGGCAAACAATCGATAGATTATATCTTGAGTTTGGAAAGGAAAACAGAAACTTGCGGCTTGCACTCTCTACTGATGGGATGAGCCCTCATGCCAATCTAAGTACAAGTCATAGTACATGGCCGGTAGTATTGGTGATTTATAATTTATCTCCGAGGTTGTGCATGAAGCGCAAATAAATGATGCTATCTTTATTGATATCTGGCCCGAGGCAACCTGGGTTTGAAATTGATGTTTATTTGGCACCCTTGATTGAAGATCTGAAATTGTTGTGGGGTGAAGGTGTTGAAGTATTTGATGCACATCGTAGACATGAATTTCGTCTCCGAGCCATGTTATTCTGCACAATAAATGATTTTCCTGCCTATGGTAATTTTGTTGGATACAGTGTGAAAGGCTATCTCGCATGTTCTGTCTGTGGAAAGGATACCGCCTCATGTCGACTGAATAAATGTAACAAGAATGTTTATGAAAGGCATCGTAGGTTCTTGCCTATGGACCATTCCTATAGGAGGCTTCGTAAGGCTTTCTACAATGTTTCTGAAGAGGAAAGTGCTCCTATACCATTAACCGGAGAAGAGGTGCTGGCTGTTGTGAGTAAAATTGAAGTGAAATTTGGGAAAGCCTCACAGAACAAAGTAATGATAGATGGGTGGAAGAAGAGATCAGTTTTTTCTGATCTTCCTTATTGGAAGGATCTCTCTATCAGACATTGTCTTGATGTGATGCACATTGAGAAGAATATATGTGACAGCCTCATTGGCACATTATTGAATATGCTAGGAAAAACAAAAGATGGCTTGAAAGTCAGAGAGGACTACAAGGAGTTGAAGACCAGACCGGAATTGCAGCCACAGTCTAGAGAAACTCGTATATTTTTACCGCCTGCGTGTTACACTCTCTCTAAAGGTGAAAAGACCACTGTTATTAACTTTCTACGCAGCATCAAAGTTCCAGAGGGGTACTCTTCAAATATCAGCAACCTCGTGTCTGTGAAAGATTTGAAGTTAGTGGGGTTGAAATCTCATGATTGTAATGTTCTCATGCAGCAATTACTACAGGTGGCCATCCGTTCTATATTGCCCCAAAAGGTAAGGTCTACCATCATTAGACTTTGTCTTTTTTTTCAAAAAATTATGTAGCAAGGCAGTTGATCGTGATGATTTGCAAGATTTGCAAAGAGAGATTGTTGTGGTCCTTTGCCAAATGGAGATGTACTTCCCATTGTCATTTTTTGATATCATGGTGCATTTAGCTGTACACTTGGTGAGAGAGGTTGAGCTTTGTGGACCGGTGTATCTTCGATGGATGTATCCATTTGAGCGATACATGAAAGTTCTGAAAGGGTATGTTATGAATCGACAACACCCTGAAGGTTGCATTGTGGAGCGATATATTGTTGAAGAAGCTGTGATTATTTATCTAATGTTGAAGCCATCGGTGTACGTAAACGTAGAGAGTTAGGAGAGCTTCATTGGAGAGGAACCTCGGGATATCTGGTAATAACCATTGACCGTGAGAAGTATTGGAATCCAGCCCATCTATATGTCTTGCATAATTTGGAGGAAGTCCAACCGTATGTAGAAGAACACATGGCCTATGTAAGGAATTATAATCCGACAAGAAGTGAGATTTGGATAACAAGAGAGCATACCAACACCTTCATTGAATGGTTTAAAACTCGGATTAGCAAGATGATCAGTTTAGAAGAAGAAATCTCAACGACTCTTAAAGCATTGCATCGGAGGACAAGGTTTCAAGTGTTGAGCTATAGTGGATTTGTCATCAACAACTTCACTTTTAATACCCAGGCTTTTTCTGATAAAAGCAAAACACAAAATTGCAGTGTGACGTTGGATGCACAACCAATGTATAGTGAAAAGGCCATTTTCCTACAAGCATGTCTTACTTTGGCATTATTCAGCATATATGGGTGTTAATTTACTCCAAGGAGATAAAAATTCTGGAGAAAGCGCAAGCTCCAACTTCAAGCATCCGAAGATGCCCCACCATCTCAAACATCGCAGCCCGTTGAAGTAACCCAACCTCCTAAGTCTAATAGGAGGAGAGGGGCTTCATTGCTAAAGAAATTCACCATGAATGTGGGAGAAGGAAATAGATTGGAGGTAACTTTGAACCCACAACAACAACCTATTGGTGAGCACAGTGCCAAATTGGTAACCTTTATTGGAAATACGGTGAAGGCAACGATACCAATCACTATTGAGAATTGGACCCATGTAGTCGAAGAAGACTTGGATTATATTTGGATACTGTTACGGTTAGATTCCTATACATCATAATATATATATTATTATGTGTACGTTTTAATTGAATTTTTATATAGTCATTTTTTAGTGAAATTTTGTAGAAAGTTTTCATGCTTCCACCCGAGCTAAAAGAGTGGGTAATGGGGAAAGCACATGACCTATGGAGGAATTTCAAAATGGACTTGAAGAGACACCACATGTTCGACCCAAAAACAGGCAAACTAAATACAACTCATCCTAAGATTTATGAATCATACATAAAAAAAGATCAGTGGACGAGATTCATTGAAATAACTCAATCTTCTGCATTCAAGGTATTTGATTTGCTAATATAATAGTTCAATCTAAATAGTACATAGTATTAGTTTTATTTACTAATTATTTTAGTAAATTTTGATGTAGGATAAAAGCAATAAATTTCATGAAATTTCTTTATTGGATGACTGCCCCTTTAGGGGGTCAAAGAAAGGTTATGCCGGAATTGGAGAAGACTATGTAAGTAATTGTCGTTATATATTTATGATATCATTAAAACTATTCATTTACATGACTTTTTAGTACTTTTGGTATACTAATTCCATTTTTCTTGTAATTTATTGCTTTAGAAAAAGAAAAACAACATGGATCCGTCATCTACTGTATCACGAGCAATCTTATTCAAGTTAGGAAGACAAGGAAAGATGGTCAATGTTGTGGTAAAGTAGTTGAAGTGGTTCAAAAAATTGTAAGTCATTACCTTACACAATGTCCCTCTTATAAATCTTAGTTAGTTCTTTTTTGTTGTCTAGAGAGAAATCATATTAATTATAGGTTTGTGAAGTCATGTGATAGAACGATTTTTTGGTGCTTATACAAGAGACAACACCTACATAAAGCGAACCAATGGATTTTCCCAATTACGAAACAAATTCTACCATTTTCATTCTCCCTTTTAAATTCATTACTAATTGTATATTTGTTAGTTAGAATTTCAGATTCAATTTTTTTGAAAAATTTACAACTTCAATTTGTTAGTTAGAAATTCAGATTCATTTTTTTTATTTACAGTTTCAGTTTGACAACAAATTTTGTTTCCAATTATTATTATTACAGGATGATTATCTTGAGAAAGAATCATGTGGAGAATTTGTTTCCACTGGTCGTAAAGACGTGTTAGCAATGGCCTTAGGCAAAGAAGAACATCCTGGACGTGTCAGAGGGGTGGGTCAAGATGTAACGATCTCTGATTACTTTGGTCATGCATCTCGTCGGGCATCATCAAGTGGACTTAATTTATAAGAAGCTGCAGTTACTGAGGCAACCAATAAAATAAAAGCAAACATGAAGGCTGAAATTGAATCAATATTAAATGAAGAAAGGCAAGCAACAAGGCAATTCATTCAAGCACTGTTGGATGAAAGAAAAGAGTATTTGCCGGAAAAACCACTTCTAGAGATTCCTTCATTCCATAAACCTCAATCAAATGGTAAAGCTTCTTGTTCAACACAGAAGGAAGAGGTAAGTATGATCTATTAATACTATGTATATATGCACATTATAATTGAGAAAATATAAATTAATCTTCTTTACGTATAGGGAACAAGGGAGTGCAACCATTGTTGGCCAAATCTCGAGCAAATAGTCGGAAAAGGTGTTGCGTATCGGTCTTCTTTGCAAAAAATAAGAGAAATTTGCACTAAACCACCCGTTAAATAGGCGAATTTACACTTAACCACCCGTTATACAAAAATTTGTTTTAAACCACCCAAAACTTCAATTCTGTTAACAAATAGCCACCCATGGCGTTCTTCCGTCAAAAAATCCGTTAAATCACGCAATTTGACCATTTTGCCCTCCCCATCTTCTTCCTTCACCCTTTTCATCTTCTTCCCCAACATTGTCTTCTGCACTACCAACCTCAATCCCCTGCAACTCCCGAGCCAACTCTTCCTTCTTCGGTAACCCCCTCCCTACTCTCTTGCTCACCCTTTCCCGACCCCGAATCAGTCCGAGACCCAACCTCGACTTTCCTTCTACCCTCTCTGACTCACACCCCAGCCCTCTGCCTAGATCTGGAGTCGCCCGACTTCTCCGACCCGACCCTTCTGCTTCCGGCGACAAGCCACCAGCCCAAGCCCACGCTGCTCGGCGATCCCTCCCGACGCGACTCGGCCCCGACTGCCTCTCTTGTCCCAAATGCCGCCCGTGTCCACCCCCGAACCCACGACTCCCTTTGCTCCAGATCTGAACCCTTCGCTCACCCCGACCGGACCTCGTCCGAGCCCGACTCCGACCTCGCTCCCGGTCTCTAGCCCCAACACCGACGTCCCCGAACCGACCACCGTCGCCCTCGCCCGGACTCCAACTCCCCTGCCCTATTCCAAGGCGACTCCGACAGCCCAACTTTGACCCACCAAAACCCACGCCGACCCCTCGCCCAATTCCGACTCAGATCTCGACCCTCATACCCCGCTTCCGGCACGACCTGAGGCTGCCCACCACAAACCGTCCCCCGAAGCCTGAACTCGACCCCGGCTCTAAATCACCAATTACCCAACCCATGGAACTTACAGTAATAGAACCAGAAGTTGGAAGAAGAAGAAAAGAAGGGGCAAGGGAAGGAGAACAAAGGCAATCGGCCACAATTTGCACACGAAGAAGGAGGAGCCAATCAACTTAACCCCCAATTGATTAATTAAGCACAATTTAAATACTTTAGCTAATTAGGTTTGGGGAAAAAAAACCTGATCTTAGCTACGCCATAGGATTTTTGTCAAGGGGAAGCAGATGGAAAGGATGAACGAAGGAGGATGAAGGAAGAAGATGGGGAGGGTAAAATGGTCAAATCGCATAATTTAACGGATTTATTGACGGAAAAACGCCATGGGTGGCTATTTGTTAACGGAATTGAAGTTTTGGGTGGTTTAAAACAATTTTTTGTATAACGGGTGGTTAAGTGTAAATTCGCCTATTTAACGGGTGGTTTAGTGCAAATTTCTCAAAAAATAATGTTGCAAAATCGAGAGCTGAAGAAGGGTGAAGCAAAGGTAGAACTCAAAATTGTTACAAAAGGCCAAGAAGGAGTACATGTGCCATTCCCAACAGATGAAGTATGTACCGATGTTGGATGCTGTAGGTCAGTTTATTGCATGGCCCGATCATTTAGTACAACCATATATAGTAAGTTGTTCATTTTATATTTACAATATTTGTCTTTTTAGTATGTTCATCTAATATTGTTATTAATTGTTTTTAATGTTCATGTTGCATTTAGGAGAAAGAGAATGGGGTGACAAACACTAAGCAATCTTGCACATGTCTTGTTGAGGATGCCCATCCAATTCCGAGTGTCATTGATGATTATCGATGGGTGTTAGATGAATTTGATGATGGTTCTTCTAAGGTTGTTGCAATTTCCCCAAATTTTTTCACATATGACCATCAAGGAATTACTGTTGGCAAGGAACAACTTCAGATTTTGATGGATAAGGAACAAATAGATGTGTGTCATGTGTCATTATACATGAGGTTAGTTTTAGTGAATATTTTTATTTCATTCTTTTGTAATTCAGATTTAATGTTCTCTTCTTTTGTGGTACAATCCATGAGAGTCCTTGAGTGATGATTACTTTGCCTTTTGGTTGAAATCATTGAGTGGTTAATGCATTGTAACAATAAATTATTACTTGCTAATTAGGCTTGTCTTATACCTGAGTATAGTAAGGGATTAGATCATTCGGGATTATTTCTAAATCTTTGTAGTTGCTCGAATAATATTAATTCCGCTGGAGTATCATTAGTTTTTATTTGATATGTGATTATTTGTATCGTTTTTTTGTATGCTTGCATTCTATTGCTTATTTTATCCCTCTACAACCATTATCAATTAAATTTTGTTGACTTTACATGTATTGTTGATGTAGATGTTTATCTGAGACTCATTGTAAAAATGTTGAAAAGATGTTTGGATTTCTTTGTCCAAATAAAATTTCACCAAATGAGGATTCTGGAACAATCAAAGATCGAGCTAGTTATATTGCTAATGCTATGCCGGGCGATATTGAAAACAGAATTTTCATAGCACCATATAAGTCGAGGTAATATATTTATGACTTTTTTGTTATGCGATATAAGTCAAGCTAGTTATATTTATATCCCTTTTTTCTCTCTTTGAAACATATGTACAGGAATCATTGGGTATTGTTGGTGTTGCATCCTCCTTAGGCTTGGCATATTGGATTGACCCATTACATGGTCGTCAAGAAAAATATGTTGAAGAGTTGATTGATTTGTAAGTTTGATGAATATTAAGTAGTTTTGTATAAACTGTTGTGCTTACCATATTTTTTAAATTTATTTATAGGAGTTACACTTTGAAATATACCAATTTGGGAAAGAAAAAGCCTCGAAAACAACCTCTGTGGCAATTCGTAAAGGTGAGTTTGCTTTTTGATTGTGCTTTTTTTTTTTTGTTATTGATTGTCACGATGGTTATTTTAGAGTGATTCAATTGCCTTTGAATTATAAAGCTTGTTCTCTTCTCATGTTTTTTCTATTCAATTCGCTTCCTTATATTCTTGTTTTATGTGATGTACGTAGTGTCCCTATCAATCAAATGTGATCGAGAGTGACTACTATATGCTAAGGTGTATGCAAGAGATAATCTGGAGAAGAAGTATAATCATCCCAAAGATTGTAAGACATTCAAACTTTATAACTAATTTACATGCTTTTAAAGTTAGATTTGTATATTAAGTTTTGTCTATAATTACAGTGGTACGGTAATAGGAACACCTTCTCAAGTGATGAAATAGATGAAACCAGAAAGGAGTTGATTGAGCATTTGATCCCTCTCATTATTTAGGTAACTTTAAATAATTTTTTTTTCATTTTAATTGATCTAAGTTAATTTTCTTGATTTATACTAACTATTGTTTTTCTTTTTTTCTTTTTGCAGAACATAGTTAGAGCCCTTGTTATTTTGCAGTCTTTATGTATTCATGTTAGAAAACGATGGTGGACGACTTTGATAATCGTTCTTTAAGTTTATGTTTTGGTGAGTTTGTACTTCTGGATGAATATGATGTTGAGTAGTGTCAGTTTGAGAACATAGTACGGAGTCCCTATTGTTTGAATTGATTTTTGACTTTATCAAATGATATTTAGTATTATATATATAGCATTAATTCAAATGTGATTTTTGACATTGTCATTCCTAATCCGGTGCATATATACAATAATACTATTCGGGCATATACCCCGAACTACAATATCCGGTGAACATAATCAATATACCTCGAACTTCAATACCCTGTGTATATAACCTAATTAATATACCCCAAACTTCAATACCCGGTGTATATAACCTAGTTAATATACCCCGGATTTTAATATCCGGTGTATATAACCTAATCAATATACCCCGGATTTCAATACCCGGTATATATAACCTACTCGATATACCCCAAACATCAATACCCGGTGTATATAACCTAATCAATATACCCCGGACATCAATACCCGGGATAAATTCTATTAACTTTATACCCCGGACTTCAATACCCGGTGTATATCCCACATTTTAGTTGACATATATATTACTAATTCCCCGGATCAAACACCCTTCAAATATACCCCGGGTAGGGATTTATCCGGTTTATTTGGATAACAAATACCCCGGGCGTAAAAGTTAGACGGAATTTTCAAAGCAAGCAAATACCCCGGACGAGACCCGGTGTATTAGGGTACTAATCAAATACCCCTGCGACTTTTACCCCAGGCAACATCCGGTGTATTTGGGGTGAAACGCCCGGGATACTTAAGCCATTCTGTAGTAGTGATTAGTAAGAGAGAGAGATTGAAAACAAAAGCTTGTAATGCAGAGAAAGCGAGAAACCCCGAACTCCCTGTGTATTAGTGAGACAAGTTTGTTCTCAATTAATCTTTGCGATCGATCAATAATTTCGATCTTGCTTTTTCTCATATTGCTCACCATAACGATATTCCTCACAATCTAAAGGTTAAACTAATTGTTTTTTCGTAAACTTAAGTACTTTCCCTTAACTAATCATGCGGTGGTCTACTTCAGCAAGAGATAAAACACACGATATTTAACCACACTTAGTACCACAAGAGGCATTACTAAGCACCTTCATAAACGATTTAGATAGATTGTTATTGAGCAAGCCATCAGATAAGTGCGGCCAATTAAGAGTTCAAGGCTTTAAAATTGACCAATATCATGTGATGAGAAACAAAATCTAAAAATAAAAGGCATCATAATGCCAAGACTAATGTCAAACGTACTGCAAAATCCTCTAATTTCAAAAGTATTTTGGAAACCAAAACTTTAATGCTAACTCCATTCCTTCATGTACTGCCCTGTCAGGATGTCTTTGCTCAATATAACGCTTGTTCAAATCAAAGTCAAGCTTGAGTTCCAACCCATCATCAACAATGGAACCAAACGCCTCTTTTGGTAGCAAGTTTAAATCAAAATTGTGCTTGTATGTGGCCTGAGTTTCCTCGACCGGTGGGAGGTTCAAATCGAAGTGCTTTGGTTGTCGGTACATTTGTGTTCAAAGTTTCGCATAAAAATCGACATCATCAATCTCTATATTTGTGGGTGAATCAATAGTAAGTAGTCACAACCGACTAAAACTTTCATCAACCATCATAATCATTGATAGTAATTCAGACTTACATTGGGTATGCCTTGATTAAAAACTTATCACAGTGGAAGAAACATGTCATACCTTAAGCCATTGATTCCCTTAATAAAAATGAATGAATTTGTAATCATGACACTAATATTATACGCAAAGGGTCTAGGGTTGGAGGGGAAGATTAATTCTAAACTTGCACTAATAATGGATTAGGCGCTAAATTGATTTTCCCAAATTTAATTTTGGAGCTAACTCGGAAGAAAATCTGGTGTTGCCGTAAAAAGAAGAAAAGAAAATCATGTTGATTATGTTTATTAGTTATGCATTATGTTGATTAATTGCCGTAAAAGAAGAATATCCATTATGGGGAAAAAAGAAGGAAATAAGAAAATAAGATAATTATGTTGATCAGTTATGGAGAGAATTTATTTAGGAGAGATTTATGAAGGGTAAATCTGGAACAATTTATGTATAGAAGTGTAAAACATCGCACATTTTCTAACAAACCGAATTGGCTGAAACATCAAAAAAAACGGGGGAGTATTTTTGAAATTTTTTCCATTTTTAGATCAAGGCTCTGTTTCGGTACACAAACCGGAACTGGAACTAGAACTAGAATATCTAACTGGAACTAGAATTTCATTTATGAGTAGGACTCTAAAATAAGTATTCAGTATACTGAGTTGGGAAAAATACTGCAAAGGGTAAAATGACTATAAAGGGCATCATTAAGGAAATAAAAAGACAAATATACCCTTTATTTTGTAATTAATTAAACATAAGATATTTAGTCACGTGACACGCACGTGAGTAGAAAATTTAGTTTGCCTTCCAAATCGCTCAACTCCAAACCTCCTCTAGCGAAAACGAGCCCGATGATTATGGATCTGCACAAGGCGATTACTAAATTGCCTTCCTCCTATTCTCCAACCACAACTGATTAATATATCCATTCTTTTTGTTGGTGAACATCTGTTTTGTTTACGAAAAGCAAATGGATCTTTCATAGTAATAGCCTCTAAGAATGTTGGTGGTTGTTTGTTATGTTTTGCTTTTACCGAAGAAGCAAATACTGTTCGCTTACATTTGCATATGGTTAGAAAAATTTTCAAAAGAGTTTGGGAAAAGAACAGGAAAATGCCGTCTCAACAAGGTAAGGAAAAGAAGTTCCATTGAAACCAAAACGAGCAAAAGCTTTTGCTCGTTATAGTCCATGAGTATCACAAGAAGAATGGGGTGGACACTCACTTTAACTAGACTGAAATCGAAGTTTATGGCACGTGGTGTGAGGAAAGTGACTGAAAAGAGTCAAGGAACAAGTTCGACTACATGAAGCCCATATGGAGTGTAGGATCTGCGTTAGTACTTCAGAGGTCGTCGACACCTACGCTGTCGTCGACCAGAGTTAACAACTAGTGTTATGCAGCGGAATAAAGACACAAGAAAGATTGATACGTTACCACTTTGAACACAAGGAGTTATAGTGGAAAACTCTCTACAAACCAACTAGTTTGTATAGAGAAAAACCACTTGCCTTCTAAGCTTCAACTTAGAAGGACTTGAAGAGCACTTCGTTCGCTTGTATTGCTTTCTCGGATTACAAAGGTGTTCCTACTCCTAGATGTGAATCCCACACACTCTAGCAAGTACTCTTGCCTTATCTCAATCCTCACTCAATACAATCTCGCTCAACGCTCAACCTCCTAAGATCGAATCTCACGATCTCACACAACACTCGCTCACGATTACAAATGTTTGCACTCTCCTCCTTCTTAGTCCTAGAATGTATGCACGAAATGTATAAATAAGACTAAGAAGATTGCTGCACGATTCAGCCAAATCGGCTAAGACATGAATCGTACACAATCTCTACAAGATCTTTCCTAAAATAAGAACCTAAGCCATGATAAAATCATCTTCAATATGTTCCTTGATCTCTTGATGATTTTCCATCTTTATGATCTTGTCCTTGCCTTAAACGAACCGCTGAAGATGCTGTACGCAGTTTCCATATCAAAGAAACACGCTATTCCCTTTTCTGAATTTCCGCACGCGCTTCGCTTCTGGGAACTGAGGTCGGCGACCTCTCGGCAACCTCTTCGGTTTGGAACCATCAAAACACGAACTCGGTTTTCTAACAAATTCCCCCTTTTTGATGGTGACAAACACTCATCTTATCTGATTTGGTTCTGGGGTCTTCGTTAACCTGTTCAGCATCTCAAACACACAAACTACAAAGGCAAGCAAAGATATTCCCCCTTAACTTTTCAAAAGTTCCCCCTAAGTTCAAGCAACTCATGACATTCAGTATATCCCCTTAATTTGACCTGCAAGCCCAGCTATTTTCCCCCTTTTGGCATCATCAAAAAGATTGAAAATCATAGAGAAATCAACTAGGCAAATATAATAGATAATAAAAGCATGCAGCATCAATCAAAAGTCGTCAACCATACAAGCATGGCAATGTCAAACAGAGCAACCAAACATAAAGTATTTAGGTTTACAACCCAATCGAACTTAGAAAAAGTTTTTGAAATAGGGAATAATATGGTAGGGGTAGAAAGCAGATGGTGGCAAAAGTCATAAGGCAGCAGAGGTTGGCGACCTCGCAGAGTCCTTCCTTGATGTGGCTCACATCGTCAGCAATGGATTCAACTAGCTTGGTCAGAGCATCAATCTTCTCAGATTGTTCCTGCAGCTCCTTTCTCAGCAAAGCAATTTGAGCTCTTTGGAATTCCTCGGTTGCCGACTCCTCAGCCTGCGCTGCATCAGATTCAGCTTCCTTATTCTGCCACTCTCCATCAATTAAATTCCATCCCATCTTCCTTAAAGTATCCCTGTTGAGAACGCGATGTCCAGGCGTCACTTCATCTCCAGAACAATTCTCATCCCAGTTCTCATGATTGATGAAGATGTCGGTGACCAGCCTGCCGTAAGGCAAAGCGTGATTAGGACTCTCCAAGACATTCTTCATGTGCAGCATGATCAACCTGGGCAAGCACACCTTCTCTCCCTTAAATATCTTGTCAAGGACAAGGATCTCCTGAATATAAGCACAGTGCCTCTTTTGCTCTCGGGGTAGGAGGTTGCTGATGAGGTAGGAGAACATCACTTTCTTATCAACAGCCATGGAGTTCACAAGATAAGGACCAGTGCCAGTACCTTCATCACCAAGTACATTCTTCAAAGCACTACTGGCATCCACATTCTTTGGCCATACTCCCTTGTAATACTCAGCACAGCCTTCATGAGGGATCTCTAGAAGGTCAGCGACCTCCTGGCTGGTGAACACAAACTCCTTTCCTTCCCAGACATACTTCCCAACAGTTTTGTTGCCATAATCCTCTATGGTCAACGTCTCATAAATCTTCTTCACGAAATCAGCTATGAACTTCTCTTCTTCACAGATGAAATCCTTCCACCCTTGGATCTCTATCCATCTCTCAACCTTAGACAGCTTAAACTCATTCAGAAAATTACTCTCCCACAGCAACACTTTAGTAAAATCCCTAGACTGGATTTTCCTATTCTCGGGCTTCTTCTTCTTTTTGCTAGCAGAGGCCTTAGGTTTAATCAAGGTCGGCGACCTGGGTCGCTTAGCCCTAGACTTCCTAAGCTTTCCTTCAGATTCACTCTCATCAGGCAGAGGGATATTAGGCAAATCTTCTCCAGTCATCAATTTTAATCTCCTAGTTACAGGCCTATGCTCAACAGCGGGTTTCTTAGTGGATCTCCTAGAGATAGGGGTATCCTCTCCAAACAACTGCTTCTTAACCTCTTCTTTAGCCTTAGACAGAGATTCTTTCTCAACAAAAAGAGGATCAGATTTAGTACCTTCACTATCAGACGGGATAGGCACTGGACGTTTGCCTCTGACCTTGGCAGAGTCAACAACCTTGGCGACAACCTCTGAGACTTTCTCCAAGTCGACAACCTCTTCAGCTTTCTTGGTGTCGTCTTCAACCTTCTCCTCTGTTTCAGCGGGAACAGTAACTTCTTCTTCAAAAGCATCGACCACCTTCTCTGTGGCCTCAAACTCAGTTTCGGCAGCGGTTTCCACTTCTGCGTCCTTCTCTTCGCCTTTTTCTCCCTCAACCGCCGGTTCCCTTGGCAGTTCCTCCTTCTCCGGCTCGGGTTCGGGCTTTTCAACCGCCAGAGGAATGTCGCCTGAAACCGCCAGATCTGGGGCGATTTCCGACACATTCTCTGTCGGAAGGGGCTCGGGTTCGGTTATGGGATCTTTTGGAGGGGATTTGGGCTTGGATTGAGGAGATTCAGGGGCAATGGGGTCGGGATTTGGAGTTTTGGAGCTTTCGGCCATGGCGGGTTCCGGTTTGGATTTTTCGATTAGGGTTTTGGCAGCGAGTTTCTTCAACTCTTCTTCTCCGAGATGGGTCATGAGAAGAGATTGAAATTGCTTGGGGGTGAGGTTCGACAGAGGGGACTGGTTTGGGGACGCCATTGACGCTTGGGTAAAACTTGAGAGGGCGGTAATGGCGTTTGGGAGTTTTTGGGGAAAAGAGAGAGAGTTGACAGGATAGGTGTAGGATGGAAAGAGGAATACCTTTTGGGGGTCCTTTTAAGCAAGTACAACTTCTCAATTTATGGCAACTGCAGATATACTCGAGTACATGATCCCGTTAGAAGATCTTCTCTTTCCAAAAATTTCAAACTTAAAACCTGTCAAATATTTCGCCCCAAAATAGCACGTGCGCTTTCCGCGCAAACTGGTCGTCAACCTTGTCGACTACCTCAACTTCAAACTTCCTTTCCACAAACCTGAATTCTGACAAGTCATTACTTTCAACTGTTACAACTGAAGTCGTCAACCTCAAACCTGGTTTCTCTTAACTTCTGAGCCTGTCAACAACCTCACTGCGCCTTGACTTTTACCACATGAAGTAGCTTGGGGGTTGGGTTACACCGGGTGGTGTCAAAGCAAACCAAGCATAAAAATATAATATTTTGTGGAATTTGTCGATCAAGTTGATAAGTCTCCGTTTAAAAAACACACACACAAGCAATTAGGCTCATAGAGACTCTCAAGCATGATAGGTCGGGGACGGCAGTAGAATCAACCATCATTTGGGCTTCTAATGAGGGTTAAAGGGTCATCAGGTTGATTCTTTTGGGCTCAAAGAAAACGTTCAACTGAATATGCAATTTATAAACACAATATGCAGGAAGTCGCCGACATGCACACAAGCAGGAGATTTCATCGATTAAACGCACACACACCTCATTATGTTGACACTATATAAGCATGAAATTCTCAAAGTGATAATCAATCAAGTTTCAACCAGTCATAAGAGGATAGCATAAATGATTTATCAAGTCAATCAAGTGAGATCATACCTAGCTCCATGCGAAGTCGTTCAAAGGGTTCACGATTTAGAGCCTTGGTGAAAATATCCGCCCTTTGTTCATCCGTCCTGCAAAACTTCATGGACACCATGCCTTTATCCACGCAATCCCTAAGAAAATGATGCCTGATTTCAATATGCTTTGTCTTGGAATGTTGCACCGGATTCTTTGAGATATCGATGGCACTCGTGTTGTCACAAAGTATGGGTACGGACCCACACTCAACACCATAATCTCTGAGTTGTTGCTTCATCCATAAGAGTTGTGAACAACATTCTGCGGCGGCGACATACTCGGCTTCGGCGGTAGATAGAGCAACTGAATTCTGCTTTTTGGATCCCCAAGAAACTAAGCACGAGCCAAGAAACTGGGCCATCCCTGATGTACTCTTTCTATCAACACGATTCCCTGCAAAATCTGCATCGGTGTAGCCGACTAGGTCGAAGTCGCTGACCCGTGGATACCATAGACACAAGTTGTCACTACCCTTGAGATAGCGAATGATCCTCTTTACAGCTTTTAGATGAGATTCCCTTGGATCGGCCTGAAATCTTGCACAAAGGCATACGGCGAAGACAATATCTGGCCTACTAGCTGTAAGATATAAGAGAGATCCAATCATACCTCGATACATAGTAGCATTGACCTTTGGGTCCTTTTCATCTTTACCATGTGAAGTGGTCGTCGACATGGGAGTATCAAAAGAGCGAGAGCTCTCAAGACCAAACTTCTTCACGCACTCCCTGAGGTACTTTTGTTGATGAATCTTTGTACCTTCTTCATTTTGCACGACCTGAAGTCCTAAAAAGAACTTGAGTTCCCCCACCATGCTCATTTCAAATTCACTCGACATGAGGTTGGCGAACTCCTTCACTAACTCTGGATCTGTTGAGCCAAAGATGATGTCGTCGACATAGACCTGAACCACCAAAGTGTGATTCTTTTTCCTTAACAAGAATAGGGTCTTGTCGATCTCTCCTCGAATATATCCATGCTGGATTAGGAACTGTGATAGCCTATCATACCACGCACGAGGAGCCTGCTTCAACCTATATAAAGCCTTATCAAGCTTATACACATGATCCGGGTTGGCGACATCTTCAAAACCTGGGGTTTGCTCAACATAGACTTCTTCCTTCAAGTACCCATTAAGAAATGCGGTTTTGACATCCATTTGCTGCAATTTGAATCCATGAAAGGTAGAGTAAGCAATCAACAACCTTATAGCCTCGAGACGAGCAACCGGGGCAAAGGTTTCATCATAGTCGATTCCCTCTTGTTGATTGTACCCTTTCACCACAAGCCGGGCTTTATTTCTAACAACATTTCCTTCATCATCCAGCTTGTTCCTGAACACCCACCGTGTTCCAATCACTGTTCTTCCCTTCGGCCTTGGGACCAAATGCCACACCTTGTTGCGCTCAAACTGATGAAGTTCCTCTTGCATGGCAATGACCCAATCCGAGTTTTTCAAGGCTTGCTCGATATTTTTCTCCAACATAGAGATGAAGGCGTTGAATGCAAAGAGATTAAGTGAGGATCTCGTCTGCACACCCTTCGAATAATCAGTTATGATGTTGGTGACCGGATGAGCATCTTTCTGCTGATAATTCCTGATAGGTAGTTGAGTCAGGTCGTCGACCACTGGAGTCTGCGACGAGCTACCTGGAATAGAACTTTGAACTGCTTGATCTGATCTTTGACCTGCTTGATCTGATCCACTAGCCTCTGATACGTTCTGATTCTGCACAGCATCTACAACCTGATCCTGAACCTGATTCTGACCTGTCCTTGTACTCTGATCGGGGTCGGCGACACTGTCACTGTTGGCGACCTCGGACGAACCTTCAGCACTGTCCTTGTCAGAGACATATTCAAGGCCTAAGAAGTAGCCTTGATCACCATCATCATGATCCTGAATCAGAGAACCTGCCATGGTGTTTTCATCGAACACCACATGAACACTTTCTTCGATCTTCTTGGTCCTCTTGTTGTACACCTTGTAAGCTTTGCTTGTTGGAGAGTAGCCAACAAAGGTGCCAACATCACTCCTTGGATCGAACTTGCCCAGACTGTCCTTCCCATTGTTATGAACATAACATTTACATCCGAAGACGCGGAGGTGGGCGACACTAGGCTTGACTCCTCTCAAGAGCTCATAAGGAGTCTTTCCAAGTAGTGGACGCAACATGGCTCTATTTATCACGTAGCAAGCTGCATGAATAGCTTCTCCCCAGAAATTCCTTGGGAGACCACTAGAGATGAGCAAGGTCCGCGACATCTCTTCCAAAGCTCGATTCTTTCTCTCGACCACGCCATTCTGTTGAGGGGTTCTAGGCGCCGAGAAATTGTGGCTGACTCCATTCTTCCTGCAATATTCCAGAAATTCAGAGTTTTCAAACTCTGTGCCATGATCGGATCTGATAGCCACTATAGAATTTCCAAGCTTCTTTTCAACAGCCTTTGCCCATGTCTCGAATTCTTCAAAAACCTGATCTTTAGAAGCAATGAAGATAGTCCAAGTGTAGCGTGAATAATCATCAACAATTACAAAGACATATCTATTTCCTCCTCTACTCTGTATGCGCATCGGTCCACACAAGTCCATATGAATCAACTCAAGAGGCTTGGAGGAGCTCACCTCCTTCTTGGACTTAAAGGAAGACCTTACTTGCTTACCCTTAACACAAGCATCACATACACCAGACTTTGAGACATCAACCTTGGGCAATCCACGAACTAGCTCTTCTTGGTGCAATTTGATCAATAACTGCAGGCTAGCATGACAGAATCTACTATACTAGAGGTCGGTAACCTCTGCACCAGACTTCAAGCACAAACTATCTTCAGGTTGGAAGCAGGGATCCACTTTGTAAACATTGTTCTTGCACAATCCCTTCAGAAGCGTCCTACCTGTACTTATTTCAATCACCTGGCATTGCTTACGATCAAAGACAACTTGATTTTTCCCATTAGCACACAGTTGAGCAACGCTCAATAAGTTAAAACCAAGGTTGTCAACCAGACTAACATCAGAAACTGAAACCTTACTTGAGATCTTCACTTTTCCCATTCTAGAAACCACACCTTTGCTATTGTTTCCGAAGGTAATATTACCTCCGTTGTGTTGTTGAAGTGAGACAAAATCTTCAGATTTTCCAGTCATATGAGCTGAGCACGCACTGTCGATGAACCAGGGGTCGTCGACACTCACTTCAACCTGCACAAACAAGATTAGTTTTTACGAACCCAGAGTTGTTTCACAACTCCTCTGGTTCGATCAACAGATTTCACAGCATTAGTAGAAACATTTGCATTAGCAGGTTTTGAATTCTTGACGGGGTTGGTGACTTTAGGTTTCTTTCTAGAAGTCCTCGACTTCCTAGCCTTTTCAGAATCTCTAGTCCTTTTGAAACACTCATGTTGGTAATGGCCTCCTTTGCCACAATACCAGCATGTGATGTGAGATTTCAACCCTACATACTTACTATATCCTGGATAGACAGGTTTGTTGGGCCTGGAAGTCAATTCGTGAGGGGCCGGCTTTCTGGACTTGGCTTTCCCACATGGTACGAACCTTTTGATTAGGGTACCACTTTTGCTTCCCTTTACCCTTGGGATCCGCCACATGCGATGAACAACTTGCGTTGTGCTCATGCACAGGGGATTTTCCCTTAGATGTTTGGGAGGTAGAGGCGTTCCCCTTTTCAGTTTGGTCTTTCCCATAACCTAGACCAGGTCGCTCCACAACCTTCACAAATCTTCTTCCGAAGTCTTGTTTGACTTCATGGACCTTGTCAACGACAAACTCATCCTTCCACTTCTGTTTTTTAGCTTCGTCATCTATCTTCACATTTTCAAGATCACTAGACAACTTAGCATTTCCCAGCTCCAGCATGAGGTTTTGACCTTCAAGACTAGACACCTGTTTTCCTAGGTCGTCAACCTGTTTCTATAAGTCAGCAACCTAAGACTCAAGGTTAGGACATTTAGAGCAATCAACAGGTTTAGAAACACTTTTCTTCTCTAGATCTATAGCTTTTGAAGACCAAACTTTATTATCATCAATCAGATTTGCAATTTTCTCATCTTTTTCATCAATTTCCTCGCTAAGCTCAGAAATTTGAAGACCAAGTTTTTCAATGATAGCATAAAGTTGTTCACGTGTCTTTTTGGCTAAGAGAGAAGAAACATCATTATCATTATCATTTACCTCACTTGAGGAGTCATCACCCAAGGCCATCAGGCAGACTTCTTTGGTCGGCGACTCGTCTTCCTCCTCGTCAGACATGTCCCAAGTCGCCATCATGCTCTTTCCAGCCTCCCTTTTTGGACATTGTTTAGCAAAATGCTCTTTATCGTGGCAGTGATAGCATATCACTCCCTTTAGATCTTTTGCGCCTTCAGGGGCTTTGGTAGGAGCTTTGTTGCGATTCCAAAGTCTTTTCATCGCCTTAGAAATGAGAGCAACGTCATCGTCGACGACCTCTTCATCATCCTGTCCTTGAGCAATGTTGAAAGCCTTCTCGACTTTCAGAGCAATAGTTTTGACCTTTTCAGAATCAAATCTATCCTCTCTTCTCTGTTGGATACCTCCGAGCATGGTCAGTTGACCAATCACATCCTGCACGGTCATTGACTTCGTGTCTTTTTGAGACAAGAGAGAAGTCGCCATGCCGTCGCACTTCTTGTTGAGTCCTGAAATCAGCTTGTTGGTTTGCTTCCATTGTGGAAGCTTTTCTCCAAGGAATTCTAGCTGATTGACCACCGATTGGAATCTCGAGTGGTATTCATGGAGGGACTCATTCTTCCCTTGGAATAGATTCTCATATTCTCGCTCAAGGGTTATGATTCTGTCCTTTTTGACATCATCATTTCCTTGATGGAGACGTTTGAGAGCATCCCAAATATCCTTAGCAGTGTCATAGCCTATGACTTTCTTGATCTCACTGCTAGTCAAAGCGTGATGGGGGACCTTCTTAGCACGCCCATTCTTCTCAAGCTTTTTGAAGTCAGCGTCGTCATACTCCGTGACTTCTTTTTCCTTTCCGTCAGCTTTAAGGAACTTCTCAGGACCGATGGAAATCACTTTCCAAAGCTGTCCATCCAGAGAGCAAATGTGGGTTTGCATTTGTTTCACCCACCAATCGTACTCTCCGGGCTTGAGTACTGGAGGTTTCCAGAAGGAGTCATTGATAGCGGTGTTGGTGGTAGACATCTTTCCTGCAAAGTACTAGAAAAATCTAGAGCCAAGGCTCTGATACCAATTGTAGGATCTGCGTTAGTACTTCAGAGGTCGTCGACACCTACGATGTCGTCGACCAGAGTTAACAACTAGTGTTATGCAGCGGAATAAAGACACAAGAAAGATTGATACGTTACCACTTTGAACACAAGGAGTTATAGTGGAAAACTCTCTACAAACCAACTAGTTTGTATAGAGAAAAACCACTTGCCTTCTAAGCTTCAACTTAGAAGGACTTGAAGAGCACTTCGCTCGCTTGTATTGCTTTCTCGGATTACAAAGGTGTTCCTACTCCTAAATGTGAATCCCACACACTCTAGCAAGTACTCTTGCCTTATCTCAATCCTCACTCAATACAATCTCGCTCAACGCTCAACCTCCTAAGATCGAATCTCACGATCTCACATAACACTCGCTCACGATTACAAATGTTCGCACTCTCCTCCTTCTTAGTCCTAGAATGTATGCACGAAATGTATAAATAAGACTAAGAAGATTGCTGCACGATTCAGCCAAATCGGCTAAGACATGAATCGTACACAATCTCTACAAGATCTTTCCTAAAATAAGAACCTAAGCCATGATAAAATCATCTTCAATATCTTCCTTGATCTCTTGATGATTTTCCATCTTTATGATCTTGTCCTTGCCTTAAACGAACCGCTGAAGATGCTGTACGCAGTTTCCATATCAAAGAAACACGCTATTCCCTTTTCTGAATTTCCGCACGCTCTTCGCTTCTGGGAACTGAGGTCGGCAACCTCTTCGGTTTGGAACCATCAAAACACGAACTCGGTTTTCTAACATGGAGTGCATGGTTTAACTTATGGTACAAGGAGACGGGGGTTGGGTGGGACGAGAGAACGTGTACCATTGGAGCAACCGACGAGTGGTGGACTATGAAGCTTGTAGTCTGTATTAATCTTCATGTCCATCATACCATACATTAAATGCAACTTTATGATATCATATATGTGATAATTGATTATGGGATTTGTGTTTTTTTGCAGAAAAGCAACCGATACAAGAGATTTAGGAACAAACCGGTTGACCTCGAGCTCAATGAGTTATGAGATTCAGTGTATGGCATCATATGTGCTACCGAGCAATGTACAAAACATGCGTTATAAATGAGCAATTTTTTCAATTTCATACATTTTATATATTGATAGAAGATTATAGATAGTTGTATTTGTTTTCTATTCAAAATTCTTACATGAGAGGATGTGGTCATAAATGACCCCAAGTATTTAAGCTTTATATGTATTATTATTATAGATATTTTGGAAATTTTGTGCTTTTTTCTATCAAGGTTTATATAGATAATTTTTTCTATCAAGTTATTTAACTACCATCACTTTAATTTATTGTTATAATTAGCTAAAGAAGTTATATATTTAACTAAAAAATTCTATTTATGAGCAAGCTTATGTGGGAAATGAGAATCAATCTTGCATGGTGAATGAAGAAAAATCAAGAACGGACGGTCGATCATTGAAAAAAGAAAAACAACACTAATGAAATCTTGGCGTATGATCCAAGAAACGACATGAGTTGTACATAAAACGTGAATGGATTCTTTTCCTGGATATGAATTAAAACCATCTAGTTGTGCATCAATGACAAAATGTATATGTATAAAGTAATGTACATCGATACATGTATGCACATCAAAATAATTAGAAAATGTATCTATGAGCGGGTAAAATTAATCGGCTTAATTATTTTCTCTATCATCTGTCATAAAGGTATATATTTTATTTATTATGCTATATATCTTTGATCTTTAAGTATTTATTATTTAATTAAATATGGTGTTTATCCGTTATATGTAAGATTTCAACTTAATTAAGAAGATATAATTTGCAATTGGAGTGGGTAGCAAAATATCAATTGCTTAAAGATAGAGTTTATCGACCTGCTACCCTCTCTATTCCATTATAAATACATATAATCACCATGTAGAGGGATCATGTCTCAATTAAGTTGATATTCGCTTAGCTCTCTAGCAATTCTTGTCCTTTGCCTCAACGTTCGATCGACGATTTTTTTTTGACTTAGGCATTGGAGGTGGATTAAGGGATCTGTTGGGGGGATGTTAAAGACGCCAGTAATTAACATTGAATCAATAATTATCGTCCCTAAGTTTTGATAATGACAAACTCAACTTTTATCTAAAGTGTTTGTCCAAGTTGTGTCCCAAGAACTTTCAAAGACGATCATCATGAAAAGGATAACAAGTAACCAGCCGTCCATAAGGAATAGGGACGCAAAGAATATTATAAAGATTGACCAAGAATGAGTTTCTGCGAGATAAAGACACAGTCCTTATCGAGTAGGAACACGCGCCAAAATCCAATGTTCAAATTCAAATAGGCTACCCAACAAAGATACATCACCAGGCAAGCCGTAGTCCTCAGAAACTTTGCACGTTAGAAGACAAAATAGCAAGTAGCCAGGATGTCGCTTTCCACATCATCCAAGGTACACGTGGAAGCTTGATTCAAGAGCTGACTTTACGAAGAACACAATGTTGTACAACTCCGAAGAAAGCAACATTTCTGATCTTGTCGCTAAGGACGCCAGAAGGGCAAAAGAGTCCTAGGAAAGGAGCTCTTCCCAACTCACTATAAATACATTTATTTGCATTTATGGTGAGGTGGCTTTATTCGGACACTCTCAAGAGCTTCTTAAGAACATGAAGAACAACTCAAAAACAAGAGTGAACTGATTGTCTCGATCGAAGAAGAAGTCCAAATCAAATCACAAAACAGTTTGTAACTGAGTGTGTGTGTTTCTAAAGGACTACGAAACACGTGAGTTTGCTTTCCCTTGTAACTTACTTTGAGTGTTAGGAGCTAGCTTAGGCTGAAAGGAATTTCACTAGTAAATTATAGGGACGAACACCTTAGTTTAAAGAAGAGTGGAATTCATCTTGTATAAGCTGTAAGGACTCATTCAATATAAGATAAGAAAGACATTCAAAATCCTCTTTGGAGGTAGAGGTTTATTCATAAAGACTAGTTGGTCTTAGTGGGGTTCCTCTATAAATACCTTGTCCCGTCCTTATCTTTGTATTTGTGTTTTATTCTTGCTTAAGTTATTTCCGCTACATAAGGACGCTAATCTAAGTACGTCCTTAGACTCTTAACTATTAACATGATCCAACTGGGTCTCCATTTCGTTTTTCCATTGTTTTTTAGGTCTTAGGTTTACAAAGTGGTTGGAGCGAAAAGAGAGGAAATGAGTGATCAATTGGTGCATTAAAGACAAATTTTTGTGCTCTAATAGTATCTTATTTAGGAATGCGATTCAAAACTAATTACGTGTATTGAAACTAATAGTATGTAAATCTTTATTCACATCCATTGTAATGCACACTAAAGTTAAATAATATAAAATACAAAATAGAAAATAAAAGTGTTTGTGATTAATGCATTAAAATAGAAATACACATTTAGGCATAAACTCATAGCACATTTAGAGAAGAATTGAATATCCAAGACAAAGCTTATGTACATGCTATATGATATAGGAATATTAGAGTTCTTCGATCTCAACCATATGACTTGAGTCAACCTTCCCGAGAAGTTAAGTCAAGTCTTATCACAAAGTCGCTCATACAAAGTTTAATAAGATGGGTAAGTATTTTGTGAAAAATGATCTTTTATATTAGAAAAAAAAAGCTTTAAAACTGATAATTGTCTAAGTTAAGTATTATATGGATGAGAATGTGGTTTGCAATTGAGGGGGTGATGCCTTATTTTTACATGAGCCCACCCACTTACAAGCTTATGGAAAATTCTAGACTACCTCTCTCGAGGCCATTTTAGACCCTTCCTTTATATAAACTTTTCCTTCAATCTTTCTACCTCTCTAAATACATCCACATAAGTCTAGAATACTCCAAGATAATAGGCGGAACCAGAACAAAAGTAATGCGGGGGCCAAATTTTTTTCCACTAAACATAATCAAAGTACAAGTTATAGTTTCGACCTAAAAAAAAAAGTACAGCTTATAGTTATTATATAAAAAAAAAGTACAACTTCTAGTTGAAACATAACAATTACTTAAATTGAACTATATTCTCTTTCAATGAGACAAAGTCATCAAGTATGCAATCAAAATTAAAACTCTTAGCAATCTCCTTCTCAATATAAATGCTCATACTGTCTCCCAAAAATTCATCCTCCATTCTATTTCCAAGCGTTATTTTAAGGATCTTCATTGCTGAAAATGCTCTTTCACCAGTTGTTGTAGACAAGGGAAGAGTCAATACAAGTCTAATCAATCTATCACTAAGATAATACCTACTTAACCTCTCAATCTCCACTAGTCTCCGACATAGTTGAGAAATTGACGACAATGATTGCAGTTCTAGGTGGTTGTGCACATCAACTTCAAATGACCTCAATTGGTATCTCAGATTAACTTTCTCTTGATCAGTAAAATCAACTGGATAGTATTTCTCAACTAACATACATATGTTATCAACATTGTATGATTTGTATCCATTTTTGGGATCCAAAGCACTGCTAAGAGTTAAGAGTTCCATAGTAGACTCACCAAACCTACAATTCAGCTCCTCAAGTTGAACATCAAATGCAACATAAAATATATCCGCCTCAAAATGATGCTTCACTGTCACATCTCTTTTGCGTCGACGACTCCGACCTTCAAATTAAGGAGCACTCAAATCAGGTATTTCTATTTCATATTTGCTACAAAATGAAATGACTTCATTAAGAAAACCTTCCTAACTAGCATCTCTAAGTTTTTGGATCAGTGCCTTTGAATCTGAAACCAAATGCATCGCATTTAAAATGTCATGGTTTTTCTTTTGCAAAGCTTGACAAAGATCATTTGTGATGCCCATGACCTCTTTCATCAAATGTAGATGAAACACAAATTCAAATGAAGTAACCAATTTGTAAGCAACATTAGCATCTCCACGTTGAGAATAAACAAGACTGTCTTCTCAATTTTCTCAAGCACTACAAGTGTTGGACCATATAATCTCAACAAGCTGCATAGAGAATGGAAGTGTGAACTCCATCAGTATCTCCCGCTCTTGTCTAACTACCTATCTGATTTGCTCCCTTCCAGCTTCAAGTTCATCAATAGATAACAAATATGCAATTTCTTCCATTTGAGCAACTTGTAATTGATCATGACGTTTACTAGAAGAAGAAACCACATTAATAACAAAGCTCAAATTTGTGAAAATTTGATGAACTGGGATTACCTCTCTAACAGCAGCAATGTAACACCCCTATTTTGAAACCAAGGGTATTACCGCCTGTAGGTGGGTAATTTACCATCATAATTAAGGATAGTATCTTCGCCAGCCCGGTAAGCATATCTAATAAATATCTTTATTAGCCTATTAAATCATGGTAGTTATCTAGTAGTTGGAAGATTCTATCCTATTTAAGAAGATAGAATTATTGATTGGGCTCCAAGGAACTAACCCTAGCCCTCTCTCTCCACTATAAATACATGTCTTCTCCATGTAGAAAGGATATACTCAAACTACCCTAGAGGGGCTGATCATCGCTCGCCCTAACCCTAGAGGGGTTGATCATCGCTCGTGATAGCCCTACCCTACGCCTCTCTCTATACTGTTTACCCCCGCGAATACTCTACTGACTTATGCATCGGAGGTGGATTAGGGGGTCCCCGCCCCCTTTGTCCATTGTTTTGCAGGTCATTGAAGGTGAACAGGCGCGTAGAAGAAGAAGTCATTGAAGAAGGAGTTGAAACCTGTACACTGACATATTTCGTGTACTAACATTTGGCGCCGTCCGTGGGGAAGAGCGACGAACTAGGTTTTCGACCTTCGTCTCTATCCTCCTACGAGAACCGATCCGAGAAGGTTATGGATTGTCGATCCACGAGCCCGGATCGAGCCAGCCGCCAGACGAACCGGCGACACAACCGCGACCGCTGTGCGCCGCATAGGGTCGGCAGCCAGCCGACTTCACCCCGCGGTGCGCGATCGCCGAAGTCGGTCCGGTACGAGATGCGGTCCGTAAGTTGTCGGCCCGTCATCGCCACGCCTTCGTCAGGGCAGAAACGGGGGCGATCAGTCGAACCGTTCGCGGAGACAAGGCGATCCGCGGGCGCGGGTCGAGAAACCGCGAGCGCGGTTTTCCCTCAAATCCCTCCGTTTAATTCCTGCACGCGGGCCGCGGGCGCGGGCCAAGGATCCGCGGTCGCGGGTCAGCCGCCGGGGGCAACGCGCGACTCCTCCCACTTGTTGAGCACAAGTCCGGGGGCAGCCATCGGAAAAACCCTAGACGTCCCGACACCTGGACCCGCGGGCGCGGTTCAGGATCCCGCAAGCGCGGGCCGGCGTCATGGCGAACTCGGCGCGAGTTCGGAAGAGGGTTTCGGGATTGGAGCCGATCCCGGGATTTCCGAGTGCTCGACTTCAGACTTCCTCCAGAAAGTGGTCGACGTAGGATCGCAGCCCCTGGACAAGTCTATCGACGAGTTGACTCATGTTCCTGCAGGAGAGGATTCCGAAAAGGTCTTTTACGTTGGAAAGGGCTTATCCGCCCAAGAGCTCTCAGACCTCACAACCCTCCTACAAAGGAATCGCGATGTGTTCGAATAGAGTCCCTACGAAATGCCCGGGATCAACCCGGAGCTCGCATGTCACAAATTAAATGTGAGTCCGAGTATGAAGCCAGTGGTGCAACGAGCCCGGCGGTTCTCTTTTCAGCACGCCGAGGCTGTCATCGCTGAGATAAAGAAGTTGCAAGAAGCCAACGCATCCACCAATCAAGGCGGAGGTGAGGATTGCACAATCGCGACGATCAAGACAGTCTTGATCGCTCGCGTACGATCACGGAGTTAAACCACGTTACCAACCGCGAACGCAGTGACCCATCCGCGAGCACGGATCTGCAGATAATCGCAGTCTAGGGCAAAACCGCGGGCGCGGTAGCCCCTGCCGCGGGCGCGGTTTCGCTCTAGAGAATGAAACATCTGTTCTGGGGCAAACCGCGACCGCGGGTCGGCGACTGACAGAGTTATCGATCGTGCTTCCGACTCGCTTTTCGGGAACTACGCTTATCGGATTCGGACGATCCACATATCGCTGGAAAGAGGAGGAGATAAGCTACAAATTATCTTCAGAAGTCAAAGCAAGAATCCCGCTCGAAGTCAGTCGAAACTGGGCATGAATAGCGTAGTCCAGAAGTCGAAGCGAGAATCCCGCTCGCGGTGGTTCCCGCGACATCCGCTCGCGGTGGTTCCTGCGATATCCGCTGTTTGGGCACTCTTCATGAGGTTCTCGCACGGATGTTGAGTTGTTTGAAAACCTTCGCTTTTTCGTATCTTTCGTTTTCTTAAACAAAATCCCGGCCGGGAAATCTTTCGTTTTATTCATCGTTTTGTTTTCTTAAAATCTCAACAAGTGACGCGCTTAAGGGTAAACGCAACGTTAGTTCATCACACTAGCGGACTCCTCGTATGCTAGCTACGTAGGAGGGTTCCCGTGACAATCGTTCACGGAGTTTCCCGTGGTACTCACTCACGGAGTTTCCCGTGGTACTCACGGAGTTTCCCACGAAGTTTCCCGCGGAGTTTCCCGTGATACTCACTCACGGAGTTTCCCGTGATACTCACTCACGGAGTTTCCCGTGATACTCACTCACGGAGTTTCCCGTGATACTCACTCACGGAGTTTCCCGTGATACTCACTCACGGAGTTTCCCGCGGAGTTCCCCGTGATACTCACTCACGGAGTTTCCCGTGATACTCACTCACGGAGTTTCCCATGGAGTTCCCGTGATACTTACTCACGGACTATGGATTGATCCCCCATAGAGTTCCCGTGATATTCGCTCACGGACCGTGGTTTCCCACGGAGATTCCTGTGATATTCGCTCACGAACCGTGGTTTCCCACGGAGATCCCCGTGATATTCGCTCATGGACCGTGACATTCGCTCACCGGAGTTCCCGTGATATTCGCTCACGGACCGTGGTTTCCCACGGAGATCCCCGTGATATTTGCTCACGGACTATGGTTGGCCCCCATAGAGTTCCCGTGATACTCGCTCACGGCGGTGCCCGTGATACTCGCTCACGGATGTTCCCATGATACTCGCACACGGCGGTGCCCGTGATACTCGCTCACGGATGTTCCCGTGATACTCGCTCACGGACCGCGATATTCGCTCGTGGAGCCCCGTGATATTCGCTCACGGAGCCCCGCGATATTCGCTCGCGGAGCCCCGTGATATTTGCTCACGGGGGGGGGGTGGGACCGTGATATTCGCTCACGGGGGTTCCCATGACACTTGCTCATGGATGTGCAAACGCGCCAACCTCCTAATCCACATAAGTCACTCCAAGTCAATCCTAGAGTACCTACGTCTTAGTCACGCAACAAAAACGTAGGTGGGGCATTTGTAGGTGGGTAATTTACCATCATAATTAAGGATAATATCTGCGCCAGCCAGGTAAGCATATCTAATAAATATCTTTATTAGCCTATTAAATCCTGGTAGTTATCCAGTAGTTGGAAGATTCTATCCTATTTAAGAAGATAGAATTATTGATTGGGCTCCAAGGAACTAACCCTAGCCCTCTCTCTCCACTATAAATACATGTCTTCGCCATGTAGAAAGGATATGCTCAAACTACCCTAGAGGGGCTGATCATCGCTCGCCCTAACCCTAGAGGGGCTGATCATCGCTCGTGATAGCCCTACCATGCGCCTCTCTCTATACTGTTTCCCCCCGCGAATACTCTACTGACTTAGGCATCGGAGGTGGATTAGGGGGTCCCCGCCCCCTTTGTCCATTGTTTTGCAGGTCATTGAAGGTGAAGAGGCGCGTAGAAGAAGAAGTCATTGAAGAAGGAGTTGAAACCTGTACACTGACATATTTCGTGTACTAACACCGCCAGTGACCTCGGATTTTACCATTCAAAGTCACCTAAGGCTTTAGGTAACATTACACGATCTTTTACAAAAGCGATAAATACTTATGTTACAACAAAATGGTTCACAGTTTAATACACTTCGAGAAAATCATTCAACAATATGAAATAAAATTGTTCAAGACAAGATCTTAAAATAGAAATCACTGGAATTAAAACGACAATCCAAAAATAGTGTCAAGATCAACGTGTGGGACCCATATTATCAAAATGATTAAAATAGTCTTGAAATCTTCCTTCAATCTTCTCGTCTTCACCTTTACTCCGCGACGGTCTTTCCTTTGCTATCTGATATTTCCAGAAGAGACTAAAAATAACAGCCGACCAATGTCGGTAAGAAAAGAAAGTGGTATTAGTCTAACGCGAGACTAAGCAAGTAGTAGAATGCGACTAGGTTCTTAAAAAGGCCAAGTATGTCGGCGTCAAAGTCCAAATGGAAAACGAACGATGCACGACAACTCGGGTTCTTTGGCGGTGAGAGAAAGAGATAAAGTAGAGAACGGGCTTTATTTGAATAATATAAATAACAACAGGGTCATTATCTCTAAACAGTAAATAAGTCCTAGGTGCGTTTTATTTCACAAACAAGGTGTTCCCAACAAAATGGATAGGATAACGGCAAAGGAATTAACGATTATCGAATATGGAGAGAGAACCATCCACTTGCCTTCGATTTTCGAGAACTAATTCTTTACAAAGACGGAATCTGTGAACGAGCTCTCCTAGAAGCTTGACCTAATCCGAGGCACGGGAATGATAACGAAATAAATTAATATTTAATTTATTTCTTAGCCTAGGAATTTCTCAAATTAATATCCTCGTATAATAATTTACAAGGCTATCATAAATTATTATCCTTTAATAATTTATAACCCTAGGTTTTTGAATTATTATAATGATAGAAGCGACATTAGGATTTTATGAGATCGTCGGTTTTCAAATATTCTTCATAAAATTTATTTATAAAAATGCTTCTTAAAGAAATTAAATAAGTACTTAATTTAATTCATTACTCATAATAAAATAATATTTGAACATTATAATTCCCGATAAAGAAAAGGGTTCCAAGTTTAATTTTATAAGGAGCTTAACTTAATTGCATGGGTTAAAAATAGTACTCTTTTAATTACTCCCATCAATTATATTAACTTTATAAAAGCAATGATCCAAATTTTATAAGCCCATAATTTATGTGATCATGATAATATTATTTTAATGGGTATTGGTTTTGAATTTATTTAACAACACTCCTTAGTATAAATATACAACTAAGTTCATTTTAATCATGTTTCTTCTAATTAATTGGACTAGTGGGCTTTTAAATGGCCAATTAGTGGGCTTAAAATAATAGAGTCCAGCCTAATTTGTTAGATGAGCAAGTGAGCAGCCCCCTTTAGGGCTGAGCATGGAACCGAAAAAACCGAAAAAATTAACCGAACTGACCGAACCGGACCGAATCGAACCGAAACCGATGATAGTCCGTTCGGTTTTCGGTTCAAGGAATTTCAGAATTTCGGTTTCGGTTTCAGTTCGGTTTTTTTCGGTTCGGTTCAGTTAAACCGAAATTTAAAAATAATGTGCTGATTAATAGTGTACTATTGTGGGCTGGATTAGGTTAAGTGGGTAATAAGCCCAATAGCTAGCGGTGAAGCGTAGCCGTCTCCTTCCCAGCTTCCTGCTTCCCTTTACCATTCCCGACGCGACGCGTATTACAGATCTGAGAATCACCCGTTCCCCTGCCAAATACCGACGGCTGCCAGTCCCCTCCGACGACCGCACTCGCCCCTCTCTCCCTCTACCCGCCCGACCTCGCTCAACCTCACCGCCACCGGCCTCCGATCCTCATGTGCACGACCTCACCGCCCCCTTTCAACAGCCACCCCGCCGACCGCCTTCCTGCCCGGCTCGATCTCTCGCTCTCTCGGTCCTCCCGAGTCCCGTTGTCTCGCCTGTCGCCTTCGCCTCCCGACTCCCGACTCCCGTTGTCTCGTCTGTCGCCATCACCTCCCGACTCCCGTTGTCGCCGTTTCCGAGTCTCCTCCTCGCCCACCTCCTCCCAAGTCTCCTCCTCGCCGGCCCTCTGAAGTCTCTAGCTGTCGGTGACCGGCGACCGGCGCTGACTTTCCCCTGTTGTTGGTCCCTCGCCGGTTTTTTCGGTTTTAACCTAAACCGAACCGAGGAAAACCGAAACCGAACCGAACCGAAACGAACCGATGTATTTCGGTTCGGTTTTCGGTCCAACATATTTCCAATTTCGGTTGTCGGTTTGGTTCGGTTTTTGTCGGTTTGGTTCGGTTTTGAACCGATGCTCAGCCCTAGCCCCCTTCCTCTTTTGTACGTATAATAATGGTGGCTGCCTCCTCCTGTCTTCACGTACACCAACAACAGTAACGACCCAGTAGCTCCGGCGCTACTAGCCCACGGCGGTTTCCGGCGGACGTCGGTGGCGAAGAGGCGGGCTGTGGCCGGTGGCTTGGTGGAGTGGGTGGCCGTCTGAGAGGGGTTCCGAATTTTACAAAGGAGTGAAAAAAATTCAGATTTTTAAGTTCTTACTTTAGGTAGATTTTGAACGGTTTTTGGGACAAATTTCAAGTGCGTTGAGAGTCCTTAAGACCTTCCAAAGCTCAATTGTGAGAGAGAATGAAGATTTTGATGCATTCTAGAATTATCCAATTTATAGAAACAATTTTCTCCAATTTCTACACTCAAGTGGAAGAATGGTATGGGGGTAATGAGTGGGGAAGATTGGCTCATCATTTCTCGTGGATTTTGGGCTGCCAAAATCGTCCTTCATGGCGTGAAGGAGTGGACAAGAAGGACAAGGGAGATCCGGTCAAAGGCCAAATTCGGGTTTAAGTTAAACGCGCTTGGTTCGTATAAAGAGTAAGAGATTAAGGGTTCAAGTTTAAGTGGCTACATTCTTCCATTTTTTTTTAATTACACAGATTAGGTGTTGGGTTGGGTTGGATTTCAGACCTAATTAAGACTATGCCCAATCTCTTATTTTAATTATATAAAAATAACATTTAACCTAATTCGATTCATTTTTACTAATTAATAATATTAATCTTCTTAAATTACATTTTTAATTTATCCCTTTTATAATAACTAGACTTGAAACTATTTATAAGTGAAAATACTTAGTTTTTTTTTTAGATTATAAACTTCTATTTTCTATTTTAATGAAATATATTGCTTCTTGAAAGTTTTTGTTTATCTTTAGGAAAACGAATTCATAAGAATAGATTTCTCTTTTAACACTTTCAAAAATATATTATATAATTTTTTTTATAGAAATAGCGGTTATTACAAACAACTAGAGTCAATTGCAACCTATGTGCAAAGCAATGCACATAATATGCATATGGACAATCATTGATAAATAATGCTTGCAACCATTTATTTCCACTCACCGCGCATATTGCTTGCTCCATCATACCCTTGCCCGCGAATATTCTGAATATCAAGTGAATGACGAGACAGAATGACACATAATTCATCCTTTAATGTTCTAGCAGTAGTGTCTGGAACATGAGAGACATCAAAGAAAGGCTCTTGTACAAGCCCATCTTTATCGACAAATCTCAATACAAGAGCCATCTGTTCTCTTTTAGATTCATCTCGGGCCTCATCAACAATAATACAGAACTTAGAATCCCCTATGTCATCTCTGATCCTGCTTCTTACTTTGCTAGCAATGACTTGTAGAAGCTCCTTTTGAATGAGAGGTGATATTTACTTGGCATTTTTAGGAGCATTATCTAGAACCATACGAGCAACTTTTTCATCATAAGAAGCCAAAAGCTTAATCAACTCAATAAAATTACCCTAATTATGTGACTCTTCAGTTTCATCATGACCCTTGAAAGCACAACCCTGAGCTGAAAGGAAAAGAACTGCATCAATAGAAGTCTTCACTCTTAATCGGTTACTTAGAATCTGCTCGCAACTTTGTGCATTGATTACTTTGTCTATATGCTTTTGATTGGTTCAATAAGTCCTCACAAGCTTGCATTGCTTTATTATGAGGCGATAAAGAATCATCTCCAATATGCATAAAAAAAGCACAACACTTTCTATTATTCACTTTCTTCCAACTTTTGAATCCCTTCACACTAAACATATCCCAACCAGGTCTGCTAACAGGTTTCATAGTAAATAGATAACATGGCAAGAAATATGCAACATCTTCAAAAGGAGAATACTCAAGCCAAGAAGAAAATTATGTCTACCAGGATTCTTGAAACCGACGAAGATGCTTCTTTCCAAAACTAGGATATTCAGAAAGACGAATCTGATATGGGCCTAGATCTAAATAAGCTCGTTCAATCTCATCACGCTTGTTGGGTGGATACTCCCAAATCTTTGGATGTTTTCCTGGATCCCGCTCAATACCAGAAGTATCAACTTTATTGTCATTGACTTCACATCGTATAGTTTCCGACTCAATTTCTTCAACAATATGAGTATTTGAAGAAGGATGGTTTGTAGGATTGACACTAGAAGTTGCACTACCATCCAGTTCTTTTCTTTTGAAGAATGAGTGAATTGTTTTCATCTTAGACTCCTTACTTATGATTCTATAATCAAATCAAACAAACGCAACTAGTCAATTAAAAAAAAGAATGACAGCAAACTTAACATTACAGCACACAATAAAATAAAATTATTTTACATAGCTTTTACTAATTTCACGTGTATTGAGTTGCTTAGTTATTTGATTTGAAATTAAGTAGTGTAATTAAGAACTTATGATGAGGATAAACATAATTAATCCTAACCAAAAGAAGAAAAATAATTAATTTGACAATGTTTCGTGTAATTGGAGAATTCACAATGCATACGGTACAATGGTATGGTACAAGATAGAAAAAGTTACCTTTAATCTTGATGATGAACAGTAAGGTGTAGTCAATTTCAATGGGGAGGAGTTTGGAAGGATGAGACAAGACAAGACGGTATAGTACTTGAATAGTTGAATTAAGGAGAATGGAAGAAACTCTACGATAGTTTTTCTAAGTTCTCCCAACTTTTTCAATTACTAATTTTTTTATTAAAACATAAGAGTTAACCTATACTAAAGAGAGCATATCACCGAGCATTGTAAAAGCAAATGATATGAATAATGCTCTCTAGAATGAAACTCCTTAAGAAGCAATAGAACATAGAAAAACTAGATCGAACAAGGTCTAAACCTAGCGGAATTTACCAAAATAACCAACACACACATCCTAATGAACTACACTCCAAACAATTTGTATTGAGGACTCTAAATTGTATGTACAAATAATAATGATAAACCAAAACAAGAGAATAATTCATAAGGACTTTTAATGGATATGGAACCTTAGCCATCCCATGAAAGTAAGGAACTTCCTATGAAAAATTTCAAAAAAAAGAGTTTCTAATAGAAGCTTTACTACATGAAAGTCATATCCTTATCACATTAGCTTTCACCCAACTTGATCAACCCTATGAGGATCCTAACCATATTTTAACCATACACCCATAAACAAGATATTTAATTGCCCAAATAGACCAAAATACCCTTGGAAAAATAGAACCACCGGAATGGAAAATTAAACAAACATACCACTAAAAGAAACCTACCGAAAGCTCTAGAAGACAAAATTTGAAACTCTTGAAATGCTTTGGTGGTGCATTTGGTGCTAAAGAAACTCAAAAAGCTTAGCTCCTTGTTTGAAAACAAGAATTGAGAAAATAACCCGAAACCAAAGGAATAACCATGTCGGAGGAAAACAAAACACATTCAATGTATTCGACGTACTACAAAAGCCTGCGGTGAACATTCTTTTTCGCTTTTGTCATCAATGAACCTTAAGGAAAATCATTAAGCGTGCTAACAAAGAGTGTGGAACCTAATTGGTGAGTAAGACATAAGCGCTAGCATTGAGGAAGGAGTTCATGAAGCGATATGGTTGTGAATCCCAAGGATAGAAATTGGAGACAATGATATGCTCCCTATAAATGGCATATGGAGCTTTGTTAGTGCACTTGGTGCCAACAGAACTTGAAAATCTTCAAGAGTTTTAAAGAAAGACGTACAATTGTTTCTCTTTTGCACGTAAACTAGTAAGAGGATGACATGATCCATATTGTGAAAATAGAAAATCCCTCCCTCAACCCGAATTGAACAATTATGCAAGATCTTGAGGATTTCATTCATTTGGATACTCTAATATTGCTAGGGTTTTAATGAGTCAATCCCCTAAATCCTTTCTTTTTTTAAAGAAAAACTAGAATTCATTATCCGTGCTACGCACGGGTTTAAAAATTATTTTGAAGCTTTATTAATCAAATTTTATTAAAAAATTGCATAAAATTGTATGAATGTGAAAAATGGAACAAGGTATGATAATGTAAAATATAATACATTATATTAAGTATAAAATAAATAAACATTCCATAGGAAATAAATCAATTGAAAATATAATTCACTTGCGAGAGAAACACTCATTATTTGCATCCAAATGCAATATTTATGTACATATGAAAGATATAGAAAACTATAAAAAGCATATGCAAGATTAAAATAATATTATTGGCTATTCAAAATATTTTTTATATACATGAAAAGTATAGACGTATCAAGAAACAAAATACCCATATTTTATGGTTTAGGGTATAAATACATTTTGTGATTTTCGTTAAAAAAAATACACATATTTTATGATTTATGGTATTAACATATTTTGTGATTTACGTTAAAAAATACACGTTAAGAAAATATTCATATATACACATAATACAACAAATACTCACAAAACACGTTTATAAAACAATACACAGATTTTATGATTTAGGGTATAAACATATTTTGTGATTTACGTTAAATAAAATAAATTATTGATTTATTTATATACTTGAATGATATATACAAATATCAGATATACACAAAACACGTTTAAAAAATACACATATTTTATTATGTAGGGTATAAATATATTTTGTGATGTAAGTTTAAAAAAATACACATGTTTTATGATTTATGGTATTTACATATTTTGTGATTTACGTTTAAAAAATACACATTAAGAAATTATGCAAACAACACAAAAATATTGCCAGAGAGGTTTGAACCCCAAACCTTTGGGTAATTAGAGATAGGATTTACCACTATGCTATTGTGGTTTGTTTAATTGTGGTTGCATAGTGTTTATTATATAGAGAAGATTGCAAAGAAGACTAAATTGAACATTTAATAGGGACATCACCTAACTTGGAATGAAGTAGATGACTAGCTAAATGACATTTGATTGGAATGAAGTAATGGGCAAACAATGCAAAGTGGGATATGTATTAATGCAAGTAAACCTAAGTGGGCCCCACAATCTCAAACACTGATAATGGTATCCGATTGTATTGAGGTTCTAACATGTGAAAGCTTACAGTATAGTACCACTCTCCAAGTATTAAATAAGAGTACCTGTCCCCAACTCCACACCCACTTCTTTCCTCCCTTCTCCCCAAAACAAACCTTCTTCTCACTTTCACTCTTCTTCTTCTTCCTCTCAAAACTCAGCCTACAATTAACATAATGAAGAAGCACCACACTCTACTATATCTTTGTGCTTTCTTATTTCTGGTCATAGCATTCACTGAATCCGTTGCTCTACTTTCAACTGATCAAGGTAATTCACCGAAATCAAATCCCTATATCCTTAATCTCTGTTTAATAATTAATCATCAAAACTGCTTACAGGAGGAGATGTGAAGGTTAGTGGAATCAAGGTTACAAGTCTTGTAGATGAAGAAGAAACCTCAATGGATGTAAGTTAATTAGCTTTCTTGTTGTACATCCTTAAGTAGTATTATTAATTAATTAGTTCTTAATTAATATATTTAATGAAATGTTTTAGCAATTGATGGGGTTGGAATTGGAGGCTTGTGAGGATGGAGATGAAGAATGTGTTCACAGAAGGCTGGCCTCTGAAGCTCACTTGGACTATATTTACACCCAGCAGCATAGACATTAATTAAATAATTAAATAATTCATCTTGTTTTCCCTGTCCCCTTATGTGTAATAGTGAGCTTTTTAAATGCTCCAGATCTCTTATCAAGTGTGTGTGTGTGTTTATGTTGGCTAATAGTATTGTATTAAAATAAGTTTCAATAAGTACGGTGTATGGTATGCGGTCTTGATCCAAGTACATAGAATTTGGTTCATCTTTCTACGTTCAAGAATTAGATGCTTGTATGTATGTACTTAATTAGTGTAGGCTTGACTCATTCGTATATAATGTATGCCATGTGTGTTAATTTGGTTCAACTTATATGCTCTGTTCATTAAAACTTGCGTAATTATAAGTGATCCAGAATAAGCTGTGATCAGCTAGCAAGGCGCAGAAAACGGGTTCAGATTCGGGGAAATTAATTAATTTGTGGATAAATTAAGATCAACAGACAACACTTAAGATGAAATTTCGCATGATATCATCATATGCCCGACTCCATTATGATGGTTAAGAAAAAACAGAGCAGTCTCCATGAAATAGGAAGATGGTGAACATGACTAGGCAAATCATCTCTTAGCTCAACACATTCGGAGGTTTTGTTACAAAGCCCTATCAGTTTCGTAAACACAAGAACAGGAACAGAAAGATGGTGAACATGCACATCAATAATTGGATAGCCACCTCATGCATCCAGTTAAACAAAACAAGGTCCACAAAGATTGGAGGGATATGCATCCCTACCTACATGGTTTATCAATTATTTGTTACTAGTTACACTTCGAATCGAGTGGAAAACAGAGAATCGTTGCCCGCTTTTCCGATATATGTTGTTATCATATCCAAATTAATCAAAACATCACATTCGATGTTGGTTTGCCTAGCTAACATTTAAAACCAGAGGCATTAATTATTTCATTTAAAATCAATTACTAATAAGATAAATTACATATTAACTTATAATAACATTAAGCCTAGTTGATTAGGAACAATCCTTTGTAATCCAATATATATAATAGGTTCACACAAGCATAACTGCAGGTCAAACTAATTTAAGCCTCCGATAACAAGTTTAGCCTTAGCCCGATTCAACCAAGTGTGACTGCTTTATGTTACCTAGGTGACATTAAAAACCTTTTCATCCTAAAATCAATTATTAATTAAATCAATAGTTTATTATAGTAACTTGTTACATAAGGGCTAACTCAAGTAAACTTAAACAACAAATTTATCACTTCAATCTTAAAATTACTATCTTAAACAATCATGAACGTACTAAATCAATCATTTTTTAACTTGTTACATAAGGGCTAACTAGTTTGCCTAAACTTGAACTACAAATTTATTACTTCAACTACGAATTTGATTTACCTAAAAAATTAGTTGAAATTTCATATAAAGGTATTCAAAAGAATAGTTTGATATAAAATCTTGTATTTTTTTTTTGGGATTTATTTTAATGATACAATATTTCTACTATAATAAAATCTTTTAATCAAACAAAGATTTATAGGATTATAATTTTCATATAAGGATTGAATACTTCTAAGATTTGTAGGATATATTTTAACATTTATGGATTATAATTTTAATTATATATTTGTTTGGAGTTGACATATGTTTTTCTATATTATTATTTTAATCTCCAATTTAGTATATAGTAAAATTAATTGACTATATATTTAAGGAAAACTTATAGATACAATTTCAATGATATATATTCTTTCTTATTTTACCAATTATAATTTTTAATAAAGATAAGTGTTGTCGTCCAATGTGAAGGTGACACGTGTTATGATAATTATTATTTTTAACCTCCGTTTTAGTATGTAGTTATGACGATCTTAAAATTACGGCCCCCGGGGCATTGGCGTGACGGTACTGGAGTGGGAGGGTAATACTACACGTCTCAGGTTCGAGCTTGAGTGGTAGCGCTCCTGCAGTTTGAGGGCTGCTTTATGCAGTATAGGCTCCTGCAATTTGAGCACCACGTGGACGATCCTACTCCTTCGTGGCCACCGTGAGTGCCTCGTGATTTACCCCCTCCGTGTGTTCAGGGCAAGGGTGCATGGAGGCGTAGGAATAGTTGGGACGTAAGTTCCGGAAACCCATTATTGGAAAAAAAAAAAAAATACTGTCTTAAATATTCGAACTAAACCCAATCCAAACGGTCAGAAAACATGTTTGGAATCAGATTGTCAAAATATTATAGTACAGACCAAGCTATGTATCGTTTGATGTTACAATTATATAACGATCGGATGAATTCTCACGTATATATGTTACAATTAATATCTTGTGTTTTGCGATTGCCTCCTACGTACTTGTGGTGCATGAAACACGTAAGAAAGCATTCGTATGGGTGTAGTATGTATGTGTCAACTTTTTTTTTTGTTTTTGTTGACTTTTAACATCTTCGATGTCACATGGGAATATATATGCATGAAATTGAGACGACTCGTACGTCTTTTTGCAAGACTCTCACTTTTTTCTAATCAAAGAAAGAAGTGGTGGTGTACGTAAAAAAGAGATGTGACACATGATGGCTCCACCGTCGATCTATATTTGATAGTGTGACACCACCATCCACACAGCCATCACTCATCATCGATGGTGTTTAATTTGTTCTTGTTCGCATATGCAAACCAATCTCAAATTATTGACCGTCTAGAATGTCTCAACAAGGATACAGTATCTCTAGAATAAGGGCCCGTTTGGTATCCAACGGCGGAAACGTAAACGGAATCTAATGGAATGAAAACGAATCTAGGCCATATTAGCATCATGGTACATGATGTGTCACCTCAATTTTCATTCAAAAACTACCGCAAGGCCTCTCGCGGCACTGAATTTGTTTCCCTAATCTAAGGGTGGGGTAACAAAATACCTCAATTATTCTCTTCATCTCTTCTCTAAACATACAAATTTCAAAGTTACAAATAAAAATATTTTTTTAATTAATGTATAGTCAGGGACGGACGGAGGCGGGGGCCAGTGGGGTCACGTGCCCCCACTCCCGTCCGGGTTATAATTTATTATTTTAATTTTAAATATTTTTTTATAAAATATATATTTAAACAAATGTAATTTTTTAGGCTTCTATCAAATTTTATGTAAATTTTTAAATTGATAAACTAAAATCAATGTTATGGAGAAAATGTAAATTAGTTACATAAAAGTTAATAGTTTAGTTGGTTTAATTTCAATTTTAGGATGTCTAGTGTTTATGTCTAGTCCATGTAGTCTATTTCTATCATGCTACTAATATAATTTTAAAAGATACGACATAAACTAAAGATTATTTTAACAAATTGTAAAATTTATAAGATTTAACATACGATATAATTATCATCGACCGACGACAATTTAACATATATAGGTCGACAATTATAAGTTGTGCCCCCACTCTCGTTGAGCTCAGCGTCCGTCACTGTGTATAGTGACCCATAATTTGACTAAGTTCATTTCTATTTCCTTCCATTCCATTTCCATTTCCGCCGTTGGATACCAAATGGACCCTAAGTCAATCCCGCGTTAATTAAAAC
Source organism: Polygonum maritimum (assembly GCA_963924305.1). Lineage (NCBI taxonomy): Eukaryota > Viridiplantae > Streptophyta > Magnoliopsida > Caryophyllales > Polygonaceae > Polygonum > Polygonum maritimum. The sequence goes on from OZ002730.1 coordinate 28,773,896, forward strand.
CAGTCCAGATCATCATCATCATAACTATATACTAAAGTGGAGGTTAGAAATAATATTTAGCCCGATACATGTTAACTTCTCATTGGACAGCGTCACCCATCTTTATTAAAACAATTCAATTTATTTGATTGGTTGAAATTTCATTATAGACCTCACATTAGATTTCTTCTTATCTACTAATTCCCATTTTAATTACTTAAAATTTAATAAAATAAACTACTATGCTATAGAATTTATCCAAAAAAAAAACTCTAACTTACCAAATCTTTTAGGATAATCGTTATATATTGAGTATATCTAGCCAAATTTTCATGTCTATTAGATTTGCTAAATAATCCCGTACACATATCTAGCCAAAATTTTAAAAACAAATCTATCTAATATATTGCTTGAAATAAAGCTATTAGGAGTAGTACGCATATCTAGCCAAATTTAATATATATATATCTAATATATTGCATGAAATAAAGTACGCATATCTACCCAAATTTAATATATATATATCTAATATATTGCTTAAATAAAGTACGCATATCTAGCTATATGTCATTATAAAAAAATCTAGGGAAATTCCGGATGGTACCCCTGAGTTTTGTACTTTTTCCGGATGGTGCCCAAAAAAAAATTATTCCGCCATATACCCCTGAACTTTTGGAAATTTCCGCACCATGCCCAAAATTCAAAAAACTAACACTTTTCAATCTTTTCCGTCAGTCAGCCCATGATTAAATAAAAAAAGAAACTGAAATTTAAAGAAAAAGAAAACAAAACAAAAGAAAAAGAAGGTCGAAGGAGACTTCGAAGACGGGAGTGAAGAGCGAAGGAGAGGTGGAGCGGCGACTTGGGCTCCGGCGAAGGAAGGGCTCCCGTCTGGCCGTCTCCCACAAACACGAGAAGGAGGCGACGAAGGGCTACGGCGAACGAGAGCTTGAAATTAGGGCTGGACGACGGCTGGTGCCCGACGGGGGCTGGACGATTTGAAATTAGGGCTGGACGACGGGAGCTTGAAATCTGGGTGCGTTTTTCTTCTCTCTTTGTGTGCCCATTTTTTGCGTTTTATTTCTTCTTTGTTTGTGGGTGTTGGATAATCAGCTTGAGCTACCTGATTTGCTTTGATTGCTGTGAATTTTAGGGGGTTTTGTGCTGTCACATTCGAATTGCAAAATCGATGTTAGATTGATGATCAGCTTCATACTTTGGATCAGTTTGGTCCTGATTCCATCTTTTTCTTATCTGGTGGGTTGATTGTGTAGTAATAATCTGATGATGGCTGGGAAGGATAAAACAATCTGATGGCCTTGTAGCTTAGACCTTGTGAGATTGAGAAATAGAAATGAACTTTGCTTTGCCTGCACAATTCATGTTATGCTTGATTAGGGTTTGTTGTTTGCAATTGAGCTTGAAAATGTTGAAATTAGGGCTATTTCTAGTGTTTTTGAGCTTGAATTTCATCTTCAATTGATATTTAACTGCATCCCATTGATAAAATTATTTTGCTCTGAAATGTTGTGTGCCATGTGTAGTAACACTTAGCTGGCTTCAGTGGCAGTAGCTTTGATTGAAACACAACTGAGATTGACATTCGTGATTGACATTCCTCGTCTTTCCTTGTTTTCTTATACAATCTATGTCATTGTTGTTCATGATCTACAGGATCGTTATGATCGTCGTGTTCCCGAGGAGACGTTCGGAGGATGGAAAGACTCATCTTATAATTGAATCAATTTGATATGATACTTCCTTACGCGACGACAACCATGAATGTCATAGAGGATTTGTGAACCATGGTTCAACCACAAAACTCGTGCTTTTGTTTGGCTTTTCTATGTCTTGCTTCTGTTTCAATTACGATGATGCACTTACAATTATGTCAGTGCTTTGTTTATTGTGATCCTCATTTGTATTTGTTGTATTTTTGAAGCACAATTACATAGACAACACTTGTATAATTTGTATTCGAAGTTCATACAGTTTCAAAGTTTCAAACCTTGGTTTGTTATAGGATCAAAATCTTGGAAGACTTCCTTTTCTAATCAGAAGTACTTTTATTATGATATATGAGTAGGCCAAGCCAATACTCCTTAATTCATTTGTTTAGAAAGATTGAGAAAGTTCTATAAAACAATAACCCAGTCAAGAAGAAAGGATCTGGAAAAACCCTGGCATGAAAATATAACTGTGAATTGATCCATTGCAATTCCTTGTTCAAGTTTCAATCATTATTTTAATCGTTCTGATTCATATAATTAAAGTAGAAAACTCTTGCTCTTTCAACTGTCCATTATAAGCAGCATTGCAATGGTTATTCAAAATCATGGGCCCTCTTTGCTGAACTAAGGTATATGAGAGAAGCATTGCAATGGTCATAGGACCAACGCCTCCCGGAACCGGAGTAACGGCTGAAGCAACGATAATCACTTCCTCGTAGCAAACATCGCCAACCAGTCTGTACCCACGAGAACTTTCCGGGTCCTGTCAAGAGCATGAAAATCAATGGAAGGCTCATAAAAAATTACAGCTTATGTGACGATGGTACAAAAAGCTCCACTGACCTCGATGGGATTGATTCCAACATCAATGACAATAGCGCCAGGTTTGATCGAGCTTCCCTTCACCATGTTTGCTTTCCCTGCAGCGGAGATGATGATGTCCGCTTGTCTAATGATATCCTCAGCATTCTAGGTTCTCGAATGGACAATTGTAACCGTACTGCATTTCAACATTACCCACATGATATCAATAAGAAAATTAGAACTGAAACAACATTACCCACATGATATACCTTAGTTCAGCATATTGCATTTCAACATTACCCACATGATATCAATAAGAAAAGTAGAACTGAAACACAAATGATTAAGTAAAAAACAAACACTGACACCAAAAATAGATAAAAGAAGCAATCTGATGTGCAACCCTTGGCGTAGTCAAGTTAAGAGTGTGGTGTGTTGTTTGCAACAGCAGCCCACATATGTGGCAATAGCTTTGGTGCAAAACAAGAAATGGGACCTTGTGGATACCAGAAAATGTAGTTGTTGATCAAAGTTGCAAATGTTCATTATGTGTATACTTCATACTGCATTATTACAAGAGGATCAAGTCAAACCCTCAGGTAGGAGTCGAAAGTTTACAGGCCAGATAACAAGTATCAAATGTGCTTCACAATTGCTAGCAGAAGGATACTATTTTATTCTACCAAACCAATACAGGTTCAATCTATCCAAGATTTCTGCAGGTAAAGCAAAGATTGTATATACTGACTTGAGCTCAACATAAACAAAGAGGAGATAAATTACCTCAAAACAGTTCCGACGAGCAGCTTCGACAGAGCCGCCCTTCCCGACAGAGCAAGGAGACCGGAACCCTAAGCCCCTCGAGCAGGCCTCCGCCCAGCTTCCTCCCGAGCCGCAGCCGCCCTTCGTTCCGAGCCGCCCTTCATTCTCTGCAGCCTCCTTCGCCGGAGACGCCCTTCCTCCGAGCCGCCCTTCGTTCTCTGCAGCCCAACTCGCCGGAGACGCCCTTCCTCCGAGCCGGAACTTTGTGGGAGACCGGAACCCCAAAACCCCTTCGCGTATCCCTCCTTCGCACTTTCCCTTCTCTTTTTACCTTTGAAAATTTATTTTTCTTTTTGTTTTAATAATAGGCTGACGGAAGTAGCGAAGAATGGTTAGTTTTGGTAATTTTGGGCACGGCGCGAACTAAACCGAAACCTCAGGGGTATATGGTGGAATAACTTTTTTTTGTGGGCACCATCCGGAAAAGTACAAAACTCAGGGGCACCATCCGGAATTTCCCAAAAATCTATCTAATCATAACTATATATTAAAGCGGATGTTAAAAATAATAATTATACCGACATGTGTCAACTCTTTATTGGGTTGCATCACCCATGTTTAATCTATATATATATAAAAGTTAGCTGGTGTTCCATTAAATATATATATCTCTTTATTGATGTTCCATTATATATATATATATAGAGAGAGAGAGAGAGGGGCGTTTAGGAGAACTAGAAATAGAGGAGTACTAGGGAGCCCTCATCATTACCGTTAGATTATAATAGATCAATGGTTGAAAGGTGAGGAGCATGGTATCATTGTACGTAGTTTCTATAGGATTGAAATACACAATTGGAAACTGGCGTGAATTTAGGGAATGGTGGGATAATTCGGATATTTTTTTTAAAAAAAAAATATGCTAAATCAACCATACCCATAATCGGTTGCAATATCTTCTGCAATGTGAGATACGCTTGCTATTTTCACCGGTGAAAATCTACATCAAAACAGAACAAAACAAAAAATCCGATCAACTCTGCGTCTTTGACCTCGCTGTCGTCTCATAATCGTAATTGCATTACACTTTCATTCCCGTTTCGAACTCCGATCACTTTCTTTCCCGTTTCCAACTCCGATTCCACCTTCTGCAAAATCATGGATCGAGGTATTGCACTCATCTTTACTGAACTGTATAATGATTGCTTCAAACGATTGAGCGTTTAGTTGGATGTGCAATATTTGATTATGAACTTTCACTCGTGCTGAATTCCGACTATATCTATTCCAACAACATGTACCGCGATTCATTGCCTCCATCTTTTGTTAACAGTCCTTATATTTACAGTTCAAAAATATTACGACGATTTAATGTCGACATTTTTGAGCAGAAGACCTTCGAGTAGTCCACATTTTGATTAAGTAGTTCATTATCCTACTTATGCTAATATTGATAGGTAGTTATGACACAGCTCAAAGATCATCTATTTTTGTGTATTCCCATTTGTTGAGACAACGATATTCATTCCGATTGCAATATAATTCAACTCATTATGGAGTGACGTCCAAATAGTTATGCAAACACTTGAGCTATAAAATTAAAATGGTTATAACATTTTGCAAATACTACTCCATGGTTATGCATCTTTGATGGTTATGCAACTTCCACCGAGTGGTTATGCTATCTATATACTATGAATGTTTGTGCAAATACTATAATGTGACTATTAAATTGGTTATGCAATCTATATTATAGAATTGTGCAACGCATAATACATGGTTATTCGATACATTTTACAGTGTATACAATAATATTTACTTATGCAATCCTAATTACTTGAATTTCAGTTGGTACGCGGAAATGGAGTGATTATGTCTTCGGTGATGATCCCGATCTTATTCCGAATGAGACTGAAAATATGGAAGGTGCCACTGGGGACGCTACTTATGATGATGAAGGCATCGACAATGAAGAATCTGTGGAAATGATATATGGAAGCGAATGCATAATTGACCCTGCAGATAAGCATAAGAAAATGTGGGTCCCAAGGTACCCGGAGAAGATGAGACCAGCTTTGAAAATGATGTTCGATTCCTTGGATGATGGAGAAGCATTCTATCGAGCATATGGGAAGCATTGCGGGTTCGATACGAAGAGGAGTACTTCAAACACCTTCCCCCGTTCAAAAGTAGTGGCATCCCGTTACCTTAGATGCACAAGGCATGGGCACAAAAATGTCGGGAGTAGCAAAGGCATAAGGAAGACGACCTCCAATAGGGTTGGGTGCGGTGCATTGTTGAGGTTGAAATATGCTGGAAATAATAGGTATGTGGTTTCAAAATTCTGCGATGCTCACACTCATGATCTCATGCCTCACAATGGTAGGCACTTGCTCAAAGTCAACAGGAAAATGCATATTGGTCATAAAAAGTTCATGTTAAGCTGTGCAAAAGCCAATTTAGGACCTCATGGTTCTCACAACTTATTCAAGCAAATACTCGGAGGCCTATGCAACATCGGGATTACCACTAGGGATTTTACGAACTGTAAAAGGGACCTCATGGCTAACATAGCTGATGCAGATGCTCAGATGGTCATAGATAAGCTGAGGAAGAAAAAGGAAATATGCAGCGAGTTCTTCTTTGAGTATGCGGTTAATGATACCGGTGAGCTCACGAGAATATTTTGGTGTGACCCAATTGCACGACGTAACTATGCTGCTTTCGGTCAGGTTGTGTCATTCGATGCAACATACGGAACTAACCGGTAAGAATACATAGTATTCACTATCATGAACTTTTGCAACTTGACGTGTTCATTTATTATAATCAACGATAATATATTTTTAACATGCCGTACCTGTTATGCATTTAATAATAGAAACTTATGCAACGCACTACAATTGTTTGTGATACAGGTATTGCATGGTTTTCGCACCATTTACCGGTTTAGACAATCACAGGAAATCGGTGACCTTTGGGTGTGGATTGTTGGTAAAAGAAGATATTGAGTCGTGCACATGGTTATTCCAACAATTCAAGAAAGCTATGACCATGGATCCGATTGTGTTTGTAATAGATCAAGATTGTACAATGAAGATTGCTGTTGAGAGTGTATTTGATAATACTCGACACAGGTTATGCATGTGGCATATAATGGATAAGGTATCCACCAAAGTGGGAGCATCAAAGATGAATGAACCGGGGTTCAGAAAGACTATGGGTCAACTAGTATGGAGAGATCAGTTGACAACCTCAGAGTTCGAGGACGGGTGGTCTGAATTTACATCAAAGTACAATCTGATTGATAACCCTTGGCTAAAGGACATGTTCAATCTTCGTTCATTCTGGATCCCATCATTCTTTAGAGATGTTGTGCTAGGTGGACTTATTAGAACAACATCAATTTCAGAGTCGCAAAACAGCTTCTTCGGTAAGTATTCAAGTTAGAGTTACAGTCTTGTTGAGTTGATGGTATACTTTGATAGTGCCTTGGAAAAACAAAGGCATAATCAATTCCACAACGATATTGATTCTGACACAAGGGCTCATGATTTAAAGACACCTCTTGGGATTGAGCAACATGCATCTTCCACCTACACACTCAGCGTGTTTGCACAAGTACAAGTTGAAATAGAGGATGCTTGCAACTATTGTTGTGTTATAAACGAATCTCCAGGTACACATTGAAAACTATATGACTTTTGGTAAGTACTTTATTTGTTGTGCTAACGAATAGTTTAACTTGTGCTATAGGTGATACGTTTGTTGACTACACGATAAAGGAGGGTTTAGATGACAAGTTTGATGTTAAATACAATCTGAGGGATGGATTTACTACTTGCACGTGCATGATGTTTAACAGGATTGGGCTACCTTGCTGTCATGTATTCTGTGCTTGGAGGACTTATGGTTGCAATGTTATTCCTGACTCAATGATTCTACCTCGATGGAAGAAGGGTGCAAGTAGATCCATCAATGCAAAAGATCTTCATGAGGTGTTCAAACAGAGTGCCCAGATGGAAAGAAGAGAATCTATCAAAAGTGAAGTGTAGGCTACAATTTATGAGGTTATAGGAATTGCACAAGATGAAGAAAAGAAGCTAGAAATGGTACTCAGTGATTTGAATGATTTAAAGGGCAAACTGGAGGATAAAGATGATGGTGTAGTAATAGGTAATAGGGCCAGATCTGATATGGAAGAGTTCGCAGGTGTAAACATTCCAGAAGAAGTAGTTGTTTTGCCACCCAAAAAGGCTAAGAACAAAGGTAGTGGACATGGTGGACGGCCAAAGTCTGGAAATGGTGGACGTATCAAAGGCGGGAAGGAAACGGCTGTTGTTAAAAAGGACAAAAACGAGAACAAGTTCAAAAGAAAATGCAAGAAGTGTGGCCAGTATAAGGGGCATGACAGCCGTAATTGCACTGAGGCACCATCTAAATAAATTCACTAGATTGTTCTTGTTTGTTTATTATGCGAATTCATTTAATCCGTTTTGCTATGACACCTATCGAATATTGCAATGGTGAAATGTTTGTGCTTGTTCATACCTTGCATTTGTTTGTTAACAATCCTACGTCATCCCGAAAGTTATATACATAACACATGATTAAATGTTTTGAAACCATTCAAGGATTGTGACTGTCTGTGCAAAATTATAGTTTTAAGGATAGTGCAATGGATATAACTATGTTTTGCTACACAGTAGCCATTATGTACATTATAGGTTCTTATGTAGATGAAGTTAAAGAGATGTTCGTTCTCAATTTAAAACGGTAATACAAACGTATATTGGATGTACTTTAATCATTATGTTTCATCTACATAAAATGTTCATTTCAATATGTGTAACACAGCCCATTAAACAACATTATGCAACAACATTAACCAACTTATGCAACAGTGGTGATAAACTTTTGTAAAATGATTAGGCTATTAATCAAAATGTGATGAACATAAAAAACACAACCAACGTTGACACATAAATTATAGAGTTCAAAATCAGATCACCTGAATAATTGTTTAACATGTGCAAAATAATAAAGACCGAAACGAATGACGTACCAAATCCCCAATCTAAAGGAAAAATTCAAACTATTAAAAACAATTTCAATTGCAAAAGTCTATTCATCCACGAGCACGACGACGCTCTTCATTATATTTAGCCATGTCTGAGATTGCTCTAACTTTAAACTGCTGGAATTTACCGTTGAACTTGGAGAACACCAACCTATGAAGGTATTTCATCCTAAGCAGAATAATATCCTTTGGAGATTTAGGCTTCAGTCCACTATACCACTCCCTAGTCCTTTGGCCAAAATAAGTCTCGAGGTGACGCATGCAAAAAATCCCGCAATCATCCTTATTCTCATCGTCACGCCACGACATTTTCAACATCCTTACGTTGCATGTTTTGAACTTGTCACATCTACTAAAGAGCTCCTTATCCTCGAGATATTGTATAAACAGATTTTGCTGTTGAAACGTAATGATTATGCATTAGCTCATACCGTCTTATGCAAACAAAAATCCAGACAACTAAGTACAACTCGTATATGTTACCAATTGTTCAATGACATCGCCATATTTACCATCAACGTCCTTATCACCAGACTTAGAATTGTCGATGATCTGAATCTCGAATTTAACAAAGTTAAAACACAGAGAATAATAATGAGCATGGTGAAGTATCACGAAGAAAACCTGCGACATACATTAACAAAATGCAAGTCATTAGTTAAGCGAATGAATGTTTTGACAATACAATAACAAAACGAATATGCATAAAATCTTACCAAATCCACAGAAGAAAGCGGTGAGTGGGGGACCATAGGAAACAAACCATCCAGTGAATTAGTGAACATTCCATATCTTGTCTCGAAAGAATAGATATCGGAATGCACTAAAGCACTCACCTTTAAACGGCAAACATACAATGTCAATATCATCCCATACATACGCACACAATATATTATTAGCACTTGCAATAACAAATAATCAATGCACACCGTTAGTGAAGGTGGAATAAATATCCGACTAGGAGACACTTTATCCCGTTCAGCTTCAGACTCATTCAAGTATACACACCATAGGTCCATTATACTGATTGAGATGTGTGTACCTTCCTCGAACGTTTTGAACTCATAAGCATCCAACTCACTACCATTATGGCTGAAAATAATATCCCTACAAAAATACAAAAAATATAATATATGGATGAACTATTAAAATATATGGATGAATTGGTTATTACCTATCATCCAACAGCTCGGTCACATAATGGTAAATGTTATTTTGCTCTCTTGAAGTATTGGACTTCATGCATATTGCTCTTACTAAATACGGGCTACGATCATACTCCGATATCTTGGTGTCCCTTTTGGGTAGAACTTTGATCGGTACATCTGGTGTACGAACATCATTGGCATCCTTCTAAAACAAATGGAGTGTAGTGATATAAAGATATTGTGATATTGATATATTACTAATAATTAATATAATAAACATACGGGAGAACACGTATAGCAACATAACCTATATATCTGTATTGCATAATACAATGAAAAACGACGTATGAAAACACTTAGAGGGTAGTTATGCTATTCAAAACTTCATAAGTGCTTTGTTATCCTTCATTGTAATACAAATATATGTTGAGCATAACAATTGATTAATGATGTCATAAGCCATTTTGATAAAACGATAGCAAAGTTGTGCAACAATTAATTTTTTAAAAAATCAATAAGTTTCGTGAGGGAAAAAAAATGGTTGTGGAGTTGAAAAAGATTTATGGTACCAACCATACATTTAAATGGTTTGTACCACACATATTGATTTGCCAAACAAAAAAATGATGTTATGATAGCAACCATATTATCTTGAGTTACATTGCTCAATGATTGAAAACAAATGAAACACTTGAAATAAAGCACATAACATAGTTAGATATTACACATCATTAGTTACCTTACATCAAAATATTCGCCTTCAAAATTAGATGTTTACAAAATCAAAGAGAACATACAAATTCTAAAATTTCTTGTTATAATATTCTTAGACACAAGTTGTGAGTATTTTTGAGTCTACATAACCTGCATATTATTAAAGCTACTTTCTTATGCGACCACTCCTCCTAACACTTGCCAGGTCAGGTTGCTTCCTCTTCCTTGGCTTCGGAGGCAGACGATCACTTGGCATTTCCTTGTGTTGTTGGTTAGACGTGCCCTGACCATGTTCTTGGCGTATTTCTTCCTCAATATTCTCAGAAGCCAATTCCGTAATGACATCCTTTACAAGTTGATCCGTAGAAGCAACCTGAGATGTCAGACCTATTTATTGTTTTGCAAAAGCATTTGTAATACATTGCAACTCAACATGTACGTAATGTAAGAACAAAAAATACACTTACCAGATCCACATTGTGTGGAACAAGCATTGTCTGAGGATCAACCTCCTCATTCAAATCTGCATTACCATCAACGATCTCAGTTTCCTATAATTATACAGATGAATTGCTTAGTATCATAACACAGGTCATATTACAGCATAATCACATAATATATAAATCTGAGATACGATACCCCAATATTTGCATCCCTTCCAAGATCATCTTTCTCAGCATTGTGCTCGGTGGGCGCGATAAAAGTAACATCATCAGCCTACACAAATGCAACACACGTGGGTATATCAATCGTCAATAAGAACTACAATTTAAACTCAACATCACATTAACGTAAAAGAATTACACTAACCTGCTCAATAACATTTCCATCCCGCCGCATTCCAACATTATCATCTAACAAAGCATCATCTATGGCTTGCTCATTATCATTGAGTGTATCATTTGCAATATTCAACTCCTATAATAAAAAGTAATAGCAAAAGTCAGCGAAATATCAACTGAACAATATTGAACACATTAACCAACCTTTTTCGGAATCATAATACCTGGTCAGGAACTATCGGGTCATTGGTCAAGCTACCCTCTTTCTCTGTATTTGCATCTAACTCATGAGAAACCACAGCCTGTATATGATCGGTCCGGGATCGGAGGGTCTCACAATTTAAATTTATAAAACCGAACCTCAAATTGTAGTAAAGAGGTAGGGTGTCGAACACACGGGAGTTCGTGCGTCGAGAGTACCCGAAAAGACTAAAAAGAGGAGAAAATAAAGACAAAACGAAGAAAAACAAAAGAGATCTCCTCGGACCGACACAAAGTCACTTCGGTCCGAGGTAGGATCGAGGTCGAGTTGGTCGGGACCGACGTGGTGCAAGTCGAGCCCGAGGTACTGGGTAACTCGGTCTTGAACAATTAGTAGATCGGTCTTGGGTTTTTGGGTTCCTCCCCCAACTAGACTTGGATATTCTTCCTCAATTCAACCAATAAGTGTTTGATTCTAGTGAGATCGAGGTTGTTCGCCTCAAATCCCTCCAATCTACACCTCGACCCAAGGGAGCTTTCGCGTCACCTTCGATGCTAGAGACTTGTGATGGGATCGAGACCACTTTCGCTTACTCTTACCAAACACAAGCTCTAGATCCCTTGCTTTCACAAGAGATTGAAGCTCAATGTAGAGAGGATTCACAAATCAAGCACTCAAGGCTATGGAATTGGGGTTTTCTACCCAAACCTAGCTAGGGGATTCCCCCATAGCCCAAGACTATGGAATCTACTCCATATGGTAAGAGAAAAGCATAATCAAAAGGGAAGTCAAGCAAATCTCAATCATCAACATCCAATCAAACTCCAATTGCATTCAAATCCAAAGTGTCTACAAAATCCAAGTCTCAATTCTACTAGATCAAAGCAAAACAAAGTACAAAACTCACAAATCCTCCTCTCTTCTCCACCGATCTCTCCTTCTCTTCCTTCTCTTCTCTTCTCCTTGCTCTCCAAGTCTTCCTTGAGCCTTTGAGAGTGAATTTGGATTTGGTGTGTGTGTCCCCCTCGTCCCCCTCACACTTCACCCCCCTTAATTGATCACTAATCACCTCTCTTAACCTTCTTCTTGGATTGGGGACCAAGGAATCCCAATTTAGAAAGGGGCAAATGTGGAAAGTTGCTAAAAATATGCCTTGGGGAACAATCCAATCCAATGCCGACTTGGACCGACACGGAACGACCTCGGGCCCGACGTTGGGAACGTCGGTCCGGTTCACTGGGTGCTCGATCTCGGGCCCGACTTGGTGTATCTCGGTCCAGGGCCTCGATCCTCGTCTTCTTCCTTGGTTTCCTTTGGTTCCACTTCATTCTTGGCTTGGCTCTTTCACTCCTTGACTTGGCTCCTTCATTAGCTCCTCGAAATTGTCCTCATTCTTGCCATTTTACCTACAAAAACAAACAAACTCGCATAGTTTCCGACTCTTGAAGAAAACCGGGAACTAAGCTAAAAGAGAAACAAAACTAACAAAGAAGAGAATGAAAAACACATATTTACAACGGAAATCAACTACTAAAACACCTCCAAAATGAGAGACATCAGTATACACCTCAACAACACGAATTAGAAAATCTTATTTCGATATGAATATATGGTTTAAAATGAATAAACTGCATAACATACTAACCTCTTTACTCACACTTTTGTCCAAACCAACGGATGGTGGGACAGACTTCGGCAGAGGGAAACCATAGTTTGGCGGAGTCAAGTAATCACCCCACATAGTGTAGAAGGATTCAAGACCACTCTCAACCATAAATTTTCTTTTCTCCTCCGCAGCCTCCATCTGGTCCATCACTGCATTCAGCTCGTCATCCGTCCAAATTGGATTTTCGGATTGCGACACACAGATGTTCAATGCAAGAGCATCCTGAGTGACCCTCTCATCCGTTGATCCAAGTAAGGTTAAAGCCCTTTTGACAAGTGATCTCGAAAGCTCATTCCTCTTGGACGACTCTGGCGCATTCGAGGTGTTTTCCACCATTCTTATGATTAACTCAGCAAAACGTCTGAGATCCTTACCCATAATGGAATTAAATTCCTACATACAAAAAAAAAACTTATTATGCAACTGAATCATTATGCAATAATATACAAAGGGTTCATAAATTAGATGGTTGTAACACATCATGTATTGTTCGTTGTGTCATAAGTCTGATAACCATGTATCACAATCGGTAAGAAAAGATAACATCAGAATCCAACTGAATCATTATGTTGAGTACAAAATGTAATAAAATCTTAAGTTACCTCATCTGTCACAATTTTATGAGGGCGGGATTGTGTTGGACGGTCTTCCATGATGTGGGGTATAGTGCCAACAAAATTGCCAGGGATTGATGAACCCGGAAGAGGTTCATACCTTCCTTTCCCAAAACCCCCTTTCTCAAGCTCGTACGACTCCCGACGTGCAATCAAATCGTTCGTCCATCCAATAAATACCGGGAAGTTTCTCGGGACCTCACGTTTCCTATAATTGACGTGACAGCCCAAGTATAACATCTGCAAAATTTACGGAAAGCAAAACAAATTGAAATCAGTAACATATATACAGTTTACCAGGACATAAACAGTGATAAATAACGTACTAGGAGAAAAATCAACGGCCCGGTGAAATGTGAGGTCTGGTTTGCAGCCCATTTATCCTGGGTCTCCTCAAATATATCAAGCAAAAACCCACACCAATTAAAATCTTTTATTCTCTTCACTTCGTCGGGATGCAATACGAGGTTCTGATTGCAGTAACCAGCAGCCGTTGGTTCAATCAAGCATGAGAAAAAGAGCACAACGAAATCCTGAAGAAACACCAAAGCATCCTTTGTTCTCAGCATAGCGTCCTGGACGTCTCCATGTTTCAAAAGATGCCCATATTGTCCATCCTTAGCTTTCCCCTTCAAATTCAGATGCTCCCTCCACTTTGGCACCACCTCTGCATTGTTCTGAGGTTGAACCTTCAATATGCTTACGGGACCACGAGGAAGCCCTAGACATATCTCAACAGCTTGCTCAGATACTTCAATTGTGCGACCGTACTCCAAGCATAACACCCCCAACCTGGCATCGTAGTTCTTAACCAACCATAGGCATAGTTTCCTGAAACAATCAAAGATTTATGACTGAGACATCTGAAGCATACTTAATAAGAACCATAAACTGCCAAAATTTCATATGTAATAAGTCTGTATTACATATACCACAAACATTCAACAACAAAATCATAACAGAACCATGTAAAACAAATATCGAAAATATGGATTAAACCTTTAGCTTATGCAAAAGTTGTATAATAATTATGCTAATGAAATCATAACTTTACAATGTAAACAGTATGTAGCAAAAGGATATTCACAAATCATAAGTTGTAAATCAAATCATGTATTGTTCGTTGTTTCATAAGTCTGTTCACCATGTATCACAATGGGTAAGAAAAGATATCATCAGAATCCAATGTTACCATGTATAAGATATTCATATGTAATAAGTCTGTTTAACATATATCACAATCTATGAAAATGGAAATCATAACAGAAACATGTAAAATTAAAATCCAAAATATGAATTAAGCTTTTAGCCTATGCAATAGTTGTATAATAACTATGCTAATGAAATCATAACTTCACAATGTAAGCAGTATATAGCAAAGTAGCAGATTGGCACTTCTAATGCTAACAGACATTATAATGCATCATAATAAACGTTGTACTTCTAATGCTATTAACACATAACAACTTAACTGAAAATATCTCATAATTATTAAATTACAATTGCATACCTTGGGAAATCAAACTTTGGAAATTCCAAAAAATGCCCAAAGCCAACTTCTGCTAGAGCGTTCTTGTGTTCCGCATCCACAATTTTGATCACAGCTTCGGCAAAAGTAGCAGATTGACTTCTATGTGATATAACGTTTGTCGCATTTTGATCGAACTTGTCCTTTGGTTGATTTTTTGGGACATTCTGCTTTTGAGACGCGTCTTTCGTCTTTTTTTGAACTTCCTTTTCCTTGGCCTTCTCTACAACCTTTTTCAGATTCATTGGAGGGTTTTGGAAGTCATCATCATTGTTGTCAGATTGCTCGTCCCTTGATTTTAGTCTTTTCCCTACACAAAACACAATCAAAATACATAATAAGTTAGACAGAAACTAACCCTTATCAACCAAAAAATGCAAAACCTGAATACATAATAAGTTAGACAGAAACTAACCCTTATCAACCACCACAGGTTTTGATTTTTTAACCACCTTGATTTGAACATCATCATCGGTGTTTTCAGAATCGTCGTCATTGCCCTTCTTCTTTTGAGCATGTTTAACATACTTAGGGCTCATCAATCCCTTCTCTGTCAGTTTAGAAACCTTCTTCCTACTCCTTCTGTTTCCATCAGACGTATCATCCTCAACATCATCATCATCAGCTGCCTCTGCATTTTAATTAACACTATATCAATATTTGCACAATGAAATTATCTAAAAAACACACAATAACAGTAGTCTACAATTACAAGACACCTTACCCTTTGTAACATTAATCGATCTTGTGTTCCGTCTTGACTTAACACGACCCTTCAGAACCTCCTCCTGATCGGAAGACTCAGCGTATTCAGACTCAGACGACTCCTCATTGCTGCTGACATATTGTTTCCTTGCTTGATGTTTCAATTTCTTTTCAATCTTGAGCTTCTTGTCGTACTCTTTCAGCTTCTGAATTTTCAACAGCCTCCGTTTCAGCTCGTCTTCATCATACTCATCACTCTCATCGGCATTAGAATCTACAATCTTAGCTGCAACCATTAAAAGCATGTATTTATACACAACGTTAATTAAAGACATCTGAAATTACACTAACTAAAACACTTGATGTATATGTTAATTAAAACATGTTACCTTTTCCATAGGATCGGGCTATCCTGCCCCTTCGCCCTTTACCCACTTGATGGATAACATCTTCCTCAGATGAGTGCGTTGCATCAGACGGAGAACCATTTTCCGACTCCAAGTCGAATAAATCCTCCGGCTCCTCTTCCCTCCTCTTATTCCTACACTTTAGCATTTCAGTCCCAAGCTTGGGACGTTTAGCCAGTTTCTCATCACCTAATACAAAGCCAAACCAACATTTTAACATCAATTTGATGTACATATACAACATCAAAACAGTACATATATTGCAAGATATGGTTCTCATAAGACGCCTAAAAGAACCTAGATGATATATGATTCTCGTAATTTAACTGAAATGGTTGCACAATTATAGTGATATAGTTGCATAATAAAACTGATTTCACGTAAATGATGGAACAAATGGTTCTCATATTAGCTCTCATGAAAAACAAGATGTATCATAAGACTCAACTTATTCGCATAATGACTCAATTGATGTTTCATAACCCAAAATCCATACCTTTGCCAGTATGGCGTTTGCCCTTGTTCTTCTTTGGAACAAAACCCATCACCTCAGAACCTGAAACAAAATTATAACAAAAATTCAGACAAAACAAGAGTGAATACGAACCTCACCACCAATGAACTTCTATGCAACATAATACGTAATCAATAAACCATAGAAACGACTTTGAGAACCAGATTCAAGAATAGACAGATTGGAAAAAACACAACTATTATGCAACAAATATCGTCTACCATAACAAAAACATTTTTGTCAAAGACAATCAAAAACCCCCAAATTTTTACGCACCAAATAGCTACATTGTATCTCAAGAACAGAAACCTACGAAAAGGGTACACATCCAAAATATTTCAAATCAATTGAGCATGGCCACGAACGAAATTGAAAGAATGCAACACACAAAAACACGAAATTCCTAACGAGGATGTGAGTAAACGACCAAATTGGTCCGCAAATTCTGAACCTAAACCCTAGATACGGGAATCGAACTCAATATTCCACCCTAACATCAAAATTGCATAAAGATCAACAATGTGAAAAGAGAGGTCGAAACTTACCTTGTTCAAACCTTCGGGTCCGTCCAAAAGCCGCTGAGTTCGACGGTGACCAAAATCACCACCAACTATTCCGGTGGAACAGACGACGGCGACCAAAATAACCCACAAGACGTCGCAGGCTTGAACGACACCCAGAAACAACGCTTGAACTCGAAGAAGTATGGAAGTATGGAAGTCGAAGATGATGAGGGTTTCGCCCAAAATCGCCCGGAAAATCGCCCCTGCAAAATCGCCCCTCACAAGCTGCCGGATAAAAGCGTAGGATTATGTTTATAGAAAATAAAAAAAAAGGAATTTATACAAAAGATATGGAGCGAGATTTGTGGGTTTTTAAAATAAAAAAGGAAAAAATCAAATCTTGCGGATTTTCAAACGAAATCCCGTGTAACCACCCCGTACACCCTCAATATTTTCAACAAAATCTCACCGTTAAATTAAACCAATCCAAAGGATAAGATTTAAGCTCTTGGTACCCTGTAACTCTATAGGTACCCTGGAGCGTTTTTCTATCTCTCTCTCTCTCTCTCTCTCTATATATATATATATATATATATATATATATATAAGTTAGTTGGTGTTCCATTAAATGCTCCATTTAGTATTGGTTGCAATCCTTCTTATATAATCATCATTATGAAAATTAAAATCCAAGAAACATCATTAGCTTAGTGGTAATGGTGTTGCCCAATAAACCATAGGTCTAAGGTTCAAAACTCTATGGCAACAATGTTTTGAAACACATACCAATAAAAATTTTTTTGATTCTTTTTGTTTTCCACTATAGAAAATCTTAATTAATGTCTTAAAATGATCTAAAATTAATTTAACAATAATAACATAAGACTAATTTAACATAACTTTTTTCATCCATAACTATAAATATATTAAGAAGATACATTGACTATTTATATTCATTTTTAGTATTTATCATTTTATTCTTATTTCATAATATTATAATAACATATTTTGTTATTATAAGTCCCTAAAGTTAGCCATACAAGTATGTTAGATGCTAATAATTTGGATGAAAAAGGGTGGGTGCCCTAGGCAGGCAAAAATGGGGCAAATAGGCAGGCCGGACATTAAATGAGCCACTATAGTTGTCACATTTAATGACCTCCCCCCGAAACGCTAGCTATCTTCCCGCAACCCTAAGAGAAATCGAGAGCGGGGGAGTGAAAACGAGCAGAAAACAACCGAATCTTGCCACCGATTCAAACGATGGAGTGGTGACGACCTGAGAAATGATCGATTCGAGCTTGGGAAGACGATGACAACTTTGTACACCCTACGGAGTTACAGGTCATGAATCTCTATATTGAGTCCGAAATTCAACGCTCTCTCGAGGTAAAAACACTCGAGAGCTTACGAAACTTGAGGTTAATTGATAACACAATCTGTTCTGCTTATCACTTGAATGGATTTTTGTGATAAGTGGAAAGTGACGAGATGGTTGGATGGATGAACTGAGTAATGGATGAATGTGATGACAAGTTATGAGAACACGAATGTGTTCTGTGTGGACACATGATGACATGTCTAAAATTGTTACACGAAATTTGAATGTGATGACGAGTTGTAAATCTCGTTGATGTTATGATCTGATGACATGTTTGGTGTTTTGAAGAATCCGAACAATGTGATGACGTGTTTAAAATGTTTTTTTTGTTACGACGTCCTTTTTCCGATATTGTGATGACCTGGCATCATTAAATGATGTGAGGATAAGACATTGTGTTGAATTGACATCCATAAATGCTTGGGGATGTGTGTTTAATATTGTTTGTTGATGTGATGACAACTTTTTGTGTATTGATATTATTTACTGATGCGATGACAACGTTTTATGTAATTTTGGTAGGACAATAACAATGAGGCTCCTTAGTATTTGCTTTTAGGGGGAATGGGACTATGAAGGCAAATATGTTAGTGATCTGTCCTACAAAGCAGTGGTCATCAAAGATGGAATGACATTAGAAAAATTGACATCCACAATCAAGAAAATATGTGCGGGATCGTAAAGTCTGTTAGAATGGGCGTCCTTAACTAGGTTAAGGGCGTCCTTGGGTGTATTGGAAATTAGACTTAACAGGAAACAAGATAAGATAATGGACACGAGTATTTATAGAGGAACCCCACTAAGACCAACTAGTCTTATGGGTAAACCTCTACCTCCGCTTGGAGGATTTTCAATAGTCGTCCTTATCTTATTAAGAGAGAGTCCTTACAACTTAGGCGAGTCGTTACACTTCACTGAGCTAAGCGTCCGTTCTTAGCCTCACTAGTAACACTCCTTTCCACCTAACAAAGTAACCTAACTCTCTTAGCTATAAGGAAGCTATCACACACGTCTCTCACAGTCCGTTGTGAGAGACAAACTACAACTCTAACTATTTTGTGGTTTGATTTGGATTTGATTTTGTTGGACTTTCTTTCTCTTGCTTCAAGCTCACTTGATCTCCTTGTTCTTCGTTCTTGAACTTGAATGCTTTGGGAGAGCTTGAGAGAAAGTATTCAAACTCCACACCGCTATGCATACCCCTTGGAGGGTATTTATAGCGGAAGTGGTTCTTGTCCTCTAGCGTCCTCTGAGACTTGGCAGGATCCTTGATCTTCCATCAACGGTGCGATGTGCATCTTGAGGAAGTCAACTCTGTTGACACTTGGCAAGCCTCCGCGTGGATAGGGGACCATTGCTGGGAAAGCGACATCATTGGAGTTGTCTACACGTGCCCAGACAAGGGAAGCTTCCTTCTGAGGACTACGGCAGAATATGATGTAATCATGTTGGGGCGGCCTTGATTTGAATTTGAACTTCGTCCGTATTTTCGCGCGCGTCCCTTCTTGATGAGGACGCCGTCCTATCTGCGCAGGAACATCGCCAATTACGTTCAGCTTTGGAAGTTCTGATGAAGTGCGTCCCTACAGAGTTAGGGACTCCCGTTCACTTGTTGTCCTTTTCGCTCATGTGCGTCCACTAGACCTACCTGAGATCAACACTTGGACAAAATATCAAATACCTTTGAGTTTGTCATTATCAAAACAAGGGACGATCATTATTGGTTTAGATATTAATGACTGGCGTCCTTAATATCGTCCCAACAATTTCCCCCTTTTTGATGATGACCTACTTCTTCAAACAATGGGCACAGAGGTAAAGCTTTTAGCATGAAGAACTACTCTTAGGTTTTCTTTTCAGCTTAGGTTGGCATGCAACACATTCTTTTAAGTGCGTCCTATTTTGTTTTCTACTAGCGTCCTTTGGACTTGGCCAAAATTCCCCCTAAACACATGCTTTCTATGACAATTTAAAGACAATCGCATCTTTGCAAAACTATACTTCCCCCTTTTGGCATCATCGAAAAGGAGAACAAGCTGAAAAGCATGCAGGCACAAAGTCATAACTAAAGAAAGGAACGCTTAGACAAAATGAATCACAAATGTAATGAACTGCATTCACGAAGAGAGAGTACGATCATTACATAGAAGCACACACAAATTGGTTCAAAAGGGGACTGCGTCCCCAAGCCTTGAAAACAAAACACAACGAAAGTTAAATTTTTTCAGAAGTTGGAAAGGGAGGAGAGATCATTTGCGGGGACGCTTGCCGAGAGCCTTGAGATTTTGCTCCTAAAGGTAGTTGTTTTGCGCAAGGAGCTCGTTGTTGCGTTCCAGAAGTTCTGTGTGTTGATGGAGAGTGTCATGGACTTGTTGGATGAGGTCGATCATCATGCACTGGTTCTCGATCATCATTCCAAGCAGATACTTCTGTGAATGCTTCTCAACCTCATGAGGGACGCTCATGCCATCAAGTTCATCCTCTTCTTCTTCAGCGTCGGCGTCCTCAACTGGCGTCCCAACTACTTGCAAGTTCTCAGCCTCAGGATCACCTTCCACAGTCTCAACAGCAGCAGCAGCGGCTTTAGCTCTTCGTTCAGGCTCTTTCTTTTCCTTCGCCAGTTGCCTCTTCACGGAAGGAAGCGGTTCATCAAACCTCATTTTGCCAACTGGAGGAGCTGTAATCTGCCTAACGTCCCAATGGATTCCGAAAGACTGTTCTGTTTTAGGGACGTAGAGGCCTTGCTGCTTGAGGATTTGCTTGACCAATCCAGGGAAGGGGAGCGAGTGGCGTCCTCCTGTGCACTTACCCATGTGCTCCAAGATAACCCGCGGCAAGTTGATGGGCTTGCGTTGTAAGAAGGCGTCCAATATTATACTGTAGGTGATCTGGACTATGGAGTTCTTCTCCTGGCGGGGGACGACCATGCGCACTATGAAGTGATGCGCAAGGACGCTTGTCTTGGAAAGACAATGGGCAACCCTATCCTTAGCAACAGGCTGTCTCCCACTGAAAATGTGGTTGAAGATCTCTTCTTGGGAGAAACGGCCGAAGTTCTTGTTGGGAAGGTCGTTCAGAGCATCAGGCGGAGAAGGACGCAGGCCGAGCAGATTACGGACGGTACCCTCAGCAATTGAGTACTCGTCCCCATCAATCTCGAGCGTCCCTTGAGGCTTCCCTTTTACTTCGGATATTTCAAACTTTTGAGTAAAAGCGGAGAACCTGTTCGGGGTCGACTTCAGCGGCCTCTGCACCAAGATGCGTCCAACCCTGGAACTGAAGCAGTTCCAAAAACTCTGTGCGCTGGTTCTCTTCCAAGAATTGAGCGGTAAAAAGGAGCGGCAACAGAATTTTCTTCAACCTTTTCTGCTTGCTGCCGTTGCTGACAATAACCTCATCACTAGGGTCTTCTTCTTCACCGTCTCCCTCCTCGTCCTCATGATCCTCATCCTGGTGAGGAGCATCGTCTTCATCGGAGGCCTCGTCCCCTTGCTCATGGGACTCGACCATCTCCGTGTCCTCAGTAGTGGACGCCTGTGCTGGAGGAGTAGCGTCCACAGCTGGAGTCCCTGCCAAGGACTCGATGGGGACTTCAACAGAAGCCGTCCCCTGGACTTGAGCATTTTCCTCGACGGCTGGCACAGGAGGAGGAGGAGGAGTAGAGGGTCTAGGAGGAGAGGGAGTGGGAGTTCTTATCTTCGCTTTGGTGGCGGGGGCAGAGGAGGTGCTGGGCGGAGCCACTGAGATAGGCTTGACCTTAAGCGGAGCAGGAGGGGGAGGAGGCTTCTTAGCAGGGGAGTCCTCTAGAGTGATGACTTTGGGGACAGCGTCCTTGGCCGGGACCTGTACTTGAGGAGCTTCCTTTTGGACCGTTGGCATAGGCTTTGCCAGATCCGCCTCAATCTCCGCCTCAAGCGGATCCATAGCATCCTCGGAAGCAGGAGTCACGTCCTCAATCCTTGGTGGAGGAGGAGGGAGTGGATGAACTTCTTGCAAACTTTTCTGGATCGCCGCAGCAATGGCGTCCTTTTCTGCTTGCTCCTGCCTCGCCTTCTCATCTTTCTCAATTTGCAGCTCGGAGAGGCGGATAGCTGCCATTTGCTCTTCAGTGACGCCCTTAAGTTGAACAGACGTCTTCAGCCTTCTTTTAGGCGCGGGAGGGGGAGAGGAAGGAACTGGTTTAGGATGGGAAGAGGGAGGGCCTTTGGGCTTTTGTGGGGGAGGGGGAGAGGACGGGCGTTTTCTCTACTTAGATGGGACGGAGCCCGCAAGAGCCACCAAAAACTCCATGATGTCTGGGAAGAGTTTGGCGAGCTCGTCGACCGTTCCTTTGAACACTTCAGAGATGATCGCCGGTCCCATGAAAGGGGGGTTTTTGTGGTTGGTTCCTTGGAGGCGTGGCTTGACATATGTCACCATAAAATAGTGCATTAGTCGTTGGATTTTTGGAGGGTAGTCTTGAATGGACGCCCTATGGCAAATATTGGCAAGGGTCTTGGGCTCCCTTTCAAGCCAGTCCTCGATCAATGGATCAAGTTGAGGACGTCGTTTGGGTTGAGCGGGGAGTCTAAAGATGGAGGACTTGCCAGGGCTCCCTTGTTCTTCCTCAGGTTTGAAAGGTTTCTCCAGAAAAGAAAAGCGAGGGGTTTGAGAGGGTTTGGAATGGGATCGGGAGGAAGGTTGAGATTGGGGTTTTGCATGAGGAGGATGGGATTTTTGTGACTGAGGCGGGGTGGTGGAAAGGCGGCGCTGGGAGGTTTGGGAGCAATGCTGGTGGCGAGAGGGTTCTTGGCGGCCAGCGGGTCGACCTCGTGGGTCCATTAGCGAGCGGCCTTTCACCAGAGTGATAGATCTCGCCGGGTTTGGATTTTTCGCCGCCGCCGATGACGGAGAAGGTTTGGAGGAAGAGGTGTTTCTTGTGTTGGCCATGGTTGTGAGATGGTTTTATAGAAGAAATTAGGGCTGGAGAGAGATGATTTCGAGATCTGTAATGGGAGATGTGGGAGGATTTTGTGAGCGTTTTCCGGATTTGGGCAAACAACAAAGAGAGCGAAGAGGTTTTACAGGGGGCACAGGTGCGAATTTATAGGAAGAAGACGAAGATGGACGGTCAGGGGTAACAGGGACAATTCACTCGGCTTCCTCCATCCGCCTTCCCACACGTGGACAACTTCTTCGCTAAGGAACATAGCTGTTATGCACCGGTTGCACGAATCCCGAGATTGGCGGTCAAAATCCTGTGACGGTTCACCTTCCCTTTTTCAAATTTCAAACTTTTCACAACTGCAAAGGACTCTGACTCTGCGTCCTTTTAAGTTTTAACACACAACACAACTTTACTCTGAACTGAACCACGGCGTTCGAAACACTGATCACAGCCTCTGATTCTGAGAACTCGGACTCGACGTCCTTCAGACTTTGACGAGCGTCCCTTTTGATCACTTAGAACCATTTTTGAAAATCAAGCAAGTACGTCCCGTAAAGATAAAATAAAGAACGCTCATAGGACGCGTCTGCAAGATTCTCGGCTTAGGTAAGCTTAGAGTTCCCATCATTTCGGCTTGTAATGAGGGTAGGGTGATCAGGGATACTCTTGAGATGAAAAGCGAAATGAATATCATTCAAAACACAAGCAAAACGAATGTCTTAGACTAGCATCCTTTAAAGATGACTTTAAATGCATGACATACTTTAAAACGAGTTCTCAAGAAGACATAGCCAATCATAGAGGGAATAATAGAACGGGACTTGATCATTTAAAAGTTATCATCCCTAAAAGCAACCGGAGGTGCTCATAGGGACGTCTATCAAGTGCTTTTGTGAAAATATCGGCCACTTGGTCCTCAGTCCTAACATGATTCACTTTAATTAATCCAAGTTCAACATTATCACGAAGAAAGTGATGTCTTATATGAATATGCTTCGTCCTAGAATGATGAACAGGATTCTTGGCAATATTTATAGCACTGGTGTTATCACACAAGATAGGGACTGTGTTGAGGAACGTACCATAGTCTTCAAGTTGGTACTTGATCCACAGGACTTGTGAGCAGCACGAAGCAGCATCAACGTACTCAGCTTCCGCGGTTGAGAGGGCCACAGAGTTTTGCTTTTTGGATCCCCAAGACACAAGACACGAACCAAGGAACTGTGCCATTCCGGATGTGCTCTTCCTATCTACCACATGGCCAGCGTAGTCTGCGTCAGAGTACGCTACTAGGTTTAGGGACGTCTGCCTGGGATACCATAGACATAGGTCATCCCGTCCCTTGAGGTATCTGAAAATTCTTTTGACCTCTTGCATGTGGGACTCCTTTGGATTTGCTTGGAAGCGGGCGCACAAACACACAGCGAACATGATGTCGGGACGACTTGCCGTTAGATATAGCAAGGACCCTATCATTCCTCTGTAGAGCTTTTGATCTACACTCTTGCCTTCTTCATCAGCATAAAGGCGAGTGTTGGGAGAGATGGGAGTAGCTGTAGGCTTTGATGAGTTCATCCCATACTTCTCGAGCATTTCACGAATGTATTTCTGTTGGTGAATGCGCGTCCCATCTTTAAGCTGAGTGATTTGGAGTCCTAAGAAGAAGTTGAGTTCTCCTATAAGGGACATCTCAAACTCACTACTCATCAAGTTTTTGAATTCCTCTACAAGTTTCATGTTAGTGCTTCCAAATACTATGTCATCGACATAGACTTGGACAATCAAAACATCTTTAAGGACTTTCTTTAGGAACAGGGTTTTGTCAATGTTACCTCGTGTGTACCCGTTGGACAAAAGAAAGGACACAAACCTATCGTACCAGGTACGAGGGGCTTGCTTGAGTCCATAGAGTGCTTTGTCCAAGAAGTACACATGATCAGGATGATCAGCGTCCTCAAATCCCGGAGGTTGAGCGACGTACACTTCTTCCTTGAGCTTGCCATTGAGAAACGCTGTCTTGACGTCCATCTGAAAAAGCTTGAACCCCTTGTGAGCAACGTAGGCAATGAGGAGGAGAATGGCTTCAATTCTAGCAACAGGAGCGAAGGTCTCATCATAATCGATCCCTTCCTCTTGTCTATAGCCTTGAGCCACAAGCCTTGCTTTATTTCTTGAGACTCTTCCACTCTCATCAAGCTTGTTTCTATAGACCCACCTCGTCCCTATTATGTTTTTATTTTTCGGACGAGGGACGAGGGTCCAAACCTTGTTTCTTTCAAATTGATTGAGTTCTTCTTGCATGGCTTGGATCCAATCAGCGTCCTGAAGTGCCTCCTTTATGTTCTTAGGTTCAATTAAGGACACAAAGGCGTTGAAAGCACAGAAAGCTATGTTGGTGTTATGGGACTGATTCACAGCTGATCTTGTTTGGACTCCTTTTGAGATGTCTGAGATGATTTGATCTGTTGAATGAAGTCTTGAAAGGTTGGATCCCCTATGAGTAGCGTCCCTCGCAGGAGTACACCTAGGGTCCGTCCAATCAGACTCATCGGAGTCAAATCCATCGTCTTCATTGATAGGCTCAATGTGTTCCTTCTCAGGTTGAGCGTCCACACTGTGCCTTTCTTCTCCTTGTTGACTTGATTCACCAGCATCTACTTGGTTTAGCGACCAAGTTTGGGAGGGCTCTTGCTGTTCGCTAGGGACTCCCACTGAAAGCTCATCGCGAGCTTCAGGGGCGTTCCTAGGAACGTAGTATTTGTCGGAGGAGCCTCTGGGATCTTCCTCATCATCTTCATCATCGTCCCTTGGATAGGTACGACGTTCTTTCTTACTTGGTTCTTTCTTGTGAGAAGCATTTTCTTTGAACACCACGTGGATACTTTCTTCAAGCTTAAGAGTCCGTTTGTTGAAGACTCTATAGGCTTTGCTTGTGACGGAGTATCCAAGGAATATTCCTTCATCACTCCAAGCGTCAAATTTGCCGATGTTGTCCTTGCCGTTGTTGTGAATGAAGCATTTGCATCCAAAGACTCTGAGATGCGAAATGTTTGGCTTTCTTCCATTTAGAAGCTCATAGGACGTCTTTTTGAGCAAAGGACGAATCATGGCTCGGTTTATGATGTAGGTAGCTGTGGCCACGGCTTCTGCCCAAAAGTGTTTGGGGACGCCGCTTGCCAGGAGCATCGTCCATGCCATGTCTTCCAGCGTCATATTCTTTCTTTCAACAACACCATTTTGTTGAGGAGTTCGAGGACAAGAGAAGTTGTGGGAGATTCCTTGTTGGTCACAGAAGTCGAGGAACTCTGAGTTTTTGAACTCCGTCCCATGATCTTACCTTAAGGCTTTCAAGCTCGTCCCAAGGGAAACTTCTACTTGCTTGATGAATACTTTGAACATCTAGAAGGCTTCTGCTTTTGACACCAAGAAGAGAACCCAAGTGAATCTGGAAAAATCATCTACAATAGCATACATGTACCTTTTTCCACCATAGCTTTGGGTTTGCATGGGTCCACACAAATCCATGTGAAGGAGTTCTAGAGGCTTCTTTGTGCTCACTTCATTTTTGGATTTGAAGGACGATCTTGTCTGCTTCCCTTTGATGCAGGCTTTGCATAGCTCAATTTGCTCAGGATCATTTCGGGGAAGTCCTCTTACAAGATCTTTTTGATGAAGTTTGAAGATTGTGCTAGGTCCAGCGTGTCCAAGACGTCGATGCCAGAGATCGGCGTCCACAGCAGAGACAGATAAGCACAACTTGGATGCAGGCTTGAACTTTTGATTGAAGACGTAAACATTGTTCTCACGAGTCCCTTTGAGAATGACTTGATTTGTTTTCTTGTTGATGACCAAGCACTCCTTAGAGTCAAATGTGACTAAGTTTTCACCTTGATCACATATTTGAGAGACCCTAAGGAGGTTGAATCCTAGGCCTTCAACAAGACTAATTTTGGACGCACTAATGGAATGATTTAGCTTTGCTATGCCCGTTCCTTTGATTCTTCCTTTGCCCTTGTTGCCAAACGAGACAGTTCCTCCCGTGGCATTTGATTGGATAGAAGTGAGATGGATCTGGCTTCTAGTCATATGATTTGAGCCTTTCTTCCATTCTCAAGATCCTGTTTTAACTTAAGGCACTCATACTAGTAGTGACCACCTTTGCCACAATGCCAACACGTCCTATAGTAGTGTCCAAGGTAGTACTTCTTGTTAGGACGTTGGATTCTATTTTCTTTCATCTTCTCAGGATCAACTACCTTAGATCCTTCACCTTTTGCAATCTTTTTGTAGATTTTATGACTAGTGGAATTTGTATAGTAGTCCTTTTGGCCTTTCTCACCGCTCTCAAGGACTCTTATGCGTTCCTCTAGGTTCTTTGTCTTTTCCCTCTCAAGTTCTAGTTCAGTTGTTTTGCTAGCTTCAAAGTTGCTGGGGAGAGAGTTCCTAGAGCCTGATTCATACCCTAGTCCCTTCCTAGCTGGAACAAAGACTATTGGATTCATAGTTTCAGTCATGAGACTCTTTCCTAGGACTTTCACTTCGTCCCTGAGATTTGCATTTTCAAGCTTTAGGCACACTAGCTGACTTTTAAGGGATTTGACCTCTTCCTTAGAGGACTCTAGTTGAAAAGACATAGTATTGCAATTTTCACATTCCACAATAATATTCTCGGATTCAATTTCCTCAAAACTTTGTTTCATGGCATAGCTTTCTTGCATGATCTAAGTGATTAGTTTGATGAGCTTGGGCTTTGAGCAATTTTCAAGAGAGCTTAGCATGGATTCATGGGTTACCTCTTGCTCAGTTTCAGAGACGTCCTCTAGAGGAGATAAGTCATCTTCCATGGCCATGTAAGCCACTTGATTTTCTGGTTCCTCATCACTTGAGTCAAGGTCGTCCCATGCGCCCTCAAATGCACCAACTAGAGCCTTTTCCTTCATTTCTTTTGATGTTAGCCCTGTTGTACATTTCTTGGCCATGTGTCCCTTCCTGTTGCATTTGTAACAGACTATTTCCTTCATTTCAGCGTCTGTAGGTTTACGACTTTCCTTCTTGTAAGGCATCTTCATTCTTGGGACTTTGCCTCTTTTGTACAAAGTACGAAGAGTTTTGTGCAACAGTGCTAGCTCATCCTCTTCAGATATTTGTTCTTCAGTCTTGCCTTTGCGTTCTACTAAAGCCTGAAGTCGAAGATTCTCTTGGTGCTCTTGAGTTTTGGCTTCTAGCATGGAGTTCAGCTCCCTTTGTCTCTGGTAGTATTGTTCATACTCTGGCGTCCTAGCCGCAAGAGTTAAAGCCAGCTCATTTTGGGAACTCTTTCCCATTTCCAGCAGATCTTGGTTTCTCCTTGCTTCATACCCTTTAAGCTTTCCATAGATCTCCTCCATGGACAGTCCTTTGTTGGCTTGGTTTTCTTTGAATGTCATCCTATCGAAGTTCCATGGTCCCGTGAGTCCATCAATCAAGACTTGGACCTTCATCCTTTGAGTGATCTCCGTTTCTTTGACACCCAAGTTTTTCAACTTGGTTAGTAAGGCCTCAAAGCGGAAGGAGTAGTCGGTGATGGTCTCATTTGTGAACATCTTGAACTTGTAGAAGTCCCTCTTAGCTTCAAGCTGGACGTCCTCTTTCATCTCAGGCGTCCCAACATGGTACTTCTCCAGAGCTTCCCATTGGAGCTTGGCAGTTGGAAGATTGCTCACGCGAGTTGCGTCCCTTTCGCAGAGGGACGTCTATAGGAAGCAAATAGCTTTAGCGTTTGCCTCCATGAGCTTAAACTCATCGGGAACCCATTTTGCTTCCTTGTCCTTCTTAGGAGCAGGGACTTCAAGGTCGCCGTTCTTGATCACCAACCAACATTGGTAGTTTTGACTACGCACGAAGCACTCGAACCTTGTTTTCCACCGGTTGAAGCTCCCGTCAGTCAGGCGGGGTGGCTTCGCACTTGAGATACCTATAGGTTCCATCTCCATGTTTCCTGCAACTCAAACTTAATCTAGAGCGCCTGCTCTGATACCAATTGTTGGATTGTAAGTTTGTTAGAATGGGCGTCCTTAACTGGGTTAAGGGCGTCCTTGGGTGCAGCGGAAATTAGACTTAACAGGAAACAAGATAAGATAATGGACACGAGTATTTATAGAGGAACCCCACTAAGACCAACTAGTCTTATGGGTAAACCTCTACCTCCGCTTGGAGGATTTTCAATAGTCGTCCTTATCTTATTAAGAGTGAGTCCTTACAACTTAGGCGAGTCGTCACACTTCACTGAGCTAAGCGTCCGTTCTTAGCCTCACTAGTAACACTCCTTTCCACCTAACAAAGTAACCTAACTCTCTTAGCTATTAGGAAGCTATCACACACGTCTCTCACAGTCCGTTGTGAGAGACAAACTACAACTCTAACTATTTTGTGGTTTGATTTGGATTTGATTTGGTTGGACTTTCTTTCTCTTGCTTCAAGCTCACTTGATCTCCTTGTTCTTCGTTCTTGAACTTGAATGCTTCGGGAGAGTTTGAGAGAAAGTCTTCAAAGTCCACACCGCTATGCATACCCCTTGGAGGGTATTTATAGCGGAAGTGGTTCTTGTCCTCTAGCGTCCTCTGAGACTTGGCAGGATCCTTGATCTTCCATCAACGGTGCGATGTGCATCTTGAGGAAGTCAACTCTGTTGACGCTTGGGAAGCCTCCGCGTGGATAGGGGACCATTGATGGGAAAGCGACATCTTTGGAGTTGTCTACACGTGCCAGACAAGGGAAGCTTCCTTCTGAAGACTACGGCCGAATATGATGTAATCATGTTGGGGCGGCCTTGATTTGAATTTGAACTTCGTCCGTATTTTGGCGCGCGTCCCTTCTAGATGAGGACGCCGTCCTATCTGCGCAGGAACTTCGCCAATTACGTTCAGCTTTGGAAGTTCTGATGAAGTGCGTCCCTACAGAGTTAGGGACTCCCGTTTACTTGTTGTCCTTTTCGCTCATGTGCGTCCACTGGACTTACCTGAGATCAACACTTGGACAAAATATCAAATACCTTTGAGTTTGTCATTATCAAAACAAGGGACGATCATTATTGGTTTAGATATTAATGACTGGCGTCCTTAATATCGTCCCAACAATATGTAGTATTGAAACTGGTGATAAGGAATTGATGTTGTCTTACTTGAATCCCTTCCAAGAAGTTAGAAAACCTTACACAGTTGAGAAGGAGGATGACTTGATGTCATTCTTGGAGATAAATGACTCCATTGAGGTGCAGTGGAAAATGCCTTTGTATGTGACCTTGAAGAAGAGGAGATGTGCAACAGATGACAGGATGCAAGAGAGTGGGTATAGCGTATCTACATCTGATGACAAGTTGGAACAAGTTGGTGTAGTTGTAGCTGATGACCGTTTGGAACAAGTTGGTGTAGCTGCAGCTGATGACAGGTTGATGATTGCTGGTGAGGAGTATGAATTTACTGAGATGTATGAATATGGTGATGAAGAGATGCCTGAAAGTATGGCAACTATATCCATCAAAAAATGAGCTGAAAGCTGCTGTTTCAAAGCAAGCATTAGGAGACAGATTTGGGTACAAAGTGGACAAGTCCAAAACACAAATATACAAGGTTGTGTGTGTGCAGAAGGAATGCAATTGGTTAATGCTGGCAACCAAGGTGAAAGATGCTGATTACTTCCAAATAAGAAAATACATCTACAAGCACACTTGTTCCTTTGAAACCATATTCCAAAAGCACCACAAACCATCCTACATAACTGTTGCTGAGCAGATTAAGACAAGGTATTTTAACTTGTCATCACTTCTCTTATAAAGAAAAGGATACATACCTGTCATCTAATGACATGTTATGGTTAATTGTAGGCTCGAAGGTGTGAACAATGGCTTTGATGTGCACGAGATTCAGTATGATGTACAAAAAGAAGTGCATGAGAGGATAAGCTACTGGAAAGCAAGGAAAGCAAGGGAAAAAGCTCAAGACATAATCTGTGGCTGCCCTGAAGAGAACTACGCACTGCTTCCTGCCTATTGCCACGTCCTAAAACAAGTGAACCTTGATACATACACAAAGCTGGTTATAGATGAGGAGACAAACCACTTCCAATCTATCTTCATCGCATTTGAAGTGTCCATTAGAGGCTTCATTTATATGAGAAAGGTATGTATTATTGTTGTCAATACATGCTCTTGCCTAAACTTGTCATCACTTCTGCTCTGTGTGCCTATAGATGAAGCTCTTTGTCCCTACAAACTTGTCATCACTCCATCTCTCTTTCCCTATAAACTTGTCCCTATAAACTTGTCATCTAGCTCACTTCATTTATATAACCTTGTCACCACTTTTACAATTTACCTAACATGTCTAAACTTGTCATCACTTTTGCTCTCCGTCCCTGTAAATGTTGCAGTTGCATATACTTGTCATCACATCATGTTATTTCAAAATAAAGGCTTTACTCTTCAATCACCGGTATTACTTTGTCCCCATTTATTAATTTATCCACACTTGTAATGAACTGGTATTGAGTGTATGAACTTGTCATCACTTCTGTTCATTGTCCTACAATGTTGCAAGTCGTGTCTATTGATAGAACTTTCCTGCATGGCAAGTGTCGGGGGACTCTAGTTACAGCTGTAACTAAAGATACCAACCATCAAGTCTATCCTCTAGCCTTTGCTATAGTGGAAACCAAAAACGATGTTGGATGGACTTAGTTTTTTGAGCGATCACTACTCAATGTGGTGCCAAACACTCCAGGGTTGATGATACCATCAGATAGGCACAAGAGCATAAAGAAGGCAATAGCCATAGTGTATACCTCAGCTAAGCACATTTGTTGCAAGAGGCATCTACAACAGAACCTTGAAACCAGATTCCATGATAGTGGATTGCTAAGTTTGTACACACAAGCTGCCGATGCTTACACTACAAGGGAGTTTGATGGTTATTTTTCAATGATATATGTAGAGTAAATCCTGAAATGGGGAAGTATCTCACTAATGCAGACTTTAGGAAGTGGAGCAGGGCTCATTGTGAAGGGGACAAGTGTTGGGACGCTATCAAGAATGCTCGCGTACTTGTTAGTGTACCACACAACCGTCCCTTAGTTTTGATATGACAAACTCACTTTGATTCTAATAAAATTGTCCAAGTGTTCAGGAACGCCAGTGACAAAAGGACAACAAGTGTGTATGAGCATCCCTCAGGCTTAGGGACGCTAGCTAACAGGAAGTACGGACCAGCTAGAGACTACTTGAACAAGGACGGAGTCCCAAGCAAGTAGGACCGCAAGAAAGGAGTCCTTACTCACTAGCCGACAGGATGAAATCACTCGACAATATTTGATCATCCAAGGACACGTGGAGACCGATCCTGTAGCGGAGTCCAACACTACGTGGCGGACGATCCTGTTGCAGAGTCCATCGACACGTGGCGGCCGATCTTGTAGCGGAGTTCATCATACACAGCTGGATACAGGAAGCTTCCTCATCACCGCCCTACTACGTGGAGGAAGATCCTGTAGCCACGTCCACGAAGGGCATGATCGTCCCAGAGAAATGACGCCCTTCCCCAAGTCCTATAAATAGCCCCTAGGCATTTATTGTGACGTTAACGCTTTCAGGAATATTCAGAGAGAATCAGAGGAAAGCGACTCACTCAAGAACACGAAGAACTAACTCAAGAACTCAAGAACAGTGCTAGAACTTGTGTTAGATCGAGTGAGACTTGTAACCAAAACCACAAAACAGTTTGTAATCAGAAAAACCAAAAAGAGAGAGAGAGTTCTGCGAAGTACTGCGGAACATAGGGATAGAGTCCTTTAGTAGATTGAACAAGCTTTAGTTGTAGGCTTAAAGGAGTTCTTTACAAGTGAACTTAGGGAAAAGCTAAGTGTCAGAGAACTGTAAAGACTCGCAAGTACAACTGTAAGAACGTTCAATATAAAGGAAGAACTATTCAAAAATCCTCCAAGGAGGTAGAGGTTTACACTCAAGGACTACTTGGTCTTGAGTGGTTCCTCTATAATTCATTGCGTTCATTACTTACCTGTTTAGTACTTTATTTCCGCTGCAATACTCAAGGACGCCCCTACTCCTCGTAGGGACGCCTGACCTTAGGACGTCTTCACCAAAGTGAAGGACGTCCCTTAGTACTAACGATCCAACAATTGGTATCAGAGCCAGGTTCTCTAGATTCTTACTGAGTTGCAGGTAAAGATGGACATGGAACCCATTGGAATCTCTTTTGCGAAGCCTCCGCGCGTGACGGACGGCAACTTCAACCGCTGGAAGACAAGGTTTGAAAATTTCTGCAGAAGTCAAAATTATCAATGCTGGAAGGTCATTATGAAGGGAGATCTCAAGGTTCCCACTGACAAAGCTGATAAGGAGGACGAGTGGGGTCCTGACGAGTTTAAGTTGATGGAAACCAACGCAAAGGCTATTTGCTTCCTTCAAGCGTCCCTATGTGAAAGGGACGCCACTAGAGTTAGCAACTTGCCAACAGCGAAAAAACATTGGGAAGCTCTTGAGAAGTTCCATGTAGGAACAGCTGAAATAAAGGAGGACGTCCAGCTAAAGATCAAGAAGGAGTTCTATGCTTTTAGCATGCTTCCAAATGAAACGGTCAATGACTATTCTTACAGTTTTGAAGCCCTTGTCACCAAGATGAGGAACTTAGGCATCCCAGAAACAGAAATCTCCATGAGGAATAGAGTTCAAGTAGTGATTGATGGATTGACTAGAATCTGGAATTTTGACAGAACAACGTTCAAAGAGAATACAACCAACAAAACTCTAGATATGGAAGAAATCTATGGGAAGCTCAGGCAGTACGAAGAGAGAAGAATTTCTGACATGGCTCAACATGGAAAGAATCCTCAAACTGATCTTGCTTTGGCGTTCACAACACCAGAGTACGCTGACTATATTCGTCGTCAACAAGAAATCTCCTTAATGGTGGAAGCCAATAAGAATGAGAACCGCGAAAGGATGCGTGTTCAAGCCTTGAAAGAGAAAGAAAGCAAGACTAAGGAACAGCTTGAAAAAGAGGAAGGACTTGTTCTCTTTAACAAAGTTCTGCGTTCTTTTGGCAAAAGAAACAAACAATTCAACAAACATAAGATGCCTTACAAGAAGGAGAGTCCCAAGTATACTGAGGCAGAGATGAAAGAACTTACTTGTTATAAATGTAACAAGAAAGGACACTTTGCCAAAAAGTGTACAACGGGAATGTCCTCAAAAGAAATGAAAACAAAAGCACTCATTGGAGCGTTCGCATCTGCATGGGATAATGGTAGCTCTTCTGATGATGATGATGAAGAACTTGATGAGCAAGTGGCGTACATGGCCATGGAGGACGCCACAGTTGTTGAGGAGGACACTTCGAAATCTGAAAATGAGGTAACCCATGAGTCTATGATGAGTTCCTTAGAAAATTGTTCTAAATCCAAGCTCATTAAACTTATTGGAAGAATCATGGAAGAAAATGTTATCATGCAACATAGAATGGATGAACTTGAACTTGAAAATGAAAATATTGTGGTTGAATGTGAAAACTGTAGTTCTATGACCATTCAATTAGAGTCCTTATGTGAAGAAACTAAGTCCCTAAAAACTGAAATCATGTGTCTCAAACTAGAGAACGCCAAGCTTAGGGAAGAAGTGAAAATGATGGGTAAGAGTCCCATAGTTGAAGAAGTTAGACCAATGGTCTTCGTTCCAGCTAAGAGAGGTCTAAGTTATGAATCTGACACTAAGAACTCTCTTCCTAGAGATTTTGAGGCTAGCAAAACTTCAGAACTTGAACTTGAAAGAGAGAAAACTAAGAATCTCCTTGAAAGAATTAGAGTCCTAGAGAGTGGAGAGATAGGAAAACTACACTAACTCCACTAGTCATAGGATTTACAAGAAAATTGCTAAAGGGGAAGGTTCTAAAGTTTGTGATTCTCAAAAGATGAAAGAAAACAAAATCCAACGTCCCAACAAGAAGTACTACCTCGGTACGTACTATAGGACGTGTTGGTACTGTGGACAAGGAGACCACTTCAAATTTGAGTGTGAAAAACTGGAAGAAGATATTGCAAGTGGCAAAGCTGCTAGGACTAACATTGAAAATGATAAGTCCGTCCCTAAAGCTAATCCTAGGCGTTCTAGACGCTCTAAGAACTCTTTCTGCAAGCATGCTACTTCAAATGATGTGAATATAAATGACTACATGCCAGAACCAGAGTTCTACTTCTGTAACGAACCAGGTAAAGAACACCTTGCTTGGGTCGCCAAACACTAACTTTGTTTTGGCAGGTGGAAGTGAGGGGACGCCCATGGATCATTGATAGTGGCGCCTCAAATCATATGACAGGAAGCCAGATCCATCTCACTTCTATCCAAAGTAGTGCCACGGGAGGAACTGTCTCGTTTGGCAACAAGGGCAAGGGAAAGATCAAGGGGACGGGAACTGCTATTCTCAATCCGTCCACTAAAGCATCAAATGTCAGTCTTGTTGAAGGACTTGGCTTCAATCTCCTTAGCGTTTCCCAAATGTGTGATCAAGGTGAAAATCTAGTCACATTTGACTCAAAGGAGTGTCTAGTTATCAACAAGAAATCCAACAAAGTCGTTCTCAAGGGAGTACGCCAAAACAATGTCTACATCTTCAACCAGGAGTTCAAGCCTAAATCAGAATTGTGCCTATCTGCTTCAAAGGAGGACGCTGACCTCTGGCATCGCCGCCTTGGCCATGCTGGACCAAGCACAATCCTCAAACTACATCAAAGAAATCTTATGAAAGGACTTCCCCGAATTGATCCTGAGAAAGTTGAACAGTGCGAAGCCTATATCAAAGGGAAGCAAACAAGAACGTCCTTCAAATCTAAAAATGAAGTTAGCACAAAGAAGCCTTTGGAACTTCTCCATATGGATCTTTGTGGACCAATGAAGACATTAAGCTATTGTGGAAAGAGGTACATTTACGTTCTTGTAGATGATTTTTCTCGATTCACTTGGGTTCTTTTCTTGGCAACCAAAGCAGATTGTTTCAATACGTTCAAAGTCTTCATCAAACAAGTGGAAGTTTCCCTTGAGACGCCTCTCAAAGCCATAAGATCAGACCATGGGACGGAGTTCCAGAACTCAGAGTTCCTGGCCTACTGTGATCAACATGGTGTCTTGCACAACTTCTCCGATCCAAGGACTCCTCAACAAAATGGAGTAGTGGAAAGAAAGAATAGGACGCTGGAGGATATGGCAAGGACTATGCTATTGGCTAATAGCGTTCCCACGTACTTCTGGGCGGAAGCTATTGCCACAGCTTGCTACATTATCAATCGTGCCATGATCCGTCCTCTGCTGAAGAAGACGTCCTATGAATTGTTGAATGGAAGGAAGCCTCGCATTGACTATCTCAGAGTTTTTGGATGCAAGTGTTTCGTCCACAACAACAACAAAGATAGCCTTGGAAAGTTTGATGCAAGGAGTGATGAAGCTATATTCCTTGGATACTCTCTCACCAGCAAAGCATATAGAGTTTTCAACAAAAGGACTCTAAAGCTTGAGGAGAGCATTCATGTTGTGTTCAAGGAGAGCGTTTCTCACAAAGAAAAACCAAGTAAGAAAGAACGCTCCTTCTCACAACAACAGGACGACTCTGAAGACGAAGCTGATGGTTGGTTCTCTGGAAAATACTATGTTCCTAAGGACGCTATTCCAAATCCTGAAGAAGTCTCAGTAGATGTTCCTAGCATTATTGAAGGAGTTCCTTCTCGTAGTGAATCTCCAGTTCAACAAGATGTAGCTGAATCAAGTCAACACGGCGAGCAACGTCAAGGTGTGGACGCTATCTCTGAGGGGGAACACACTGAGGACGCTTGTCAAGAAAACAGTGATGATTCAGATGATGAAATTGATCCAAGGTTTGCTCAATTATTTCAAAGAGAGTCCCGCTTTTCTAAGGATCACCCAACATCTCAGATTGTCTCAGATCCTTCTCAAGGAGTTCAGACAAGGTCAGCTGCAAGTAAGTCCCAGAGTGCAAATTTAGCTTTCTGTGCGTTCAATGCCTTTGTCTCAATGGTGGAGCCAAAGAATATCAAAGAAGCACTCCGGGACGCTGACTGGATTCAAGCGATGCAAGAAGAACTCAATGAGTTTGAAAGGAACAAAGTTTGGACTCTTGTTCCACGTCCCAAATGCAAAAATATCATAGGGACGCGATGGGTGTTCAGAAATAAGCTTGATGAGAGTGGACATGTGTCAAGGAACAAGGCAAGACTGGTGGCTCAAGGATTCAAGCAAGAGGAAGGCATAGACTATGATGAGACCTTTGCTCCTGTTGCTAGAATTGAAGCCGTTCGTCTCCTTATTGCCTTCGCCGCTCACAAAGGATTCAAATTATTTCAGATGGACGTCAAGACTGCCTTTCTCAATGGAAAGCTAAAGGAGGAAGTGTATGTTGCTCAGCTGCCTGGCTTCGAGGACGCCTCTCACCCAGATCATGTGTACTACTTGGACAAAGCGCTCTATGGACTCAAGCAAGCCCCTCGTGCATGGTACGACAGGTTTGCGTCCTTTCTTTTGTCTCATGGGTACACTAGAGGTTCAATTGATAAAACTTTGTTCATAAAGAAAGTTCACAAGGACATTTTAATTGCCCAAGTCTATGTTGATGATATTGTCTTTGGTAGTACTAACATGAAACTTGTAGATGAGTTCAAGTCCTTAATGAGTAGTGAGTTTGAGATGTCCCTCATTGGAGAACTCAATTTTTTCTTGGGACTTCAAATCAATCAACTCAAGGAAGGGACGCGCATTCACCAACAAAAATATGTCCGTGAAATGCTTGAGAAGTACGGAATGAACACGTCCAAACCTGTTGCAACCCCTTGTTCTCCAAACTCGCGTCTTTACGCAGATGAACAGGGAAAGGACGTTGATCAAAAGCTTTACAGGGGAATGATTGGTTCTTTGCTTTACTTGACCGCAAGCCGTCCCGACATTATGTTTGCCGTTTGC
The DNA here is from genome assembly GCA_963924305.1 of Polygonum maritimum. Taxonomy (NCBI): domain Eukaryota; kingdom Viridiplantae; phylum Streptophyta; class Magnoliopsida; order Caryophyllales; family Polygonaceae; genus Polygonum; species Polygonum maritimum. Next base: position 28,812,349 of record OZ002730.1, read on the forward strand.
TTGTGTGCACGTTTCCAAGCAAATCCAAAGGAGTCCCACATGCAAGAAGTAAAGCGGATCTTTCACTACCTCAAAGGACGCGATGATCTTTGCCTTTGGTACACCAGGAAGACGTCCTTCAAGCTAGTTGGCTACTCGGACGCCGATTATGCTGGTCATGTGATTGATAGAAAAAGCACTTCAGGAATGGCACAGTTTCTTGGTTCATGCTTAGTCTCTTGGGGATCTAAGAAACAGAACTCTGTGGCGCTTTCAACTGCGGAAGCCGAGTACGTTGCTGCTGCCTCGTGTTGTTCACAAGTTATCTGGATCAAATATCAACTAGAGGACTACGTATCAATCTTAAAACTATTCCCATTCGTTGTGATAACACAAGTGCTATTGAAATTTCTAAGAATCCTGTTTTTCATTCACGCACAAAGCATATTCACATAAGGCATCATTTCTTGCGTGATAATGTTGAACTAGGACTCATTAGTATGGAGCATGTAAGGACTGAAGACCAAATAGCTGATATTTTCACTAAGGCGCTTGATAGACGTCCCTATGAGCATCTAAGGCTGCTCTTGGGGATGATAATTTTTAAGTAGCAAGTCCCGTTCTACTATTCCCTCAATGATTGGCTATGTCTTGTAGATTCTAAGTGTTTAAGGACTGTTATGCATTAAATTCATATTTGCAAGGACGCTAGTCTAAAACTTCATGTGTTTGCTACTTTGGAACGCCATTCAAATTTTCTCTATTTTGTCTTGAAAAGAGTATCCCTGATCACCCAACCCTCATTATAAGCCGAAATGATGGGAACTCTAAGCTTACCTTAGCCGAGAACTCTGCAAAAGCGTCCTATGAGCTTCATATTTTTCTTTTACGGGACGTACTTGCTTTGTTCTCAATTGGTTCGAAAGGTGATCACAGGGACGGTAAATTGGTTGTTGGTTTGCTTGAAGAGGTAAAATTTTGCTAAGTATGAGAGAACGCTCAGTGTTTGTTAGAGAGGACGCCAGTTCAGTTTTGAGAAGAAGATGAAGAGTCAGAAATTTGAACTTTTGAAAGTGTAAACAGTGACCGTTGCTTTTGCTCAAATCTTAAGGGGGAAGTTTTGACACGTGTCGCACAGTAAAACAGTGATAATTACAGTTGTGCCACCGCTTCCTCTATATAAGGCCAGAACAGTCGCTCTCAGAATTTATTACTCTCAACCACTTCCTCGCTCTCAAATTTGCTCTGACTTCTCTCTAGAACTCCGGCAACTTTCTCTCACTACAATCTCACCTGAAAGATGTCTCAAAGACTAATGAACGTGGCCGGATCTTCTACCGGCGGGAAGCGAAGAAAGTTAGTGAAGTCCCACTACATTGAGAAGCCCAAGCCCATCGTCCTCAATGAATCATTGGTGGACTTCATCAACAGGAAGCCACGAACCCTGTACAATCTGATAAGGGAACGCATGGACAAACCTGATGTGAAGAATGATGAAGTCAAAACAAAGAACTATGAGCGGTTCATCGAACGATTCATCATTCAAGGCCTTCACAACACCAACTACAAGGACTTGCCAGGACGGATGGACGACGTTCTCTTCTTCTCACAGTTTGGAGGTGAGAATCTCGGTCCCTTGCTTGATCTAATCCCGGACCTACACAATGCCATCCTCCCTGAATTCCCCATGTACCCTAGGGACTCCTTGGCCTACAAAATGCTAAAAAATCGTGTGCCAAGTCCCTCTCCCCCACCTTCTCAAGTCCCCACCGTCACAACAAAAAATTTGCTTAAACGTCCAGCCCCTGCTTCCCCTCTATCAAAATCTTCCCAACCTTTCTCCTCCTCAAACCCAACACAAATAGTGGATAAGTTCCCTGCTCACATCAAGGAGGGACGCTCCAAGAAAACCCATGACCCAAGGCCCCTCAAAAAGGCCAAGACCTCGCACGTCCCATCCTCCAAACCCTCCAAACAAAGGCCTAGCACCACAAAAAGGCCTTCCAACCTTTCCAAGGAATCCACTCCTCCCCCTAAACCTATCTCCATCGTTCAACTTCCTACTCCTCCTCCGTCCCCTCAACCATCAAAGAACAATGCCCTCATTCCTTTTCCTCCAAAATCTTACTCTCCCCTCAACCTTGCAAATTTTCCATCCGCTCCAGCCCACATATCCCCGCCCAAGGACCCTGAGACGCCAAAGTCCCGTCGTCCCTCTTCTGAAAGTGGACCGGATGAGGCGGAGAAGCGTTCCACACTTGAGCACACCTTTCGCAGACGCAAACCTGGCGAAAAGCCTAAGGTGTTGCTACCTAAGGACGCTCCAGAGCCAGAGCACATCTCCTCCTCCTCTTCTAGCTCATCTGAGAGCCAAAGAGGAACGCCTCAAGAAGTTGCTGGTCAAGCCTCCCCTTTTATAGATGTTGTTGGGGACTCTGATGATGAGGCTGAAGGAGTCGAGAATGCTCCAGTTGAGGACCAAGTGACTGAGGACGCTGGCGAGCACCAGGTCCCTCACAAGGACGCCGAGCCAACTCTTTCTGAAGAGCTCGAGCGTGATGCTCAAGAAGTCCCACCTACAACCAATCCCTCCCTCTCCTAAATCCCCTCCCAACTCCACAAGAAAACTCCTCCCCCACAATCCAAACAGAATCCAACCAAGTCCCTGCGGACGCTGAGCCACAAACAGAAATTCAATCAGAGGCTCAGGACGCCGAGGGCTCGTCCCATGGAAAAGCTCCCTCTACATCAGAATAAGCCACAGCTGGTGGCGATGTAGAAAAAGAGCAAGGCAGAGAGGACGCTCCCTCCAAGGACGCTTCTGACAATGAATCTGAGCACGCTAATGAAGAGTCAGATGATGATGAGGACTCTGAGTCTCCAAAGGGCAAGCGCAAGAGGAAAAATGAAGGTGCGCCCGTTAACGTTCTTAGCCCTCTAATTTGCTCAGAAGAGTGGCTTGCCTCCTTTGATGATGAAGCCGTTCAGGAGTTTCTCGAGCTTCTGAGATTCCAAGGATGGCTGAACGTTGGGCCTGCGCCGACTACTGTTGACAAAGAACAGGTGAAGGCGTTCTACAGAGATTTGCGTTTCAAACCAAAAGAAGGCTCACTCCACTTCAAAATTGAAGGTGAGAAAGCCTCAGTTACAGAACGCCAAATCCGATCCTTCTTGGGTCGAAGTCCCCGCAAGCCTCCATCCGACGCCCTTAGCTCACTTCCTGAAGGCGGATTTGAGACAACAGATCAAGAATTGCCTCTCGTTGAGTACATCTTTCAAGGCAAAAGGCAGATGGGACTTGACAAGGTAGCTCACGTTTTGAGCAAGGTTGGCGCCATCGCTCACTACTTCATATGTCGCGCCATTCTTCCAAGGCAGGAAAAGCGTTCAATAGTGCAAGCACATGACATCATTCTCATTGACGCCTTTCTAGAAGGCCGCCCAATCAACCTAGCCAGAATTGCTATGCAACACATGGCCAAGTGTGGAAGGAAGAGGCATGCCTTGCCATACCCTGGATTGGTGAAGTTGATCCTGCAGTCCCAGGACGCTTATGATGAGAGCACTCCATCAGAAGAACTTGGCTTGAAATGGAACGCAAAGAAGGGACTTGTCGAGATAAGGCATAATGAAGAGTTGCCTTCTGTGATCAAACAGCAAGAAGCTGAGGCTGAGGAAGCTAGAAAGAAAGCTGAGGAAGAACGCTTGGCCGCTGAAGCAGAAGAAGAAAGGCTCGCTTCTATGTCCCAGGAGTTCACTGAAGAAGAAGAGCCAGCCCTAAACTTTGCCGCTCTTGATCAAGCACTTATGGCTTCTTCTCCTCCTCCACCATTCTTCAGCCTATGTCTTTCTCCACAAATCAAGGGATTTCGTCCAACACACTTTCAAACTCAAACCACCACTTCTTATCATATCTTGCATATTATTTGCACCTTAGAATAGTATTTTATTTCATTTTCGAAATTATTTGTATTTTCTGATTATTTTTTGGAAGAAAATCAAAAAAAAGGAAGTAAAAAAAACAAAAATCAGAAATCATATTTGTTCTTTTATTTCATTCATAGTATAGTGTTGCATTTTATTTCATAGTGTAATTAAGGTGCAAGCAAGACCACCTTCTCTTCTTCTCTTAAGTTTGGATGATTCCATTGGAGAAGCTTTCGCACCTTTCATTTTCAGCCTACCCTCACCTAAACAAACCACTCCAAGTTCATACTTGGTTACGGAACTCAAGGTGAGAAAAGCTTAATTGAGGTTTGTTCTCTTTCTCTATTCACCTCCATTCTTAAACACATTTGAGTCTTCTTTTCTTGGACGTTTCTTCCCCAGCTTTCATCTTCTCGTGAATTGTTGTTTACTAATCTTTGAATTGAGTTGTTGATCATTTCAAGCAGATTGAAACAATGAGCTCGATCACACACCGAGAGTGAGAGCGAGTGATACACATTGCGAGGCTGTTTTGGATTAAACTAACTTGACAAGTTGCTTGTAAAGTGTTTTTGTTGATTGTGCAGGATGTCTAACAAAAGTAGTGATAACGCACCCAAGAGGCCGGAGCCAATCCACCCCGAGGTGTTCAAGTTGTTGACCTCACTCAACAGCAACATCACATGCCTCAATTCAAGGATGTCGGCATTGGAGACCCGAGCCCTTGCGTTGCCAGCCCCCGGTGTGCCGTCTAGCATTGATGCACACGCCCAAGCTCCGGGCAATGGCCAGGACCAAAACGTCACCAACACGGACCCTAACTAGGCGTCTACATCACAACAACAACATGGTTTTTAAAACCAAACCAGGGAAGTGCCTCATAACTCTAATCCATTGCATAATTCCTCGAGCAATCTTCCTAGAAGAGTGGCTATTGGTCCCCAGCTCACTCCCCTTCGGGATGAGCATAATTGTGCTAATAGTTTTCAAGGATTTCAAGACCAAAGAGGATCGCCAAGTGAAAATGGACCTTTATGATGATGAGTATGACGGCGAGGAGGAGGATAATTTGGAGCGTTTCTCAAGAAAGGGAGGTAGGGAGCGCTGAGAAGGTCGAGATAGGCGTCCCATGAGGCCTAGGGAGCAGGAGCAAGACGGAGTTGGCAAAGTAAAGGTGAGGATTCCTGCCTTCGAAGGCAAGTGTGATCCGGATGTCTATATGGAGTGGGAGACTAAGATCGAGCAAGTGTGGAACTGCCACAACTTTGCCGAGGCCAAGAAGGTGCAACTCGCAGTCCTCAAATTCTCCGGTTATGCCCTCATATGGTGGGATAACTTGGTGAAAGAAAGGAGGCATAATCTGGACACACCTATAGCCAGCTGGGATCAAATGAAGGCATTGATGCGAGGACGTTTCATACCTCAACATTACGCCCGGGAGCTAAGACAGCGGCTGAAAAACCTGAAGCAAGGCTCCATGAGTGCCGAGGAGTGCTACAACGCCATGCAAGTGGCGATGGTAAGGACTGATGTAGTTGAGGATGAAGAAACCACCATGGCCAGGTATCTTCGTTTCTTGCATCCTTATTTAGCTAATGAGATTGATTTATACCCCTACACTACTATGACTGACCTTTTCCATTTAGCTTTGAAAGTAGAAAGGAAATTTAAGTCTAGGTACCAAGGAGGAAGGGGCGCGAGCACTCAGCCCCAATCATGGAGGGGGAGCCGTGGCCAGCAAGGAGGATCCTATGGAAAGGAGGCCACGCACCAAAAGGAGAGGAGCAATGCAGCCGGCGGGCAAGGAGACTAAGCTGGATGAGCCAAACAACCCACAAGCTCCACGCCTTCACAATACAACAAGGGCAATTCTAGTGGAGTTTTAGCAGCTCCAAAGGGGAGTAGTCCTTACCTCTAACTCTTCATCTAGGACTAGGGATATTGTGTGCTTTTAATGCCAAGGTAGAGGACATTATGCAAGAGATTGCCCTAACAAGAAAACACTTCTAATCAATCATTTAGGTGAATATGAATCTGAAAGTGAGCATGAGCATGAAAACGAGCCTAATGATGATTTGCATGAAAATGATAATGTTGAAGATCGGGCCACCGACGGCTAATCCCTGTATCAAATTGGTATCACCGACAAGATACCGGCTGGCCTACCCCCAATTAGACGAATCGAGCTTCAAATTGATCTCATTCTCGGGACGTCTTTGCCAAACAGGCCAGCTTACCGTATGAACCCTTAGGAGACCCAAGAGGCCCAATCCCAAGTCCAAGAGCTCTTGGATAAGGGATACATTAGGGAGAGTAAGAGCCCTTTTGTTGTACCGGTGTTATTAGTATCCAAGAAAGACAACACATGGAGAATGTGTGTCGATTGTAGGGCCATTTATAACATAACAGTAAAGTATAGGTACTCCATTCCTCGTCTTGATGACATGTTAGACGAGCTGCATGGATCCACAATATTTTCAAAAATTGATGTAAAAAGTGGATACCATCAGATTCGTATGAGGGATGGGGACGAGTGGAAAACAACCTTCAAGACCAAGTTTGGTCTCAATGAATGGCTCGTTATGCCATTCGGGCTCACGAACGCCCCTAGTACATTCATGCGTCTCATGAACCATATATTGAGACATTATAGAGGAGCATGAGTGTCATTTGAGAGATGAGCTTAATACCTTGCATCTTGAACACTTGCTTGCAAATCTGGAAAAGTGTGAGATATGTACTACTACTGTTACCTTTATTGGTTTTGTGGTTAGCTCGCAGGGATTGCAAGTGATGAGGCCAAGAACAAGGCCATAAACGAGTGGCCCACGCCAACTACTATTGGCCAGGTGCGGAGTTTCCATGGGCTTGCGAGATCACCAAGAAGAGGAGTGAGTTCAAGTGGGGGTGTGCCCAGGAGAGAGCATTCGAGACACTCAAGCTGAAATTGACGCAAGCCCCACTATTGGTGTTGCCTGACTTCACACGACCTTTTGAGGTGGAGTGTGATGCAAGTGGAGTCGGCATTAGGGGTGTACTTATGCAAGAAGGAAAACCCATTGCTTTCTTTTCTGAGAAATTAAAAGGTGCATGTTTAAACTACTCGACATATGATAAGGAGTTATATGCTTTGTATCGAGTGCTTAAAACATGGCAGCATTATCTTTTGCCTAGGGAATTTGTGCTTAAAACTAACCCTGAATCCTTAAAACACTTTAAAAGTCAAGATAAAATGGATAGGAGGCATGGTAGATGGATGGAGTTCATTGAAACATTCCCTTATGTGATTAAATTTAAAAGAGGAAAAGATAACGTTGTAGTCGATGCCTTGTCTAGATGCCATACTTTGCTTGTTTCATTAGACTCTAGAGTATTAGGATTCACTTATATTCGTGAGTTGTATCAAACTGATCTTGATTTTGGTGATGGGTTTAAGGCATGTCTTGAAAAGAATTATGCTGAAAAATACTATTTGCATGATGGCTTTCTTTTTTGAGTTGATAAAGTCTGTATAACTTGTTGTTCATTGCATTTGCTGCTTGTTGAGGAAGCCCATAAGGGCGACCTAATGGGGCATTTTGGGAGGGACAAAACTTATCACACTCTTAGGCCTCATTTCTATTGGCCACACATGCTTAGGGATGTTGAAAATGTAGTTAAAAGATACATGGACTGTCTTAGGGCTAAATCTAGACTTATGCCACATGGACTTTACACACCATTGCCCATGCCTACAACCCCTTGGAGGACCTCTCTATGGACTTTAGTTGGGTTACCTAGGACTAAGAAGGGGAGGGATTCAATCATGGTTGTAGTGGATAGGTTTAGTAAGATGGCGCATTTTATAGCATGTCATAAGACCGACGATGCTACTAATGTGGCTGGATTATTCTTTAGGGAGATAGTCAAATGCATGGGGTTCCTAAAACCATAGTTTGTGACCGAGACACTAAGTTCTTTAGCCATTTTTAGAGAACCTTATGGAGTAAGCTAGGAACTAAGTTGTTGTTTTCTACCTCTAGTCACCCTCAAACTGATGGGCAAACCGAGGTCACCAATAGTACACTAGCTACGATTCTTAGGGTCATAATTAGAAAGAACTTGAAGATGTGGGAAGAGGCATTGCCTCATCTGGAGTTTTCATATAACATGATTGTTCATTCTTCTACTACATTGACTCCATTTGAATGTGTTTATGGTACTAACCCTCTAACCCCACTAGATCTTACCCCATTGCGAATGAGGGACAATGAGCATTTTGACGCAGGGAAACATGTGGAGTTTATTAGGGAATTGCATGCTCGCACCAAACTGAAGTTGGAGTAAAACGCCGAGTACAATGCAAGGAGAGCTAACCATGGGAGACGCCACATTGTTTTCTAGCCCGGAGACTTGGTGTGGGTTCATTTGAGGAAAGAGAGATTCCCGGAGCAAACAAAGAGCAAGCTGTCCCCTCGAGGAGATGGACCTTTCAAGGTGTTTAAGAGGATCGGGGACAATGCATACAAGCTGGAGCTGCCCGGTGAATATGGTGTAAGCGCAACTTTCAACGTCGCTAATCTCAAGCCATACCTTGCTCTTGATAAAGACTTGGATTCGGGGACGAATCCTTTCCAAGAAGGGGAGGTTGATGAAGGACCATCTAGTCAGCCACCTCCAAGCGTCCCAACACTCTTTGAAGGGCCAATCACTAGATCCCGAGCCAAGAAGTTACAAAGTGGAATGCATGCCTTTGTGTGTTACATTTGTGCTAAGGAGGCGAGAGCGAGCATGAAGCCATGTGCCAAGGCTTTGTGCCTAACAAGTGTGGGCGCCATCCATGAAGAGAGCCAAGGCACAAGCGACGTCGCATGAGTGCCGCGTTCGGGCACCGAAGTTGGAGTGCCTCGTTTGGGCACCGGCGCCGCGGGTGTGCCTCGTTTGGGCACCGGCGCGCCTATTTGGGGCACCGACGCCTATTTTAAGCACCCGAGTGTGTTTGCTTCATTTTGGGCCTATTATGCTGTTTTGGGCCTATCTATCTTAGACTTAATTAGATTATTAAGTATCTCTTTTATTCTTCAGATTTTAGAACATATAAGTAGTGTTTTGTTGGTTTTGGAACACTTAGACAATTCTGATTATTGAAATCGTTTCTCCCTTTGAAAAGAGAGAGTTTGAAGCTTTGCTTCATTGAGTGTGTGAATCGCAACTTGGTTTGTTTGATTTGAGTCAATCCTCTTCGAAGCTTGGTGCTTGTCAACGATCACGACCCCCCTTCCTGTGCTTCAAGGTGTCGCCTTGTTGTGTAGGGTTGTACAAGGTTGGTTCTTCGTCCATTCTATTAGGATTCTGGTTGAAATACATACCAGGGGTTTAATTGTTGTCTTGAAGGGTTATCCTTCTCGTCGTTTCGATCAATTTCCTTTTTTGTTCTTCATTTCAGTTTGTTTCCTTTGTTGTGTCGTTTTTCTCTTTGTTGAGTCGAGTTCATCATTTTCAGTTTCGTTCCATTCAATTTTGACCATTGTTTCCTTGTGTTTTCCTTGTTGAGTCGTGAACGTCGAAGATCGGGCATCTACACGGTTCACCTCATATCAGATGGACACAACAAGAAGAGATGCACCTCAGCTCTCCCATCTCCAGGCATGAAATGCATACAGTATAAATCCAAGAAAGCATAGGCTCTGTCAAGACTTGTCATCAACTAGTTGATGTCAAGACTTGTCATCAACTAGTTGATGTCAAGACTTGTCATCAACTAGTTGCTGTCGTGACTTGTCATCTATCTGCTGCTAGTACAAAATATTCTACTTTTAATATTTTGCTGTTAGTATTATAGCTCAGTGATAAACACTGATATTATTTTTGGCTTTATTAGTATTCTATCCTAGTGATGAACACTGCTTTGAAGAATGCATATATGCGCTTCATGGCACGTTTTTTGGTGAAATGTATGAAAACAAATGACAACTTTTTGGTTAATGAATGACATATTTTTGTGTAATGAATGAAAGCTTTTCTAGTATTATGCATTATACTAGTATTACTTCTCAGTTATGACATGATTTTTGCATATTGAACACAAATGGACTCTCTCCCCTCATTGATTTGATTTAACTAGTATTAGTTGTGTGTAAGTGAAACATCACTGTTCATAAAATGACAAGACATGTCATGGCTCTAGCTGTGGTACGGATGGGTAAAAATTAGCTAATTACGATGTATTGACCACAATACTCTAGTATTGGAAATAACCATCCTACCTAAAAAGGTTCTGAACCTTTTTATCACCATCATTGAATTGACCAAGAAAAGTAGTATAAATAGACTCGTAAGTAGGAAACTTGTCATCACTTTCTGAGCCAAAGCTTGTCATCACCTATTACAATGTCTAATGATGAACGTAGCCGTCCTGTATCTAATCATCAAAGAAGGGTGTATGGACGACTACCTTACTGGGAGGTCACCGTCCGCTGCATGGTGAGAAAACACACTTACAACCCCCCTCATATTTCATCTCTTCTTCTTATGTATATAAACATGTCATCAGTTTCGTGTACATGTAGGATTACTTGGATTATAAGGTGGGGCTCACTCCAGAGACCAGACTTTGTCAACTACATGATGCATACTGCTAGAACACAGCATTAACCCGGGATGGCTGAAATTCTTCTTCAACAATCAACAAATTCGGGATCCAAACAAAATTCTAACCTGCCGAGAGGTTATACATGAACTCGTCATCACCTAAGAAAAATAGCTTGTCAAATATGTCCAATTTTATGCTAAACCGTCGCCTCTTGTTGTCGTGCAGATTGGTCTAAGAAATAACAGCGAGCTTATTGCTCTGGTCAGGCCACCAAGAGGGGAACCTGGGTTCCGAACGTGCGTTCGGAGAATGGTTCAAGATTACAGAAGGTTAAGGGAAGAACAAAGAGCAGTTGTTATTCCCCATGCAGAAGGTGCACCCCCAACGCCACCAATAACGCCACCAGGGTCTCCACCAAGATATGTCAATTAAGATCAGCTTATTTGCCCCTTATGTTTGGTTGTTGTTGTTGAAGTTGTCATCCGGTTGTTGTTGTTGAAGTTGTCATCTATTTCATTCCGCATTTTAATATCTATCAAAAATTGTACTTTGTTGTTGTGTTGTCATGTGTTATCCTGTCATCAGGTTTAGTATGTTCTGTTAAGATTGTTAAGACCAATTTATTTCTTGAAGAGTGTGAATGATTTGTCGTGTGCATGCTTTTATATATCGAACATAACTTGTATATCTGATGATAAGACAGGTGAGGTCATGAAATGCATTTCCCCTAAAAAAATAGTTGACCGTTTGTTGTGTCTTTCCAATGTATAGACTAAAAAAGTCTAAAGATGTCATCACATCCTACTCCTCATCAAATACCCAGTTGCGGTTGAACAAATCAATGGCAATCTTCTCCCTGTAGGCATTGATGTTGTCCTCATTCAGTTTGAATGAAGTACCAAATGCCAACGACTCAATGGTTTTGAGAGTGAAAACCCCACAGTTACCACTACACATTTTGAAGCATTATGAAACAAGTTAGTACTCCACCATGAAAACACAAAGAACCTGTCATCGACTCATTAATGCAGGGATAACAAATTACCGAACAGGGTCTTGTGGCGCATTTTGGACTCGATGGATCTTGAATGGCACATCAACTTCGACTAGATTAGCCATCCTATCACATCAGTGGATCCACATTGGCAGCATAGTAGCCATAGCCCCCAGTAACTCTTCAATTTCAGAATCAGAATACAAATCCAACCGACACTCATGGACATTGATTTGTTTATGAGATATGTCAATCTTCAGCGAAAACCAGTGCCTCTCAGGGATGCCAAATGTTGCATAAAACCTCTTGCCATCATAATATTGCTTGCCAAAATGCCCTGGCACCAACCCATCGAGGTAATCTCACTAATTGTCTCAAATAGAAGCCTACCACCATACAAATCCTCCAATTGGGAGTCATTAAATCTTCCAGACCAAAGATTATCCATGACAACCACTTCTTTGTAGCGCTCAGGATCAGAAAGCACCTTCTTCCTGAAGTGGAATAGGACCTCATCAAGATGCTGCACAAAAAAAACAGCAGGACACATGAAACGTGTCATCAGATTAGACTTGTCATCAGATAGAAGCTCAAAACACTCAAGTAAAAGTTGTCTTACCTGATTGTCCAACCAATTACTTTTGGTGATTATTAGCTTGAAGAGTTCCTTGGTCAGGCGTGGTATTTCACATCCATCCTTGTATGTAGACCTACATGGACAAACGTAGGCAGAATCATTCAACAAAGTTATATGAATATGAAATGAGATGACAACTACACAACATATGAACAAAGATAGGGGACATACTTTGAATCATAGTAACAGTCATAGAAAGGTCTTCTCTCAACATCTGTGAAGAAACAGTTCTTTGGCCTCCTTTGAAGTTTTTTCTTCTCTTTCTCAACCGTGTATGGACAAGTTATCAGATCACTATGCTTGGTTGTCCTAGTTGACCTCCTAAGAGCTACACCAGCTTGATTTGGCTGCACCACAACTTCTAAATCACTTCCACCAGAGTCCTGCCTAGCTAGAACAACTGTTGCATCAGCACAAACACCAACATCCACTCCAATATCCCTGGGCTCTTCATCATCCTCAAGCAAACCAACATTGACTCTACCCACAAATGTAGTAGAAGGATCAGCATTATCACCCAAGTGAGCTGCAGAAGGCTGTAATTCAGGGCTGGGGAACTTGTCATCAATATTTGCATCAGCTTGCTCATCCTCAAGCTTGTCATCAACCCTTGCACCATCATGCTCAGTCTTGGACTTGTCATCACCACTTGCATCAGCCTCATCCTCAGACTTGTCATCAACAGTGACTGCATCAGTGTGTTCAGCTCCACAACAAATACCTCCAAATAGGTATGCATGCTCGTCAGGTCTAGAGCAGTCTGCCTGAATGTCAACAATGATGTCCTTCAAATCAATATCAGCTTCCTTTCTCTGTTTCATGATCTTCTAGGTGTTGGTTTGAGTTGGTGGTTGTATGCCAAGCTGAGAGAGCACGACATTCAACTTCATAAGAATCTCATCCTGCTTTTGAGACATTTGTTGATTGTTCAGTTCAACGGCATTCTGCCTCTCACAGCACCTCAACACCTGGTTTGCTAGATCACCAACTCTCCACTGCATTGATTTCATCATCCGGCCTTGAATTCTTATATCATCACTGAGGTTATTGGCCCATTCAGGCAACTCCAACTCAGGTCTACCTCCAGCATCCTTTCCCCTAACCTTCCTACCACCTCTGGACTTGTCATCATCCATTCTCCTCTGTTTTTTGGGGGGCCAACTCACCTTCTAATACCACCACATCATCTTCAGCATCCATCTTGTCATCACCTTCGTTAGCTAAGTTGTCTACCCCAGCACCAGTTACTGCATCCACCTTGTCATCACCATTCACCTCACTTGGACCACATTCAGCATCTTGGGCATTCAACTTGTCATCAACCTTGTTCTCTAAGCTTTCATCACCATCAACATCAATCTTGTCATCATGCTTGCCCTCAGAAATAGAATTCTTACCCATCTCTTATACTTCAGAAGTGCCCTTTACAACAAACTTCACTTTTGGCTTTGGAGGTACACCAAACTTCTTCCCATGCAAATTCAGCTTCTTGCCCATATCAGCCAAGCTCACAAAGTCATCATCATCATCAGCAGCAACAGCAATAGCCTTCCCTTTCACTTCAACCTACTTGATCTCAATCTTGCTAGGCTCTTTTACTACACTTTTGGCTTTGGCAGCAAGCTTCTTCTTCCTTGTATGCACCTCCTCATCAGGCTCCTCCACTGGCCTCTTCTTTGAAAAAAACTTCCCTTCGGTGGCTGGTTTGGACTTCTTCTCAGCCGGCTTGTGTCGTGAGTGAATCTCGAACAAATAAATTTGTCAAGACCCCGTTGAGTATAGCAAAGTCAGGATCGTCCACGGGAGTTAGTAGAACTATAGTCTAGCAATCAAACTACAAAAGCAAAACAAAACAAAACAAAGCAAAACGAGCAAACAAACGCAAATCGCACGTCTCAGGAGGAGGTCGCAACCGACCCTAGGGAGGTCGTTGCCGACCTTCAACAGAACGTGAAAACACACTAAAAACACCTACAGGGGGAGGTCGCAGCCGACCAGTTGCAGGTCGAGGCCGACCGTTCTGGGTACGGAAATTTACTTCGTAAAAACAGGGGAAACAACTAGAGGTAGGGATTTACCACAACACAAGCATGCATTCAAACAATGATAAAAGACCAACTCAACTCATAATCTCATGGGTGACTTTCGTCACAAAAGAACACATCAAAACCTCAACTTTCATGAAGATGTTAACATGCAATCCAACTTGTTTTCTAAGGGTTTTAACTTTCATCACAACCCGGATAGTCCTGATTTCACAACATAATCTTTCAATTCGTTTGCAAACAAGGACATGCCCCAATTTTCATCAAGGAATTAAGCATGCAAGAGGGATTGAAGAGATTGCAAGTCAAGCATGGTCAAAGCATCAAATTCTCCAATGCATGTTCATGTTGGGTTTCACCCCACACCTAGCAAACTAACTACTCACACATCATCACACATGCAAGCAACAAAAGAGAAGAGGAAGACATAATCGAAACAAACAACTTCAATTAATTCAAGATCCAAACTTACAAACTTAGCAAATCCACATGGTTTCTCTACACACCCTTCTCCTCCATGTCTACTGATGCGATCCCTTCCCTTACTCCCAAGGAAGAGGAAGACGCCATGACAATGCGTTTGGACGGACCCATTACTCGAGCTCGTGCTAAGGCCATCGCTCAAGCAACGGCGTCCTTTGTATGGCGAGCCTCTCAGTCCTTTAGCTTAGTCCCCGAAGAACCACATACATGGGTGCTGAGCGTCCTTAAAGCCAATCCTGAGGAAGGGGCCCTGGCGTCCCTACCGGCACCCTAAAAGTCCCCATCTCTAGAGGACGCCTGCTGCCAAGGACAATCCTAGGGACTGCACCAGGGCGTCCCAACAATTCCAGCAGCTTCCCTTCCAGCGTCCTCAACATTAGACTCCCTCAGCTCATGAGCAGAGTCCTTAGCAGAGTCCTTAGTAGAGTCCTCAGCAGAGTCCTCAACAAAGTCCTCAGCAGAGTCCTCAGCAAAGTCCCTCAGCTCATGAAGAGAGTCCTCAGCAGAGTCCCTAAGACTTGTTTGTTCTAGTCTTTGTCTTTCCTTTTCCTAGCTAGCTAATGGATAAGTATTACCTTTTGTAGTAGAGACAAGAATATTAGGTCAGATTAGTTGTCTGGCCATTTATAGTATGCATAGGGTATTGGGCCAAGACTTGCATGTTTTAGGCCCAGCTTATAAATGCTAGGGTTTCCTTTTGTTGCCTAAGAGCCTCCACTATATAAGGAGCTCTCCTCTCTTGTAACATTCACGTTTGCAATCAATGAGTTTTGGCTTGAATCGAGTGATATCTCTTCCCCAAAACCGTGAACGTCAATCCTTCTATCCCTCTTCTCCGACGCCCTCATTTCCCCGACCTCCGGTCGCTTCCTCGTTCGACGGCGAGTTCTTCCACCCGTCGAGTCCATACCACCGTCCCTATCTCCGCCACCAGCGTCCCTACCACATCCACCAGCGTCCCTACCATCGTCCCTCTACCAGCGTCCCTACGACAGTGCCAGCGTCCCTACCGCAGCACAGTTACCAGAGTCCCATCCACAGCTACCAGAGTCCCTACCGCAGCTACAAGAGTCCCTACCTCAGCTTCCACCTTCTCTAACTCAGCTTCCGCCTCCTTATGTTTCCCTCAATAGTCGGATAGGGCCCAACTCGTAACCTAGATCCTTGGCCAAGCGAGTCCTTCCTGGAGTCCCTAGAAGGCGAATGCATCAATTGGTATCAGAGCCGAGGTTACGTAAGCCTTTTTATTCGAACTATTGCATATCACACTTGCTTCCCTTTGTGTTCCTTGAATCCGTGCTTATAAAAATCAAAAAAAAATTTTTTAGCCTAACCTTGGTAGTAGAACAAGTTTTTACTACCCTAGTCCTTACCAAAAAAATAAAAATAAAAATTTACACCCATGCCTTGAAGGGACGCGTTTGTTTTGGGAGTTAGGGACGCTTGGTCCGAGGGACTACTTTTGGGGACGGCTTTGGGACGCTGTTGTTGGCCATCAAATAGGGACGGCTTTGCATCCGAGGTGTTGGCCGAGTTGCGTTCCTTGCGCGCCCGTTCTTCTTCAATTGCCTTAGCGCGGTCACGTTGTACCTGATCCTGCAATATTTCACTAGGCAACATGGGTAAGAGTTTGACGCGCTTCCCGTGGTACGTGAACACATAAGTGTTCAAGAATCCATCGTGAAGGACGCGCCGGTCGAAAGCCCATGGGCGTCCCAATAACAAGTGTGTGACGTCGATAGCAACGACATCACAAAGTAATGTGTCCGTGTAAGGACCAATGGAAAAGGTGATCATGCATTGATGAGTGATTTGGGTACCTGTGGAGTTCAACCATTGTAGTCCATAAGTGGCAGGGTGAGGAGTTGTTTCCAAGTTAAGGTGTTTGACTACCTTTTCATTGACAAGGTTGGTGCAACTCCCGGAGTCAATAATCACACTAAGGCTGGTGGAACCAACCAAAGCGCGAGTATGGAAGAGATTTTCACGTTGGTCCTGTAAGGATCCTTTCAAAATGAGTGCCTTCCTAGCAACCAACCCAAGGCAGTGGCCGGAGTCCATTGGTGCTGGGGCACAATCAAACTCTTCTTCTTGGGGAACAGCATAGGAGTCCTCATATAATGTCTTTGGTGGGACTTCCTCCTCATCTAAGGACTCATATCCCCCTGTGGTTGTGGAGAACAACACTTTCTTTTTGTTGGGGCAGTCCTTTTGATAGTGTCCTCGTCCGCCACAAGAGAAACACTCCATGTCCCGGGAACGCTCAAGGGGAGTCCCTTGCTGGGAAGGACGCCCTTGTTGAGGACGGCTTGTGGAGTTCATTCCATGTGGTTGGGAAGGACGTTGGGATGGGGACTGCTTTGAAGAAGGACCCTGTCCCTGCATACTAGGATATGAATTATTGGAAGCATAAGGACGAGAGTTAGAGGAAGCATACCGATTTGGCCGAGATTGGTAAGAACGCAATTCTTGTTGGTTCTTATAGATGGTCATGGCCGTATGCATCAAGTTGTTCAAATCTGTGATGGGCAAAGGCTCAAGCTGGTGCCTAAGGGACTGATTCAATCCAGAGATAAACCTAGTTTTCAAGGTGGAGGGGGCAACTGAAATGCCGGCCTTGTAATACATATCCTCCAACTTAGAGAAGAACTCAATGGGAGTCATGCTTCCTTGGCGAAGTGTTGCAATGTCCATCCCCATCTGGTTCTTATAGTCCTTAGGAACATACTTTTGTGTCATGACGTACACAAGTTGATCCCAAGTGGTGACCGGTGTTTTGTCTAGCCTTAAACGGTTATCCACAAAGCGTTGCCACCATACTCGTGCTTGACCACGAAAATGGAGCGTAGCTAAATGGACCCATTCATGGGGAGGCGTCCGACAATAGCGCAAAGTGTGCGCTGTGGCGGCAATCCACTCAAGGAAGGCAGCTGCATCATAATGTCATTCAAAATGTTCAATTCGGACTTTGACCTCATGGCGGTTTGTAGCTTGTAGGTCATAGTCCCCACGGTCTTCACGTAGGTCAAAACCGCGATCGATGGGACTCTAAGGTCTTGGTGGTATCGCTCTAGGGGTGTTGGATCGTAAGTCAGTTAATGAGGGCGTCCTTAACTGGGTTAAGGGCGTCCTTTAGTGCAACGGAAAGTAGACTTAACAGAATACAAGATAAGATAAGCGAACACAGGTATTTATAAAGGAACCCCACTAAGACCAACTAGTCTTGTGGGTAAACCTCTACCTCCGTTGGAGGATTTTCAATAGCCGTCCCTTATCTTATTGAGAGTGAGTCCTTACAACTTAGGCGAGTCGTTACACTTCTCTGAGCCAAGCGTCCGTCCTTAGCCTCACTAGTAACACTCCTTTCAACCTAACAAGTAACCTAACACTCTTAGCTATAAGGAAGCTATCACTCACGTCTCTCACGGTTCGTTGTGAGAGACAAACTACAACTCTAACTGATTTGTGGTTTGTTTTGGATTTAATGCGGTTGGACTTTCTTTCTCTTGCTTCAAGCTCACTTGATCTTCTTGATCTTCGTTCGTGTTCTTGAATGCTTCGGGAGAGCTTGAGAGAAAGTCTTCAAAGTCCACACCGCTATGCACACCCTTGAGGGGGTATTTATAGCGGAAGTGGTTATTGTCCTCTAGCGTCCTCTGAGACTTGGTCAGACGCTTGATCTTCCATCAACGGTGCGATGAGCTCCTTGAGGAAGTCAACTCTGTTGACGCTTGGGAAGCCTCCGCGTGGGTAGGGGACCATCGCTGGGAAAGCGACATCTTTGGAGTTGTCTACACGTGCCCAGACAAGGGAAGCTTCCTTCTGAGGACTACGGCCGGACGTGATGTAATCATGTTGGGGCGGCCTTGATTTGAATTTGAACTTCGTCCGTATTTTGGCGCGTGTCCCTTCTTGATGAGGACGCCGTCCTATCTGCACAGGAACTTGGCAAACTACGTTTAGCTTTGGAAGTTCTGATGACGTGCGTCCCTACAGTTTAGGGACTGCCCTTCACTTGTTGTCCTTTTCGCTCATGTGCGTCCACTGGACTTACCTGAGATCAACACTTGGACAACTTATCCAATACCTTTGAGTTTGTCATTATCAAAACAAGGGACGATCATCATTGGTTTAGATATTAATGACTGGCGTCCTTAATATCGTCCCAACAATTTCCCCCTTTTTGATGATGACAAACTCTTTCAAATAATACGCACAGAAGTAAAGCTTTTAGCATGAGAAACTACACTTGATTTTCTTTTCAGCTTAGGTTGGCATGCAACACATTCTTTTAAGTGCGTTCTATCTTATTCTTAACTATCGTCCTTTGGACTTGGCCGAAATTCCCCCTAAACACATGCTTTCTATGATAACTTAAAGACAATCGCATCTCTGCAAAACTATACTTCCCCCTTTTGGCATCATCGAAAAGGAGAACAAGTCAAAAAGCATGCAAGCACAAAGTCATAACTAGAGTAAAGAACGCTTAGACAAAATGAAGCACAAATGTAATGAACTGCATTCAGAAGGAGAGAAGAGTACGATCATTACAGACATTCACAAATAGTGTTCAAAACGGGGACAGCGTCCCATTGTCTTAACAAAAACAAAAGAAAAGATAAACTGTTTCAGGGTTAGAGACGGGGGAGGTGATCATTTGCGGGGACGCTTGCCAAGGGCCTTGAGGTGTTGCTCTTGAAGATGGTTGTTCTGTGCAAGGAGCTCGTTGTTGCGCTCAAGAAGTTCTGTGTGGGTGTGAAGGGTGTCATGAACCTGTTGAATTAGATCTATCATCATGCACTGGTTCTCGATCATCATGCCCATCAGATACTTCGTAGAGTGCTTCTCGGCCTCATCAGGGACGCTCATACCATCGAGCTCGTCCTCTTCATCAGCATCGTCCTCTGCTGGCGTCCCTACGACTTGCAAATTCTCAGCTTCTGGATCACCTTGAGCATCTCTAGCAGCAGCAGCAGCGGCCTTAGCCTTGCGTTCCGCTTCCTTTTGCTCCTTGGCCATTTGCCTCTTCACAGAAGGAAGCGGCTCATCACACCTCAATTTGCCAACAGGGGGGAGGGTGATTTGCCTGACGTCCCAATGGATCCCAAAGGTCTGCTCTGTTTTGGGGACGTAGAGGCCTTGCTGCTTCATTATCTGCTTGACCAGTCTTGGGAAGGGAAGAGAATGGCGTCCACCGGTGCACTTGCCCATGTGCTCCAAGATTACCTGTGGCAAGTTGATTGGCTTGCGTTCCAAGAAGGCGTCCAGCAAGATACTGTCAGTGATCTGGACTATCGACTTCTTTTCTTGGCGGGGGACGACCATGCGCACAATGAAGTAATGCGCAAGGACGCCCGTCTTGGAGAGGCAATGGGCGACCCTGTCCTTAGCAACTGGTTGTCTCCCGTTGAAAATGCGAGTGAAGATCTCTTCCTGGGAGAACCGGCCAAAATTCTTGTTGGGCAGGTCATGGAGTGCATCTGGAGGAGAGGGACGCAGGCCTAGCATATTGCGGACGGTAGCCTCAGCAATTGAGTACTCGTCCCCATCAATTTCGAACGTCCCTTGAGGCTTCCCTTTTACTTCAGATATTTCGAATTTTGAGTAAAAGCGGAGAACCTGGTCGGGGTCGACTTCAGCGGCCTCGGCGCCTAGGTGCGTCCATCCCTGGAACTCCAGCAGTTCCAGAAACTCTTGCCTCTGATTCTCATCCAAAAACTGGGCGATGAAAAGGAGCGGCGACAGAATCTTCTTTAATCTTTTCTGCTTGCTGTCGTTGTTGATGATGACCTCGTCACCAGCGTCCTGTTCATCATCATCTCCGTCCTCATCCTCAGGCTCCTCATCCTGGAGAGGGGCGTCCTCTTCATCTGAGGCTTCGTCCCCTTGGTCATGGGACTCAGCCATTTCCGTGTCCTCAGTAGTGGACGCCTGTTCTGGGGGAGGCGCGTCCACAGCTGGAGTCCTCTCCAAGGACTCTGTAGGGACGGTGAGAGGAGACGTCCCTTGGACTTGAGCAGATGCCTCGACGGTCTGAGCGGGCGGAGGAGGAGGTGGAGGTGAGACTCTGGGAGGAGAGGGAGAAGGAGTTCGTATCTTAGCCTTTGAAGCGGGGGCAGAGGAGGAGCTGGGCGGAGCCATGGATATAGGCTTCACTTTGAGCGGAGCAGGGGGAGGAGGCGGCTTCTTGGCGGGAGAGTCCTCAAGAGTAATCACTTTTGGTACAGCGTCCTTGGCCGGGACCTGTACGTGAGGAGTCGCCTGTT
This sequence comes from Polygonum maritimum, assembly GCA_963924305.1. Classification (NCBI taxonomy): domain Eukaryota; kingdom Viridiplantae; phylum Streptophyta; class Magnoliopsida; order Caryophyllales; family Polygonaceae; genus Polygonum; species Polygonum maritimum. Next base: position 28,833,251 of record OZ002730.1, read on the forward strand.
GAGCGGTTGGCATGGGCTTTGCCAAGTCCGCCTCGATCTCTGCCTGAAGCGGATCGGAGGTAGCCGCAGGAGCAGGAGCGGGAGTGACGTCCTCTATCCTTGGTGGAGGAGGAGGAAGGCGAGGGACGTCTTGCAAACTCTGCTGGATCGCCGCAGCAATGGCGTCCTTTTCGGCCTGCTCTTGCCGGGCCTTCTCCTCTTTCTCTATTGCCAGCTCCGAGAGGCGGATAGCGGCCATTTGTTGCTCGGTCACGCCCTCGAGCTCAGCAGACGTCTTCAAGCGTCTCTTTGGGGTGGGAGGAGGGGAGGAAGGAATTGGTTTTGGTGGTGAGGAGGAAGGGCCTTTTATTTGGAGCGTTTTGGAAGGAGGGGGAGAGGAAGGCCTTTTGCGTTTTTGAGAAGGGACGGAGCCCGCAGGAGCCACAACGAACTCCATGATATCAGGGAGCAGTTTGGCGAGCTCGTCCACGGTTCCACCAAAGGTGTCGGATATGATGCCTGGCCCCATAAAGGGAGGGTTGGTGTGGTTGGTTTCTTTGAGGCGGGGTTGGACGTATGTGACCATGAAGTAGTGTAGGAGGCGTTGGACTTTGGGAGGGTGGTCATGAGCGGACGCCCGTAGGCAAATGTTAGCGAGCGTCCGAGGCTCTTTCTCTAGCCAGTCCTCAATTAGGGGGTCAAGAGGAGGACGGCGCTTTGGTTGGGAGGGGAGACCTTGGATAGTGCCTTTTGTAGAGTGTGCTGGTTCTGGCTCGCGTTTAAACGGTCTCTCAAGAAATTGGAAGCGTTTTTGTGAGGGTTTGGAATAAGGGCGAGATGATTGGGATTTTTGTGGAGGAGGTTGGGAGCGTTGTTGCTGAGGAGGGGTGGTGGAGTGGCGGCGTTGGGTGGATTGAGAAGAGGAATGGTGGCGAGGAGGTTCTTGGCGGCCGGAAAGTCTGCCTCTCGAGTCCATTAATGACCGGCCTCTTACCGGAGGAGATCTCGAGGAGTTAGGGTTTTTCGCCGCCGACGAGGGTGACGGATTTTTAGAAGCTCTGGTGTTGGCCATTTGAGAGAGGGTTTATATAGAGGAAGATTAGGGTTTAGGGTGAGATTTCGGGATGCGTTTGAAGATTTTGAAGATCTTGAGAGATTTCTATAAGTGAGCAAACAACAGAGGAGCAAAGAAGGTTTTTCGGAGTGCACAGGTGGGTATTTATAGGAAGAAGACGAAGTTGGACGGTCAGGGGTAACGAGGTCTTTACATTCGGCTTCCTCCACCCGCCTTCCCACACGTGGCTTTCTTCTTTGCTAAGAAACACAGCTGCTGAGCACCGTTTGCGCATATCCCGAGATCTTCGCTGAAACTTCTCTAAGACGGTTCACCTTCCCAATTTCAAACATTCAAACTTCTCACAACGGCAAAGGACTCTGACCTGGCGTCCTTTCAACACACAAAACTTTACTTCACTGAACTGAACCACGGCGTCCCAGACACTGATCTCAACCTCTGAACTTAGAACTCTGTACGGACAACTCTCAGCTCTTAACACGCGTCCCTTTGATCATTTAGAACCATTTTTGAAAATCAAGCAAGTACGTCCCGTAAAGATAAAACAAAGTACGCTCATAGGACGCGTTTGCAAGATTCTCGGCCTGGGTAAGCTTAGAGTTCCCATCATTTCGGCTTATAATGAGGGTAGGTTGATCAGGGATACTCTTGAGAAGAAGAGCGAATTGAATACCGTTCAAAAACATGAACAACACATATGTCTTAGACTAGCGTCCTTTAAAGATGACTTTAATGCATGACATTGCTTTAAAACAAGTTCTCAACAAAACATAGCCAATCATGGAGGGAACAATAGAACGGGACTTGATTATTTAAAAGTTATCATCCCCAAAAGCAACCGGAGGTGCTCGAAGGGACGTCTATCAAGTGCTTTTGTGAAAATATCGGCCACTTGGTCCTCAGTCCTAACATGATCCACTCTAATTAATCCAAGTTCAACATTATCACGAAGAAAGTGATGTCTTATATGAATATGCTTCGTCCTAGAATGATGAACATGATTTTTGGCAATACTTATAGCACTAGTGTTATCACACAAGATAGGGACTGTGTTGAGGAACGTACCATAATCTTCAAGTTTGTACTTGATCCATAGGACTTGTGAGCAGCACGAAGCAGCAGCAACGTACTCAGCTTCGCGGTTGAGAGTGCCACGGAGTTTTGCTTTTTGGATCCCCAAGATACAAGGCACGAGCCCAGGAATTGAGCCATTCCTGAGGTGCTCTTCCTATCCACCACATGGCCAGCGTAATCTGCGTCAGAGTACGCTACCAGGTTTAGGGACGTCCTTCTGGGATACTATAGGCATAGGTCATCCCGTCCCTTGAGGTATCTGAAGATTCTCTTCACTTCTTGCATGTGGGACTCTTTTGGATTTGCTTGGAAGCGAGCACATAAGCACACAGCGAACATGATGTCGGGACGACTTGCCGTTAGGTATAGCAAGGACCCGATCATTCCTCTGTAGAGCTTTTGATCTACACTCTTGCCTTCTTCATCAGCATAAAGGCGAGTGTTGGGGGAGATGGGATGATGGATCGTAAGTCAGTTAATGAGGGCGTCCTTAACTGGGTTAAGGGCGTCCTTTAGTGCAGCGGAAAATAGACTTAACAGAATACAAGATAAGTGGACACGAGTATTTATAGAGGAACCCCACTAAGACCAACTAGTCTTATGGGTAAACCTCTACCTCCGTTGGAGGATTTTCAATAGCCGTCCCTTATCTTATTAAGGGCGAGTCCTTACAACTTAGGCGAGTCGTTACACTTCTCTGAGCTAAGCGTCCGTCCTTAGCCTCACTAGTAACACTCCTTTCAACCTAACAAGTAACCTAACACTCTTAGCTATAAGGAAGCTATCACTCACGTCTCTCACGGTTCGTTGTGAGAGACAAACTACAACTCTAATTGATTTGTGGTTTGTTTTGGATTTGATGTGGTTGGACTTTCTTTCTCTTGCTTCAAGCTCACTTGATCTTCTTGATCTTCGTTCGTGTTCTTGAATGCTTCGGGAGAGCGAAAGAGAAAGTCTTCAAAGTCCACTCTTGCACACACATGCCGCTATGCATACTCCTTGGAGAGTATTTATAGCGGAAGTGATTCTTGTCCTCTAGCGTCCTCTGAGACTTGGCAGGATCCTCGATCTTTGATCAACGGTGCGATGAGCGTCTTGAGGAGGTCAACTCTGTTGACTCTTGGGAAGCCTCCGCGTGGGTAGGGGACCATTGCTGGGAAAGCGACGTCTTTGGCATTGTCTACACGTGCCCAGACAAAGGAAGCTTCCTTCTGAGGACTAAGGCCGGACGATGATGTAATCATGTTGGGGCGGCCTTGATTTGAATTTGAACTTCGTTCGTATTTTGGCGCGCGTCCCTTCTTGATGAGGACTCCGTCCTATCTTGCGCAGGGACTCCGCCAATTACGTTTAGCTTTGGAAGTTCTGGTAACATGCGTCCCTACAGCATAGGGACTGCTGTTCACTTGTTGTCCTTTTCGCTCATGTGCGTCCACTGGACTTACCTGAGATCAAAACTTGGACAACTTATCAAATACATTTGAGTTTGTCATTATCAAAACAAGGGACGATTATTATTGGTTTAGATATTAACGACTGACGTCCTTAATATCGTCCCAACAATTTCCCCCTTTTTGATGATGACAAACTCTTTCAAATAATGCACACAGAAGTAAAGCTTTTAGCATGAGGAACTACACTTTGATTTTCTTTTCAGCTTAGATTGGCATGCAACACATTCTTTTAAGTGCGTTCTATTTTATTCCTAACTAACGACCTTTTGACTTGGCCGAAATTCCCCCTGAACACATGCTTTCTATGATAACTTAAGGACAATCGCATCTCTGCAAAACTATACTTCCCCCTTTTGGCATCATCGAAAAGGAGAACAAGTCGAAAAGCATGCAAGCACAAAGTCATAACTAAAGAAAGGTACGCTTAGACAAAATGAAGCACAAATGTAGTGAATGGCATTCAGAATGAGAAACGAGAACGTTCATTACAGACATTCACAACAAGTGTTCAAAACGGGGACAGCGTCCCATTGTCTTAACAAAAACTCAAGAAATGATAAATTGTTTCAGGGTTAGAGAAGGGGGAGGTGATCATTTTCTAGGACGCTTGCCAAGGGCTTTGAGGTGTTGCTCCTGAAGATGGTTGTTCTGGGCAAGGAGCTCGTTGTTGCGCTCAAGAAGGTCTGTGTGGACGTGAAGTGTGTCGTGAACCTGCTGAATTAGATCAATCATTATGCACTGGTTCTCGATCATCATGCCCATCAGATACTTCGTGGAGTGCCTCTCAGCCTCATCAGGGACGCTCATACCATCGAGCTCGTCCTCGTCGTCAGCAGCGTCCTCAGCTGGCGTCCCAACTACTTGGACATTTTCAGCTTCGTGATCTCCTTCTCCAGGTTCAGCAGCAGCAGCAGCTTGAGCTCTCCTCTCAGCTTTGGCTTTCCTTTCAGCCTCTTTCCGTTCCTTTTCCAGTTGGCGCTTAACGGACGAAAGGGGCTCATCACACCTGAGTTTCCCAACTGGAGGGAGTGTAATTTGCCTGACGATTCACTAAAACGGTTTACCTTCCCAATTTCAACCATTCAAACTTCTCACAACTGCAAAGGACTCTGACCTGACGTCCTTTCAACACACAACACTACACAACACAGAACTGAACCACGGCGTCCCATTCACTGATCTCAACCTCTGTAATTAGAACTCTGTACTGACAACTCTCAGCTCTTAGCACGCGTCCCTTTGATCACTTAGAACCATTTTTGAAAATCAAGCAAGTACGTCCCGTAAAGGTGAAACAAGGAATGCTCATAGGACGCGTTTGCAAGATTCTCGGCTTGGGTAAGCTTAGAGTTCCCATCATTTCGGCTTATGATGAGGGTAGGGTGATCAGGGATACTCTTGAGATGAAAAGCGAAATGAATACCATTCAAGGACACAAGCGAATACACATATCTTAGACTAGCGTCCTTTAAAGATGACTTTAATGCATGACACACCTTAAAACAAGTTCTCAACAAGACATAGCCAATCATGGAGGGAATAATAGAACGGGACTTGATCATTTAAAAGTTATCATCCCCAAGAGCAACCGGAGGTGCTCGTAGGGACGTCTATCAAGTGCTTTTGTGAAAATATCGGCCACTTGGTCCTCAGTCCTAACATGATCCACTCTAATTAATCCAAGTTCAACATTATCACGAAGAAAGTGATGCCTTATGTGAATATGCTTCGTCCTAGAATGATGAACGGGATTTTTGGCAATACTTATAGCACTGGTGTTGTCACACAAGATAGGGACTGTGTTGAGGGACGTACCATAATCTTCAAGTTGGTACTTGATCCATAGGACTTGTGAGCAGCACGAAGCAGCAGCAACGTACTCAGCTTCCGCGGTTGATAGTGCCACGGAGTTTTGCTTTTTGGATCCCCAAGATACAAGGCATGAGCCAAGGAATTGTGCCATTCCTGAGGTGCTCTTCCAATCCACCACATGGCCAGCGTAATCTGCGTCAGAGTAAGCTACCAGGTTCAGGGACGTCCTTCTGGGATACCATAGACATAGGTCATCCCGTCCCTTGAGATATCTGAAGATTCTTTTGACCTCTTGCATATGGGACTCCTTTGGATTTGCTTGGAATCGAGCGCACAAGCATACAGCGAACATGATGTCGGGACGACTTGCCGTAAGATATAGCAAGGACCCTATCATTCCTCTGTAGAGCTTTTGATCTACACTCTTGCCTTCTTCATCAGCATAGAGGCGAGTGTTTGGGGAGATGGGAGTATCAATGGGTTTTGAAGAGTTCATCCCATACTTCTCAAGCATTTCACGGATGTACTTTTGTTGATGAATCCGCGTCCCATCTTTGAGCTGAGTGATTTGGAGTCCCAAGAAGAAGTTGAGTTCTCCTATGAGGGACATCTCAAACTCACTACTCATCAAGTTCTTGAATTCCTCTACAAATTTCATGTTAGTGCTTCCAAAGACTATGTCATCGACATAGACTTGGACAATTAAGACATCTTTAAGAACTTTCTTTAAGAACAGGGTTTTATCAATGTTACCTCGTGTGTACCCGTTGGACAAGAGGAAGGACGCAAACCTATCGTACCATGCACGAGGGGCTTGCTTGAGTCCATAGAGTGCCTTGTCCAAGAAGTACACATGATCTGGGTGATCATCGTCCTCAAATCCTGGAGGTTGAGCGACGTACACTTCTTCTTTGAGCTTGCCGTTGAGAAAGGCTGTCTTGACGTCCATTTGAAAAAGCTTGAACCCTTTGTGAGCGGCAAAGGCGATGAGGAGGCGAATGGCTTCAATCCTGGCGACAGGAGCGAAGGTTTCATCATAATCAATCCCTTCCTCTTGCCTATAGCCTTGAGCCACAAGCCTTGCTTTGTTTCTTGACACGCGACCATTCTCATCAAGCTTGTTCCTGTAGACCCATCTCGTCCCTATTATGTTTTTGTTTCTCGGATGAGGGACGAGGGTCCAAACCTTATTTCTTTCGAATTGATTAAGTTCCTCTTGCATGGCCTGAATCCAATCAGCTTCCTGGAGTGCTTCCTTTATGTTCTTAGGTTCAACCAAGGACACAAAGGCGTTGAAGGCACAGAACGCTATGTTAGCATTAAGGGACTGATTCACGGCTGATCTTGTTTGAACTCCTTTTGACATATCTGAGATGATTTGATCCGTTAAATGAAGTCTCGAAAGATGGGATCCCTTATGAGTATCGTCCCTTACAGGAGTACATCTAGGGTCCGTCCAATCAGATTCATCTGAGTCAAACCCGTCGTCTTCATTGAGAGTTTCATAGAGTTCCCCCTCAGGTTGAGCGTCCTCTTCTTGACGCTGTTCTCCTTGTAGGCTTGATTCAGCGACCTCATGTTGAGCTGGAGATTCACTTTGAGATGGAACTTCCTGAACAACACTGGGAACTTCTACTGAGACTTCTTCAGGATTTTGAGTAGCGTCCTTAGGAACATAGTATTTTCCAGAGGACCCGAAATCAACTTCATCATCGGAGTCATCCTGCTGCAGAGGAGATGAGCGTTCTTTCTTACTTGGTTTATCTTTGTGAGAAGAACTTTCTTTGAACACAACATGAATGCTCTCCTCAAGCTTTAGAGTTCGTTTATTGAAAACTCTATACGCTTTACTGGTGAGGGAGTATCCAAGGAATATGGCTTCGTCACTTCTTGCGTCAAACTTTCCAAGTCTTTCTTTATCATTGTTGTGAACAAATCACTTGCATCCAAAGACTCTGAGATAGTCGATGCGAGGCTTTCTTCCATTCAGCAACTCATAGGACGTCTTCTTCAGCAAAGGACGGATCATGGCTCGATTGATAATGTAGCACGCTGTAGCAATAGCTTCAGCCCAGAAGTACTTGGGGACGCTATTGGCTAAGAGCATAGTCCTTGCCATATCCTCCAGCGTCCTATTCTTTCTTTCCACCACTCCATTTTGTTGAGGAGTCCTTGGAGCTGAGAAGTTGTGAGAGACTCCATGTTGATCACAGTAGGCCACGAACTCTGAGTTTTGAAACTCCGTCCCATGGTCTGATCTTAAGGATTTGAGAGGCGTCTCAAGCGCAACTTCCACTTGTTTGATGAAGACTTTGAATGCGTTGAAGCAATCTGTTTTTGAAGCTAAGAAAAGAACCCAGGTGAATCGAGAAAAGTCATCTACAAGGACATAGATATACCTCTTTCCACCATAGCTTAACGTCTTCATTGGTCCACAAAGATCCATATGGAGAAGTTCCAAAGGTTTCTTTGTGCTGACATCGTTCTTTGACTTAAAGGACGTTCTTGTCTGCTTCCCTTTGATACATGCTTCACACTGTTCAATTTTCTCAGGATCAATTTGGGGAAGGCCTTTCACAAGATTTCTTTGATGAAGCTTGAGGATTGTGCTTGGTCCAGCATGGCCAAGTCGGCGATGCCAGAGGTCAGCGTCCTCCTTTGACACAGATAAGCACAACTCAGATTTTGGCTTGAACTCCTGATTGAAGATGTAGACATTGTTCTTTCGGACTCCTTTGAGGACGACTTTGTTGGGTTTCTTGTTGATAACGAGGCACTCCTTTGAGTCAAATGTGACTAAGTTTTCACCTTGATCACACATTTGAGAGACGCTTAGGAGGTTGAAGCCAAGTCCTTCAACAAGGCTAACATTTGTCGCTTTGATAGACGGATTGAGAATAGCAGTTCCCGTCCCTTTGATCTTTCCTTTGCCCTTGTTGCCAAATGAGACAGTTCCTCCCGTGGCGCTACTTTGGATAGAAGTGAGATGGATCTGGCTTCCTGTCATATGGTTTGAGGCGCCACTATCAATGATCCATGGGCGTCCCCTCACTTCCACCTGCCAAAATAAGGTTAGTGTATGGCGACCCAGGCAAGGTGTTCCTTACCTGGTTCGTTACAGAAATAGAACTCTGGTTCTGGCATGTAGTCACTTATATTCACATCATTTGAAATAGCATGCTTTCTGAAAGAACTCTTAGATCGTCTAGGACGTCTAGGGTTAGCCTTAGGGACGGACTTATCATTTTCAATGTTATTCCTAGCAGCTTTGCCACTTTCAATGTCGTTCTTCAGTTTCAGGCAATCATATTTGAAGTGATCTCCTTTTCCACAGTACCAACACGTCCTATAGTAAGTACCAAGGTAGTACTTCTTGTTGGGACGTTGGATTTTGTTCTTTCTCATCTTTTGAGGGTCACAAACTTTTGAACCTTCCCCCTTAGCAATCTTCTTATAGATCCTATGACTAGTGGAGTTAGTGTAATAGTCCCTTTGACCTTTCTCTCCACTCTCTAGGACTCGAATTCTTTCAAGAAGGTTCTTGATCTTTTCCCTTTCTAATTCAAGTTCTGAGGTTTTGCTAGCCTCAAAGTCACTAGGGAGAGAGTTCCTAGTGTCAGACTCGTATCCTAGTCCTCTTTTGGCTGGGACAAACACCATTGGTTGAACTACCTCAGTTACCGGGCTCTTCCCTAACACTTTCACCTCTTCCCTAAGCTTAGCGTTTTCTAGCTTAAGGCACATCACTTCAGTTTTCAGGGATTTAACTTCGACATACGAGGACTCTAGTTGTAACGAAACTGTAGCACAGTTCTCACATTCAACTAGCCTATTTTCACTTTCAAGTTCAAGTTCATCCATTCTATGTTGCATAACAATGCTTTCTTCCATGATTCTTTTAATGAGCTTAATAAGTTTGGTTTTGGAACAATTCTCTAAGGAGTTCATAATGGATTCACGAGTTACCTCTTGTTCCTTTTCAGAAGCGTCCTCTTCAAGGACTGGGGCGTCCTCCACAGCCATGTACGCCACTTGCTCATCATCTGAGGCGTCCTCTACGTCTATGTACGCCACTGGTCCTTCTGGTTCTTCATCATCAGAACTCACATTATCCCATGCGGCTTCGCACGCTCCCAAGAGAGCTTTCATCTTCATTTCTTTTGAGTTTAGTCCCGTAGTACACCTTTTAGCAAAGTGTCCTTTCTTGTTACATTTGTAGCAAGTAAGTTCCTTCATCTCTGCCTCTGTATACTTGGGACTCTCCTTTTTGTAAGGCATCTTGTGTTTCTTGGAATCTCTGGCCTTTTTACCCCATAAGCGAGCAACTTTGTGTAGAAGGGCAATCTCTTCCTCTTCTTCCAGGTGTTCCTTAGTCTTGCTTTCCTTTTCTTTCAAAGCTTGAGCACGCATCCTTTCACGATTCTCATTTTTATTTGCTTCCACCATTAGGGCAATATCTCTTTGGTGGCGCAGATACTCAGCGTACTCTGGAGTTGACGTCATCAAAGCAAGATCTGTCTGGGGGTTTCTAGCCAATTCAGCCATATCAGCTTCCCTTCTCGCTTCATAGCCTCTCAGCTTCCCATAGATCTCTTCCATATCCAGGGTTTTGTTGGCTGTGTTCTCCTTGAACGTAGTCCTATCAAAATTCCATTTTCCTATAAGCCCATCAATGACTACTCCGACTCTGTTTCTCATTGAGACTTCAGCTTCTGGGATGCCTAAATTTCGCATCTTGGTCACAAGAGCTTCAAAGCGGTATGAGTAGTCCTTGACAGATTCGTTAGGAAGCATTCTGAAGGCATAGAACTCTCGTTTGATTTCAAGCTTGACGTCTTCCTTCATCTCTGCCGTACCCACATAGTACTTCTCAAGAGCTTCCCATTGTAGTTTGGCTGTTGCCAAATTGCTAACTCGGGTGGCGTCCCTTTCGCAGAGGGACGCTTGAAGGAAGCATATAGCCTTAGCATTTGTTTCCAAAAGCTTGAATTCGTCAGGACCCCACTCGTCCTCTTTGTCTTTCTTGTCATCAGGGATGGTAAGGTCACCCTTCATGATCACTCTCCAGCATTGATAATTCTGACTTCTGCAAAAGTTCTCGAAGCGGATCTTCCAGCGGTTGAAGTTGCCGTCCGTCAGACGAGGAGGCTTTACAAAAGAGATTCCAATAGGTTCCATGTCCATCTTGTACCTGCAACTCAACAAAAATCTAGAGCGCCTGCTCTGATACCAATTGATGGATCGTAAGTCAGTTAATGAGGGCGTCCTTAACTGGGTTAAGGGCGTCCTTTAGTGCAGCGGAAAATAGACTTAACAGAATACAAGATAAGTGGACACGAGTATTTATAGAGGAACCCCACTAAGACCAACTAGTCTTATGGGTAAACCTCTACCTCCGTTGGAGGATTTTCAATAGCCGTCCCTTATCTTATTAAGAGCGAGTCCTTACAACTTAGGCGAGTCGTTACACTTCTCTGAGCTAAGCGTCCGTCCTTAGGCTCACTAGTAACACTCCTTTCAACCTAACAAGTAACCTAACACTCTTAGCTATAAGGAAGCTATTACTCACGTCTCTCACGGTTCGTTGTGAGAGACAAACTACAACTCTAATTGATTTGTGGTTTGTTTTGGATTTGATATGGTTGGACTTTCTTTCTCTTGCTTCAAGCTCACTTGATCTTCTTGATCTTCGTTCGTGTTCTTGAATGCTTCGGGAGAGCTTGAGAGAAAGTCTTCAAAGTCCACTCTTGCACACACATGCCGCTATGCATACTCCTTGGAGAGTATTTATAGCGGAAGTGATTCTTGTCCTCTAGCGTCCTCTGAGACTTGGCAGGATCCTCGATCTTTGATCAACGGTGCGATGAGCGTCTTGAGGAGGTCAACTCTGTTGACGATTGGGAAGCCTCCGCGTGGGTAGGGGACCATTGCTGGGAAAGCGACGTCTTTGGCATTGTCTACACGTGCCCAGACAAAGGAAGCTTCCTTCTGAGGACTAAGGCCGGACGATGATGTAATCATGTTGGGGCGGCCTTGATTTGAATTTGAACTTCGTCCGTATTTTGGCGCGCGTCCCTTCTTGATGAGGACTCCGTCCTATCTTGCGCAGGGACTCCGCCAATTACGTTTAGCTGTGGAAGTTCTGGTAACATGCGTCCCTACAGCATAGGGACTGTTGTTCACTTGTTGTCCTTTTCGCTCATGTGCGTCCACTGGACTTACCTGAGATCAAAACTTGGACAACTTATCAAATACATTTGAGTTTGTCATTATCAAAACAAGGGACGATTATTATTGGTTTAGATATTAACGACTGACGTCCTTAATATCGTCCCAACATGGGAGTATCAATGGGTTTTGAAGAGTTCATCCCATACTTCTCAAGCATTTCACGAATGTACTTTTGTTGATGAATGCGCGTCCCATCTTTGAGCTGAGTGATTTGGAGTCCCAAGAAGAAGTTGAGTTCTCCTATGAGGGACATCTCAAACTCACTACTCATCAAGTTCTTGAATTCCTCTACAAGATTCATGTTAGTGCTTCCAAAGACTATGTCATCGACATAGACTTGGACAATCAAGACATCTTTAAGGACTTTCTTTAAGAAAAGTGTTTTATCAATGTTACCTCGTGTGTACCCGTTGGACAAGAGGAAGGACGCAAACCTATCGTACCATGCACGAGGGGCTTGCTTGAGTCCATAGAGTGCCTTGTCCAAGAAGTACACATGATCAGGGTGATCAGCGTCCTCAAATCCTGGAGGTTGAGCGACGTACACTTCTTCTTTGAGCTTGCCGTTGAGGAAGGCTGTTTTGACATCCATTTGAAAAAGCTTGAACCCTTTGTGAGCGGCATAGGCGATAAGGAGGCGAATGGCTTCAATTCTGGCAACAGGAGCGAAGGTCTCATCATAGTCGATTCCTTCCTCTTGTCTATAGCCTTGAGCCACAAGCCTTGCTTTATTTCTTGACACGCGACCACTCTCATCAAGCTTGTTCCTGTAGACCCACCTCGTCCCTATTATGTTTTTGTTTCTTGGACGAGGGACGAGGGTCCAAACCTTGTTTCTTTCAAACTGATTGAGTTCTTCTTGCATGGCTTGAATCCAATCAACGTCCTGAAGTGCCTCCTTTATGCTTTTAGGTTCAATTAAGGACACAAAGGCGTTGAAGGCACAGAATGCTATGTTGGCATTATGGGACTGATTCACAGCTGATCTTGTTTGAACTCCTTTGGACATATCTGAGATGATTTGTTCTGTTGAATGAAGTCTTGAAAGATTGGATCCCTTATGAGTATCGTCCTTTGCAGGAGTACATCTAGGGTCCGTCCAATCAGATTCATCTGAGTCAAACCCGTCGTCTTCATTGAAAGGCTCAGAGTGTTCCCCCTCAAGTTGAGCGTCCATTTCTTGACGCTGTTCACCTTGTAAGCTTGATTCAGCACCATCATGTTGACCCGGTGATTCACTCCGAGAGAGAATTTCCTGAGCAGCACTGGGAACTTCCACTGAGACTTCTTCAGGGTTTGGAGTAGCGTCCTTAGGAACATAGTATTTTCCAGAGGACCCAAGATCAACTTCATCGTCGGAGTCGTCCTGCTGAGAAGAATATGAGCGATCTTTCCCACTTGATTTTTCTTTGTGAGAGGCACTTTCCTTGAACACAACATGAATGCTCTCCTCAAGCCTTAGAGTTCGTTTATTGAAAACTCTATACGCTTTACTAGTGAGGGAGTACCCAAGGAATATGGCTTCGTCACTTCTTGCATCAAACTTTCCAAGTCTTTCTTTATCATTGTTGTGAACAAAGCATTTGCATCCAAAGACTTTGAGATAGTCGATGCGAGGCTTTCTTCCGTTCAACAACTCATAGGACGTCTTCTTCAGCAAAGGACGGATCATGGCTCGATTGACAATATAGCATGTTGTAGCAATAGCTTCCGCCCAGAAGTACTTGGGGACGCTATTAGCTAAAAGCATAGTCCTTGCCATATCCTCCAGCGTCCTATTCTTTCTTTCCACCACTCCATTTTGTTGAGGAGTCCTTGGAGCTGAGAAGTTGTGAGAGACTCCATGTTGATCACAGTAGGCCACGAACTCTGAGTTTTGAAACTCCGTCCCATGATCTGATCTTATGGATTTGAGAGGCGTCTCAAGCGCAACTTCCACTTGTTTGATGAAGACTTTGAATGCGTTGAAGCAATCTGTTTTTGAAGCTAAGAAAAGAACCCAGGTGAATCGAGAATAATCATCTACAAGGACGTAAATGTACCTCTTTCCACCATAGCTCAACGTCTTCATTGGTCCACAAAGATCCATATGGAGAAGTTCCAAAGGTTTCTTTGTGCTGACATCGTTCTTTGACTTAAAGGACGTTCTTGTTTGCTTCCCTTTGATACAAGCTTCACACTGTTCAATTTTCTCAGGATCAATTTGGGGAAGACCTTTCACAAGATTTCTTTGATGAAGCTTGAGGATTGTGCTTGGTCCAGCATGGCCAAGTCGGCGATGCCAGATTTCAGCGTCCTCCTTTGACAAAGATAAGCACAACTCAAATTTTGGCTTGAACTCCTGATTGAAGATGTAGACATTGTTCTTTCTGACTCCTTTGAGGACGACTTTGTTTGATTTCTTGTTGATGACGAGGCACTCCTTTGAGTCAAATGTGACTCGGTTTTCACCTTGATCACACATTTGAGAGACGCTCAGGAGGTTGAAGCCAAGTCCTTTAACAAGGCTAACGTTTGTCGCTTTGATGGACGGATTGAGAATAGCAGTTCCCGTCCCTTTGATCTTTCCTTTGCCCTTGTTGCCAAACGAGACACTTCCTCCCGTGGCGCTACTTTGGATAGAAGTGAGATGGATCTGGATTCCTGTCATATGGTTTGAGGCGCCACTATCAATGATCCATGGGCGTCCCCTCACTTCCACCTGCCAAAACAAAGTTAGTGTTTGGCGACCCAGGCAAGGTGTTCCTTACCTGGTTCGTTACAGAAATAGAACTTTGGTTCTGGCATATAGTCACTTATATTCACGTCATTTGAAATAGCATGCTTTCGGAAAGAACTCTTAGAACGTCTAGGACGTCTAGGGTTAGCCTTAGGGACTGACTTATTATTCTCAATGTTGGTCCTAGCAGCTTTGCCACTTTCAATGTCGTTCTTCATTTTTAAGCATTCATATATAAAGTGATCTCCTTTTCCACAATACCAACACGTCCTATAGTAAGTACCAAGGTAGTACTTCTTGTTGGGACGTTGGATTTTGTTCTCTTTCATCTTTTGAGGGTTACAAACTTTCGAACCCTCCCCCTTAGCAATTTTCTTATAGATCCTATGACTAGTGGAGTTAGTGTAGTAGTCCTCTTGACCTTTCTCTCCACTTTCTAGGACTCTAATTCTTTCAAGGAGATTCTTAGTCTTTTCCTTTTCCAATTCAAGTTCTGAAGTTTTGCTTGCCTCAAAGTCGTTAGGGAGAGAATTCCTAGTGTCAGACTCGTAGCCTAGTCCTCTCTTGGCTGGGACAAACACCATTGGTTGAACTTCCTCAATTGCTGGGCTTTTCCCTAACACTTTCACCTCTTCCCTAAGCTTAGCATTCTCTAGCTTAAGACACATCACTTCAGTTTTCAGGGATTTGACTTCGACACATGAGGACTCTAGTTGTAATGACACTGTACCACAGTTCTCACATTCAACTAACACATTTTCACTTTTAAGTTCAAGTTCATCCATTCTATGTTGCATAGCTACGCTTTCTTCCATGATTCTATTGATGAGCTTAATAAGTTTGGATTTGGAACACTTTTCCAAGGAATTCATCATGGATTCACCAGTTACCTCTTATTCCTTTTCAGGAGCGTCCTCTTCAATGACTGGGGCGTCCTCCACAGCCATGTACGCCACTTGCTCATCATCTGAGGCGTCCTCTACGGCTATGTATGCAACTGGTCCTTCGGGTTCTTCATCATCAGAACTCACATTATCCCATGCGGCTTCACATGCTCCCAAGAGGGCTTTCATTTTCATTTCCTTTGAGCTTAGTCCCGTAGTACACTTTTTAGCAAAGTGTCCTTTCTTGTTACATTTGTAGCAAGTAAGTTCCTTCATCTCTGCCTCTGTATACTTGGGACTCTCCTTTTTGTAAGGCATCTTGTTTTTCTTGGAATCTCTGGTCTTTTTACCCCATAAGCGAGCAACTTTGTGTAGAAGGGCAATCTCTTCCTCTTCTTCTAGCTTTTTCTTGGTCTTGCTTTCCTTCTCTCTCAAGGCTTGAGCACGCATTCTTTCACGATTCTCATTTTTATTTGCTTCCACCATTAAAGCAATGTCTCTTTGGTGGCGCAGATACTCAGCGTACTCTGGAGTTGACGTCATCAAGGCGAGATCTGTCTGGGGGTTCCTAGCCAATTCAGCCATATCGGCTTCCCATCTTGCTTCATAGCCTCTCAGCTTCCCATAGATTTCTTCCATATCCAGGGTCTTGTTGGCTGTATTCTCCTTGAACGTAGTCCTATCAAAATTCCATTTCCCTGTAAGTCCATCAATGACTACTCCAACTCTGTTCCTCATTGAGATTTCAGCTTCTGGGATGCCCAAATTTCGCATCTTGGTCACAAGAGCTTCAAAGTGGTATGAGTAGTCTTTGACAGTTTCATTAGGCAGCATTCTGAAGGCATAGAACTCTCGTTTGATTTCAAGCTTAACGTCTTCCTTCATCTCCGCCGTACCCACATGGTACTTCTCAAGAGCTTCCCATTGTAGTTTGGCCGTTGCCAGATTGCTAACCCGGGTGGCGTCCCTCTCGCAAAGGGACGCTTGAAGGAAGCATATTGCCTTAGCGTTTGTTTCCAAAAGCTTGAATTCGTCAAGACCCCACTCGTCCTCTTTGTCTTTCTTGTCATCAGGGATGGTAAGGTCACCTTTCATGATCACTCTCCAGCATTGATAATTCTGACTTCTGCAAAAGTTCTCGAAGCGGATCTTCCAGCGGTTGAAGTTGCCATCCGTCAGGCGAGGAGGCTTTACAAAGGAGATTCCAATAGGTTCCATGTCCATCTTGTACCTGCAACTCAACAAAATCTAGAGCGCCTGCTCTGATACCAATTGTTGGATCGTAAGTCAGTTAATGAGGGCATCCTTAACTGGGTTAAGGGCGTTCTTTAGTGCAGCGGAAAGTAGACTTAACAGAATACAAGATAAGATAAGCGAACACAGGTATTTATAGAGGAACCCCACTAAGACCAACTAGTCTTGTGGGTAAACCTCTACCTCCGTTGGAGGATTTTCAATAGTCGTCCCTTATCTTATTGAGAGTGAGTCCTTACAACTTAGGCGAGTCGTTACACTTCTCTGAGCTAAGCGTCCGTCCTTAGCCTCACTAGTAACACTCCTTTCAACCTAACAAGTAACCTAACACTCTTAGCTATAAGGAAGCTATCACTCACGTCTCTCACGGTTCGTTGTGAGAGACAAACTACAACTCTAACTGATTTGTGGTTTGTTTTGTATTTAATGTGGTTGGACTTTCTTTCTCTTGCTTCAAGCTCACTTGATCTTCTTGATCTTCGTTCGTGTTCTTGAATGCTTCGGGAGAGCTTGAGAGAAAGTCTTCAAAGTCCACACCGCTATGCACACCCTTGAGGGGGTATTTATAGCGGAAGTGGTTCTTGTCCTCTAGCGTCCTCTGAGACTTGGTCATACGCTTGATCTTCCATCAACGGTGCGATGAGCTCCTTGAGGAAGTCAACTCTGTTGACGCTTGGGAAGCCTCCGCGTGGGTAGGGGACCATCGCTGGGAAAGCGATATCTTTGGAGTTGTCTACACGTGCCCAGACAAGGGAAGCTTCCTTCTGAGGACTACGGCCGGACGTGATGTAATCATGTTGGGGCGGCCTTGATTTGAATTTGAACTTCGTCCGTATTTTGGCGCGCGTCCCTTCTTGATGAGGACGCCGTCCTATCTGCGCAGGAACTTGGCCAACTACGT
This sequence comes from Polygonum maritimum, assembly GCA_963924305.1. Taxonomy (NCBI): domain Eukaryota; kingdom Viridiplantae; phylum Streptophyta; class Magnoliopsida; order Caryophyllales; family Polygonaceae; genus Polygonum; species Polygonum maritimum. The sequence continues at coordinate 28,850,634 of OZ002730.1, forward strand.
TTAGCTTTGGAAGTTCTGATGACGTGCGTCCCTACAGTTTAAGGACTGCCGTTCACTTGTTGTCCTTTTCGCTCATGTGCGTCCACTGGACTTACCTGAGATCAACACTTGGACAACTTATCAAATACCTTTGAGTTTGTCATTATCAAAACAAGGGACGATCATCATTGGTTTAGATATTAATGACTGGCGTCCTTAATATCGTCCCAACAAGGGGCATTACCGCGCCGTTCACCTTGGTTTCGATGGGGACGCTCTTGGTGCCGGTTGGCATTATGGCGTCCGTCCCTCCTAGGGACTTCTTCATGGCGACGTACCAAAGGCGGAGCCGGGGGAATCCAGTCCGCGGGACGGTCGTCCAATTCAGGGGGATCACCCAAAGGTGGAAAGTTGTGGGGATTGGGTAAGCCCGAGTCTTCATATTCTTCATCGTCGAAGTCATTGAACTCGTCTTCCCAAACTGGAGTATCGGACGAGTGGCCTAAGGACGCCTGTGCTGGAGGTAGGGACGGCGCCCTTCCTTGTGCCATGCGCCTTTCATGCTGTTGTGTTCGTCGTAAGGGGTGCTCATCAAAGCGTTGGTCACGCCTATTGTACACCCGACGTTCCCGTTCCTCGGTACCTTGGTCTTGGGGACGCGGTTGAGGACGCCGAAGGGTCGGTGCTTGGCGATGAGCTCTCCTTGGGTCATAACGATCATTAAAGCGAAAAGGGGAGGGAGACATACCTGGGCCTTCGGACTCATGGCCTGAGGAAGCATCGTAGGCATGAGGGTCACTCCGCAAGACTTGGTCCTGAGGACGGCGGGGCTCAATGGTGGAGTGGAGGCGGTGTGTTTGAGAGGCGTCCCTTGAGGACGTCCTGTTGGGAAGCACTTGGTGAGAACTTTGACCGTTCGGCTGACTTGGGCCAGCTTGGTCAGAGAGGCTTATGGCTAGTCCTTGAGATCTGGAGTGAAGGACTTGAGGTGGGGCGTTCACTAGAGGAACCCGAGCTGTCGCTTGGGCTTGGAGAAGGGACTCGACCTCAGTGAGCCGGACTTCACTAAGCCCTTTGAGATCGAGTGTGATGCATCAAATGTTGGCATAGGCGGCGTCCTCCACCAAGAACGCAAGCCAATTGCCTACTATAGTGAGAAGCTCACTGGAGCTCAGTTGAACTACCCCACATACGACAAAGAGTTGTACGCTCTTATTAGAGTCCTCAAGACTTGACAACACTACTTGTGGCCACGGGAGTTCATCATCCACAGCGACCACGCGGCATTGTCTTACCTCAAGAGTCAAGCACACCTCAATAGAAGACACGCACGCTGGGTCGAGTTCTTGGAGACGTTCCCTTACGTCGTCCATCACAAGAAAGGTAAGGAGAATGCGGTTGCGGACGCCCTTTCTCGCAGGTACACCCTCCTTTCTTCCCTTCAAGTTCACTTACTTGGCTTTTCCATGGTAAAGGAGCTTTATGCTTCGGACCCATTCTTTGGTCCCATCATGGAAAAGGCCACGCCTTCTCATGCCATTGATGGCTACTTTCTAGATGAAGGGTACTTATTCAAGGCTAGGAAGCTATGCGTCCCTAAGTCTTCTATAAGGACTCTTTTGATAAAAGAAGCGCATGAGGGCCGTGGTCATTTTGGCGTTAATAAAACCCTTGCTGCTTTGCGTGAACACTTCTTTTGGCCTCACATGGCTCATGTCACAAAGTATTGCAAGAGTTGTATCACTTGCCAAAAGGCCAAGTCCACTAGCCATAATCATGGACTTTACTCTCCCTTGCCTATTCCGCATGCTCCGTGGGAAGACCTTTCAATGGACTTTATCACGGGACTGCCTAGGTCCAAGAGGGGTAAGGACTCCATCTTTGTAGTAGTATGTCGTTTTTCAAAAATGGCCCATTTCATTGCGTGTACAACGACGAACAATGCAACGGACGTGGCTTATTTGTTCTTTGAACACGTAGTGAAGTACCATGGCATCCCCCGCACAATCATAAGTGATAGGGATGCCAAGTTTGTGGGACATTTTTGGAGAACACTTTGGGGAAAGTTAGGCACCAAACTACTATTCTCTACTTCCTTCCATCCCCAAACCGATGGCCAGACGGAAGTCACCAATCGGACCTTAGGCTCACTCCTTCGAGTGATGCTTAAGAACAACCCACGCCGGTGGGAGGACTTACTCTCTACTGTAGAATTTTGCTATAACAGGTCCAAACACTCGGCGCACTCCATGATTCCCTTCGAGGTTGTCTATGGGCGTAATCCGCTTACTCCCCTTGATCTCTCACCCCGTCCCTTACAGCAAGGAGAACACTTCGATGCGGCCAACCGTGCTGAGTACATCAAGAAGCTGCACATGAGGACGCAGGAACGCCTTGAGCGTCGTGCCCAACAATATGCCAACCAACATAACAAGGGACGCCAACAGCTCATCTTTGAGCCTGGGGACTTGGTTTGGCTCCACTTACGCAAGAGTCGCTTCCCTTCAGCCCGGAAGACAAAGCTCCACCACCGGGGCGACGGTCCCTTTCGCGTCCTTGAGCGGATTGGACCAAATGCTTACAAGCTTGAGCTGCCAGATTCCTATGGGGCTGTCCATGCCACTTTCAATGTCGCGGACTTATCTCCATACGTGGAACCTGAAGATGAACACCTTTTGGAGGAAGCGGGGACGCTTCCCACTCAAGGGGGGGAGGATGATGCGATCCCTTCCCTTACTCCCAAGGAAGAGGAAGACGCCATGACAATGCGTTCGGACGGACCCATTACTGGAGCTCGTGCTAAGGCCATCGCTCAAGCAACGGCGTCCTTTGTATGGCAAGCCTCTCAGTCCTTTAGCTTAGTCCTTCAAGAACCACCTACATGGGTGCTGAGCGTCCTTAAAGCCAATCCTGAGGAAGGGGCCCTGGCGTCCCTACCGGCACCCTAGAAGTCCCCATCTCTAGAGGACGCCTGCTGCCAAGGACAATCCTAGGGACTGCACCAGGGCGTCCCAACAATTCCAGCAGCTTCCCTTCCAGCGTCCTCAGCATTAGACTCCCTCAGCTCATGAGCAGAGTCCTCAGCAGAGTCCTTAGCAGAGTCCTCAGCAGAGTCCTCAACAAAGTCCTCAGCCGAGTCCTCAGCAGAGTCCCTCAGCTCATGAAGAGAGTCCTCAGCAGAGTCCCTAAGACCTGTTTGTTCTAGTCTTTGTCTTTCCTTTTCATAGCTAGCTAATGGATAAGTATTACCTTTTGTAGTAGAGACATGAATATTAGGTCAGATTAGTTGTCTGGCCATTTATAATATGCATAGGGTATTGGGCCAAGACTTGCATGTTTTAGGCCCAGCCCATAAATGCTAGGGTTTCCTTTTGTTGCCTAAGAGCCTCCACTATATAAGGAGCTCTCCTCTCTTGTAACATTCACGTTTGCAATCAATGAGTTTTGGCTTGAATCGAGTGATATCTCTTCCCCAAAACCGTGAACGTCAATCCTTCTATCCCTCTTCTCCGACACCCTCATTTCCCCGACCTCCGGTCGCTTCCTCGTTCGACGGCGAGTTCTTCCACCCGTCGAGTCCTTACCACCGTCCCTATCTCCGCCACCAGCGTCCCTACCACATCCACCAGCGTCCCTACCATCGTCCCTCTACCAGCGTCCCTACGACAGTGCCAGCGTCCCTACCGCAGCACAGTTACCAGAGTCCCATCCACAGCTACCAGAGTCCCTACTGCAGCTTCAAGAGTCCCTACCTCAGCTTCCACCTTCCCTAACTCAGCTTCCGCCTCCTTATGTTTCCCTCAATAGTCGGATAGGGCCCAACTCGTAACCTAGATCCTTTGCCAAGCGAGTCCTTCCTAGAGTCCCTAGAAGGCGAACGCATCATCCACCCCCTTCTTCCCTTCCAAGACAAGCCAACCCCTCCCCCTCTCAAAGAGGGAGAGTGAGAGAGCCCCCCCTCTCTCTAACCTAGCTCTCCTTCCCCACACCAAAACTAAGCTAACCCTAGAAAAAGCGCCAAAGAAGGACTTTTATAGCAGCCCCAAAAGTCAACAAAGAAGTTTGCCACCTTTTTCGAATTTCGAAACTCCCGCAAAATGTTTTACTTGGGCGGAAAGGACTTGCACACGGGCCGACCATGGGCAGATCGCGGCCGACCATTTCTTGATCGCAGCTCAGGGTGGTCGCGGCCTACCATGGGGAGGTCGGCCCCGACCTACAACAGGATCATGTTTTCTTCGTGTTTTCGCTCGAACTTGCTCCATTGCTAGCCTTCCTTCGGGGTTTCTTTTTCGATGTTTCTTGGGTTCCTTTTAGACTTCTTGTAGCTCCTTTTGAGACACTTTTTGGCTTGAAGATCCATCCTTGAAATCCTTGAAAAGACTCCACTTAACTTGACTACGAACACCGCAACACCGTCATCTCCTAGAATGCTTGGAAAAGCTCAAAAACTCCTCTAAAATGCTCCAAATACCTACAAAACACGAAATACCAAACAAATGACTCCAAATCTCAAAAGAGAGTTGAAACCTCATGCAAAACACATAAACACATAGGAAAACATGCAAAACAAACTAGAAAACAACCTAAAAAATCTAACTAAAAAGCACCACATCAGCTTGTCATCATTTTTTTCTTCAGAAGAACCACTCTGTGATGTGGATGTTGTAAGTTTGTAAACAAAATACTTCATTCTTAACCTTATTGCCTTAGCACCCTCAACTTCATCACCATTCACATTGTTGAGTGCAACTGGTAGACCTTGTGGAGGGATCACTACATGAGACATCCTCCACTGGACAAAAGGATCGATGACAGGATCAGGGTTCTCCTCTGGGAATCCAAATCCACCCAAATTTACAGCATCATATCTAAACACAGAAACCTACAACAACAACAACAACAACAACAACAACAAGAGAATACTTCATATTTAGCATATGCACCTCAACAATTGACATATATGTAAAGTGAAACTTGTCATCACATTCAGAGCTTCAGGATTCCAAATTTGGTGCCATTAGTACTTTAGAAATTATCTCACATACTGGTTCATCAGTTGCCAAAGAGTCTTCTAGTCTCTTGTGAGTCAAACCAAACTCAGGTTCCTTAGAATACCATATAGGACCTGATGGCTTTACCTCTTCAACTCTAAAATCCACTTTAAACATTGCTGAAAAATGGGAGAATGTCTCAAGTATCCAAATCTGCAAGGACAACAAGAACAATGTTGATACTAGAAACTTGTCATCCGATGTAAACATAAACTTGTCATCAGATATTAATAGAAATAATTGTTGCAATACCTGGAAAGCCAAAGGGTACCCCAGCAAGTTGAAACCAGGCCTCCCCTTGCCACTATACTTGTGTTGAGACTCCTTGCTCAACCCATCAAGAGTAGCCACATACACCTTCCTACCCTATGTATACTTACTAAACTTCTCCGTGTCAGAAGCAAGGGCAACAAATTCAGCTCTAATCGACGCTTCACTCCTGTGTGGCAACAAAATTCCATCTAAAACCAACATGTGAGCCATCATCAACCTCTTCCTTGCATTCTTCTCCTTGGAGAACATCACCTCAAGGTTAGGGACTGTGTATTTCTTCAGTCCTAATACTTTCTACATACCAACCTTTGGCACCTCTGGCATCTCTTAAAAGCAATTGAAGCCTATGATTGCAGCAAACTTATGAATGGAAAACCTGACCACATTTCCACAAACTTTGAACCACAACTCCAACTCCTTATGAGTCTTCACTTCATGCATCATCATAAGATTGACCAATACACCAATGAATTTGAGACCCTCACCAATCTGGAAAACTGAGCCAAAGCATCCATCATAAAGGCTCTGCCACTCCTGATCACTAACATGCTTCTTTATGGTAGACATTATATCCATTATGGAATATATATTGTACCTCCCCTTGAACCGAGATTGGGGGCGGAAATAATACCCCAAGTCCTACATGATATGCATTTTATTCACATAAATCAAAAAGTTGTCATCAGGTAGCTGTCCTAACATGTCATCAGACAGTACACAGAAAGTACCTCAAGTGAAGGACGTGAGTGAGAGCGGCAAGAAACCTCTGGAGCAGGGAGCAAGAGCTGAGATCCAAACATCATAAAAACCTGTCATCCAAAAGACTTGTCATCAGTTTCCTATTACCATGAACACAGCACATGAACCAGGGTATAAAACCACTTGTCAACACATAAAAACAGTGAAACCAAAATGAACTTGTCATCATCTCAACTAAACTGAGACCTAATGTCTACAAAACGAAAATGAAACCTATCATCCACAAGACTTGTCATCAGTTTCCTATTACCATGAACACAACACATGAACCAAGGTATAAAACCACTTGTCATCACATAAAAACAGTGAAACCAAAATGACTTGTCATCACCTCAACTAAACTGTGACCTAATGTCTACAAAACGAAAATGAAACATTAACCAACACCACCATGCGAAATCGTTGCAGCATAACAACCCTAACCTAAAACGAACATGATGACCATACTCTCAAATGCGCAGAATTCCAAACGAATCCTAAACCACCATTAAACATAAACCTTACATACACAGAAAAGCATGATTTTGAAACCTCACACCAAAAACCGCCATTAAAAATTGCTACAACCCTAACATTTTGACAAAATCGAGAATATTTACCAAAGAGAGTGGGAATCGATAATGCAGACTTGATGACGGTTGCAGAGCAAGCAAACAACACAAATTCGAAGCAACAGGGGAACGGGGTAGAAGATGGCGATGGAATAGCTCACGATTTTCGGGAAGAGAGGGAAGAAGCGGGGAGAGACTATGGGGGGGGGGGCGAAAAAATCAAAAATAAAACAAAAACCGTTTTTTTGAATTTCGCCTATTTTGCACCTTTTTTTTAACGCGAGATTAGTCTCCTCATTAACGCCCCAAAACCCTCCTCCCCACCCCAATCCCTCAGTAATTTGTAATCATGATATTTACTATATTTGATTATCATTAATTTAGACTAACAATAATGCACATATACAGAAACAAATTGGAGAAAATTCATTTACACACATATGCATTCATATAGAATGACAATTTCCATACTAAATTTATTAGTTAGTAATTGAAAACTAAAATGATGACATATAAAATAAACTAGAATTGTTCATCGATGGGCAAAAAAATGAAAAAAACTTTATATTTGTCTTAATTTATGAAATATATTATATATATTATATAATAATATTGATTGAAATGATAGAAAAATAATAAACTTCCAACATTACAAAATACAATATTCAAATAGCACACTATTTTATTAAAACTTAAGAATATTTCGAAACTATTTTCTATAAATTTAATAAATGATAATTAAAGTTGAGAAAAATAAAAAATGCTCCGTCCATAGCACGGGAAATCACACTAGTAAAATGATAGAAATGGTTGAAACTGAATTATAGACCCCACATATATGTAAAACATGAAAAAATATACCATTTGTATAAAATAATAGTAAATATTGGTTTGATAATTATATATCTAACCTTATATTATCAAAAGAAATAAATAAAGTCTAATCTATCAAAAATTCCAAATTGAAACAACTTATCTATACCATTGAGAAATTGAATCAAATCTACCCAAATTGAAATAACTTATGTATACCATTTAGTTAATTAAAAATAAAATACAACTTATTATATCCAAGATGAAATGAAACAAATACTAAGTACGTACTAACCTATGCATGATTTGGATATTTCTTTTCCATATAAATGATAATTCGATCGATATGTTTTGCTTTTATCAATTTTGTAATTTATTAAATTATTTATAGAAATATCTTACTATGTACTAAAGCGGAGGCTAAAATAATAGATACATCACTACATGTCAACTCCAAATTAAACATGAAAATTGAGTTATTTAGGTTGAAATTTAGTTATAGACCCACATATATGGAAAATATTTCATATGATTTAATTTATTGAAATAAATGGGGGGGGGGGTTATAAAGGAAAAAATATATAACTAAAGTAAACTATAAAAATATATTGATTTAGTAACTATCAAATCTTTCATTGAATGTTTTTGTTTAAATGTGATTGCTAAGTATTTTAAATATTCCAGAAAAAGGATTTGAGTATTTTAAAAATATTACTAAAACCTTTTATCTATGAAAATATTATATTTTTAACTATGCGATAATACATCTGATTGAAATATTACATTATAGTATATCCAATTCAAATATTAAATTTATAAGATATAAAGCATTAAATTTATAGATAAATAACCAAAGCTTCTTAATTCTTTTAAAATGAAATTTATTTTATTACAAATATCTAAATGAAATTGGATATGCACAAAACTACTTAAAAATAAAATAATTGAAAAACGATACTCCATAGTAACAATTAATGAAACAGAGAAAATTTATTCAATACAAGCCGTGCCCTCCCGGGCACGAGCACTATTACTAGTTACTATATACTAAAGCGGAAGCAAATTCTACAACCATATTTCGCAACATCACTCCCTTATTAAAAAATAAATCTTAATAAATCTTGATTTTATCGTAATCTTATACATACTTAATAAATATATTAGTTCTATTTTAGAATTTGAGTTGTTTAATTAATAACTCTATCCACATTTAAATCTCTATCTTATGATTATACACATTTAATTAATACATAGATATATCATAAACCTTTTATTTAAAAGTAATTTGTCTCGTCATAATCTATAAATCATAATCATAATATTTTACCCATTTAATTAATATCATATTAAGTTTCAATTACTTTTGTAATTTTATTATGGTATTTTTTTAAAATCATCAACGGTAGCAAATTTTACCACTTTATTTAAGGAAAATATTCATTTTTTAAAAATAAAATATTGAATACATGTTACTATCATATCATATTAAAATATCAACAAAAATAAGTAGATGCTATATTTACCATATATATAAGTATATCACTAGTATTGAATATTGGTTACGCTTTAGAAAAAAAAAGATAGATTTCTTAACTAAGATAATAATTCGTTAACATTTTTAGAACATATTTACATATTTATTATTTAATTAATTTTTTAAAAAATAACATATATATGAGATGATTTGGTTTTCTATTTAACTTATTAAATATCATCCATATATTTAATATTAGAATATATTAATCCGAGTATTTATTTAAAGTTGTTGATTTTATTATATAAGTTAGTTTAAGTAATTTAATTTAAATGCCAAAAGATTTGTAACAATTGTTAATAAAATGTGATAATGCATCTTATCTTGTGTCATTCTTCCTCAATTATGTAAATATATGTTTATGTATGTATAAAAAGTAGATATATAAATAAAATTTATTTATATATATATGATGATATACATTTATAATCCAAAAAGTAAGCATCACTTTAAAAAAAAAGTATACATATGATAATATTTTGTAATTGTTATAGTAAATTCATATACTAAACAATAAATAGCACCCCCGTACAAGGTACGGGTCATCTGCTAGTATGATACGGAGACTATGCGATAATGCATCTTATTTTGGTGGTGTTTTAGTAGTTATCCCTTGTAAATATGTGTCTTTTGTTCCTTTCTTTGATAGTTTTGTCCCTCTTTAGCTTAGATTCCAATTTTCAATGAGATTAGGAGACTATGCGAATTTGTTGTGTTTTGTAGGTAAATTGGCACGTTTTGAGGACATTTGGAAGGAGTTTCTAAGGAGGAGCAAAGCTTGAGAGCAAAGGAGTGGAAGACCCAAGCAAGGAACGAAGAGGAACTCAAGGAAAACCAAGAAGAGAAGAGGATCGAGGCCCGGAACGACGTGCCCAGCAAGTCGGGCCCGAGTTGGCACTTTGGAGGCTCAGTCCGAGGTTGGTGACGTCGGGCCCGAGGTACTCCGTGTCGGTCCAAGTCGGCAAAGTGAGGATTGGGCTTCAAGGCACATAATTGTGATCTACCACTTTTGCCCTTCTTCTATTTTTGGAAATCCTTGGTCCCTAATTAAAATGGAGAAGACAATTAGAGAGAGGAGGAGGCTAATCCACACATCTAATCACTCTCAAAGGCTCAAGGAAGACTTGGAGAGCAAGGAGGAGGAAGGAAGAGGAGAAGAAGAGAGGAAATCGTTGGAGAGTAGGAGTTCTAGGAGGAATTTGTGAGTTTGAACTTGTTTTGTTTGTGTTTAGTGGATTTGAGATTTGGATCTTGTGAATTCCTTTGATTTGAATGCAATTTAGCTTTGACTTGGGTTGGATGATTGAGATTTGCTTGCTTTGTTTATTGATTGATTTTTACTCTTACTTCATGGAGTAGATTCCATAGTCTTCGGCTATGCGGGAAACCCCTAGCTAGGATTGGGTGTGAACCCCCAATTCCATAGCCTTGAGTGCTTGATCTATGAATCCTCTCTACATTGAGCTTCAATTCTCTTGTGAGAACAAGGGATCAAGGGCTTGTGGTTGGTAAGAGTAAGCGAAAGCGATCTCGAGCCCATCACTTGACCTTGCATCGAAGGGAAGGTGAAAACCCCCTATGGTCGATGTGTAGAGTGGAGGGATCGAAGGCAAACAACCTCGATCTCACAAGGATCAACACTTATTGGCTGAATTGGGGTGGAATTACCCAAGTCTAGTTAGGGAAGGAACCCAAAAACCCAAGACCGATCTACTATTTTGACAAGACCGAGTTACCCAAACCTCGGGCCCGACTTCCTCTGTGTCGGTCCCGTGCTAACTCTCATCGATCCTTCTCGGACCGAGGTGACCAAAGTCGGTCCCGAGAAGTTCCCTTTGATTTTCGTTGTTTTTGCCTTTCTTTTCCCCTTTTTAGTCTTTTTGGTACACTCAACGCACGAACTCTCGTGTGTTCGACACCCTACCCTTATACTACATCGGGGTTCGGTTTATAAATTTAAATTTTGACCCTCTAATCCGGAACCCATCAGAAATTTTGGCGCCGTTGCCGGGGAGTTCTACTTGTTTGAGGTACCATCTTTTGTTGAGTCTTTGATTTTGTAGTGATTTGGGTGAGGGACTAGCCCAAACCCCTTGTTTGTTTTGATTCGATTTTGTTTGTGTCTTTGGTTATAGGTGTATGCGAGCTCGTTCCGTCCGAAAACACTTGAGTTCAACTTTGTTAGTGATCCGGAGAGCATTATCAAGCAAGCTTGAAAGAAGAAGAGAATGGAGAACCAAACATTACATGATGATGAGGTTGATAGGATGAGGGCCGACATGGCTCGTATGCAACTTGAGATGGCCAACCGGGATGCCGAAGCTAGGAGAGAGCGTGAGCAAAGGATGAGATCGGAGGCTCAAATCAACACCCTACCCCGGAATGCACGCTAATATATGCATCCGGAGTTGAAGGTGCCGGAACCGGCCATTGTCTTGCCGGAGGTTTCAAAGAACTTCGAGATCAAGACTCAATTCATCTCACTTATCAAGAGGGACCAATTTCAAGGGAGACCGAATGAGTGCCCGATTGAGCATGTGAAGCAATTCAAAGATCTATGTGAGACCATCTCGACGGATGAGGAGACGCTAGAGTACGTGCTACTCAAGGCCTTCAAGTGGTCGTTAGGAGGCAAGGCATTGCATTGGTTGGAGAGCCAAGCACCTCGATCCATCACATCATGGAGGGCTCTCAACGAAGCATTTTTGATGAAGTTCTTTCCTCCAACAAAGGCAACGGAGCTTAGAAGGAAGATAGCAAGTTTTCAACAAGGAGCCCACGAGCCACTCTTTGAGGCTTGGGATCGGTTCAAGGAAATGTTGAGGCAATGTCCAACGCATGGGCAACAACCTTATGTTCTTCAAGACATATTCTTCCAAGGAATCAACCCCGCCACCAAGGACAAGTTGAACCTTCACACCGATTGTGGGTTCATTGATTTGCCGCCGGAGCAAGCATGGGAGTTGCTTGACAAACTTTCCGACTACGAAGCCATGTACGGAGTGAGTCATGTCAACAAGGAGGCAAGAGTCCAAGGAGATGGTACAAGGAGGCCCTACGACCCGAAGAATGAAGAGGTTGATAAGGATGTGAAGATTCAATTCCTTGAGGATGAGTTGAACAAGATGAGAAGGCAAATGAATCACCTCAAGCAAACCGCAAGAGCATGTGAAGAATGTGGTTCTTTCAAGCATGGAGCTCAAGAGTGTCCCAATGAACACCAAGTTCGCTTGGCCGAGCAAATCGAGGAGGCACACTATGTTCAAAGAAACTATGGAGGAAGAGCCAACTTCAACAATGGAGGGAATGGAAGGTGGAACCAAGGCCAAACCAATGGCTACTACAACAACTACAACCAAAATGAGCCAAGGGTCCAACCACCACCATACCGACCTCCGGGGTTCTATGAACAAACTCCACAATGGGCACAAGACTTGAATAATCAATTCACCAATGTGGAGAGAAGAGTTGATGAGATGAGCACCCAATTTAAGGAGTTTGGTGTATGGAGAAGACAAGTGGACAACCAATTTTTTCACATGGCGAATCAACTTCCGAGAGAGGAAGGGAGACTCCCGGGCCGACCCGAGGAGAATCCCCGAGCCCCACAACAACAAAATGAAGTCCGACCTATAGGTTTGAGGAGTGGACGGAGTTTGCCCGAGCCACAAGTTCCAAGGACAAGAGAAGAGAGTCGGACCGAGTTGCCTAGTAACTCGGGCCCGACGTGCCAAGAAGTCGAGCCAGAAGACGGAGAAAGTTCCCTGATCAGGACCGAGGAGGAGAGGAACTCGGGCCCGACATGCCCTATAGTCGGACCGACTTCCCCAGTTTTGCCCTGCCCTAGGACCGAGGTCCCGCACATCGGTCCCGATGTCGATCCCACGTCGATCCAAGCTGAGAATGTTGAGAGTGATCCAAGCCGGTCCAAGGAAGTGGATTCAACCAAGAAACAAGGTGGCACAACTCTTCCTTACCCATTGAAGAAGCCCAAGGAAGTTGTGGAAGGCAAGTTTAAGAGGTTCTTGAAGCTCTTGCAAGGTTTGAACATCACCATACCGTTCACCGATGCTCTAAGTGAGATTCCATCATATGCAAAGTTCTTGAAGGAAATTTTGAGCAAGAAGAGGTCGATTGTGGAGATGCAAGACGAGGTGAAAATCTTGGAGCTACCTCAAAAATTGGGTGATCCCGGAAGATTTGCAATAACTGTGGGGATTGGATCCCAAGACTTCAAGGCTCTTTGTGATTTAGGAGCAAGCATATCGGTCATGCCCATGAGCATATGGAGGAGGGCTAACCTTGGTGATATAGAACCCGTTGACATGAGTCTTACTATGGCCGATGGTTCATCTACAAAGGCCACGGGAATCTTAAATGACGTCCCGGTTAGAGTTGGGAGGTATTTTGTCCCCGACGATTTCGTGATCCTTGATATGAAAGAAGACCCTTTGGTACCCATTATTATTGGAAGGCCGTTTCTAGCCACGGCGGGTGCCAAATTTGATGTAAGAAATGGAAAGGTGACTTTTGAGATAGGCGAAGATAAGGTGGAGCTCCACTTCAACAAAGCTCTAAATGAACCGGATGCTTTGGCAATCTTGAAATTGGAGGAAAGTGCCAAGCGGAAAAGAGAGGACGTGGAAGCCACAAGAGAGGAAGAAGCACCTTTGAGGAGCCATGATATGGTCAATGCTCAAGTTCAAGAGAGAGAGTTGCTAGATCCATTTGAGCACCATGAGGAGTCAAGAGGTGATGATAGTTCGAAAGGCCAAGAAGAGTATCCTTCTTCGTATCCTTTTGATGTGGGAGACTTCTATATTTGTTTAAGTGACTTGAAAGAGGATCTAGAGGATAGTTACATATGTTTGAGTGATTTGAAAGAAGATTTGAGCTATAATGTCATTGAGTCTCCTAGAAATTCTCTAGATGTTTGTGATGTAGGGAATGAAGATCAAGTTGAGAAGGAGCAAGAGGTGCAAACCTACACTTTGGAGGAGAAAGGTGAAGGAGAATTTGGAGGCCATACCTACATCAACCACAAGTGGTGGTTTTATGGCTATGAGGGGCGTGGAGATGGACATGACTACGGTGACCAATTCACCATTTTTCATCCACCGTGAAGGTTGAGGTTAGAAGTCAAGCTAATGACTTAAAAGAAGCGCTCCCCGGGAGGCAACCCGAGCTTAGTAGGTTTATTTTCGTAATTTTAGTTTAGTTTTCTTGTCTTAGCTTAGATTCTTTCTAATCTCTCCTTAGCTTGTGTTTTGTGGAATTGTGTGTTGTGTGAGCTTCATGATTGAGTATGGTAGTGGTGAAAATAATAAAAGGACTTGTGGGTAAAGTATTGGCAAGAAGAGGGAATTTTAGGAAGGCAAACCAAGCCGGATCGAGGTACCCAATACCTCGGGCCCGACGTAGGTGACGTCGGTCCGACTTAGCTGGTCAACCTTGGTCTTGATTTGAAGGAAATGCCCATTATACCCCTCTGACCTAAACTGTGTCTCTTTCCCTTTTAAATTCTCCTTTCCCATACCTACCACCCATCACCTTCATAACCACCTTCCCAAAATACCAAGCTCACCTCCAAAAACCCCCAAATCGGTTTCCCATCTCCATCACACTCGATCCCCTAGCAAAACTCACAACAATCTCGATCCAACACCCTAGCCATCCCCAACATCGATCCCAAAAGCAAAAAAATCCCAACAAGTCCCATTGTTCTTCATCCCTCTCCTAGATCTAGGTGGAGAATTTGAGTTCTAAGGAGTTTGATTGCTAGCAAGTCTTTGTCTCTTCAAAATTGGTATGTGAATCTCAATCTCTACTTAATTCCTTGTGAATTTCATGCTTTTATTGTTTGAATTGAGATTTTCCATGATTGAATGAGTTTAGATCTTGAGCATCCATGGTGTCTTGCATGAATAGTGGAATTTGTTCTTAATTGTTGATTATGCATGTTAGAACCTACTTGGAACTTCGATTGATGAAGAGAAATGGTTGATTTTGGATTTTAGGAGCATGATAGAGTGATTTTTGGGTGAATTAGGTTGAGAAGTCGAATTTAGGCTCGGACCGAGATACCCAAATCTCGGGTCCGACGTTGCAGAGTCGGTCCAAGACTCAGGACCGAGGTTGAGCACCTCGGGCCCGACGTTTTGTGTTGGTCGGTCCTAGTCTTATTTGGCTTTCTCTTGTGTGGGCATTAGGATTCATGAGCTTGATTGTTGGTTAAGGCTTGTTTATCATGATATATCTTCTAGCTTGACCATTGTTTTGTGATCCTTTGTACATACATGTTGGATTTTGTGGATTAAGTGTCTAGAAGACAAGTATGGGGTCATTTTCTTGTGTGATAAGTTGTTAGTTGTGGAAGCATGTGATTTTGTTGAGGTTGTATAGATCTTATCTTGTAGTTCTTTGCTTTGAATGTGTGTAGGTACCATGGCAACCCGAGCATCTTCCTCACACATGGAGAGACCATCAAAGAAGTCCAAGAAATCAAAGAAAGTCGAGGATGATGATGTGGCTCAAAGCTATGAGCGATACATGGGTCTAGCTCACCACACTAGGTGGCTAGATTGGGAAGCTATAAGGAATATGAGCATGGACATGGCTCTCACCCGGTGCTACTCTCATATTGGCCTTGATGTGATGTTGAGGTGGGACAACACCCACTACCCCGCCTTGACATCAGAGTTCATGGCCACCTTCAAGTGCACTTATGAAGGAGTTGAGGACGATGAAGGAATAATCACCTTTCAATTGGGCAATGAGGCACAAGAGCTCTCTCTTAGGAATTTGGCGGTCTACCTTGGATTTCCTTTTCCGAGAGATGAAGCTTTTGTGGACAATGAGAAGGTGAATTACCTTTGGAAGCATGTAGCGGGAAGGAGCGAGATGAGGAAAGGAGCCTCAACCAATGAGATAGCAAGTCTCCTCTTCCGAGTCATGATCCGAGCTTTGGGATGTGCCATCTTTGCTAGGCACGAGCTAAGTAAACCGATGAAGGAAGAAGCCATGTTGCTCTATGAGATGTTGTTTCAAAATGAGAAGCCAATGAACCTCATATGGGAATGGGTGAAAATGGTGAGGGATTTCCAAAGTTCCTGATGGATTTACTTTGGAGGGATGATAGCCCGCTTGGCTCATCGTCTTGAGGTGGATCTTTCCAAGTACAAGCCGGCACCAAATGGGGTAGAGTTCATGGACCTCAAGTACTTCAAGAAAGCCAACATCATCAAGGAGAAGGCCGTCACCGGTGCCACCACTTATCTAGCACCTCATTCCAACTTCGACAAGGTGCACATTCGTTTGGGGCCACGTCTCTTTGACCTCTCGAGCTACTATAATTGGTTTCAAGTGTGGGCCGGCAAATAGAATCCTTTTGGAGAACCGGAGGAGACGATTGAGTGTAGACGACGTGCCCAACACATTCGTTTCACTACTCCCCAAGCTTCTTTGGACACCGAAGATGAAGAGCCCAACCAATTTGAGTTTGCAAGAAGGGAGGCCATGGATGTTGATTCGCCTCCCGAAGAAGAAGATGACGGATACCGCAACTTGCTCACCGACCAAGCTCCAACACTTCTAGACCGAGATGCAGGGCACCTCGGGCCCGACGTCCATCAACGTCGGTCCGACACATACTTGCCCGAGCCGGTCCCTAGTCACTTTGAGAGGGGAGAGGGAAGTGGAGCAAGGCAAGAGCAACCACATTTTGGAGGGTACGAAGGTTATGCCCAATGGTATGGGCCCGGAATGGTCTTCCCCGAACCTCAACAATCGGTGGACATGAACTTTCTAGCCAACCAATTGGCTCACCTTCAACTCCAACAATCAAGCATGCTACAAGAGGCACACCAACTCAACCTTCAACAACAACACTTGAATTTCCAACAACAACAACTCTACCACCAACAAGAAGACTTCCAAGCTCAATTTGAAGAAGTGAACCGAAACATTGCTTACACTAGGCGTGATGTGGATAATTTGAGAGCGGTAGAGGACCAAAGATGGAGCGTTCAAGAAAGCTTCAATGAATGGATGGTCGGGAACTACCCTTCCCGCGAGGACCCATGGACGCGCCCCACACCTCAACTTTAACCGCCAAGTCAAGATCCTTTTCATGCCCATGTGTACGAGCGAGAGAGGCAAGCACGGCTCCAAAGGGGATGCCGCCGAAGACACCCTCCAAACTAAGCTTAGACATGCCAATCAAGAATAAGAAATTATGAGCTTTCTTAACTCTTGTCTCTTTTACTTTTGAGTTTTGATTTCTTTGTTTTGATGAGGACATCAAAATTCTAAGTATGGGGTGGGGTTAGTAGCTCATAGTTTCATGTGTAGGTTTCTTGTGTTTGTTCTTGTTTTGTTAAGGGATGTTTTCTTTTGGATAGTGGCATGTTATGTTCCATGAATGATGATTGAATTTGATGGCATGAATGGATGAGTTTGTTTTGTTTTTGAGAAAAAATTTCGAAAAACCATAAAAATGAGAAATATTTCGTGTGAAAATGACAAAAAGATTTTGTTTTTGGACTAGGAATTCCCATCTTAGATGTCTAAAGAAGGCTAATGATGATGTGAGCATGTAATTTCCTTTGCATATTTTTGGATAGTTTAGCCTCTACATGGATGTTGTTTTTGATGTGATATGATATCTTGCATGTTTTTTATTGAGCACATGAGTTCTAGGATAAGTTTTGATGCAACTAAGTATGAGTGAAACTTGTGAGATGATTTTTGGCCATTTTAGGGATGCTTGTTCATATTTGCATATCTCTCATTTTCTTGTGTGATTAACTCATGCATGCTTAGTAAAACTTGTTATTGCGGTGTTTATCTATTTTCCAAGACCAATATGAGAATTGTTCTATGCATTGTCACATTGATTTGAACTTTATTTCATTTAGTCACAAAATGTTCCATATCCTACCTTGAAGATAAACCGTTGTTTGTAGCCCTGTTTTAGCCTTAGACCTTTGCTTGAAACTCCTCAAAAATATGATTCCTAGCCTATATGACTTGACCTTTATGGGATTGGACTTTAGTGAGAGGTTTGGGAGTGTATTTGGAGACTTGAGATTCTCTTTGGTGAAGGGCGAAGAAGGGAGTTATAAACCAAGTGGGTAGTGCATCTTTGTGAAGCTTAAAGTGAGAAGAAAGAAAGAAGTGTTGGAAAAAGAGAAGTGGATTGAAAGCAAAGTGCTTAAGTGAAAGAATGGGTTCCGACCGAGTTAAAGTGCACATCGGGCCCGATGTATAGTGCAAGTCGATCCTATGTGCTAAAGTGTGAAAAATCTAACAAAAAGTCTAAGTGCAAAGATGAAGTGGAATGTTAAGTGAAAGAGTGGGTTGAAAGTTGAAAAGAAAAGAGAAAAATCAAAGTCTTTTGGATGAGTGAAGTTGAAAGTGGAAGAATTTGGTGAAGTTGGTGAGAGACTAGAAAGTTCAATCCCCATTGTAAGCACCACAAGACCAAAATGATTCCCACCTTGAGAAACACCAAAAGCCCCATTACAACCCGGCCGAATGGAACCTCTTTGAGGACCTCCATTGAGCCAAGTTCGAATTCTTTGTGTGCATTGTAATAGGCATCTCTAGGTGGAGGAATTGGTGATATTAGCTTCAATAGTAAAGTCTTTACTTGCATGAATTTTGAGTATGAGTGTTCATTGTTAAACCTAAACACATGATGAGTGATACACATTTTCACATACCTAAAGTGAGGCTTGGTTGCACTAGACTTTATTCCTTGAACACTTGATCATGTGTGATGATGTAATCTTGCTAGCATATCTATCACTTGTGCTTACTTGTGCTTTCATATGAGGCTTTACTTGAAGATTGTGCTTCGGACAAGCAAGTTTAAGTATGGGGTATTCTGATGTCTCTCATTTTGGTGGTGTTTTAGTAGTTAATTTCCCTTGTAAATATGTGTCTTTTGTTCCTTTCTTTGTTAGTTTTGTCCCTCTTTAGCTTAGATTCCGATTTTCCATGAGATTCGGAGACTATGCGAATTTGTTGTGTTTTGTAGGTAAATTGGCACGTTTTGAGGACGTTTGGAAGGAGTTTCTAAGGAGAAGCAAAGCTTGAGAGCAAAGGAGCGGAAGAGCCAAGCAAGGAGCAAAGTGGAACTCAAGGAAAACCAAGAAGAGAAGAGGATCGAGGCCCGGAACGACGTGCCCAACAAGTCGGGCCCGAGTTGGCACTTTGGAGGCTCGGACCGAGGTTGGTGACGTCGGGCCCGAGGTACTCCGTGTCGGTCCAAGTCGGTAAAGTGAGGATTGGGCTCCAAGGCACATAATTGTGATCTACCACTTTTGCCCTTCTTCTATTTTTGGAAATCCTTGGTCCCTAATTAAAAGGGAGAAGACGATTAGAGAGAGGAGGAGGCTAATCCACACATCTAATCACTCGCAAAGGCTCAAGGAAGACTTGGAGAGCAAGGAGGAGGAAGGAAGAGGAGAAGAAGAGAGGAAATCGTTGGAGAGTAGGAGTTCTAGAAGGAATTTATGCGTTTGAACTTGTTTTTTTTGTGTTTAGTGAATTTGAGATTTGGATCTTGTGAATTCCTTTGATTTGAATGCAATTTAGCTTTGACTTGGGTTGGATGATTGAGATTTGCTTGCTTTGTCTATTGATTGCTTTTTACTCTTATTTTGATGGAGTAGATTCCATAGTCTTGGGCTATGTGGGAAACCCCTATCTAGGATTGGGTGTGAACCCCCAATTCCATAGCCTTGAGTGCTTGATCTATGAATCCTCTCTACATTGAGCTTCAATTCTCTTGTGAGAACAAGGGATCAAGGGCTTGTGGTTGGTAAGAGTAAGCGAAAGCGATCTCGAGCCCATCACTTGACCTTGCATCGAAGGGAAGGTGAAAACCCCCTATGGTCGATGTGTAGAGTGGAGGGATCGAAGGCAAACAACCTCGATCTCACAAGGATCAACACTTATTGGCTGAATTGGGGTGGAATTACCCAAGTCTAGTTAGGGAAGGAACCCAAAAACCCAAGACCGATCTACTATTTTGACAAGACCGAGTTACCCAGACCTCGGGCCCGACTTCCTCTGTGTTGGTCCCGTGCCAACTCTCATCGATCCTTCTCGGTCCGAGGTGACCAAAGTCGGTCCCGAGAAGTTCCCTTTGATTTTCCTTGTTTTTGCCTTTCTTTTCCCCTTTTTAGTCTCTTTGGTACACTCAACGCACGAACTCCCGTGTGTTCGACACCCTACCCTTATACTACATCGGGGTTCGGTTTATAAATTTAAATTTTGACCCTCCAATCCGGAACCCATCACGTCTCCTGTCATACCCCACTTTTATTTCAAATCTATGGAATCATTTAAAGCCAAGCTTAACCTCATCCCATACAGTTAGCATTGTTCATCATCCTTGGAACTGGGAGGAGACATGTATCTCTCAGTGCTCTTTTGGAATCAACTTAATTTAGTTTTCTGTTGAGAGGGTTAACCTTAACAAATAAATTGTCAAGACCCCGCTGAGTATAGCGAAGTCATGATCGTCCACGGGAGTTAGTAGTTCTATAGTCTAGCAATCATACTACAAAAGCAAAAGAGAAACAAAGCAAGGAAAAACATGCAAACAAAAGCAAAACACACGTCTCAGGAATAGGTCGAGGCCGACCCTAGGGAGGTCGATGCCGACCCACAACAGAACACAACAAAACACACGGAAAACACTACAGAGGAGGTCGCGGCCGACCCTGCAACTGGTCGCGGCCGACCTTTCTGGGTACGAAGATTGGTTTTGTAAAATCAAGGAAAAACAACTAGGGGAGGGGATTCACCACACCACAAGCATACGTTCGAACAAAGATAAAGAACCAACTTAACTTGAAACCTCATGGGTGACTTTCATCACAAAAGAACACATCAAGAGCCTCCATTTACATGAAAGGATTAACATGCAATCCAACTTGTTCTTCGGAAGTTTCGACTTTCATCTAACCCGGATAGTCCTTGTTCACAACTTAATCTTGCAATTAGTTTGCAAACAAGAACATTCCCCCTTCTTCAAGGGTTTTAAGCACACAAGAGGGATTTATGGGCAGAGATTTCAAATTACGCATGGATCCAAACAATCAAAGTCTCAAATGCACTTTCATGGTGGGTTTCACCCCAACCCTAGCAAGCTAACTACTCACACATAATCAAGCACACAAACAAGGAAAGGGAAGAGGAAATCATCATCTCAAACAAACAACTTCAATAAATCAAAGATCCAACTTACAAACTAAAGCAAACCCGCAAGGTTCTTCACACCAATGTCTTCTTCTTCTTCTTCCCTACAACTAGAACAAGATTCTTCTTCACTACCTTTCCCTTACACAAGTTCTCTCTCTCTCAAACCCACCCTCTTCTTCTTCTCCTACACGTTCTTCTTCTTCTACTCCTCAGCCAACACTCTCTTCTCTCTCCCCTTGAGCCTTTTCCCTCCCCTTAAGTCTGCCACACGCCTGCCACAGCCGCCTGCTTTTCGGGTTTCGAAAATCCCGCCAAAAGGCGTTACTTGCAACGCACGGATTTACTTCGGATGATGAGAGTGGTCGGCCGCGACCTAGGGGAGGTCGGCGCCGACGTTCACCATGATGTGGAGTTTTCTTCGATTTTGTTCCGTTCTTGCTTCAAAAGGGTTGGGCTTTTGCTTGGCGTTTCTCCACTCTTTCTCCTTGGATTCCTTGAGTTCTTGACTCCTTCGAGGCTCACTTGGTTGCGACTTTGGATCTTGACTCTTTGACGACCTGACTCTTGAGAACTAACGGTTCCTAGAAAGCTCCGAAAATGCAAGAAAAACTCCTCCAAACGGCTCCAAACACCTACACAACATGAAACAACACACAAACGACTCCAACTCTCGAAAGAGAGGTGAAATCTTATGCAAAGCACACAAACACCAAGAAAAACATGCAAAACAAGCTAGAAAACAACCTAAGAAAATCAACTAAAAGGCACGACATCAAAATACCCCATACTTAGACTTGCTTGTCCTCAAGCAATAACTCTCATGCATCAAGACCAAGCAACAAGCTCAAGGAATGCCTTTAGGGAAAATAAGCACAAGATAGAATAATGAGCAAACAACTTTGATTATCTAGCACACATGTATGCATTCTAAGCAATAACAATCCAACCTCACAAGGTCAATGTGTTTCACTCATTTTCAAGTGTTTAGGATGTATCAATCAAGCTCTCAATCTCAATTCCAAATGCAATACCTCATAGACAATGGGAATTATATTCAAAATCTTCCACCGAAGAAATCAAAACATGTTAAATCATCAAAAGAACTTAGGTGGCTCAATGAAGACTTCAAAGAAGTTTCATTCGGCCGGGTTGTAGTGGGGCTCGGTATTTCAAAGGGTGTGGAATAGTTTGGCCTTGTGGTGCTAATGAATCCGGGAACCTAGACTCCTAGACTTCAAAGCTCAACAACGCTCAACCAATTCTTCTTTCTTCCTCCAAACACCAAACACCTTTAACTTTCAAGGCACACTTCACTTCACCTATTCTTTGTCTTTTCTTATGAAGAAGCATTGGCTCTTAGCACTTGTTCACACAATAACCTCTCTCCTTGATTTTTTTATTTTTATTTTTTTTTCCGAAGGGCCTGGTGGGGGTCGGCCGTGACTAGAGCATGGTCGGCCGAGACCCACGGCAGAGAGCATTATTTTCACTTCAATCGTGCACTATTAGCCAGCACTTCATATTTCTTGGTTCTTTTTCTTCTCTTAGACAACTCCTTCCATTTCCACCTCCATCATCTCTTCATCTTCACCCCTCATCCACATCAACATCACACCCACTCTAAGTCCTAATTCCCGGATTAATGGGGGTCAAGCTTATAATGGCTAGGATACTTTTGTGGAGCTAGAAATAAGGCTTTAGACACAAACAAGGGGCTTTAAATCAAGGGATCATGCATAGGTAGGATGAAAAGGGAAAGAAATAGGCTAATGAAACAAGTTCAATATCATTTGATCTAACAAGTAATGAGTACATCTCCATTGGTTTCAAATCAAGAATAAGCATGCCATTGTCAAGTGGTAAATGCATATGGAAGAGTAAAAATCACACATGAAAAACCAAGGAATAAAACATACATTCCTTGTGGTCAAAACATTTCTCACTTAGGTTCAAATTGTTGGATTGCTTTTCACTTAGAATCATGCATTCTCAATTTTCATTATATGCTCAAATTTCGAAAATCAAAGTCATGGTAGGCAATCTTTCAAAGCAAGTTACAAGGATTTACATGATGATGCTTGTAACCACTATCCTAAGACATCTTAGAAAGGGTATTCATCCATCATAGAAATCAAAAAGAGAAGACTCAATCATGCTTAGACACACGCACAAACAAACCTACAAATGCACACACAAGCAAAAACACACAACAAGATCAAGTAGCATCTCCCAAACCACCCCATACTTAAACATCAATGTCCCTATTGATTAAAAAGTAAAGAGAGGGAAAAGAGAAACTAACTTGGGTTTGGAGCATTGTTAGAGAAGGTTCACCTTGGAGGAGGTTGAGGGAACGGAGAGTCCGGGAACATCTTTTGTGCAAGCCAAGCATTGTAGGCAAATTGGGCTTGGCGGTCTTCATAGTACTCTTCCCGGAAGTTGTCAAAGCCTCTAGTTGCATCTTGGAAACGGGCCAAGTTTTGGTCATGGTAGTGTTGCATTTTGGAATACAAGAAGTTTTGTTGAAGGCCGAGGGCGTCCATCTTGGCGTCGAGTATCTCCATGGTTGGGGGTACTTGAGTGCTAGACTCGCCACCTTGAGGCTCATATTGAGGACCACCGGACCACTCGAATCCCGAAGGACTGGAGGAGTACGGGAACATCCCGGGTTGGGGACCCATCGTGTAGTCCATTGGATCATTGCCTTGCTGCCCTGCCTCGCCGCCGACCTGTTGCTGCCCGAAGCCGACCCCTTCATGCGCAAATCCACCGTCCTGGAAGTGGTCGCGGCCGACCTCATGCTGGTCGGCGCCGACCCCTTCCAGGGAGTCACGTCTTCCTTGTTTTTGACTTGTGCGTGTGGTTGGGCCAGCTCTCGGGAACCTACTCGGCTGTCGTCTTACGTGCTCATCTTCCGAGAGGAGTTGATAGTAGGGGGAGGGATCTTCGGAGGGCGCCCAAGCATCGTACCAATTAGGGAGGTAGAATAACTCACAATTTTCTTCATTGAGGCGCACCGTGTGAGTGACGCCGGAGGGGGCGATGAAGTTGTTGAAGTAGCGGAGCTCCTTGCTCCACTCGACCACCCTTGTATTCAAGTAGTACCGTTCATCCATGCGGGTCACGGGTTTGGAGTTGTAGCGGGCAAGATCAACCTTGAGAGCTTGGGCAAGCAGGACCACCAACCAACCACACATAGTAAATTTCGGGTTCCTTCGTTGGTTGATGATGTTGTGGACGAACTCATAGGCAAAGTTCATTGTGGGAGCATTGGTGAAGAGGATGGAGGTCAAGCACGCGAGCTCTCGCAAGGTGGGGCGAGAGAGCTCGTACTTGCACCAAATGGCGGCGCCAAGGATGCGCAAAATCACCTTGAAAAACGGGCTAGCAATGTCTCGAGCATGTGGGTTGCTCGTGGTCTCTCCCTTGCAAGCGATGTAAGACCACATCTTTTGGACGGGGAAGTCCTTGATGGCATAGGTTCCCGATGGTGTAGGGAAGCCTAGCGTCTTGTTGAGCTTGGTAATGGTGGTGGAATGTTTCTTCCCGCCCATTTGAAATTCAATCTTGGTCTTGCCAAAGTCCGTCGGGTGTGGTCCTGAGATGGTGAGGGTGGCGGCGAATTCACAAGTAAGCGTCGGGTAATGTCTCGGGACGGTGTCCTCAAGGAGTCGCTCTGCTCCAAGTAAACGGAACGCCTCCTCCACCGCCGAGTGCATATGAAGGCTCACATGCGAATCGGGATAGTAGGACCGCGCCTTCACCGTCTCCGCCATCATGTCCATATAAAGTTGCATTTGCCCTTCGTCTCGGATCACCACGTCGTCCATCACCGCTACATTCTTGCCCTTCTTTTGTTTCTTGGTCGCCCTTGAGGATGATGCCATTTTTCTACAAAATCAAGAAACTTCCAAGGTAATTTCCAACTCAACCAACACAAACACCACACAAGAGATACACAACCAATTTGCCAAAGAGTCACCCCATACTTGCTAGAAACACACACTTTCAATTTCATATGAAAATCCTCAACTAAGTATGCATAATCATGAAATGCAAGCAAGAAATGGGGAAGGCTCATACTTTCATCAATCAATTCATGGCAAGAGCAACTCAAATAGCATGTTTTCAAAGAGATAACGAGACATCCGGGGTCGGGGACGACCCATGGGAGCTCGTACATACGCAAGTACGCGCCAAAACAAGCAACCACAAACTTTCAAACTTCTGACGGTGGTCGGCGGCGACCAGAGGATGGTCGGCGGCGACCTGCTACAGGTCATGACACTCGAAAATTCAGCTTTTACCCTCTTTAATGGCTACCAAAAATCATGGAAAAATTCTATTGACCCAACATCACCCAAACAAGCATAGATCAAGCAAGAAAGCATGCCAAAACTCAACAATCCAAAACCAAACATGTAGATCTAAGCGCATACAACCCAAATTTCAACATTCAAGCTCAAGAACACCCAAATCTAGATTTCAAACTAAACCCTCAAAATAACCCAAGTAAACTTGAATTTAAGAGCAAGGGAGTAGAAGAACATACCAAAAGAGTGTTAAACAAGATGAATGCAAGCAAAATAGGGGTCGAAGCCGAGGTTGTGGGAGGTCGGGGTCGTGGGTTCTTGGTATGGGTGGGTCGAAATTTCTAGGTTTTTGTGGGAGATTTGAGTAGAGGAAGGAAAATTAGGAAGGATTATGGTGAAATTTGGAGGAAAGGAGCTAGATCTAGAGGTTATGGAGCAATGGAGTTGAATGAGAGCTTGAGGGAGGCAATGGAAGCAAAGAGGTCGTGAAAGAATGGGGGCTAGGTCGTGGAAGATGAGAGTAAAAAGGGGTGGAAAGGGATAAAATTGTAAAGAAAAAGTTCAGGGGCTTACTTGTAATTTCCCGAAATTTTTAGCCAATTTCTACCTTTCACCGGAGGGGGTCGGCCGCGACCACCAGGGGGTCGGCGCCGACCATCACCAGAGAGCTTCCCATCACTTGCGTTTTGTTCGTCTCCAACTTCTTGCTCCCGACCAAAGCCTTGGGCTCCTACAAAATACTTATGGAAATGCAAAGCATCTAGACTAAGAAAGGGAAAGATCGGGTTGCCTCCCGAAAAGCGCTTTCTTTAACGTCTTTGAGCTAGACGAGTGGTACCTTAGCTAGGTGACGGTGGCGAGAGCCCAAGTGGCTCGGATTTCTTCATCGGGGTCCACCTTCTCATAGTACTTCTTCAACCGGTGGCCATTGACCTTGAAAATTCCTCCTTTGTCATCTATGAGGTCGGCCGCGCCGTGAGGGTACATACGATGAACCGTAAACGGTCCACTCCACCGGGTTCTCAATTTCCCGGGAAAGAGGCGAAGCCGAGAGTTGAAGAGGAGTACTCGGTCACCTTCCTTGATGTTTTTGGGCACAAGCTTTCTATCGTGCCACCTCTTGGTCTTTTCCTTGTAGATCCTTAAGTTCTCATATGCCTTGAGCCTTAATTCCTCCAATTCTTGCAAGTCCATGAATCGTTTTGCTCCGGCCGCGTCGAGGTCCATGTTGAGCTCCTTGAGAGCCCATAAAGCTTTGTGTTCAAGCTCGACGGGCAAGTGACATGACTATCCATACACAAGGTTGAAAGGAGTGGTGCGGAGTGGGGTCTTGTAGGCGGTGCGGTATGGCCACAAAGCATCATCTAGCTTGGAGGACCAATCTTTCCTTGAGCGGGACACCGTCTTTTCAAGAATGCTCTTGATTTGCCGGTTAGAAACTTCCACTTGACCACTAGTTTGAGGATGATAAGGTGTGGCCACCTTGTGAGAGACCCCATACTTGGTCAAAAGAGATTCAAAGCTCCTCTCAATGAAATGTGAACCACCATCACTAATGAGAACTCGGGATACACCAAACCGGGGGAAAATGTTAGTCTTCATGAACTTCGCCACCACTCTTGCATCATTTCTTCTTGTGGCTACGGCTTCAACCCACTTGGAAACATAATCAACCGCCACGAGTATGTACTTATAGGGACCCGAAGAGGGGAAGGGTCCCATGAAGTCAATACCCCAAACATCAAAGAGTTCCACCTCCAAGGTTCCGGTGAGCGGGTTCTCGTTTCTCCATGTAATGTTCCCCGCCCTTTGGCATTCACCACAAGTGGTCACATAAGCTTGCACATCTTTGAAGATAGTAGGCCAATAAAATCCACTTTGAAGAATCTTCGCGGTGGTCTTGAATCCCTTAGCATGGCCTCCCGTCGGAAGAGTGTGGCAATGACGGATAACTTCTTCCATCTCCTCATCCGGGACACAACGTCTAAAGAGGTGATCACTTCCTTGCTTGAACAAGTATGGGTCATCCCAATAGTAGCGCTTGACGTCGTGGAGGAATTTCTTCTTGGCTTGGGAAGTCAATCCATCCGGCACAATGCCACCTACAACATAATTGGCAAAATCCGCAAACCACGGGTCTTTCACCCCCTTAATAGCATCTATTGAGTGCAAAATGGGAGAAGGCGAAGGAGGATTGGGAAGTACACAAGAGAGGTAAAAGATGTGACCTTGGGCGACCTCGCGCGGGGGCGCTTGCATACCGCCTCGACCATCATCAACAACCGGAGAGGGGGCAGAGGAGGTCGTGGCCGACCAACAGGGGGTCGCGGCCGACCTACTCCAGGAGCTTCCTTCTCGCGACACTTCGCAGCTTAGAAGAGTCTCGTCCGGGCGGGCGTCGTTGATTGGCACCATGATTCCGGACTCCGTGATGTGTTCTATGGGTAGCCTTGAAAGGTGATCCGCCACGAGGTTTTCCGCTCCCTTCTTGTCTCGTATCTCTAGATCAAACTCTTGAAGGAGGAGCATCCACCGAAGCAAGCGTGGTTTAGCATCCTTCTTGTCCATGAGGTAACGGACAGCCGCGTGGTCGGTGTAGACTATCACTTTCGAGCCAACCAAGTAAGAACGGAACTTCTCAAATGCGAACACCACGGCTAGAAACTCTTTCTCCGTTGTTGTGTACTTGCCTTGGGCCTCATCAAGCATCTTGCTTGCATAGTAGATGGCATGAAGCTTCTTCTCCTTTCTTTTCCCAAGAACCGCACCTACGGCATAATCACTTGCATCACACATGATCTCGAAGGGGAGTGTCCAATCCGGTGGTTGCATGATAGGAGCCGACACAAGTGCATTTCGGATCCTATGAAAAGCTTCAAGACACTCCGAAGAAAACTCAAACACAACATCTTTCATGAGGAGGTTAGTCAATGGTTTGGAAACTTTTGAAAAATCTTGAATAAACCTCCTATAAAACCCGGCATGTCCTAGAAAGCTTCTAATCCCTTTTACGGAAGTGGGGGGTGGCAACTTTTCAATCAATTCAATTTTAGCTTGATCCACTTCAATTCCTCTCTTAGACACTACATGCCCTAGGACAATCCCTTCTCTAACCATAAAGTGACATTTTTCCCAATTTAGCACTAGGTTGGTTTCTTCACATCTCTTGAGAACTCTAGAAAGATTAGCAAGGCAAGAGTCCAAAGTGGTACCGTACACCGAGAAGTCATCCATGAAAACCTCCACAATGTCCTCAATCATGTCGGAGAAGATGGCCATCATACACCTTTGGAAGGTGGCGGGTGCATTGCACAGTCCGAATGGCACTCTCTTATAGGCAAACGTCCCGTAAGGACATGTGAAAGTCGTCTTCTCTTGGTCATCGGGGTGTATGGGAACCTGCCAAAAACCACTATAGCCATCGAGATAACAAAAGTAGTCATGAAGAGCTAATCTCTCTAACACTTGGTCAATAAAGGGCAAAGAAAATTGGTCCTTCCTAGTGGCACTATTGAGTTTCCTATAATCAATGCACATACGCCAACTAGTAGTAGTCCTAGTAGGAATCAATTCGCCCTTCTCATTCTCCATTACGGTGAGACCACTCTTCTTTGGGACTACATGAACCGGGCTCACCCATTTGCTATCCGAAATCGGGAATATGATTCCCGCATCAAGCATCCTCAAAATCTCCTTCTTCACCACATCCTTCATGTTTGGATTAAGTCGTCGTTGATGCTCAATGGTTGGTCTATGTCCTTCCTCGAGAAAAATTCGATGCATGCACAAGGAAGGTGAAAGTCCACTCAAGTCCTCAAGCGAGTACCCGATGGCTTTCCTATGAGTCCTAAGAACATCAAGCAACTTTCCAACTTCTTCCGCATTTAGATTCGCATTACCAATAACCGGAAAAGTGGAATTTGGGCCAAGAAACTCATACCTCAAAGACTCGGGGAGAGTCTTAAGCTCTGGAGTAGGCGGGGGTGGTGTAATAATGTCGTCGTCTTCATCCGCCTTCAGAAACTCCTTCGCTTCGCCATCTTCACCTTCAATCAAGCATGTTGGCGAGATCCTGTCGGAGGTCGCGGACGACCTAGGGAAGGTCGGCTCCGACCTCTCACAGGGGAGGTCCGCTTCTTCTTCGTCATCTTCACTCGTGTACTCTCCAAGCAACGCCTTGACCTCCATAGCTTCACCGGTCTCCTTCATGGTAGGGTTGAATCGGAACTCTACCACCTCTTCTCCAATCTCAAAAGTGAGGAGACCTTTCTTCACATCTATCACGGCACCGGCGGTGGCAAGGAATGGTCGTCCAAGAATGATTGGGACGACGGGATCCTCCGGCATTTCCATCAAAATAAAGTCATTGGGCACAAAGAACTTGCCGACTTGGATAGGAAAGTCGTCGACAATGCCGGTGGGTTGCACACATGAGCCATCCGCCATATAGAGCCTCATGTTTACCGGGACCAAAGGACCCATGTTGGTCTTGGACCATATAGAAAGAGGGAGGAGACTAGTACTTGCACCAAGATCACATAGAGCTTTGAATCGGTGTGCACCTATGCCAATGGTAATAGCAAACTTACCCGGATCACCAAGTTTTTCCGGGAGCTCTATGGACTGCACGTCATTGGTCAATTCGGACATTGAACGCTTCTTAGACAAGATTTCCTTGAGAAATTTGGTGTAGGCGGGCATCTCGTTCAACGCTTCGGCAAAGGGGATGGTGATGTTGAGGCCTTGGAGGACCTTCACAAAGCATTTGAACTTTCCCTCCGTGAAATCATTGGCCTTTTTGGATGGGTAGGGAAGCACCTTCGTTGTCGGAGGTAAATGGACGGACGTCGGGATCCTCTGAGGAAGGTCGGCAGCGACCTGGGGGTGGTCGGCTGCGACCTCCTCTGCAGCAGGGACAGGGTCGGTGGAGACCAAGGGGGGGTCGCCCACGACCTGTTCCAGGGGAGTTTCGTCCTCCTTGTTCACCGTTTCTTCATTTACTATTCGGTCCGGCAACTTCTTCCCGCTTCGTAGGTGAACGGCGGCAATATGGCCTCTCGGGTTCTCATCGGGGTGGCCCGGTAAGCGCCCTTGAGGTCGTGGGGTTTTAGCCGCGAGATCACCAAGTTGGGAGTCAACGTTCTTTCTCCATGTGTCAAGATCTCCCAATCTCGTGTGGACTCCTTTCAACTGAGTGGTGAGCTCGGTTCTCACCCCTTGCATCAATCCTTCTTGCAACTCTTGGACCCATGATGGCTCTGCTTGATAACCGGGAGGTCTATAAGGAGGGCCCCTTTGTTCTTGCGGGGGAGGTGGATAACCTTGACCTTGGCCATGGGTATTCCATTGAGGATAGTTGTTGCTCCTCCCCGCATAAGCATTGTTTTGGCCTCGGTAGGGTCCTCTCATATAGTTTGCCTCCGCATAAGCCTCGGCGGCCCGGACTTGCTCCACATTAGCACAAGAGGCGGCGGTGTGTGATTGAGAACCGCACTCTTGACACGGTGGGCCGGCGGACTTGAAGTAGCTCACTTGCTTCTTGAGCTTGTTGATCTCGTCTTGCATAAATTGGAACTTCACATCTTGATCAATTGGCTCACTATGGGGATCATAGAGCTTCTTTGGTTGGATCTGGGCGGCTTGTTGGGTCCCGTACATGGCATCATAGTTGGTGAGTTTGTCCATGAGACCCCATGCCTCGTCGGGATCCATCTCAATAAAACCGCAATCAGTGTGGAGGTTGATGCGGTCTTTTGTTGCGGCATTTATCCCTTGAAAGACTATCTCTTGGAGAAATAAGGAGGTTGTCCATGGGTTGGACATTGCCGAAGAAGCTCCTTAAATCTCTCCCAAGTTTCAACAAATGTCTCGTTGGGAAGTTGATGGTAGGAGGTGATGCGCTTCCTTAGCTCGGTGGTCTTGGCCGGTGGAAAGAACTTTGTCATGAACAAGTCGTGCAAAGCCTTCCATGTAGTGATGGATCTAGCGGGCAGACTTTCGAGCCAATGAAGAGCTTTCCCACATAAAGACCACTTGAATGCCTTGAGGAGAACATACTCAAGTGAGACACCATCGGCGGCGATAGTGTCACATAGATCGGTGAAGTTCTTGATGTGCTCTATGGGGCATTCGGTGGGCTTCCCTTCATATTGAGATCTTTTGATGAGAGTGATGAAGTGGGACTTGATCTCAAAAGCACGCTCTATTGCCGGGAGTACAATAGCGGACTCGGGAACTCTAAGCTCAGGATGCATGTATTGCTTAGCGTTCCTCGGGATTGCATCAAGCTGTTCTCGGAGGCGGGCGGCCTCCTCTCTTTCTTGCCGCGCAGCTGCGGCTTGAGCATCACGCTCCATTTGCATGCGCTCCATTTGAGCACGAAGTTCGGCCATTTGATGAGCAAGAGCCTCAGCGTCGGCCATGGCTTTTCGTTCTCTTAGTCTTCGGCGAAGGGTACTCTCTATTTCTGGGTCAAAGGGGAAATGATCAATTGCTCTTCGAGGACTAGAGTGCATACACCTGCGTACAAAACACTAGAGAAACAGATTAGTAACAAAATAGGGGTTCGGGCTAGTCCCTCACCCAAAAGAAAGCTAGACTTGGAAACTAAATTAACTCCCCGGCAACGGCGCCAATTTGTTGAGAGGGTTAACCTTAACAAATAAATTTGTCAAGACCCCGCTGAGTATAGCGAAGTCAGGATCGTCCACGGGAGTTAGTAGTTCTATAGTCTAGCAATCATACTACAAAAGCAAAAGAGAAACAAAGCAAGGCAAAACAAGCAAACAAAAGCAAAACACACGTCTCAGGAATAGGTCGAGGCCGAACCTAGGGAGGTCGATGCCGACCCACAACAGAACACAACAAAACACACGGAAAACACTACAGAGGAGGTCGCGGCCGACCCTGCAACTGGTCGCGGCCGACCTTTCTGGGTACGAAGATTGGTTTTGTAAAATCAAGGAAAAACAACTAGGGGAGGGGATTCACCACACCACAAGCATACGTTCGAACAAAGATAAAGAACCAACTTAACTTGAAACCTCATGGGTGACTTTCATCACAAAAGAACACATCAAGAGCCTCCATTTACATGAAAGGATTAACATGCAATCCAACTTGTTCTTCGGAAGGTTCGACTTTCATCTAACCCGGATAGTCCTTGTTCACAACTTAATCTTGCAATTAGTTTGCAAACAAGAACATTCCCCCTTCTTCAAGGGTTTTAAGCACACAAGAGGGATTTATGGGCAGAGATTTCAAATTACGCATGGATCCAAACAATCAAAGTCTCAAATGCACTTTCATGGTGGGTGTCACCCCAACCCTAGCAAGCTAACTACTCACACATAATCAAGCACACAGACAAGGGAAGGGAAGAGGAAATCATCATCTCAAACAAACAACTTCAATAAATCAAAGATCCAACTTACAAACTAAAGCAAACCCGCAAGGTTCTTCACACCAATGTCTTCTTCTTCTTCTTCCCTACAACTAGAACAAGATTCTTCTTCACTACCTTTCCCTTACACAAGTTCTCTCTCTCTCAAACCCACCCTCTTCTTCTTCTCCTACACGTTCTTCTTCTTCTACTCCTCAGCCAACACTCTCTTCTCTCTCCCCTTGAGCCTTTTCCCTCCTTGGAAAAGCTGATTTGATAGGGAGACAAAATGGGTCTTATAGCAGCCCACAAAAGCAAAGGAAGGAAGCTTCCTCCACTGCCACAAGTCTGCCACACGCCTGCCACAGCCGCCTGCTTTTCGGGTTTCGAAAATCCCGCCAAAAGGCGTTAATTGCAACGCACGGATTTACTTCGGATGCTGAGAGTGGTCGGCCGCGACCTAGGGGAGGTGGCGCCGACCTTCACCATGATGTGGAGTTTTCTTCGATTTTGTTCCGTTCTTGCTTCAAAAGGGTTGGGCTTTTGCTTGGCGTTTCTCCACTCTTTCTCCTTGGATTCCTTGAGTTCTTGACTCCTTCGAGGCTCACTTGGTTGCGACTTTGGATCTTGACTCTTTGACGACCTGACTCTTGAGAACTAACGGTTCCTAGAAAGCTCCGAAAATGCAAGAAAAGCTCCTCCAAACGGCTCCAAATACCTACACAACATGAAACAACACACACACGACTCCAACTCTCGAAAGAGAGGTGAAATCTTATGCAAAACACACAAACACCAAGGAAAACATGCAAAACAAGCTAGAAAACAACCTAAGAAAATCAACTAAAAGGCACGACATCATTTTCCCTTTGAACCTACTTCTTGGGATCTCCAATCACGTAGATAGGGTTTCCACTAAGCGTCATCCTATGTCATAGGCTTTAAACCCATTCATCTTGATGATTTTTCAACTTGATCTCGTCACCTTTAGTAATGGATCCGCTAGGTTATCAATCGACTTGACATAATCTATCGAGATTACGCCGGTTGAAAAATTTGACATCATTACATTGTCAAATTTTTCATGCCATTGTTTCGGAGCTTGTTTGAGCCCATACAATAACTTGACCAGTTTGCACACTTTGTGCTCTTGTCCAGAGACAACATAACCCTCAAGTTGCTTCATATATATTTCCACTTCTAATTCCCCATTTAGGAAAGCAGTTTTCTCATCCATTTGATGTATTTCGAGGTTTCTTAACGCTGTTATTGCTATTAGCATTCTGATTGAAGTTATTCTCGTGACCGGAGAATAGGTGTCAAAGAAATCCACACCTTTTTGTCGGAATCCTTACACTACAAGCCTCGCCTTGTACTTCTCTATTGAGTCATCGGTTTTCAATTTTCTCTTGAAAATCCATTTGCTCCCAAGTGCTTTACACCCTTGTGGTAAGTCGACTAACTCCCATGTATGATTTTGCATAATGGAGTTGATCTCACTATTGATCGCTTCCTTCCATGAAGGCGCGTCTGGTGTAGACATGGCTTCCTTGTAAGTTCTTGGCTCATTCTCTAGGAGAAAGGTCGTAACAAACTCAGGTCCAAAGGTTTTTTTCCTTAATAGCTCTCTTGCTTCCTCTAGGTTGATCCTCTTCCTCTTCTGCTTCATTCACAGAAATGCTTGCTTCTCTTTGATCATATATTCGTTTAGGATATTCTTTATCCTTGCATGGGAAAACGTGTTCAAAGAAAGACGCATTTCTTGATTCCATTATTGTATTTGCATGTATATCAGGTATATCTGATTTATATACCAAAAACCGATAAGCATTGCTATTGTGTGCATATCCTATGAAAATACAATCAACGGTCTTAGGTCCAATTGTGACCTTTTTAGGAGGTGGTACTGCCACTTTTGCTAGGCACCCCCACACTTCACTCTACTTGTCCAAAGTTCATATGGCGTCTTGCCAGTGACTTTATGTAGTATTTTGTTCAGGATATAATTTGTGGTTAGCAAAGCTTCCCCCCCCCCCCCCCCCCCCACATGTGCTATGGTAACCCAGATTCCTGCAACATTGCATTCATCATTTCCTTTAGAGTACGGTTCTTTAATTCCGCAACTCCATTAGACTCTGGTGAGTATGGAGCAGTTGTTTGATTAATAATATCATGTTCTCTACAGAACGCATTGAATGGTTCATCATACTCGCCTCCTCTGTCACTTCGGACAATTTTTATTGTTTTTTCAAGTTGATTTTCGACTTCCAACTTGTGCTCTTTGAATTTATCCAAGGTTTCATCCTTGCTCCTTAGCACGTATACTTGACAATATCTTGTGCAATCATCGATAAAGATCACGAAATATTTTTACCACCTCTAGTTTGCATAAGTTTTAAATCACACAAAACTGTGTGTATTAAACCAAGAGGTTCGGTTGTTCTCTCTACACACGGGGATGGATTTTTTGTGAGTTTCGCTTGTACGCATACTTCACATTTGTCTTTACTCAATTTGCATTTTGGAATGAGGTTCATGTTAATCATTTTTCGTATAGATTTATAATTCACATACCCAAACGTTCATGCCAAATATTAAAAGACTCAGGAACATAAGCAATAGGATTCATTTCATTCATAGAAACATCAAAAACAATAGTTTTCCTGATGACTGTCATTACATTCATTTTTACCAGTCCATCCTTTACGTATCCTTTGCCTAAGTACACCCCATTCTTGGTGAGAACTAACTTGTCAGACATGAGCTTCACAGCTAAGCCATTCTTGCTCAGTAAAGTGCCAGAAATCAGATTCTTCCTTATTTCTGGTACATGCAGGACATTGTTGAGAGTCAGCTCATTTTCAGAAGTCAGCTTCAACACCACTTTTCCATGACCTTTAACCTTAGATGTTGACAAGTTTCCCATAAACAACTACTCGTGAGTGTTGCTCTTGTTATAGGTAGGGAACAATCCCCTATCAGAGCAAATATGTTTGGTAGCACCTATACCATACCACCATTCTCTCGGGTTGCTTCCAACCATGTTCACTTTAGAAACCACTACACATAGATCTGCATCTGAGAGCTGATTTTCAGTCATGTTGGCTTGGGCCTTGCCCTTGTCCCTACGTAAGTCACCCTTGCTTCGACATTCATTAGCGTTGTGACCCATCTTTCCACACTTAAGGCATTTCCCACTGAACTTCTTAGCGGGTTGCTTCTTGAAGTTATTAGAGCTATGAGGAGGAGCCTTTCGCTTCCCCTTGTCTCTATGCTCAGCCAAATTGGCCTTTTGCTCAAATGATGTACCACCATCAGCCTTACAGTTGGTTCACTCAATCCGCAACCTAACAATCAAGTCTTCAAGGCTTATAGCCTTTCGCTTGTGCTTAAGGTAGTTCTTGAAATCCCTCCAACCTGGTAGGAGTTTCTCAATAAAAGCAACTACCTTGAATGGCTCACATAGAGACATCCCTTCCGCAATAATTTCATGCGTAAGCAATTGCACCTCTTCAACTTGTTCCATGATGGGCTTAGAATCCACCATTTTAAAGTCTAGAAATTTCGTCACTGCGCTTCTGAGAGCCTGCATCCTCATACTTGTATTTCTTTTCCAAAACCAACCAGCGTTCCTTGGAAGTCTTGACACTACTATACACATTGTACAGCGGGTCAATCAAGCGGCTTCGAACCCAAACTTTGCATAGAAACTCCCCTTGAGTCCAAGCATCAACATTGGCTAGGGTTCTAGGATCCGTATTCGTAGGAGGAAGCACAGGTTTGTCCTCACTCAAATACTTTTCTAACTTCAATGTGGTAAGAAAGAAAAACATCTTCTTCTACCACGTTTTGAAACCAATTCCATCAAACTTTTCTGGCAACAACCCTGCGTTTACAGCGCTAGGGATAGTAGGCGTTTGAACGGCAACACTAGTTCCTACATCAGTAGGCGGCAAGGTAACTGCTGGCAGACCACTCCCAAACTGAATTTGGGTCGTCGACTCAACATTACCCCCCGTAACTCCAGTAACAGCACCGAAATCAATAGTGTCGTTTGGATTAGTCATACTTCAATTCTGTTTACACACAAGTAGATCAGAATTAGTATGATATTCTAAACAAGTTCAAGTAGGAAATAAAAATATTATAGATCTTTTTTTTCTTTAGTGTTCGATAAATCGAACAATACAAGAAACGCGAAAACAACCACCTGCACTAGAAAATAGCTCACCATCAAATTAATTAGTAGAAAAAAAAATGCAGTAGGCTAATGCAAACATAACAGAATCACTAATTACGGAAGTGAACGGTGCTAAATATAAGCAAAACACTTAAATGCCCACGTAGATAAAATAAATAGATAAAATACAATAAAAGCACGATCAGGGTGCACGATTGAATTTCAGATCAGAGATATGCACCAACACCGAAACTAAAAAAAAAATCCAATTTAATTGCTATAATGCTTAATCTATTATGTATATATGTATTTAAAACCACTAAGGCCATGAAATATCAATGATACCCTAATACCCAAAAATCTACCACTTTTATCATTTCTCTCTCCTCCACATCATCTTATACTCCTCCTATTTGATTTTGTGATACCCACTTAAATATCAATGAACCCCTAAAATCCACTTTTCCACTTTCTCACCTTCCAACCCTTATTTATTTACCTATATAAAATTTCAATTATACCCTTGATTAATTAATTCATAATGTTTCTTTATGTAATTAAACATCATTAATAATGTCTAATTTTTACCTAATTAAAAATCACTAATTAATTGTAGTTAGTTTGACTAATAAAACATGTAATATTAATCTTAAAAAATTACTATTTGACTAATTTTATTTTATTTTTTAAGTTTAGGAATCATTTTTATTTAATTCTGTTTGTCTAAATGTTTTCAACAATAAAAGACATATAGGGAAATTTATAAAACAAAGCGAAGCAAACACACATCATTAATTAATCCAAAACATCAAACACAACCATTTTAAAACACACAACAAGAAACTTGAACCGAAATTAAAGAAACAAAATACAATAAACAACACATTTGCAAACATAAGAAACCCAACATCATTCATCGTCATTGTCGTATTGATCATAATCTTCATCACCAGCCTCATCATCATCCTCATTGTAATAAGACCTACGTGTTGCCCACAAGTGCTTTACTAAATCATCCTTAAGTTGATGGTGTGTAACTCGATTCCGGAGGCGATACCTACGCTGAATGTAGTTGTCGAGATTATAATCCCTGGGTAAGAGAGGTTCACATGGTTCGTGGCCATCACCATGATATTGAGGAACGACAAACCCGTTATGTTCGTACTCAGCTCTTTCATCTTCCACAATCATGTTGTGAATGATTATGCACGCTTTCATTGTCTTTGCAATGTAATCAGGGTTCCACGATAAGGCGGGCTCTCGAATGATTTTAAATCTGCTTTGCAACGCTCCGAATGCCCTCTCGACATCTTTACGCCAACGCTCTTGTTGTTGGGCAAATAGTTTTGCCTTTGGCCCTTGAGGGAGGGTGATGGATTGAACAAATGTGGCCCACGGGGGATAGATACCATCAGCGAGATAGTATCCCATGTTATATTCGTGTCCATTGACTGTGAAGTTTACATTAGGAGTAACACCTTGTAAAACGTCATCAAAAATAGGTGATCGAGCAAGAACATTAATATCATTGTTGGTACCTGGTGTGCCAAAGAAAGAGTGCCAAATCCAAGTGTCCCATGATGCAACAGCCTCTAGGATAATTGTTGAAGCGTCATGATCTCCACGGGCGTACATCCCTTTCCATGCAGCTGGACAGTTTTTCCACCTCCAATGCATACAATCAATACTGCCTAGCATGCCGGGAAATCCTCGAGACTCTCCTACGCTTAGTAGGCGTGCAATGCCATCGTCGTTTGGTCTCCGCAGGTACTCGTCGCCAAAGAATTCGATGATTCCATCAACAAACTGGTACGAGCATTTTCTTGTTATGTCTACACCAATACGAACATATTCATCGGGCGCATCAGCAGCAAGTCCATATGCGAGCACATGGATTACAGCGGTGCACTTCTATAGTGCTGATAAACCAAGCCGGCCGGTTGCATCACGTCTTTGTTGAAAGTACGGCATCTGGGCTTCTAGTGTGTTGACAATGCGCATAAAGACGGGCCTTCGCATTCGAAATCTTCTTCGGAATTGCTCATCTTTGTACGTTGGTGTATCGCTAAAGTAATCGGCAAACAATCTTGCATGCCTGACTTCCCTTCCTCTTTCAATGTATCTCCGAGGACGTCGGGTTCTTGAGCTTTCTCCTTCTACTTGTGCAGTTGCTATACAGTGTGTGAGAGCGGTTTGAAATTGTTGGTAATGAGCTTGAAATTGCTCAATCGAGTCATCCAACCCATGGTCGGATTCAGAGATAGAGTTACTAGACATTTTTTGTATTGAGAATCGTTTATGGAGCTTAAGGAAACAGTAGAAAAGTAAGAGTTTTTGAGAGAGTAGTATGTGTTCCGGATTTGTTGAATGAAAGTGATGTATATATAAATGGATTTTGTACACCAACTCTCAATTTAGAGGTAGCAGGACAATTCAATGGTGTATCACTTATTTTTATATTGATGTACACATTTCAACGTAAATGAATGTGGAGGTACTATCACAATTATATGTAAATTAATGTAGAGCTCCTATCATAATTGAATGTAAAAATTGAATGTCTATCTACTATCACAATTGATGTACACATTTCAACGTAAATGAATGTAGAGTTGCTATCATAATTGAATGTAAAAATTGAATGTAGAGCTATTATCACAATTCATGTACACATTTCAATGTAAATGAATGTGTAGCTACTATCACAATTGAATGTAAAAATTGAATGTAGAGTTACTATCACAATTGAATGTTAATCAGTTGATGTACACATTTCAACGCAAGGATATCTATAGTGATGCATATAAAAATTGAATGTAAAGCTACTAGCATAATTCAATGTTAGTCAGATATCACATCCCATCCATACCCTACCAGAAGATAAATTTCGGATCCAGTGTTATAAGAATTTGAAGTTACTTCTCCACCACAAGATAAGAAATTCGTAAATTAATTAGTCTGTCACAAGAAGAGAAATCAAATTTTGCTTTTCAGATATCACATGCCACCCATACCCTACCACTAGATAAATTTCGGATCCAATATTATCAGAATTTGAAGTTATCTTCTCCACCACAAGATAAGAAATTCGTAAATTAATTAGTCTGTCACAAGAAGAGAAATCAAATTATGCTTTTCAGATATCACATGCCACTCATATCCTACCACTAGATAAATTTCGGATCCAATGTTATCAGAATTTGAAGTTATCTTCTCCACCAGAAGATAAGAAATTCGTAATTTAATTAGTCTGTCACAAGAAGAGAAATCAAATTATGCTTTTCAGATATCACATGCCACTCATATCCTACCACTAGATAAAGTTCGGATCCAATGTTATCAGAATTTGAAGTTATCTTCTCCACCACAAGATAAGAAATTCGTAAATTAATTAGTCTGTCACAAGAAGAGAAATCAAATTTTGCTTTTCAGATATCACATGTCACCCATACCCTACCACTAGATAAATTTCGATCCAATGTTATCAGATTGCATTAAATGATGAACATACTAAATAAAACACCAAGAACATAAAGGAATCAGATTGCATTAAAGGATAAACACACTAAAACGTAAACACAAAGTACAGAAATTGAAAGTGCAAAACACAAAGTACAGAAATTGAAAGTGCAAAGCACAAAGTACAAAAGTTGAAAGAGCAAAACACAAAGCATAAAGCATGAAAAGTGAACATGCAAACAAGGACAACAAGTGTGCTCTCCATGAGCGTAATTATTCAAACAAGTATGTCCCCAATTTGAGCATCATTTTTTCTTGTTCGGGAGTGCGGACTTGTAACATTGACAACTTCTTATATAAGTTCATCCTCTTGATCTCCACCTCTGATCTCTTCACGTCCGCCAACTCTTGGGCAACCTTCTTCGAATCTTCCATCATAAGTCGCGACAGGTCAACATCCAAAGAAACTTGGAATGACGAGGATGCTTCTTTTGCTTTTGCTTTCTTAGCAGCTTTAATGCCGATTGGGCGCTCAATAGGAGTTTCATCATACCTACTTATTGGTGCTTCAGGACCAGATGCATCGCCTTCATTTGATTCTATCCTCGGTCTCTTTGAGCTTCCAGTGCCGGAGCTTTGTTCAGTGTTCAAAGCTTTCCATCTTTCCTCCTTCCTCAATTCAGCCCAGCTCGCTACTTCAGTGAAATGACTATTAGTTGAAGTATAAAAAAGCTCATGAGCATACTGCTTGATATCTTCCTCTGACTGACCGCTTCTTTTTAGCTTATTCGCTTCTATAAATGCACTTTCAAATTTAAAACATCATTGTGAAAGTCTATTCCATTTAGACTTACACGATATCAAGGTTCGCCACTCATGACTTTCTTTCTCTTCGTTGTAGTACTCTTTAATTCGATCCCAAAATGCTTGAAATGTTTGTTGTGTGTTTGTGATAGGTTGTTTGCTCGTATTAAGCCAAGCACTTACTAGAGTCAAATCGTGTTTCTCCGTCCATAGTAGTCCCTTATCGGTAGAGACGTTGTCTTCAACACTTGTTGCATGACCACCACGGGACTTACGACCACCACGAGATCTACGGCCTCCACTTCGTGCTCCACGCCCGCGGGGAATTTCTGCTTGAGTGCTGAAGGGAGGCTCATCCTCCGGTTGAGGGGCTACATTATCATCCGAATCTAATGAAATTGGTGTTGGTTGAGACTCGCCAAAGGTTTGAAAACATTGCACATATAGGATATTTTGAGATTGAGATGGGGGTTGTTGTAGGAATTAAGGATTCATTTGCCAATTTTGTGGAGGGGGATAGTTTTGTTGGAAATGGGCTGGAATAACTTGTTGAGGATGATTTGACTAGGGATTTGGATACCACATTTGTTGGACATTTTGTGGATGATTTTCTGGATAGTTTGGCTGTTGGGGGTAATTGGGTAGGAAATTTTTGTGATAATTTTGTGGCAATCCTGATGAAGAATTATCACTGGAATCCATGCTTAGGAGAAGGAAGGTTTCAAAGTGTGCTTTTAAGAGGATTATTACAAGTATGTGTTTGAGTGTGATTTACAAGTGAGA
This sequence comes from Polygonum maritimum, assembly GCA_963924305.1. NCBI lineage: Eukaryota > Viridiplantae > Streptophyta > Magnoliopsida > Caryophyllales > Polygonaceae > Polygonum > Polygonum maritimum. The sequence continues at coordinate 28,892,730 of OZ002730.1, forward strand.
ATATAACTTGTATATATAGCAAAAATTTCACCTAATTCACCTACCTAACTTTCAACTAGTTCACCTACCTAACTTTCAACTAATTGACCTACCCAACTTTCAAAGTAAAACTAAATCTTTTAATAATATAGTAGATAAATCTAATATTCAAAGTACTTAATATATTTAAAGTAAGATACAGTTAAGTTTTAAAGTACTTAACATATTTGAAGTAAGATAGATGTAACTTAATAATTAGTTAATAACATGTAGTAGATTTAAAATATATAAAAACATGATAATTTTTTATGTTCAAATCAAGTTATTTTAAAAGGGTCAATTATGTATTTGTTTAATTCGATACATATTAATAACTAACATTTTGTACAAGAATTGAAAAATATATACAAAATTGTTGTTTATGGATAGATAAAAAAAATTATGAATCATGGTATATTTAAAATATTTTTATTTTAATTAAAAGTTTAGTCAAAATTAAAATAACACACACTTAATACCCAAAAATCAAATAAAACCTTCTATATATAAATGGACCCCACAATATTGTTTTTCAAATGCAATCAGAATAGTTAAAGGTGAATGGGCCCCATTTTTTTAGCGTAAATGTGCTTCATGATGCCGTACCGATGCGTGCTACTCTCCCCTCCTTATCGTGCAATTTTCTTTTTCTTTAATTAGATGATACCCTGTGATTCAAACGACGATACGGCCGATATTCATGCTCTAAGGATTAGAGCCTTCTCATTCCGCCACCTCATCATTTTACACATGTCACTCTGAGAATACGCCACGTCAGATTTTGCTACGTGTCATCATCATATTAACCCGAATATTTATGTTTTAATTTTAAACAATTTTATACCTTTAAAATATTGACTCTTTATTTACACATCATATTAGTTATTGCCACATCACTTACACATTACATTTTAAATTATATATAAAATTATATTATTTATACATATAATATATTATTAAGAATAATAATATAGAGTATTAAATTATTTATACATATAAATAACTTTAAAATTTTATATTATTAAGAATAGAAACTTTGGGTATTAATTTTAGGAAAAATTAAGAATATGACCAAATTTGAAGATTTAGAAGATTTGGATAAGATCAAATCTATATTTATTAACAAAACTGATCTCACTTTTTCCTCTACATTTTCAGATTGTATATGTCCGATTTTTTTCTACTTTCTAGGATTACAACCAAAATTCTATGCTAAAAAAGATTTGGGAGATATTTTAAGTATTTTTCCAAAGTATCGTCAAAAGTTCTCTCTACCTCATCCGTACTTTTTCTACATCTTTAAAAATTTTAAATGATTACCCTTATAAATTAGAAAATCACTAAATCTTCTCAACTAATTACGAAAGGTAGGATTTGTTTCTACCAACAAAAATAAGGAAAATTATAATTTGAGTACTCAAATATATATTCCGTATTTTTTAAAAACTTTACAGCATAAAATTATTTTTGAGAAGTCCAATTAACCAAAATAAAACTCCAACTTTTTAGGCATTTCAACATATCAATATCGCAAATAATATTGATTAGTGATTCCAAATAATACAGACAAATGGAAAATTAAAGTGGAGAAAAAGTATTACATTAATAGTAAATACTCACTTTTCTAATCGTAGTAATGTTAAAGAACATAGTTGTTAAACTTTACATCATTTTTTTTATCGTCAAACCCTTAATCTAATTTTAGAAAAAATCTTTTAATGTACAACTATAAGAAAATAGGGAATCAATCAATCAAGGTATATTATAAAACGCGACTGTTTTCGAGCCACAATGTTTATTTTTCCACCCACTTTATTAACAATTTATATATTTTATTTTTCCTAATTATCTAATTATTTATTTTATCTTTTTTCTTACTTATCTAATATCTAAATTTAAAGTCATACTATTTACCTTTAAAATTTTCTTAATTGTCTAATCTTTAATTTTATCATTTTTCTTACTCATCTATTAACCATCTTTGAAGCAATATTATCTATCTTTACAATTTCCCTCTTTAAAAGATATATATTAATTACATTGTCTTTTTAATTACCTTTTTAGTCTATTTATGTGAGAAGTAATTTACAATTTTCGAATTTAAAAAATAATTTTTAAATAAAAAGCCCATTTTTCTAAACAAATTAATATTTTTATCTTTGATATTAAATCAATTTATATTTATTAAATTTTAGTTAACTTATATATTATTATGTCCATAATAACTTAGCTTTTATCTCTCAAGTTTAAACAATTAAATTTTATTTATTTTATTTTAATTAATCTAATTACATTTTTTATTATCAGTTTATGAAAAAGATATTTAGAAAATTTGGAAAATATATTCTATCATTTTTATATATTAGTTATCTGTTTAATCTCTTTATGTAAGAACTAATTTATAAAATTCGAATTAAAAATAATTGAAAAATAGAAGCCCTCTTTTCATAAATAAACTATTATTCTCATCTTTGATATTAAATCAATTAATTATTTAATATGTTTTACTTAAATTATATATTATCATGTTCATAATAGCTTAGCTTTTAGTTTTCATAATAATATAACCATTAAAATAACTCATTTTGTATTATATTGACTTATATATCAAAATAACTGTTAAAATAACTCATTTTATATTGTATAGACTTATAATATCTCAAAATTATGGTAATAGGGAAAATGATATTACTGATATATATAAGCATTAGAGAAAAAAAAATTGAGGATAAAAAAAGTAAGTGAATTTTTATTATTTAACAGTTTTATAATTATAATATACTCTATGATCTGGTACATGTAAGTACAAAATTGAAAAATATTCTTTTTTATCTAGAAAAAAAATAACATTGTCATATCTTAAAATTTTCATTATATGTTTTCACTTATTAGTATTTTACTTAAAATAAAAATAATTACAAATATGAAGTGTGAGTCATAGGTACCGCTAGTTAATAGCCAATCACCAACACAAACTAATTAGCAAGTAAATAGAATAGCACACTACCGCACGATAGCAATTCACAAAAAAAACGAAAATTGCCGAAAGAGACAAAAATGCCGAAGACAGAATTTCAATTGAAACACGATCAATCAACACATGCAGCAAAAAAAATAAAATTAATGCTATATTGTACTGAAACTTGAATTGCTGAATCAAAGCGACGATAATGCTTTAGAACATTAATAAAATAAAGCAAGGATCATGCTCTGAACCAAGGATTACGAACAAAATCCGAACAATACTAAACGAAAACGAAAATATAGAATTCAACAGTACGAAACCCAAATATAGAATTCAACAGTACGAAACGAAACCGATTCCAAGGGGAACAATTCAGAAAGAAAACGAATCACACAAGCAAATCAGTATTGTAGATAACTGATTTGTTTTCAGAATTAAGATTGTAGGAACCAGAAATCTCAAGCCCTAATAAAAAAAGATTAGGCAAACAAATAACGTAATTCAATAAATAGATATTACTAAATACCAATAGTACGATTTGCTTTCCTTACTTCTGAAAACGCGCCGTAGTGTGACGGTTTCTAGGCGTTCCGAATCCCAGGATACAACTACTGCTCTCCTGCTTTGCAAAACCCAAAAGTAGAAGTCTAACGAACTCTAGAAACTGTGCATACTCTCAGACTCGGAAAATTTTGAAGAAGGTTTTGTAAACGTGTTTCTTCAATGATGGGGATAACTACCTTATAAAAGAATGTGGTTTCAATTTCAACTGCAGAGAAAATCGAGTACTTTGTGAAGGGTTTTAGATGCGTATAAGTGGAACTTCAGAAACAATTTCTTGCACCTAAACATGGATCTAAAGCATTCTTGATCAGAGACAAAATTAGGGTTAGTAGAATACCTCTTGATGCGCGATTAGGGTTCTTCCTTCGAGAGATAAAAGCCTCAATTGTGACTTCTCTAATCAGTCCACACGAGCACGGGATCTGGATCTCCTTCGCTTTCGATTGCTAGATCGAAGTGCCAAAGACCAGAAGAAAAGAGGAGAAGAGAGTTTTTTCTGTTTTACGTAAAAGTTGTGAAACCCTAGCTCTCTTCTTTCCTGTAAAGGCCTTATATATTTATTTCTCCAAATAAATATATCCTTTTCTTATTGGGTTGACTTTCAGCCCGCTGATCCAGCCCGTCAACTCAATGTGTGTGACCTCATAGGACCCAATTATAATTAGCTATGGATTAAACTATTTAATCCATTAATCGTAGTTGGTTTCTAGCAAAACACTACGACTCCTAAAATAACCGGATTGAATCTCTCTATCAACTGTCCTATTCCATGTTCGGTAATTGCAACTTTTATTAAAGGACACAATTCCTTCAATCTCCCACTTGTCCTTGAAAACAAGTGTGCAATCTTAAGATACCTTTGTCACTTAATGTCTTATTTGATGATATGCTGACATTCATATCTCCCATCAAATATGTTTCTTGAATACTTGAGTTCAAACTATCAAATAACGAATGATTACGATTAATCCATTCGAGCATGGTCATGCATTTTCTAGTTCTAGCTCTTCAGGTGGCCTAGACACCTTTCCTTTTTCATGCATCAATGTATACATGAATAAGGAGGACAATTCCAATCTTGTATGACTATGGCTCCCACTCAACTTTTGGCAATCCCAATAATTGCTTTTATAACCCCCTTTTACGGAGAGCGTTTAACAAAGACATACCAATCATCAACTAGTAAACATAACATACTCATGTTTAAGGAATCCACCGATCATGGTCAACTTAAAACTCCACAATCCCTTTTGGAGAGTCTTAAGGTTGGTCTGTCCGATATGTATCATCTATACATATCTATGTAATTGACTGGACATCTCTATGTCCCCATAGCACATGAAACCCTGAGCTATCAGTTAATGTACAATATAGTTATAAATGAAATCATCTATGTCCTGTTTAATGATTCAAACTATGGACGTGTAATAATTCATAACTGTAGTCACTTAATGAGGTTTCATTCACCAAAACACTTAAGGTGAACCCATTTACGAACTATGAATTATTCGGACATATTATTCAATATTAATCAGTATAATATATAAATAAGAATGAAATATCATATATTATCAGAAAGTCAAACATAACAAGTGTCCAACACTAAGCAGAAATAATGTAATATAAGGCAATCTCACAACCATTCACCAATGTGTTTGAGATCCTTAGCCTTAGTGTGACTATCATGCTTAGCCCTAGGCATAGGCTTAGTCAAAGAATCTGCAATATTGTCTTTTGTATGCACCTTACACACTTGATGTTACCTTTAACAACTATTTATTGAGTAAGATGATACTTCCTCATAACATGTCTAGATTTGAAACTTGAATTTTGTATATTGAACTTGTCAAGAATCTTATCCATATAAGATCTTGACATAGTACCAACAATCTCTAAAATCTATCCTTATAGATTTTTATTCCAAGTATGTACTCTGCCTCTCCCAAGTCTTTCAGTGAGAAACATTTCTTCAGCCATTCCTCAAAGGACTCTAACATTGGAATGTCATTCCCAATAAGCAGTATGTCATCCACATACGAGACTAGGAGAACCACCTTACTCCCACTAAACTTCTTATATACACAAGGATCTTCTTCACATATGATAAAATCAAACTCTTTGATCTTTTCATCAAAACGAAGATTCCAACTCCTAGATACTTAAGCCCATAGATAGATCTCTTAAGCTTACATACCTTCCCAGCATGATCAGGATCCTCAAAACCCTCTGGTTGTGTCATATACACATCCTTTTCCAAAGTACCATTCAGAAAAGCGGTTTTAACATCCATTTGCCAAATCTCATAATCATAATAAGTGGCAATAACTAGGATTATCCTTATGGATCTAATCATGACAACTGGCGAAATGTTTCATCATAGTCAATACCATGAATCTGTTTAATACCTTTAGCAACTAATCTTGCTTTGTATACAGATACATTTCCATTTTGTTAGTCTTAAGTTTGAAAACCCATTTGCATCCTATGGGTTTTACCCCATCTGGCAAATCTGTCAAGTCCCATACTTGCTTTTCAAACATGGAATCCATTTCAGATTTCATGGCCTCAAGCCATTTCTTGGAGTCTGGACCCGTCGTTGCTTGTTTATAGGTAACAGGCTCACCATGTTCTAACATTAGAACATCAAGGCTTTCGGTCAAGATGAAGTCTTCATATCGTCTTGGTTGAAACCTTTGCCTGTTTGATCTACGTAGGAGTTCAACTGGTTCAACAACTGAGATTTCAGCATGTTCCACAACTATTTGTGGATCTGCTTCTTGAGGAATTTGTTCAGGTTCTTAGATAACATCAGATCCTTGGCCTTCAAACAAATTCATCTCATCCTCGACATCAACTATGTCATCCTGTTGTTGTGTTTGTTACTTTTCATCAAGAACCGGTTCAAGATGAATATTTCTCCCACTTGACTTTTTGGAAATAAACTCTCTTTCCAAAAAGACACTATCCCTTGCAACAAACACCTTTTGTGCAGTAGGATTGTAGAAATAATATCCAAAACTACCTTTAGGATATCCTATAAAATAGCACTTGTCTGATTTAGGTGCAAGCTTATCAGTTTGTAAACACTTTACATAAGCTTCACATCCCCATATTTTCAGAAAAGACAACTTTGGAACTTTTCCAGTCCATATCGCATATGGGGTCTTGTCTACAGTCCTTGACGGAGTCCTGCTTAGTGTAAATACAGCAGTCGTGAGTGCATATCCTCAGAAGAATACCGGAAGGTTTGCAAAACTAATCATAGATCGAACCATGTCCAACAAGGTCCTGTTTCTCCTTTCAGACAAACCATTCAATTGCGGTGTCCTTGGAGTAGACAATTGTGTTACAATCCCACAATTTTTCAAATGATGATCAAATCCATGGCTTAAGTATTCACCACTACGATCAGATCGAAGTGCTCTTATCCTTTTGCCAGTTTGAGTCTCTACTTCATATTGGAATCCCTTGAACTTTTCAAAGGCTTCAGCTTTATGTGACATAAGATAAATATACTCATATCTGCTCATGCCATCAGTAAATGTAATGAAATATCTATAGCCACCTCTAGCTTCTGTACTCATAGGCCCGCATACATCAGTATGTATTATGGCCAAAAGTTCATTAGCCCTTTCATTTGTTCCTTTGAAAGGTGACCTTGTCATCTTTGCCCATTAAGCATGATTCACATAAATCAATAGATTCACAATCCATATCTTTTAGAATTCCATCTTTATGGAGCTTCTTCATGCGTCAAGCTAATGTGACCCAAATGACAATGCCATAGATAAAACTCACTCAAACAATTTGATTTTTGCCTTTCAGTATTAATGTTATACGATTCGGATTTGAGATCTAATACAAATAGTTCATTAACCATTGAAATACAAGCATAGAAGATTCCATTTCTTAAAATAGATATACTTCCATTCTTAATATTCGACTCAAATCCTTCAGAATGTGAAATTGAAACTGAAACAAAGGTTTTTAGTAATAGTAGGAACAAAATAACAATTATTCAGTTCTAAAACTAAACCAAAAAGTAAAATAGACTAAAAGCTCCTACGGTAAGTGAAACAACCATTGCTCCATTTCCAACGCGTAGGTCTATTTCCCCTTTCTCCAAATGTCTTCTACTTCTTGGTCCCTACACATTCGAAATAATGTGAGAACCACATCCGGTATCTAATACCAAGTAGTAGCATTGGTTGTTAAAGTTTCAATAACATTAATACCTGAACTGGAACTCACAGTTCCATTCTTCTTGTCCTCCAAGTACTTGGGACAATTCCTCTTCCAGTGTCCTTTAGCCTTACAGTAGAAGCAATCATGGTCATTAGCCACCTTTGGCTTTTGACCTTTCTTGGGTTTAGCAACTTGCTTGCCTTTCCCTTGGACATGATTCTTCCGCTTGCCTGCCTTCTTGAACTCCTGCACATTGTTAACCACAAGAACATCCTTCTTGCTGTCAACAGGAGTGTTTTGTTCAGCAGCTTTAAGCATACCATGGAGCTCATTCAGGGTTTTCTTTATCCCATGCATACGGTAGTTCATCCTGAATTGAGCAAAACCATCATGTAAGGAGTGTAGTACGATATCAGTGGCCAACTCTTGGTCATATTTAGCACCCAATGACTCCATACGTTCAAATAGACCGATCATGTCAAACACATGTGGGCCAACTGGTTTTCCCTTCACAAGTTTGCTATCCAGTATAGCCTTGTGAGTTTCATATCGCTCAATCCTTGCCTGTTCCTGAAACAACATTTTCAGGTTGGTTATAATGGAATGAGCATCTTGATTTTCAAACCTCTTTTGAAGAGCAGGTTCCATGGCAGCTAGCATAAGGCATGTGACAGGCAGAGACTCATCTCTTGCTTTCTTCTCTTCTGCCTTTTCCTCATCAGATGAGGTATCAGTCAAAACAGGAATCGGGGTTGCTAGCACGTTTTCACGTCCTTCGGACCTGAGAACTATTCTCAGATTCCGTTCCCAATCAAGAAAGTTTGCTCCATTGAGCTTGTTCTTTTCAACAATTGAGCGCAAGGTGAATTTCAAATTATCGCTAGACATGCTTCTACAAAAGGAAATAACAAAACAAAAGTTCATGTTTGACATGCAAATACTTAATATTAAACATGCTTTAAAACAAGTAAATGCACATTTTATTCAAATAAACAATTTATGTTCCCAGTGAATAAAATGATTCCAAGATCCTATTCCAGACAAGGCTCAACGTACTTTTGCACTGCCCTAAGTCTTGTGTGTTCAAGGTAAGCAACAATTGCTAATTATAACTCCTTATAATTCTTGGTTAGTGGTCCACATCCAATGTAGGATCCACTACCATGTCTCAAGATCCAAAACTTTGCCTTTTGGTCTCTTATTGGGTACTACCATATCAAGGTTTATGAACCCCCGTATAGATCCACCCTCACTAGTTTAATGTTTAAGAAGGACACCCTCACTTTTGCGAAGCTCATCCAACCAAAACCAAAAAACGTCATGGGTTATGATATGGAAAGACATTGCCCCAATATTCTTTTGGGAACTTAAGCATGCAATGGTTATTTATTACTAGTGACAAAAACATAATAAATAACTTATGCAAAACTTAAATAATTCATCTCATGAAATTATATTATGAACCATTCATATGTAAGAATTAAAATCATATTATAAAACATTCATATATGCAAGAATTAAAATCATATTATAAAACAAGCATATAACTTTTAGACAATCCATCTCATGGAAAATCTATCATGAAAATCTTGATTCAAAAGAAATTAATATATAATATTAATCAAAATTAATCATCAATGTGCACTTAATTGGACAAAACTGTATGATCAAGATATAATATCAAATACTTTATCTTATTTTAGTGGGACTTCCTAACTCCTTAGGAAATTATTATATTGGATAATATCACAATATCATCCAATATACAGATAAGATCTTATCTTAACATATATTATGGAAATCTTAATTTCTTAGATTGGATCATGACCTAGTCAATATCCAAACTAACATGAAACAAAAGATAAATTAACAATTAATTTATCCAATTGTACACATAATTTATAGAGAACACTATATCACAAAATCCAATTTTATGATCATAATATATAATAAAACAACACAATTGTATATATTATATATATAAGATATCTCTTTAATTAAGATAAAATAAAGTCAAAATAAATTGAAATCCAATTTCACTTTGACTGCCTATTTCATCAGTCAAATTTTAATGGGTCAAGCCCAATTTAATGTCCCGCAACCCTAACGGGCCAGACATTTCTCCTTCACAAATGAACTTCATTTAATTTACGTAAAATAAGTTCCAACAGAAACAATATCACCCTGACTCTGGTGCAGTTTAGAAAACGACGATCGTCCCCTAAGGTTATCGTAGCCTCCATTCAAACCAGTGCCCACCGGTAAAAAGAGACTGGGATCACGAGAGCTTAAAATATATGACTAGAGCTATAGAGCATATTTTGTTAAAAAAAATATGCTCTATAGCTTCCCATGTCTAACAACTCGGTCAAATCTAGTTGAAATCTCTTAGTTGAAAACACCATTCAGTTAGTATACTTAAATCTTGGAAATAAGAAGATAGAATTTTGATTGGAAACTATTTAAAAGTTAACGAAGAAGGTAAAACCTAGACACACCACACAATGGCGCGGTCACCATGTGTCGGACAAACGACGGCAACGGTGCACGTGCGGTAGTCTGCTCTAGCTCACACTTTACCATATGCAAGTGCAAGGCTTAATATATATTGGCTATATGTATTACTAAACTCCCGATGTGGGAACCAACCAAAAATCGAAAATCGGGGTCGTGGCTACGGTCTCGTGCTACTGTGTTGCGCAAGCTCGTTCTACGGCCTCAAAAATCGTTGGAACCAACTGAAAATCGCGATTGAAGACAGACTATCCCGTTTTAGTAACAACCTCGTACTACTGTGTTGCACGAGCTCGTTCGGGAGCTACGGTCATCCGATCAAGACGAATCAAGATGTTCTTGAAAGATGACGAGAAGTACTACGTTTCGACTTCAGAAATCGGAGCAAGAATCCCTCACGAAGTTAGTCGAAACAGGACACAAACAGCACAGTCCAAAAATCGACCCAAAGAGTTAAAGGGACAATCGATGTCCTTGACCGTTGTGCGAATTCCCAAGACACCGCTTCAAGATCTGGTAAAATTGTTGACCTTCTCTTTCAATCTTGAATTCATGTTGATAGACCACGAATGTCTGTGCGGATGATAGAGTGGTCAAGAGCAAGACCCCTTCATTGGGGCAAAACCGCGACCACGGTTCGCGGAGCTGCGACCGCAAAATCGATGGCCGTGCGCGCGACCCATTAATTCGCAAGCGCGGATCCACGCCAGGACCCATTTGCTCCCTGAAGACCAATCGAGTGAAGACGACCAAGTGCGTAACCGCGCCCGCAGGCCCAGAGTCGCGCCCGCAGGTCTTTACGCCACGTTCGCGGGTCCCAAGATGCGACCGCGGTTCTGGTCCAGATCGCAGAGCTCCCTTTCTGGAGCAAAATCGCGCCCCCCTTCAGTCCGCGAGCACGGAATCGCAACAGGGGCAGTTCACGCCAAAGATGATAAATCACCAACGCGGTCCACACGAGCATGATCGCGGTATCGCTGCAGCGCACTCGTCATGAGGCCCTCGCGCGGATGTGAAGTTGTTTGAAAATCTTCGTTTTTTGTGTTATTCGTTTTCTTAAACAAAATCCTAGCCAGGAAATTTTTCGTTTTATTCATCGTTTTGTTTTCTTAAATTTTCAACAAATGACGCGCTTAAGGGTAAACACAACGTTAGTTCATCGCAATAATGAACTACTTGTACGCTAACTACGTAGGAGGGTTCCTGTGATATTCGCTCACGGGTGTTCCCGTGATATTCGCTCATGGGTGGTTCTCACGGGTGTTCTCGTGATATTCGCTCACGGGTGGTCCCGTGATATTAGCTCACGGGTGGTCCCTTGATATTCGCTCACGGGTGGTCCCGTGATATTCGCTCACGGGTATTCCTGTGATATATGCTCACGGGTGGTCCAGTAATATTCGCTCATGGGTGATCCCGTGATATTCGCTAACGGGTGTTCTCGTGATATTCGCTCACGGGTGTTCCCGTGATGTTCGCTCATAGACCGTCGCTCATAGACCGTGATATTCCCTCACGGAGGTTCCTGTGATACTCGCTCACGGATATACGAATATACAAGCGCACTGAACCCCTAATCTACATGGCCACTTCGAGTCAATCCTATAGTACCCTACGTCTTAGTCACGCGACAAAGACGTAGGTTGGCATTTGTGAGTGGATAGATTTTTCTATCTAAATTAAGGACGCTATCTTCGCCAGCCAGTTACGTATATCTATTAAGTTATTTTCTTTCTTTATTTGCTTATTTATTGCAAATTAAATCCTGGTAGTTATCCGGTAGTTGGAAGGTTCTATCTTATTTAATAAGATAGAATTATCGTGAGATTGGGCTCCAAGTAATCGATTCGCCCTCTCTCTTCCACTATAAATACATGTCTTCGCCATAAAAAAGCATATACACAAACTACCCTGAAAAGGCTGATCAACGCTCAGCCCTAGCCCTTATGCCCTTTTCGCTATTATTTACCCTCGTGCTCAATCGATGAATACTCTTCTGACTTAGGCATCGGAGGTGGATTAGGGGGTCCCCACCCCCTTTGTCCATTTTTTTTCAAGTCCTAGGTCATTGAAGGAAGCTTGGAGAAGAAGGAATACGAAGGAGCTACCTAAGTGCATTAAAGACAATTTTTTGTGCACTTACAAATTCATTGCTTGATCTCTCAATTTGAACCTACCTGCTCGATCTGGATTTGTGTGTTGATTTCGGTTGACTGTGGGAGTGAAATTTGAGAGAAATTGGACTAAAGAGGCATAGATGGGGTTTCAATCATGAATCTCGGAAGGGCCAAATCTACTGATACTATCATCGGATTCGGAGAAGCTCCACTCGATGAATCAAATTCTTGCCACTTATTGATGATTGGTAATGGACTTAAATTCACAAATCAATTGATGTTAACTTTTTGATGTACATCCAGGCGAACAAGGCGTGAAAGCCCTCCAATGCTCTCTGGTATGCTTGTAAGCAGATTCTTTGCTGGAGATTTGACAAGGGGAATCAATAATCTTGTCTCATGGCAATGAATAATTCACCAAATCAAGGAGTGAACAAAGCTACATACTTACAAGCATTGACTTCAGAGAGTAAGGTCCATGATGAAATCAGTTGTTCAGGTATCTGTGTTAGCTTTTTTCCCTGGTAAAAAAATGCTTATCATAATCATAGCTTAAGGTTTTAGAGCAGATACTAAAAAGAAAAAAAGTAAAGCAATTAGCCAAACCTCTACTTCCAATTTCATCAGTTTCTTACAATTCACCAGCTCATCAGGCAAGCTTTGGATGTTGTTATTTGATGCCTGTCAAATGTATATAGAAAAATGCAATCAGTGAACAAAATAAAGAAGAAAGGAAACACTATAGCAAAGACAAAATGTTTGTGGCCATATCAAAGGAGTCAATGAAGGTAAGCTTGTGTTTTACTAGAGTCATGATATCCATGAGCACGGAGACTATCAAACAAGAATGACACAAGATTCAAATATCGCAATGTTAAAGCATTGATGGGTAGTATACACATCCTGATGCATCACAATTAAAAGTCTATTACGGCACAATAAGTTTACACATCAAGCCTTTTACCAACTATAAATAAGAAGCAATAAAGACCCAACACCTTAAACTCTGACAAATCTTTACAATTTCCAATAGTACGCGGTAGTTCCTTGAGTTGATTGTTTTAACAATCAATCCTGCCAAAATAAAAATGTAACCATAAGAGAGTATCAGATAAATAAAACTTAAAAGTTTTATTTAGCAAATGAGTATCTATTGTAATTAAGTAATCTCAGCAAGGTAAAAATAAACGATGAATACGTTCAACGGATGCAGGCCAAAGAATTTTATGTGTTACTGCACTATCATGGACGGATCCACTTCCTTAGAAACAATACGCCCAAACACTGGTACAGATCCAAACGAGTGCTTGCCCCCCAAGGATTGAGCGCAGCTTCCCTCGAATCCGTGTACTCAGATAAGAAGGAGTGGGAACAGACAATCTAGAACAAGTTTTGAGAAAGCAGAAGAGAAGACTTGGATGACCTGAGAAGAGACACTGATGGGATTAAATAGATCATGTAACGCCCATCATCCCATGATTCTCTCTCAACCACCTAAGAGATCCTCTTCAGTTAAAACAAAGTGATAAGATCGTTTGACCAATTCAAATAAGTAGTCCCCAAGTTTCGGAACTGAAAACAACTTGAAAACGGAGATTTGCGGAAGGCCAAAGAATTTTATGTGTTACTGCACTATCATGGACGGATCCACTTCCTTAGAAACAATACGCCCAAACACTGGTACTGATCCAAACGAGTGCTTGCCCCCCAAGGATTGAGCGCAGCTTCCCTCGAATCCGTGTACTCGGATAAGAAGGAGTGGGAACAGACAATCTATAACAAGTTTTGAGAAAGCAGAAGAGAAGACTTGGATGATCTGAGAAGAGACACTGATGGGATTAAATAGATCATGTAACGCCCATCATCCCATGATTCTCTCTCAACCACCTAAGAGATCCTCTTCAGTTAAAACAAAGTGATAAGAACGTTTGACCAATTCAAATAAGTAGTCCCCAAGTTTCGGAACTGAAAACAACTTGAAAACGGAGATTTGCGGAAGAGCTATCGGCAAACTAATCCGCAAATCTCGGAGGCCCAATTTAATGAAATAGTTGAAAAATCCCGTAAAAAGATACGCCCCACACCACACCGCGCACGTGTCACGAGCCGAGCCGAGCCAAACCGGACAGACGGCGGCACGCGCGCGAGGGAGCATTCCTCTCTTGACTTACTAACCCATAATATACCAATGCATAGTATATAGTGGGTATTTTACCCATCCATATGTCGATGTGGGAACTAAGAGCTCAAAGCTCTTTTTGCCTCTTGGTCACATGTGACTGCAGATGCACTGCATTACACGCAAGAGCAATAAATTCTCCAACAATCCCCCACTAATATTGTACATCAATCAGGTTTTGTTCTGAATAAGATTATATGACTTAGTGCTTAAGAAGATGGTATCTTTCGATTTGAACCAACTGCTTTAGTAAACTAAGGGATGCTCTCAAGTCAAGAAGTGAACAAGTCTTGAACTTCTGACTATCTTTGAGAGTGTTTCCTAAGAACACACACTTTGTCAGTTTTCCTTCCATTCCCGCGATGGAGATTTCACTTAGTGAATCTCAGTTTCTTGGGATGGTCATGAGTGCCCTCAAAGGTCTTCAGCCTTTTGGATTAACCAAATGCACTCACGTAGGGGACCTCATCAAGTTTGTCTCATTACAAACCACCCTTATTCGGGCTATGAAGTCATTAAGAGCTCGAAGCTCATCCTCTCAATTTCTTATTCACTTCGCCATAGGATAAAGAAAGATTAAGCTTTCATATGGGTCTCAACCCCATTCCCCTCGACGATTCCAGGACCATTTTCCTGTTTAATCCTTTTGTTAAGGGATCTGCCAGATTTCTTTCTGACCTTATGTACTCCATTGTGAGTACTCCATTCAGGATCAGGTATCTCATAGACTTATGCCTGATTCGTATATGTCTCTTCTTTCCATTATAGACACTACTCTTAGCAACTCCCATGGCTGCTTGTTAGTCACAGTGTAGAGATACGGGAGGTGTTGGCCTCCCCCACAATGGGATGTCAGCCATTAGGCTTCTCAGCCACTCGGCCTCTTGCCCTGCCAAGTCGAGAGCTATAAACTCTGACTCCATAGTAGATCTTGCTATAACTGTCTGCTTTCCAGACTTCCAAGATATAGTTGTACCACATAAAGTAAATACATAACCACTGGTAGAACTTACTTCATCATTGTCAGATACCCAGCTTGCATCACAGTAGCCCTCTAACACATTAGGGAATCTCTTATGATGTAAACCCCAATCAAAAGTACCTTTTAGATACATCAACAATCTTTTTAGGGCATTCCAATGATCATTGCAAGGGTTATGAGTATATCTACTTAATCTACTTACAACATAGGCAATATCAGGTCGAGTATAATTCATCAAGAACATCAAACTACCAATTATCTTAGCATATTCAGATTCAGAGACAATTTTCCCTTTATTTTTCTTCAAGTGTATGCTAGGATCATAAGGTGTTCTTACAGACGAGACATCAAAAGAATCAAATTTTCTTAATATGTTCTCTACATAATGAGATTGACATAGAGTGAAGCCATCTTTCGTTTTTGTAACTTTCACACCCAAAATCACATTAACTTCACCTAAGTCCTTCATTTCAAATATTGATGATAAGAAATCTTCGGTCTCATTAATTACATCTAAATGTGTTCCCATTATTAACATGTCATCAACATGTAGACATATAATCACACATTTAGCATGCATCATCTTAGTACATACACAAGCATCAGAACTGTTGAATACAAAACCAAAGCTCATAATAGTTGATGTCTCTCATTTTGGTAGTGTTTCAAATGTGTTTTCCTTGGTACTTTAGTCCTTTTTCCTTCTTTTCTTGTGTGTTTTGTCCCTTATTAGCTTAGATTCTGATTTTCTATGAGATTCGGAGACTATGCGCATTTTGTGTGTTTTGTAGGCATTTTGGAGCAAGAATAATGGAGATTGGAGCATGGAATCATGGAGGAATTCAAGGATGAAAAAGGAGTCAAAATGGATCTAATAATGCATGGAAATAAGCCTCAAGTGAAGACGAAGAGAATGGCGAAAAAATCGAGTCAATCGGAGCTAAAACGAGAGAGAACGGAGCGAAACAAGCTGAAAAATGCCTTAGGCCCGAGGTACCCAGCAAGTCGGGCCCGAGTTCCAAGGTGCTCCGAGGTGGTGGCCCGAGGTGTGGCATGTCGGGCCCGAGGTTCATGAAAGACATGCCATTGGACAGAGGTTGAAGCAAGTCGGGCCCGAGGTTCTCCGTGTCGATCCATGTCGGTCGTGGCTCCTGATTCCTTTCTTTTTGGGATTTTCTTGTTAATTCCCATAATTGCATTAGAAGCCTTGGAGGTCAAGGAGTCTAGAAGCCTTGGGGATCAAGGAGTTCTAGAAGCCTTGGAGGTCAAGGACTTTCTTTGGGGATCAAGGCCCAATTCTCTACTTAAACCCTTGTATTCTCTCATTGGAGGATCATCTATAGACACTTTTGGGGGGTGGACTCTTCTCCAAGGGAGGGAAGAAACCCAAGATCTAGAGGAGGATTTGGGTGAATTCCTTTCCTTGGAGAGGAGAGAAACCCTTGGCTAGATCCAAGTTTACACACATCTAATCACTCTCAAAGGCTCAAGGAAGACTTGGAAAGCAAGGAGGAAGAAAGGAGAGGAGAAGAGGAGGAATTTCGGTGGAGGATAGCTAGATCTAGGGTGGAATTGTGAGTATGTCTTTGTTTTGATTTGCAATTTGTGGATTTGGATTTGGATCTTGTGATTTCCCTTTAATTTAAATGAAATTTGGCTTTGCTTTGATTTGGATGATTGAGATTTATTTGCCTTGTTATTTGATTGCTTGTTACTCTAGCCTTATGGAGTAGATTCCATTGGTCTTGGGCTATGGGGGAAACCTCTAGCTAGGTTTGGTTTTGAACCCCCAATTCCATAGCCTTAAGTAATTGATCTAGGAACCCACTCTACATAGAGCTACAATCTCTTGTGGAAGCAAGGGATCAAGGGCTAGTAATTGGCAAGAGTGAACGGAAGCGATCTATTGCCTATCACTTGACCTTGCATCGAAAGGGAGGTAAAATTCCCTAGGGACGATGTGTAGAGTGGCGGGATTGAAGGCGAACAACCTCGATTCTACGAGGATCAACACTTATTGGCTGAATTGGGGTGGAATTACCCACATCTAGCTAGTGAAAGAACCCAAAAACCCGAGATCTATCTCTCCATTTTGCAAGTTCGACTCACCCAGTACATCGGGCCCGACGCTCTCCAGTGTCGGTCCCGGCCTTTTTCTCGTCGATCCACCTCGGGCCCGAAGTGACCTGTGTCGGTCCCGAGTGGTCTTTTCTTGTTTTCCTTTGTTTAGCTTTTCTTTCCCTTTAGCAAGTCTTTTGGTGCTCTCAACGAACGAACTCCCGAGTGTTCGACACCCTACCTTGTGCTACAACTAGGTTCGGTTATAAATTTAAATTTTGAGACCCTCCGATCCGGACCGATCAGAATTTTGGCGCCGTTGCCGGGGAGTTCTAATTGCTTGAGGTACCAAGTTTCTTCAGTCCTTTGATTTTATAGTGATTTGGGTAAGGGACTAGCCCGAACCCTCATTTGTTGTTTGATTTGTTTCTTTTTGTCTTTTTTGTAGGTGATTCCATCATCAAAAAAAAAAGAGAAAAAAAATGGAGTTCTATGATAGTGATGATGATGTGGAGGTTCTCTACCTTGAAATGGAGATCAATCGTCTAAAAAGAGAACTCCACGAGGCAAAAGAGCAAAGTGAAAGAAGAGAGAGAGCTAGAGCTCGTGAGCAACTTGATGCCCGGATTAGAATGCAACAAGAGATAGAAGATGAAGCCTATGAAAAGGAGTGTTACATGAGAGAGGTGTATGGGAACCGAGACCACTATGATGGACGAGCTGGTGCTCAATCCTATTGGGGGAGTCCCACTTACACTCAAATGCAAAGAGTACCTCCATACCAACCTCCGAGCTACGAAGAGACTCCTCCATGGGAATATATGTTGCAAGAGGGGATTGATGAGGAACCTCAATGGGCACAAGACTTGAAAACTCAATTCAACAATGTTGAGATGCGAGTCAATGATATGAGTACTCAAGTCAATGAGCTTTGTGCGTCAATTTGACTATATTTGGGCATCCCTTCTGATTTCTCAAGAGCAACTTCCGAGCTATGATGATGAAGAGGGCCATGATGAGGTCCGAGTCGAGCCACCACAAGTCGAGAAGAGTGAGCAAGCCGGGACCGACGTACCCACTGTGTCGGGCCCGAGTTGCTCGCAAGTCAGACCGACTCTGCAAACCAAGACCGAGTTGGAGGACATGTCGGGCCCGAGTTGCCCAGACATCGGACCACCTCCCCTGCCTCCACTCTGCCCCAAGCCCAAGATGCATAACGTCGGGACCGACTTGCATCCACTTCGATCGGTGACAATGGAGGAAAACTATCTCATGGCTCTTAGGCGTGCAAGGATTGAAGTAAAGGAAAGCTCTCCCTCTCTTATGGTTGAAGAAGAAAAAGTCAAGTCTCGGTTCAAACAAGCTTTGGAGGAGACACCGGAAGTCGGGCCCGATATAGCTCCTATGTCGGTCCCACCTGAAAAGCAAGCCTCCAAGATCGTGAGCGAGACTCCTTTGCCCTATCTCCTTTGCTCTTTTATGACGGTTTCTTATGAGTCATATGGTGCGGATGAACCATACTCAGTGGATTTGATTTCCGACTATTCTTGGTCAAAGTATGGGGTCCCCCGCCATTATGATGAGGCCGAGGCGCATGTTTGGTTGAACTATAGTGAATGGCCTCAATTCTTTTTGAGTGATGAGATGGTCCTTGGGGAATTCATGGACCCCGAGCCTTATTTTCCACCCTAACCAAGATTAGGTGGCCGGCACGTCAAGCTAATGACGTTAAAAGAGCGCTTTTCGGGAGGCAACCCGACGTATCCTTCGTATCCCTTCTTTCCTTTTGATTTGTTTTCTTATTTTTAGGATTTGAGCTTATTGTGCTAACCCTTTCTCTAAACCCCTTGAAAGCAAGTATTTTGGAATATATCTTTGGTGTGATCTTGTAGGTGCTTCTTGGTGCGAATGATGAGCTTGAAAGGAGAAGGTGTATGATGCAAATGGACGAGCAACTAGGATGTGAGACGAGCAAGCGGTCTCGACCACCTCTCAAGTAGTTCGAGCCTCAAGTGCTCCACCTTCCCCTCCCTATGTGCCGATGTCAACAATTCACCATTCTTCCTAGCTTCAAACGCCTTGTCTAGTGAGTTTCCCTTTTCATTTTCCCTTGTGGTTTTATTTGGATGCAATGAGGACATTGCGTATTTTAAGTATGAGGTATGGGAAAAGGAAACTCTCTTGTGCCTAGTGTTAGTACATATGTGTGCTTTGTGTGTCTTTTGCTTTGTGTGAGATTTTTTTTGCAAAAATCCATAAAAACTTGAAAATTTGGTTTGAAAACAACAAAAAGATTTTGTTTTGGACTAAGGAATCCTCATCTTAAGTGTCCTATAATAAATGGCTTGTGTTCATGTAATTCCTTTGCATGCTTTGGATGGTTTAGCCTAGTCTTATGATGTTGCTTTTATACATGATCCATGATTGACATTCTATATTGAGCATGTGTGCTAAATGATGACTTGTTTGCTACCTAGCATTGAGTGTACCTTGTGAGATTTGATTTTGGCCTTTTGGGATTTTTCTTTGTATATCCTTCTCTTGTTTTGTGAGTATACTCTCTTGTGTCATAGTCTCTTTTGTTATTGAGGTGTATATTTATTTCTTGAAGCCGCTATGAGAATTAGTCATGCATGCTAGTATTAAGATTGAACTTGTATGTTTTTAGCCACATAAATATCCTTATTCCTACCTTGCATTAATCCTTGATTTGTATCCCCGTTTTAGCCTATTAGCCTTTATTTGTAGCTCCTCAAAAACATATTCCTAGCCGATGAAAGCTTGACCCTTATGGGATTCGGACATAGTTGAGTGGTTGTGGAAATGATTTTGTGGAATACTTTGGGTGAAGGCAAGAGTGTGGGCAACACATTTTGGTAGTGCATCTCCTAAGGAGAAGTTGATGGATTTTTGGGAATTTTGCTAAGGGCAAAAATGTGAAGGAAAAGTGAGCAAAATTCAAGTATGGGGTCAATCGAGCTGTGATCGAGCCTAGTAGACTCGGGCCCGACCTCCCTATAGCACATTAAAAGAGAAAAAGAAAAAGAGAAAGGAAGAAGAAAATAAAGATAGTGCAATCAAAAATCCAAGTGTAGAGATGTAAAATAAGGAAAGTGTGGGTGAAATGTTGGGTAAGTGTCTTTGATCGTTGAGAGTTGTTTGGAGGAGTAGTAAGAAGTGGAATCTTTGGTGAAGTTGGTGAGTATTTTAGGTTGTTCGAGTCCCTTATGAAACACCAAGTTCATCTTTGGTGAAGTTGGTGAGTATTTTAGGTTGTTCTCTATGAGGATCTCCATTGAGCCCAAGTTCATCTTGTATTGGTATTGTCTTGACATCTCTAGGTAGAGAGATTGGTAGTATTATCTTCAATGGTAAAAGTAGACTTTGCACAAGGCATGAGTGGAGAGATGCATCACTTTTATGCATTAAGCCATACATACTTGAGAGTTGTGCTTTGATTACATTTCCCTAAAGTGAGGCTAGGTGGTAGCATTTCATACTTGAAGCATGCATACACATGTGATGACATTTGATTGTTTATCTTTGGATTCATATGTGCTTGAAAATGGTTTTGACTTAGTGCTTTACTTGAAGATCATGTTGAGGTTTTGAATCCAAGTTATTGCTTGTTAAGTATGGGGTATTCTGATGTCTCTCATTTTGGTAGTGTTTTAAGTGTGTTTTCCTTGGTAGTTTTAGTCCTTTTTCCTTCTTTTCATGTGTGTTTTGTCCCTTATTAGCTTAGATTCCGATTTTCTATGAGATTCGGAGACTATGCGCATTTTGTGTGTTTTGTAGGCATTTTGGAGCAAGAATCATGGAGATTGGAGCATGGCATCATGGAGGAATTCAAGGATGAAAAAGGAGTCAAAATGGAGTTAATAATGCATGGAAAGAAGCCTCAAGTGAAGACGAAGAGAATGACGAAAGAATCGAGTCAATCGGAGCTAAAACGAGAGAGAACGGAGCGAAACAAACTGAAAAATGCCTTAGGCCCGAGGTACCCAGCAAGTCGGGCCCGAGTTCCAAGGTGGTCCGAGGTGGTGGCCCGAGGTGTGGCATGTCGGGCCCGAGGTTCATGAAAGACATACCATTGGACCGAGGTTGAAGCAAGTTGGGCCCGAGGTTCTCCGTGTCGATCCATGTCGGTCGTGGCTCCGGATTCCTTTCTTTTTGGGATTTTCTTGTTAATTCCCATAATTGCATTAGAAGCCTTAGAGGTCAAGGAGTCTAGAAACCTTGGGGATCAAGGAGTTCTAGAAGCCTTGGAGGTCAAGGACTTTCCTTGGGGATCAAGGACCAATTCTCTACTTAAACCCTTGTATTCTCTCATTGGAGGATCATCTATAGACACTTTTTGGGGGTGGGCTCTTCTCCAAGGGAGGGAAGAAACCCAAGATCTAGAGGAGGATTTGGGTGAATTCCTTTCCTTGGAGAGGAGAGAAACCCTTGGCTAGATCCAAGTTTACACACATCTAATCACTCTCAAAGGCTCAAGGAAGACTTGGAAAGCAAGGAGGAAGAAAGGAGAGGAGAAGAGGAGGAATTTCGGTGGAGGATAGCTAGATCTAGGGTGGAATTGTGAGTTTGTGTTTGTTTTGATTTGCAATTTGTGGATTTGGATTTGGATCTTGTGATTTCCCTTTGATTTGAATGAAATTTGGCTTTGCTTTGATTTGGATGATTGAGATTTGTTTGCCTTGTTATTTGATTGCTTGTTACTCTAGCCTTATGGAGTATATTACATTGGTCTTGGGCTATGGGGGAAACCTCTAGCTAGCTTTGGGTTTGAACCCCCAATTCCATAGCCTTAACGCCCTTAAGTGATTGATCTAGGAATCCACTCTACATAGAGCTACAATCTCTTGTGGAAGCAAGGGATCAAGTGCTTGTGATTGGCAAGAGTGAACGGAAGCGATCTATTGCCTATCACTTGACCTTGCATCGAAAGGGAGGTAAAATTCCCTAGGGTCGATGTGTAGAGTGGCGGGATCGAAGGCGAACAACCTCGATTCTACGAGGATCAACACTTATTGGCTGAATTGGAGTGGAATTACCCACATCTAGCTAGTGAAGGAACCCAAAAACCCGAGATCTATCTCTCCATTTTGCAAGTTCGACTCATCCAGTACATCGGGCCCGACGTTCTCCAATGTCGGTCCCAGCCTTTTTCTCGTCGATCCACCTCGGGCCCGAAGTGACCTGTGTCGGTCCCGAGTGGTCTTTTCTTGTTTTCCTTTGTTTAGCTTTTCTTTCCCTTTTGCAAGTCTTTAAGTGCTCTCAACGAACGAACTCCCAAGTGTTCGACACCCTACCTTGTGCTACAACTAGGTTCGGTTATAAATTTAAATTGAGACCCTCCGATCCGGACCGATCAATAGTCTTATGAAATTTTTCATACCATTGCTTTGGAGCTTGTTTTAGACCATATAAGAATTTCTTCAACGTACACACTCTATTCTCTTGTCTTGGGATCTCGAATCCAGGAGGTTGGTGCATATAGATTTCCTCATCCAGATCGCCATTCAAAAAAGCTGTCTTAACATCCATCTGATGTACAAACAAATTATGAGTAGATGTTAATGCAATCAATACACGAATAGTGGCGATCCTAGTAACAGGTGAATATGTGTTAAAGTAATCAATGCCGTATTTTTGAGTAAATCGTTTGATTACTAATCTTTCCTTGTACCTATCTATGGTAACATTGGTTTTTAGTTTTTTCTTGAAAATCCATTTACACGTAATGGCCTTACTACCTCTAGGCAAGTCTACAATTTCCCACGTCCCATTTGACACAATGGAATCTAACTCACTGTTAATGGCATCTGTCCAGGAACTCGCATTTATAGAACTCATAGCTTCTTCATAAGTTTTTGGATCATTCTCTATCATATGAAGGCTAATCACAAATTCATCTATTATATCTATGTCTTTGAGTTCTAGAAGAAAAGAAGTCACAAAGTCAAGACCAAAGTCAGTTTCAATTCTACGCCTTTTACTCTTTCTAGGTTGAATATCATCAACTAGTTTTCTAGGCTCAGGCGTAGGTGGCACATTTACAAGAGTAGTAACATGCATGGATTTCAAAGGACAAATATGCTCAAAGAATTCAACATCACGGTATTCACAAATGGATTTATCATTCAATTTCATGAATCTATATGCAGCACTGCAATCAACATAACCAACCAACACAATCAAAGGTCCTCGGACCAATAGTTTCACGTATAAATGAAGGAAAAGCCACTTTAGCTAAGCACCCTCACACTTTCAAATACGACAAGTTTGGTGCATAGTCTTTCCAAAGTTCATAGGGAGTCTGCTCTAATTTTTTATGAGGTAACCTGTTTAAGACATGGTTAGCAGGCATAACAGCTTCACCCCACATGTTGTTAGATAAACCAGAGCTAATTAACATAGCATTCATCATTTCCTTTAAGGTCCGGTTTTTTCTTTCAGCTATTCCATTGTGTTGAGGAGTATATGGTGCATTCATCTCATGAACTATACCATTATCTTGACAAAACTTTTTCAAGGACTCGGTTGAGTATTCTCCTCCTCGATCAGACCTAAATCTTTTAATCTTACGGTCTAGTTGGTTTTCCACTTCATTTTTAAATATCATGAAAGTCTTTTCAACTTCATCTTTAGACCTTAGAAGGTATACTTTAGTATATCTTGAAAAATCATCCACAAATGTTATGTAATAACACTTACCACCTACTTTCGGAATTTTTAAAATCAGCCAAATCCGAATGGATTAATTCTAGCAATTCTGAATTCTTGTTTTCTATAGGTTTGAAGGGTTTTCTAATAAATTTCGCTTCAGCACATACATCACATATTTTTATGAGTTTTGGATAATTTTGGAATTAAACCTGCTTTAATCAATCGATCTATAGCATTCACATTCACATGTCCTAATTTAGGATGCCAAATATCAAAAGACTCAATCATGTAAGCAGAAGAAGAAGCTTTATTATCAATTTCAACAACAGCAGAATCGAGCATAATCAAACCATTTCCAGACATAAAACCCTTCCCCACAAATTCACCATTCTTGCTAATCACTAATTCCTCCCCCCCCCCCATGAAAGAGGAGTCTAAAGCCAGCCTTAATTAACAGTCCATCAGAAATCAGGTTCTTGCGCAATGAAGGAACATGCATCACATTCATCAAGCATAGTTTCTTGCCAGAATTAAGTTTGAGAAGAATTTTCCCTTTATCGACAACCTCTAAGATGCTGGAGTTGCCCATGAAGACCTGCTCGCCCTTTTCATCAGGCTTGTAGTCGGAGAGGAGTTCCTTGTTGGCGTAGAAGTGCTTGGTGGTGCCGGTGTCCACCACCCATTCAGCCATGTCCACAACATTCACTTCTGAGATTACAACAACCAGGTCCTCCTTAGTCAGGTTGACCTGATTCTGCTCCTGATTCGGTTTAGGGCCATTTTTCTAGAACCTGCCTTGGTGCCCTTCATTTCTGTGGAAACACTGAGCAGCCCGGTGTCCTGGCTTGCTGCAGACGAAGCATCCTCCTTTCACCTTTTCTCCCTTTCCACCTTTCTTAAGAAGAGGTCTGAAATTGGTTCCAGTGTGTCCAGCAGCACCCTTTTTGAACCTGTCAACCTTCGGACCAAAAGATTCAACAATGTTAGCTTTGACTGAATGATCAGAAGTATTCAAGGGCTTATCTTTGAGGCGATTTGCCTCTTCAATCTTCAAATGACCGACTAGCTCCTCTAGGGTCAGATTCTTCTTCATGTGTTTGAGGTGGTTACGGTAGGTGGCCCACGAATCTGGAAGCTTCTCAATCAGGAAGTTTTCCTGAAGGTATTCACACATCTCCATCCCTTTAGCAAGGATGTCTGCAACCAGATTCTCGTACTCGTGAACCTGCTCCATCACAGGCTTGTCGTCAGCCATATGAAAGCGCAGGAATTCTCTAATGACGTACTTCTTCTTCCCAGCATCATCTGAGCCATACTTCTTCTTAAGAGTCTCCCAAATGGACTTAGTAGATTTGTTAGTAAGCAATAAATCGAACAAAGCATTGGACATATGGCTCAGTAAGATACCCCTTACAATCTTATTGTCTTGTTCATACTTTTCAGTTTCAGTAGTAGCCTTAGCGATGAGTTCAGTAGCTGTGGCGGTTTCTTCTAGCGTAGGCTGGGAGTCGTTGTTGGCCAAAGGATGCGCCTTCAGAGGGGCTATTGGAGGGTCTTTGTTAAGGAAGTTGTCGACCTTAACTTGTTCGAAGATGATGAGTAATTTTTGAGACCATCGGCGGTAGTTGGTGCCATCAAGCGGTTTGAGCTTGGACAGGTCGAGAAGCTTGATGATTTGGCTCTCCATTCATCAGGTAGTAGAGAAGTATTGTTTCTAATCTGTAGGTAAGTAATCTCTGCAAGGCAAAAATAAACGATCAATACGTTCAACGAATGTAGGACAAAGGATTTGATGTGTTACTGCACTGCGTCATGGATGGATCCACTGCCTTAGAAACAATGCGCCCGGACACTGCTACAGATCCAAGCGAGCGCTTGCCCCCCAAAGATTGAGCGCAACTTCCCTCGAATCCGTGTACTCGGATAAGAAGGAGTGGGAACGGACGATCTAGAACAAGTGAGAAGAGAGGTACGAGATGAGTGTTGAGAAAGCAGAAGAGAAGACTTGGATGATCTGAGAAGAGACGCTGATGGGATTAAATAGATCAAGTAACGCCCATCATCTCACGATTCTCTCTCAACCACCCACGAGATCCTCTTTAGTTAAAAAAAAGTGATAAGATCGTTTGACTAATTCAAATAAGTAGTCCCCAAGTTTCGGAACTGAAAACAACTTGAAAACGAAGATTTGCGGAAGAGATATCGTCAAACTAGTCTGCAAATCTCAAAGGCCCAATTTAATGAAATAGTTGAAAAATCCCGTAAAAAGATATCCCCTAACACCACACCTCGCACGTGTCATGAACACGAACACGAGCCGAGCCGGACAAACGACGGCGGCGCGCGCGTGAGGGAGCATTCCTCTCTTGACTCACTAACCCATGATATACCAATGTATAATATACAGTGTGTATTTTACCCATCTATATGTCGATGTAGGAACTAAGAGCTCAAAGCTCTTTTTGCCTCTTGGTCACATGTGTCTATAGATGTACTGCATTACACGCAGGAGCAATAAATGCTCCAACATCTATTTGCATGAACATGTTGTGTAGTTTAACTAGCTTGAAAAGATTGAAGCTTTAACCCGCTTTCTTCTTGGCCTCTGGCTTGTAAGTTGCAATCAATGGCAATCTCTTGGCAGAGATCTTCTTTCTCCTGTTTCAATTTTGAAAACCCATTTCATTAAGCGTTAGAATCAAGACAATTGATCAGCGGCGATGGCCCCTCTTCTCCGGCTCTGTGAAGAGGAGTCGGGGAAAAAAGCGGCCAACGAGGCTACGGCGCTGGTCGGGTCTGCGGGCTGGCAGAGGTGGGCACGTTCCCTCTTCCCTCTTCATTCCCCCTTCTTTCTTTTTTATTTTTTTAAATGTTTATTGTTATCATGTTTTTATAAGGAGGTAACGGAAGTTTTGAGAAAATTTAAAGAAGGGCACGTTCCGGAATGTTTTGAAACCTCAGGGGCATTTTACGGATTAAGTTTATTTTGAGAGTACCATTCGGAAAAGCCCAAAACTCAGGGGCACCATCCGGAATTTCCCTTCTTTTAATAAGGGGCTAGATGGAAAAGTGTTAGTTTTGGGGAGAAAGAGCACGGGGCGGACTCAAACGAAACCTCACGGTTATATTGCGGAATAAGGTTTTTTTTTTGGCACCATCCAGAAAAGCCCAAAACTCAGGGACATCATTCTAAATTTCCCAAATAATAATTATAAAATAAAGAAACTTATTGATAAGAACAAGTGTTCAATCCTTATACAAAAATTATAATCCTACAAATTTTTGTTCGCTTAAAATAATATATTATAATAGAAATAGTGTATCATTAAAGTAAATCACATAAAACGCAAATTAAATACAATAATGCAAGATTTTATATCAAACTATTCTTTTGAATAACTTCCTATAAAATTTAAAGTAAATTTTTAGTTAAATAAAAATCATGTCTTCAAAATACGGGGACTAGTAGTAGTTAAATATGGGCTTTTTTTACCGGAAACCACCCTTACAATAAGTCATATTCTCCTAAACCACCCTTTCAATGCCTAATTACCGCAAACCACCTGTCATAGTACTTTCGTTACCCTAATACCACCCAAACTAATTTTCCGTCCAAATTTTCAGTTAACTTATAGAAAAAAATACATTTTCCCCTCCTTTTTTATTATAGTTTAATCATTATTTTAAATAATTCTTTTCCTTTAGTTACTATAAATTTATAATTTCAATATTTGTGATAGTATTTAACAAATATAAAATTTAATATCTGTGATAAACATCATTTATATGGAATTCACAACTTAATATAAGAATAACATATTAGTATCCTAATGAATAATTATTTAAATGAAGATTAGGGGTATTGGTAGTTTTATAGATTAAGATTTCAATTTTAGATTTACTCGATCCGTGATCCACTCATTTACAAATTAGTATTTTAAATAATATATTATGTTAGGCGTATTAATTCCCCAAATCTTCATTTGTTAAGTGTATATAAGTATATTTTTACATTATTGTTATATTATAAATTGTCAGCCCCATATACTTATTAGTTTTATAGTAATTAATATTAAATATTTATATCATAAAGTTGGTATAGCTAAAAGGAAAAAGTTAATAATTGATCAAAATGTAATAAAAATGAAGGAAATTTTTGATTTTTTTAATGATTTATCGGGAAATTTGGACGGAAATCGTGTTTGGGTGGCATTGGGGTAACGAAAGTCTTATTACGTGTGGTTTGCGCTAATTAGGCCTTGAAAGGGTGGTTTAGGAGAATACGGCATAATGTAAGGGTGGTTTCCGCTAAAAAAGCCTTAATTATGATATCAGAACAACATCAACGTGATGGCTTAAAAATAATCAATTTTTTATAAAATGTATTAATTTTGGAGTATAATATAGAATATACAGTATCCTAGATATTTGAGGTGTCAATCGGATCGGGTCAGGTGGATTCGGGTTCGGGTTGAGTGCGGGTTCAGGTCAATCGGGTTACAGGTCAAGTCGGGTTGGTTCTTGACAGGTTATTGTGCGGGTTCGGGTCGACCTAATAGGTCAAGAATTTGAATTTTTAATGATTATTAAAATAATATTATGATTAAGTAATGATATTTAATAATAAAATATTATTTTTTAATATAAATTTATTTATAATAGGTTTTATGATAAAATATATTATAATATTTACAAGAAAATATATTTATTCTACATATATATAAAATATCGGGTCAATCGGGTCGGTTTCGGGTTTCAACCCAATCAGGTTCGGATTAATCGGGTTCGGTTTTTTTCTTTGCTCGTTACTATTCGAGTCGAGTTTCAACCCAAAAAATTTCGGTCAATTCGGAACAATTTTTCGAATTGGGTCGGGTTTTGATTGCCCTACTAGAGATACAAGTACTTCTACCTAGTTTCTTTGAGAGCTCCGTGCGTTGCACGGGGGCATAATGCGGGTTGAGAGGTCTCTTTTGTCTTACACAAGGACGTTAATTGATGCTACTATTATTTACTGTACCAAACATAGCAATTGCATCACACTAATTTAGCTTCAGTTCAATTATCATTGACGGGTGATGATGAATTATTATAAAATCCACTGTTTGCATAATAAAATGCTGAATTAAGCTAATTAATTTAATCGGGTATATATATAGAGCATGACCTCATCAACTATAGAATAAAGGGGCAAGCCAGCATTTTCCTCCCAAACTCAACAACACCATTAAAATCACTTGCACTAACAGAAACATTTAGCATTACACTATACGTCAGTAAATTCAAGTGCAATTCTTTCGCTTTCATCTCTGCAACCACTTTCCTTGCCCTGCTGAATTCTCCGGACTTACAAAATGCATCCAATATTGTATTGTAAGTGACCGAATTCGGCTTGCATCCCATTTGCTCCATACAATGTATCATTCTAGACCCGACTTCGACTTCACCCTACTTATTATAGCTTTTGATATGATCACAGAGAGACAAAGAAATGCCAAGAACTTTATCAAGTCAAGGAACAAGACAAAATCCAGTAACAAGTTGAAGGTGTTATGAACTATATAGAAAAACAGCAATAAGTTTAGATATAGTATGAACTAAGAGAATGGATTCTTTTGTTCTCGTATTTTCTGATGCATTAGAATACACAGATTCGACATAAGAGAAGAGTGAAACAAAGAGTATATAGAACAAAAAAGTAGATTCCTTTTCACAAGAAAATTTCTCAAACTTAGAGCATTGAGTTAAAAAAATTCCTGATATTGACATGAAAGATAGCTCTCTCCCCAACCACCACAAGGAAGTTGTTTATACAGCAAGAAAACAACATGCCTTATGAATGTTAACACAGTTCTTTCCTGCAGCTATCGACCCCAAACCAAATACCATACATAAAGCACATATTACTGATTCACCACGCAAAGATCAAGTAAAACACGTAATGCATATATACCATTGCAGCACCATAACATGAATCACAATACTCCTACTTATGCTCGACCAAGCCTAGCACCATGTCTTTGCAATCAACGTCACCCACAAACAAAGCAGCCAGTGAACAGAATTCTTATTATGTATGATGCATTTTGCAACAACTTATAACACGAGTTGAAATTTGACACTAACCTTGGGAGCACCGATTCCATCTGCTTTTATCTCTTTCACGTTTCCATGCATATCTAATTTTATTAATTACGTCGCATTTGTTAAAAGATTATTATCATTCATCTAACTCTACATAATCAAATAAATCCTCTAACTTTCAGCTATAATTTTTTATAAACCAAGTATTCCAGATCATCTTTTTTGAGTTTTTCTACAGCCCCTTCACCAAATACAAAGACACAACCATTCTCTACATAATTAAGGCATATAGATGTAAGCTGAAGGCCAGATATCAAGGTAAGAGCATATATCATCCATCAAAGTATGAAATACAGTCTATGCAAGCTCAATGCAGCATTCCAGCAGAGACACTTTTGAACTATATATATTCATCTATCAAAGTATGAGTGTCATATAACAAAGACCCTTGATGGATGATATCGTAATAAATCACAGCCTCCAGAAACTGAAAAGACAGTACCTTAATGTCCCCAAGTTCTTGGTGTATATTCATTGCATTAAAATACCAACTTGTTAGCTGCAGCAAGAACCAACTTTCCTCTCAAGAGTGTTTTGTACGTCTGTGTAGTAATTGGTACAGATCCTCTATTCCATGGAAGCAGAAATTTTGAACAAGAATGCATAACAGAGTTATCTGCTGCTACTTGCTGTGGCAATCATTTAGAAAAACGTCTCCTTAAAATGCAACAATCCGAGTAGATCATCAAAATACTGGATGTATCAGGTAAAAAGACGGAATCTCCAATGTCATATACTTCAAATTTCTTACAGCAAAACCTGACATTTATTAAGATAGAGTAGTCAAATGTGAGTTCTAGAATTACAATACTTTGATCTTCAGCTTTACATTCAGTATTGGCAACCTCATCAACAAGTGAAACAGAGGAATCATGCTCAGGAGTCCCATCATTGCAGCTTGTCTTTCCAGGTGCCTTATCCTGTACAAGTAACTGCCTATTGTGTCACAACATAATTCTTACTGAAATTTTAAGCATTTAACTCTCTTGCACAAAATTTGAGTAATATGATTGTGCAAATCATTTTAGCTTTCAAAATCATGGGCTCTTTTTTCCCCTTCTTGTTTCAAAAACCCAGATCATCAGTTCTAAGTTGTATATAGTTCACTGAAGAAGAGACTTACATTCTCATGAAGACGAATCAAACCAGTGAGTGTATCGGTGGCAGATGCTTTAGGTGAGGTGAATTCTTCAGCCTCAGAACCAGATTCTGCAGTACATGCATCAAGGCCTCTAGTCTGATCAAATCGAATAATAACAAAAAAACACAAGACACCAGGACAAATTTGTGCATTGATAGAGATGCATATCATAGAAGAGTATTTATTTTACAAATCACCGTTGAGAAATGTAGTTTTTTCGGGTGACCACTCTCCAACTATCAGTTTTTGATAGAGTAGTGACTTCTGCTCAACCAATTTGAATCACCTCTGCAAAATTTGCAGGTTCTAAAGATCCCATGTTTCAATCATACAGAAACATTTGACAGTCAACCAAGAATGGCATGACAAAACTACCATAAGGTACATATCTGCATCTAAGAAATTGCAACTGAAGTTAACAAAAACCAGAGCAAAGTAAAACAAAAAGTGAAGTACGCTTGTAAACTTACATTCTGACATCTAATATCATTAAAATATAGGTTCAAAATATAGGAAATGCTTTTGTCAACGGTGTTTTTTCTCTCATTGATGCACCAACACACTTTAGAGTAACAGCTGCAAAATAAATAAAAAAGAGAAAACTTCTAAGCAATTAATATTAAGAAAGACAGCAATCTCAGCCCTCAAAATTTCATATGCATACAGAGAACCTGTAATTTTGGTTCACGAATGACTAGCTTATATCAGTATCCCATTGTTAACAAAAAAAATTAACAAATTTTGGTAGCTCATAGTGTATTCAATAAGAAGACTTCAGGGAGTTGCGAACAATTGCAACTAAATCAATAAGGTTTGTGAATCTTCCTCTTAGGTGAAGTTTCTTATCTGTAGGTTGACAGACAAAACTACCTGAGATATTGTTGCCTATTCGTTTCTTGAGGGTTGACATGCAGCTTGGACATAATAAGGCAGACATACCTGCAAGACAGCATGAATAAGAATGAATTACCACAACAACATATCTACATTTACAGGGAAAAATATTAACCATGCAAAAACATACCGAATTTCAGACTCCTTTGTTACACGAAGAGTTACCTAGCATTGTTACAATAAAAGAGAAAATTTAGGTTCTCTATCTTTCATAGATACTACAGTACATACTGATTGTTCGAGTTTTACCTCAGTTAGTCACTTCCATTCAAAAGTTCCACCTTTGCTAGACATGCAATCAAAACTAACCTATAATTTGAGGATCCCATAATTGGTCAAGGATAGCCTCATCCGAAGATTGTGCTCGAGGTTCTTCTAATTGACTGTGAGTTCCCATGTTCCATTGCTTGGAAATTTCTAACGCATTTCTGTCAAATACCATGGGTTTATGGGTCTGATAAATGTTTTTTTTTCCCTTGCAGCTCAGGGAATACTTTTTGGGTGTGCTGATCTCATATTTTCCTCTCACATGTTCTTTAAGTTTATTTTTTTGTGCGGACCTATCATAAATATGAAACAAAGAGGTGACCTGCATTCCCAGCCAGCAAATGTACACAGCACAAAAAAATGCATTTGAAATGCTGTAAAGAATTGCCACCAACGCAAAATAATTAGCCAACAATTCTTCTCTTAATGAATTGCCACCAACAGCAGCAGGAGTAAAAGTACTTCAAAAGCAATGACAATGAATATCAAGCAAAATAACCGCAAGAGTTCTTTCTTCCGGATTAATGATCTAAAAAGACATTTGGTACATTTCTCATAAACATCAGAGATACAGAAATATGAAAAGGAAAAAAGGGAACACGGGAATTCTGACCTGGCAAGACAATGTCATATTGCTTTGTTCTGCTGAGAAGATCAACTTCCCGAGTGATATCCTCCTGTATAACAGCCCATGTCTTCTCTATACCTTTAGTCTCCAAGCATCCAGCTTTGCTCGGCAAAAGCCACAACGGAAAATAAAATTCAAAACCCAAACACATGGAATGTAAACTACATTTCAGAGTAATACCACAGCAAAACCCCTAAGAATTTACCTTCTCATGCTTAGAAGCTGTTTTTGCAGACTTTGTATACAATTTTTCCTTTAACTGCTAGTTGCCCCTTCAATTTTTTATCTGTCAGAGTCTGCCAATCATCAAAAACAAATCCATGTAATCAAAACCTAACAACCAATACAGTATATGGAAAAAAGAAATAGCAAACTGCACATTTCAAAAGAAAATTATACCTCAAAATCAGCTTGTCCGCCTCTAAGATACTTCTTCACATTAGTATCCAGCTCCTCCTTCTAAAAACAGAACTCAATGTTAAATTTCAACAGAAAACTCCTCCAAACAGTAGAAGTTCATAGCGTAGTATTTAGCAAAACTTCCTCCTTATCTACAAATTATACCCTGCCGAATTGAAGAACGAATCAAGAATGAAGGACAAGTATGAAGAAGATGAATAACACGTGCTCGCTCAACACAAGGAACGACCTTCACCGCCTTCACCGTCATCTTTTGCAGGCTTAGAAACGAAAATTAAATGCAAAACCGGAACTGGAAATTAGCCTCTAGATTTACAATCTACAATCAATTGAAAGGAATTTCTTCGTGAAAGGAATTTTGACACCACTGATCAGACATGAGAAGAGAGTTTGTTCTAATTACTCAAAATTTGCAGATTGAAGGCTATACAGTCAAATCGAAATCATTGTGGATCTTCTCCTAAAACCCCCTACAAACATAAATCAAAGTAATCAACACTAACCAGGTCGATCGTACACAAACAATTGATTTAGTCCCTGCAAAATATGATCCATTCAAGCATATGAAGAACAACCAAAAAGTATTTGTTTTGTTTAATCTGTTTTTGGCTACAAAATTTGAAATAGAAATTAATCTAAAGGATCAGTGTGTACCTTGACTCTGACTGGCACAAGATTTTCATGGAAAGAGGAGAGGGGGAAAAAAGTCAGTAGGACATTCAAAATAACACAAAGAGAAAATGCACAGAAAAAACAAAAGCATTGCTTATACAGTCATTCCATAATATGTACAATTAAGAGCCTTATATTCACTCGATTCTATTCTAACCTTCCATACAACTCTTCAGCAAGCTCAACAGCATATGACAATCTTCATATGTCAGCTTCACGAACCTACAGATACAAATAAGCCAATAAGCACCACCAAGACAATTCGCTCAGATAATAATAAGAAAAATGCTCATGGATAGGTAAACGACTGGTGGCCTACATATTACAATTTCATGAGTCAAGGGAGTAAGAGGCAACTAAAGCAGTAAAAATGATAAAATATGGGGCAAAGGGAGGAGACTCGAATGTTACAGGCA
Organism: Polygonum maritimum; assembly: GCA_963924305.1. Lineage (NCBI taxonomy): Eukaryota > Viridiplantae > Streptophyta > Magnoliopsida > Caryophyllales > Polygonaceae > Polygonum > Polygonum maritimum. The sequence goes on from OZ002730.1 coordinate 28,927,566, forward strand.
GAGAAACAAATCGTCTCAGGCAAGTTATAGACAAGCACAGAGCTCATGACAGCAGCAAGAGCGAGAATCCTGCAAAAGAAGATCTTAATTGTTTAGTTGCAGGGTAGTTTTCACAAAAACAAGTAATTGGTCAGACCAATGGACTGGCAGAGGATTACCAGTCATCATACACACTTGATTTTCCAATACTCTGAAACCCTTCGGTATCAAGGTAGATCACTGACAATTTTTCACCATTAACCTTCATTTGTACAGGGGTACCCCAGACCCAAATCCCTGCAAACTAAACCAGAGGATTTTACATTAAAACAAGGAGATATCATTAACATTATGTATAATCCCTATGAACAACATAAACTTGGAAAAGGAAAAAACTACCCATGAATATAGAAAGCAATAAAGCACCAACCTTTAGTTTTTGTATCACGCATATGCCCAACCCCAAAACCTGCACATTTTCCATAGTTAACATTGATATACTTGTCTGATATATATTGCAGAAGCAGTTCACATGCAAATCCTTAAAATGTAATGAAAATCCACCTTCATTAATACAAGAGAGGGAGAGTAGTTGATTGAGCAGGAATGATTTTACAGAACAGTATGGACCAATGACCTAATCATATAGCAAAGGAAGAAGTAAACATTAGAAAAGGGGTAGTTTGAGTTGGAGATGAGTAGGCAGACTAAAATCCAGCAAAACAAAAGGGGCAAACAAAGAAAAGATTAGCTGAAATCGAACAACTAAATCCTAATTTGAATTGAAATCAACAAAGAGTCATCACGGTGAAACCAAATTGGGTAGGACCCAAAGCCACAATAAGAGCACAAGCAACAACGGAGATTTGACTTTCATCATCGCAGGTCGAGCTTTGAATTTAACTTCTCATTCAAGAATTCCGCTCTTGTTATGCAAAATATAACATAATAGAACACCAAAACCATCCTGATTTGAATTGAAATCAACAAAGAATGTATGAGGCATTTTGTCAAACACCTAATGTCCAATAATATTTACCTAGGCGCCATTGACAGGCCAGCAGGGGCAGGCTTGGCGGGATGCAACTGTCGACGATGGTTTGACGGGTGTTGGTGTCATCAGATGACGGATGGCGGACGTCGGTGGCCATCAAACCTCAAACCTCAAACCTCCAACCATAAAAGAGAAAATATAGGTTTAGATTCCTTCCATATTATAGAGAAGCAATGGAAGCAATTCATCAAGCATGCGTACCTGAACTTGAAGCTCCGATACATCAAAAGCACACCAAAAAAGCCACATCCATAACGGCCCAGATGTTATAACTCTCATCCTCAAGCGGCTGTGATAAGCGAACTCACTATTGCTACTAAAACAACGGCCTAAGATGTTACAACTCTCATCCTTTTTATATACATAGGCTAGGACTCAAGAAGAGACGGCTAAATTGCCAAAAATTGGCGCGGGGAGGGGATTGATGGTGCCAATTGCAACCGCTCTCAGGTGCTCCATCTCTAATCGCCTTTTCTGGCATTACCATGGAAGACCCTCTTTCCCATTCCTCCAGGTAAGTTCACTCTCCTTCCTCCTTCCCTTGCTAATTCACTCTTCAATTCCATCTCTACTCATTTCTCCTTCTATGTCACTATAGCACACTCTGACGAGGATTTCGAATTCATCCACTCTGGTATGCGCCACTCATCCCCATTCTCCAATCCAACCATCTACTGACAATGAAGAAGCCCTTCGCCCCAACTACCAGACCTTTAAATGGCTTCTGGACGGTTGTTTGAACTTGGGTTCTGCTTCATTGGCTGATGCTCAGAGGCTCCACGGGCTGGTTTTGAAATCCGGCTTCATCCAGGAACTCGATCTATGCGCCTCCCTTATCGCCGTCTATGTTTCCGGTGGTCGTTTGTGTGATGCAGATAAGGTGTTTGATGATTTGCTTCTCAATGGTTTGAGCTTGCCAGTGTGTATATGGAACAAAATAATTGCTTGTTATGCAGGTAAGAAGCTTACGAAGAGGGTCTTGTGCTTGCTTTCGCTTATGGTCAGTCAAGATTGTTGTCCTGACCAGTTTACGTTTGCCAATGTGTTGAAGGCGTGTGGAGGAAGTGAGGCGAAACGGGTTGGTTTGGGATGTGTTGAGCAGATTCATGCAAAGATCATTAGATGTGGTTTTGATAATGACCATCTCGTGTGCAACCCGTTGATTGACTTGTATGCAAAGAATGGATTGATAGGCTCTGCTGAAATTGTTTTTGAAAGGCTGTGTTCTAGAGATAGTGCTACTTGGGTGGCCATGATATCTGGATTGTCACAGAATGGGTGTGAGAAGCAGTCCATTCTCTTGTTTTGTGAAGAGATGCATGAGGAAGGCATTATTCCAACTCCGTATGTGGTCTCAAGTATTCTGAGTGCTTGTAGTAAGATTCAACTATTTGAGCTGGGGAAAGAGCTCCATGCTCTTACCTTCAAATGGGGTTTGTCTTGTGAGATTTTTGTTTGCAATGCTCTAGTTTCACTGTACTGTCGCTGGGGGGATTTTACATCTGCAGAATACCTCTTTAGGAGAATACAGTTCAAAGACGGAGTGTCATATAATTCAGTTATCTCAGGACTTGCACAGCATGGACATAGCGAACGATCTTTCAAAATGTTCAAAGAGATGCAAAGAGATTGCTTCAAGCCAGATTGTGTTACGGTAGCAAGTCTGTTGAGTGCTTGTGCAACTGTTGGAGCCCTTCATATGGGAGTACAGCTACACACGTACGCACTGAAATCAGGGATCTGTTCGGATATGATCATCGAGGGCTCTCTCCTTGACCTTTATGCTAAGTGCTCTGATCCAGAAACTGCCCACAAGTACTTCCTCACAACAAAGACAAAAAATGTTGGGCTATGGAATGTAATGCTGGTCGCTTATCGGCAAATTGGCAACATTAGTGAATCATGCCAAATACTTTCAGAAATGCAGATGGAAGGTCTAGAACCTAATCAGTATACTTATCCAAGTATACTGAGAACCTGCACTCAAGCTGGAGCGCAGGATCTTGGAGAACAAATCCACTCCCAAACCATTAAAACAGGATTTCAGTTCAATTTATATGTTTGTAGTGTGCTGATAGACATGTATTCTAAGCATGGAAACCTGCATGCTGCAGAAAAGATTTTTAGGAGACTTCAAGAAGATGATATCATCTCATGGACTGCTATGATTGCAGGTTACGCACAGTTGGGTATGTATGATGAAGCTCTGGAGCACTTCAAAGAGATGCGAACCAGGGGAATTCAGTCAGATAGCATAGGGCTTGCAAGTGCGATCAGTGCATGTAGTGGCATTCAATCACTCCAGAGAGGTCAACAGATCCAAGCTCAATCATATATTTTTGGTTTTGCTGCAGATCGCTCAATTGGAAATGCACTTGTGAGCCTGTACTCCAAATGTGGGAAAGTTGAGGAAGCCTATCGTGCATTCAAGAGGATTGAAATTAAGGACACTATTTCATGGAACGGTTTGATTTCAGGGTTTGCTCAAAGTGCTCATTATGGGGAAGCTCTGAAGGTGTTTGCTGAAATGAATCAAGCTGGTGTAGAAGCAAATCAATTTACTTATGGTTCGGCAATTAGTGCCGCTGCTAATACAGCAAATATAAAGCAAGGGAAGCAAGTCCATGCTAAACTGATCAAAACTGGATACAATCTTGAAACTGAGGCTTCTAATGTTTTGATAACACTCTATGCGAAGTGCGGGAGTATTCATGATGCAAAGAAGGAATTCAGTGAAATGACTAAAAGAAATGAAGTTACTTGGAATGCTATAATTACTGGACTTTCTCAACATGGTTATGGAAGGGAGGCATTGGAGTTCTTTGAGGAGATGAAGAAATTGGATCTTACCCCAAACCATGTCACATTTATAGGCATTCTGTCAGCCTGCAGCCATGTGGGGTTAGTAGAAGAGGGGCTCTGCTACTTCAAATCAATGAGTGAAGATTATAGTCTAGTACCGAAACCGGAACACTATGTGTGCGTTGTGGATATTCTTGGTCGGGCAGGCTTTCTTGACCGTGCAAAGAATTTCATTGAAGAAATGCCTATTGAACCAGATTCGATGATTTGGAGGACCCTGTTGAGTGCCTCTAATCATCACAAGAACATTGAAATTGGAGAGTTGGCAGCTCATCATCTTATGAAGCTGGAGCCTGAAGACTCTGCAACTTATACTCTTATATCCAATATGTATGAAGTAAACAGAAAGTGGAGCAACAGGGATATGGCCAGGCAACTCATGAAAGACAGAGGGGTAAAGAAGGAGCCTGGTCAAAGCTGGATTGAAGTCAAGAACTCCATTCATGCATTTTTTGCTGGTGATAATCTTCACCCATTAAAAGACAAGATTTATGAGTATTTGGAGGAGTTGAATAAAATGGCAGAAAAAATTGGTTATGTTAAGGACTGCCATAATCATGCACATGAGCTAGAAAAAGAAGCCGTCTTAAATGTTCACAGTGAGAAGCTTGCTATTACTTTTGGATTGCTTGCCTTACCTAGTACGATTCCCATATGTGTGATGAAGAATCTTCGCGTTTGCAATGATTGCCATAATTGGATCAAGTGTATTAGTATGGTTTCAAATAGGGGTATTGTTGTAAGAGACGCATACCGTTTCCATCACTTTGAAGAGGGTGCTTGCTCATGTAGTGACTACTGGTAGGTGAAAACGCAATAGGCCAAATTCCAAATGTGGCTCAAACCCAGAATCCTGCGAGAAGGCAGCAGCAAAATCAACCTCCAGGGCTAATACCGTCAACGTCTATACCAGGTGTTCATGCTCAACCTACTCAACAACACAGGAGTCATCTAAATGTCCAAATGTCACTTCTGCCCCTTTATCCCATCAATTTCAGCCTGCAATGGGCCCGAATATGAACTTTCAGCATCCAGGGGCTCAACAGATGCATCATTTGCAGCTTGCATATAATGTGAGTTTCATGTTTATTGCAATGCTTCAACTTGATAAAGTCACTTGATCAGTGTACAACTTACCTTGTTCATATGTGTTTTCTTCAGCCGAGTATGAAACCTCCCAGCAGTGGTGTTATGGGACCTCCATTTCCACACGGGCAACAACAATTCCCAAATCAGCACCAACCATCACAGTATCAGGTATTTGTTTGTCCTTTGTTATTTGTCTAATATAGTAGAATATTCTCTTAAATATGCAAGCTGGATATACATTTTGTAATTAATTAGTGGCAGTGCCATTCAATTACTATTGACCAACCTACTTTTCCTATAGATAGATCACCTTTTGAGTAAATGATATCCAGCAACTGCAAAATCTACTTTCCCTTACACATATATGGGAACTAGTTTTCTCTTGTTATATTTATACGTTGCCTTTTGTACACATGCTTGCATCCTATCCAACTTGGTGAAATTTATGTCAAGCCACTGCAAAGTTTGTCAAGAATTTGGTGAAATTTAGGCACATCCTAACATTGTGAATCATCAACTGCTCCTAATGCTTGACTTTGGCTATGAATTAATGTATCATCTTCTGTTTGGGTTCATGCAATGAGTTATGGCATATGGCAAAAGAATCTCTTAAAATTGGCTGAAAGCTAGTAGTTGTATTCTTTTCTTTTTCTTCTCCAAACAACATCATTCAAGTTCAGTGTGCTGATGCTTCCATAGTCCAAGTCTATCTTTCTTAGAGAATTATCATTTTTCTCAATATCGATCTTGGACAATTTCATTCATATACAGGGAGGCAATCCACACATAGGATCGGACTTTAATAATCGAGGCGGCTCAATGCAAGTTGAAAGACGAGGAGCCCAGTGGCAAGTGGGTCCACCCTCAGGCAGATCTCAGCTTCCTGGGCCACCATCCATGGCACCTGGTCACATGGGCAATCAGCCAGCGGGTGTTGCTCCTGTATGTCACTAATCTCTATTTTTTTCCTCCCTATTTTCATATTTATCTCTTCAGTTTGTGTGTGAAATGATATTAATTTCATTTTCTTGTGACCACATGACTCCTGATATGGAGCAGATGCTTCAGCAAGTCATGAGGCTCACACCTGAGCAGATAAATGAGTTGTCTCCCGAGCAGAGGAGCCATGTTCTGCAATTGCGACAATTATTCGGCCAATAAAATCTAGCTATGGTTATGGTTGATGATCTCCTTCACCAATACATGGCCACATCAATTGGGTTCATGTTCTCGTCTTGATAGCTAGCTTTCTCTTGATGTTTTGCACCTGTATAACTTATATTATTGTATGTCAATTTTGGTATCTTGGAGGTAACATTGAGTTTCTCCAATGCATTTGTCTTAGCATTTAATGCGTGGTTTTGTTCAGTTATCCACATCCCAGCGTTTGAATATTCAGAAATAGGAATCTCAACAGGCCTATTATGCATAATGCACCTATTGTCTCCCCCAAATTGCAATTCACATTTTATATATGGACTCCATCCATTCTTCAACTGGTTACTCTGTTTCCATGAAGGCAATATACAATCATCTATCAAGTAGTTAACAAAAAATCAAGGACACAATAAACAAATAAAAGAAGCTCAGTAGGGCAAAGACTTGCTAGGGTGAGGAGATGGCCTGCTCGGAGAAGGCGATGAGTTAAATATCTCCTGACCCAACTTGCTTACTTTGTTGAGTAAGAGGCTCCTCTCGGTTTCAAGTTGTAGCATGTACTCTTCTTGCAAGTCTTCTAGGCTCTCTAGCTCACTCACTGCTTCTGTCAGGCCCCAGCTAAGTTCTGAAGCTTCATCAACAGCTCCTTCATCTGATTTCATTGCCAATTTCAATCAAACATAAATCAATACTTTTGGAATTCGAGTCAATACTTTTTTTTCCTCTCAAGTCAGCTGCAACAAGATCTTTTCCCTCAATGAGAACCAGCTCAATCCAGCCATGTCCGGAAACATTAGGCGACGAGCTCTACAAAAACCAAGTTGAGGAAAATATGACTAAAATCTGTTTCATATACCTTTGACCCTGATCCTTGAATGTTCTCCATCCGAACAGCTTTTATTAGAAGCTTAATGTCACCTGAATTCACCTTTTCAAGGGGAATCCACTCTTCTTTTGTCGAGCCATCAACTAATCCTTCCAAATTCACTCTTGCACTACCAATCTGCTCATCGCCAAAAGTCTCTTCACTAAAGCACTTGAGTGTAAGATATTCTCCACCTCCAACCTCTTCAAACTCAAACCTCTGGTTCCAGACAGGAGTGTCCTTATCTGAAACCGTATTCGTCTTCCTTGTGGTCTGAAGAAAATGTGCATAGAAGATGGATCGGACAAAGTCACTACAGTTTATAGCTGAAAATCTGTTGGATTTAAGACATACCTTGCCATAATGTAGCTTCACATATATATGGATTACATTTTCCTGATTTATCTTTCCTAACAAGATTTTGGGCTTCTGCTACAGTGACGTAAATGTTTCTATCTTCGTCTTCGTTACCTTGACTTGACAGCTTGACAGGTAATCATATTTGACGCTTCCAGGGTTCTTACCCTTTCACCAAAAAAAAAAATATTTGACGCTTCCAGGGGTGCATGCATAGAGATAGAGGTGGAACTTAAGACTACCAACACTGTCCTGTAAAACCATATTGAAAGTTGAATCCCAGCTTGGAGCAGATGTTGTTCTAGTTAGCTGTTCGAGCTCTACCTCCACAAACGTCCTAACAACTGTCACAGAATGCTCTTCTGGAGTAGCTAGTACCATTGGTTTTGGAACTCTGTTGTTGCCTTCTAGAAGGACTTCCTTTCAAGCCACCCTAATGCTCATGCCAGTGGTGTCCCATTCAAACCCTAAATGCATCATTTTCTGCCACATCCAAATAACATTTGAAGTCAAGAGCTAACTCCTCTACCAACAATCACCTTGCATAATACATAACTGAAGAAAGCTCAAGTTTATTGCTGACACCAATTTAAAACAACACACTCATTAAACCAGGATGTCATTTGCTGGAAGGAAAACAAGGTAGGATTGATGGGAAAACAAAGTATAACTAGGATAAGTCTGTATGGGAGCTATGTTATAGAAATTGAATGGTAAAGATTGTTAAAAGTACGTGCGTGAATTCAGTATGTTTAAGAAGGCTAGCATTGCCATCCTTTCTAAAAGTTTCAAGTTGAGTTCAGTGGTAGAATGACTAATGTGACTGCAAAGTGCATTTGAACATTAATGTGGCATGCATCCCTCCTTGTACCTTAATGGCCTTCATTTCACCCTGCTAGCTAATGACTCAACTGAGCATAGCTTGTTCCAAAAGCTATTCATTATAAGCTATATAAGTAATCAGCAGTGAAGTGGTGTTATAGCTGCATGGAGAATAAAACATAAGTATATAGTAGAATTTATAACTTTCATACTTGGAAGTTTATGTTCTTTTAATGAAGTTTTCTTAATCTTTTTCCTCGTAGTTTTCACATCAAAGACTGTCTGCTCTGCGAGCTGTTTGGGCTCTAGTGCACAGAAGTGGATTTCCTTGAGCTTGAAGGGTAATTGCTCTCATTGAATGGCTATGGGTGGTGCTGAAACGTGTAGTTGCCGTTACTGGGAAGTGTGTATAATGTGTCTTCAAGAAAGCATATTGAAAGCTGTCCGTACAAGTTGTACAGTTTGCAACAAAGCATATTGAAACATGCAGGCACCAAAACAAGACCAGTTTATTTGTACAAGAATCAACATACAGTTAGTATAATATCTCATTCATCATGTTGCTGCAGATTTAAATGAACATGAAATGGTTGCCAATTCTCTAATGTATGCGAAAGTTAAACCTCTATCGTGTAGTCATTCCATTGAGTGACGAGATGGGTCCAACACCTGGGGTTTATTCATAGCTGAGTATTACACTAATGCTTTGGTTCCAATCCTCCAATGTAATTGAACTTGAAACTTCATCTTGGAGTCACTTGGATAATGCTTTGGAAGCCATTCTTGGTAGAAGTTGAATATTAGGTTTTCTTTGTTATTCTCACTAGTTCCTTCTGCATTTTATGCAGGCTCATATTGTGTCTATAAAGAGTTAAATTGGAATCCTACATGGAAGCGTTAGACTTGGGGGCACGTTTTATGCAGTTTGTGGGTAAGAACGTGAAATGCCCAAATCAAACACTCAAACCTACAAATCACCAATAAGGTAATGACTAATGTAAATCATATACTATATGAGTGCCTAACTTTTTGTCCATCTCTCAGACATGGAAATTTCCCTGCAGTGACTCTTCTGCTATTATTGGCCAACTTTCTTTATTATTGTAGAGAAGAGGTTGTCGCTACTCCAAATCACCATTCAAATTAATACTCCCTACTTTATCCGCTCTAGTATTGTTTCAAAGCATTATTTTCCATCATTGTTTTGGTGTCCGAATCAATGGGTCTAGCTAGGTCCACCTGACCTTAGTAGATGATGGAAGTTATTGTTCATGCATGTATAATTGCAACCCTTTTTGTCACTCTTCCTATGGCCACTAATACTATAACGTTCCTAGTCCTCCTCGTTCTCAAGTTTGGACCCACGACACATTCTCACTCCATTCATCTCTAGACCTAAAAGATAACACAAGATAACAAAATAAATGAAATGATAGGTTTGAATTCCCTCAGCGTAAGTTCGTGGCCGATAAATTGAAGTGTACATGTGCACGTGCAAACACAAGTATGCATATAAGTAATGTTCTGCAAATCCCTTTTAAGCTTCGTCTAGACTCTATATATCTAGAAGCTGAAAGCTCCACTCGATCCGTTTGGCCTTCTAACAGCTCGCCAATATGGTACTTCGAAAGCTAGTGTTCCAAACCGATGGCTGAGACCCAACCTGGAGACGTGCGCTCCAAGTGAACAACTGGATCGTACATGGAAGAAGAAACAATATATAGTGAGAAGTCGGTCGAATGTTGAAGACTGGTTTCGTAAATGAATTGAATGTTGGGCTGAATATTCAAGTTGAGTAAGATAGGTATTAGTGTGTCCCCTCCCTCTTGTCCATAATTCTTGGAATTTGGGGGTGTACACTTTTTCTTCTTGCTCACAAGAAGACCAAGAAGATTCAACACCCAATGGCAGCATGTATTGTGCTGTGTTGTGTCTTCCAGGGGCCCTTTGAGCCATGTGATATGATTTTCTTAGTTGAACATAAAATAGCACCTTTTCGGTGTCGATATGTATATAAAAATAAGTCAAATAAATTAGCCAATCCCATAAGCCAAATAATCGAATGTTATTATCTTAATAATTATGAATTCAGTACTTTATGAATTGTTTATGCAGATTTTGTTTGTTTTTGTTTGGAGAAGTAGCCCATGTTAATTATTTGCATCCCTCAACATCACAGTTTGTCTCTATGGACATGTAAGTAAACAAATGGCACTATGGCAGGTAGGTACCCTTGGCTCTGTTTGGCCTGGGAAATTGGTAATTTCTGGTCATTTCATTTCATGTGCTTTGTTTAATTTCCATGAATTTTAAGATCAGGAACAATACTAGTGTATATAATAATTGGACATCGGACAGTGAGGATGAGGGCAATCAGGCAATTAAAAACAACATTTCCCCACTCCACAAGGGCAAGTTGTTTCCACACCCTCCCAAGTGTTTCTGCGTTATCTATTCCAATCCAATCCAATGTCCCTACTTAATTTTGTTGTAGCCATAAAAATGGGGTTGTATACATTTCATATGCTCGAGACCTACTCTTTTTTCAAGACTTCTCTTATTTGACCTACCTCTAGGATATATAATACGGAGTATATATCTAACCTCCAAATTGTCCACGAAGTAATCAATTCAAATCTACAATTTTAAAATTGTAGCATTGTTTTTATTGCGTTTTCAACTAATCTTCCTAATCATATTGGACAGGAGATGACTTTTTGATAGTGGGATGGAGTATGAAAATGTTTAATGCTGTATTATTTATAGGTTTTTATTTAGGGCCAACTTACGTCTCTGACAACTTACAAAGTACTAGTCTTCAACTTTGTTAGATTAATTAACAAATGACTTCAAGCTTACAGATTCAAATTTTCTTCCTCTGCTCTATCTCACCCATACATAATACGCATTAATAGTGTGAGAAAAATGCAGGCCTACCCCTTGTTGAGTTGTTGTTTATGTAGGTGGCTAACCCTTGTGTGGCTATTATGGCTACACCACCAAATCTCATCCTTTTCTATGTTTGGATTATGCTCTTTAAACATTAGGTTCGGAATCTTATTTATACTTCATTTGCATAAATACAATTTTAAATTTATATTCGTAGAGTTTGTTCTTTGTCACGAAGTTGTCTAAATTAAGTATTAGGAGAAAAATATTGATAATCATATCAGATGTTATCCAACGCCTTTCTTATTCTTATTTTTAATAATTAAGCAAGATCTAAGGTGTCTCAAGTGTCACTTCCATTAGGAATAAAAACTTATTACGATTCTAAGTTTTTTATAAAAGAACACATGCGGTCTATGAGATTTAAAATGACGACCTCAAGATACTATGATGAGGTTCAACCATCTAAATTAGATCTATCAATCAATTTCAGGTTCGAGTTGAGCAGCGGTATTGATCATAAAAGGTTATGGGTTGATCGGGTCGGTTCATTACGGATTTTGTGCCGATTCGAGTCAACCCAACCGACAACCTCGACTCTTTTTTTATGATTACTACGTATATATATATATGATTATAATTAATAAAATATGATCATTTAATAATATAACAAATAATGTTATATATTCTAAAAAAAATTAACAAGTGAGTGAATTTGGGATTTCAATCCGATTGAATTATGTTCGATCATTTCTTAACCTACTAATAATTCTCTGAATCCTAAGAGGTTCACATGGATCGAGTCATGGGGTGGGCGTTATCCAAAGTGAGTGTGAGAATGACTAAAACGCAAACTAATTAACTTGTTGGTAGGGGTATGGTTAAATAGGCAACGTGACAAAAAAGGGGTGGGTGGGTGCGCACAAAATGGTGGCCAATCAAACCCCAACACATATGCAATGCATTATGCGTCATATCACATCGGCGTTTGATTGAGTGCGTGCAAACCAGCGAAGACATTCTATAAAGCTTTTGCTGAGGGAGGCTTCGCCTGAACCGGTTGATACAACCCCTTCTTTTCGTCTCCCCTCTTTGTTTTCTCATCCAACTTGCGCGTACCCCTCCCTTACCAATGCAAATCTTCTGTCCTTAAGTTTTAGATAAAATTACACAAGTGGATCAATTACAATTTGTGAGACACGGAAAAGGATGTGTATACCGGACAAAAATTTTGAATTAATCCATAAACTATATCTTCATGTGGTTGCTACTAGCCAATATTCCATTTAATATAAGTTTATAATGAAATTCTATGGTTAAACATAAGAATCGAAAAGTCTATCTATATATAATATAAACTTGGGAGGTAGGGGTAGGCAAAAAAACCCGTAACCGTTAAAATCGATAACCGATTACTTTTTCCGGTTACTCGTATCGAGAAAAACCGGAAAACCGGTTACGTTTAAGTTTAAACGGTTTAACGGTTCGGCAATGATTATGCATATTTTTTCAGCCGGTTAAACGATAGACCGATAGTATAATACATATATATATATATATATTTAGAAAGAAAGTAATATATATATAAGCTAGTTTGATACCATTAGGCTTTTTTTAATAAGACATTAACTCTTTAATTCAAATGCGATTAATTACATATATTTGAAATTAAATAATCATAGAACAACATATGTCAACTCCAAATAAATATATAGTTAAATTAATAGTAGTAATAAAGATATAATAAACCACATAACCATTTTATTAAATCAATTTGATTGGTTAACATTCAATAACATGTTTTTTATTGGTTAAAATTTTATTGTAGATTCTACACGTATTAAAATTATATATATACATATAATTTTGATTTGATTTTTTTTTCCAAATAGCTATAAACTAAAAATACTAACTATATAATAAATAAACGTATTGATAAAAAGAAGTATTCAATTCTTATATATAGATTATAATCCTATAAATCTTTGTTCGATTAAGAGGATATAATATCACATAAATAATGTATCATTAAAATATATTCTATAAGAAGAAAATGAAATAAAATAATACAATATTTAATATCAAACTTTTTTTTTTTTGAATAATTTTATATAAAACTAGTTTAACCCCTGTACCATGTACGGGTAATACGATTATAAACTCAACTTAATTAGATATGTAACGTCAATGATCACGTTAAAAATATAGGATCATTATATCATATATGTATTTTCGTATTATGATTAGTGTTTTTTTACCAATAGTAAATCAACTCATAATATAAATAAGTTGAATTTGTTCAAAAATTACTTTACGATAAATATCATGTTTTATTAAATAATAATATTTATTTGAGATTACAATTAATTCTTGGCAAGAGATAATTCATAATGTTTGGGATAATTCATAATTTTCGGCAATTTTTACGGGATAACATTATAAGAAATTCTAATTACCTAATTTATATAGAGGAGGGTCCAATTGATCATTTTATCAAATCATATATATTTATCTTTCTATTATGATTAGTGTTTTTGTTATATACGCAAGAGCCCGGTTGGTTTATTAAAAATATGACACGTGGTGCAATTTTTTATGAAAACTTTGTTTCGGCTTTATACTAAAGACAGTATAGATTTAAAGGAAGTTTTCAAGTGAAGTCAAAATGGGACCTAATACAAGTTTACTGTTAAAAAACAACAATTTACTGTTGAGGATCAGATGCAATCTGGAGCGTACACGTCATGGAATGAATACCAACAATCGGGTTTTAGTTTCCCGCCTTGGTCGGCGTTCCTGCGTGGGGCGCCAAATGGACAAGTGGGAACCAGTAATAACTAACAACGGAAGTAGATTCACATATATTACACATACAACGCTCACCAAATTAAATTCTTCTACACACCACACAAATGTCTGGGACCGGAACCATTCAACTTTTATCAAACGTGACCAATTCCACCATTCAATTTCTCCACAATTTTTCAGTCCACTAAATCATTCAATTCTCTATCTAACCTAACCATAAAATTTAGGTTCTTTTTCATTTCCTTTAAAGTCCCCCTCACCATGATTTATATTTAGAAGCTGCATCATTAAATTTTCTATCCAACCCAACCATAAAATTTATCTTTGCTCGGAGTAATACTTTCATATATAACTAGTGTATCTTCGAGAAAAAAATTTAAATAAAAGTTAATTCAATATAAAAAATAGACATTATAAGAATTCTACAACTTCAATAATTAACAATTCAATAATATTAAAACCAAATTTTCATAATTATGTTCACATAATTAATAGAGAAGTTGAAAAAGGTTAAGAGAAATGAAGTGAGAAAATGAGGACTGTTTAATGGTAAGATAAGTTGAGACAAACCAAGTGAGGTTAAGAGGTAAATGTTCAGATCTTTCAAAAAAATAGAGATAAAAGGCTAAGAGAGGTAAAAATGGAAAAAAAAAATTGACTTCTTTTTTGCAGAATTAAAACAAATATGGCATAAATATGAATTTAAAGAGTTCTACTTTAAAGATATAGGAAAATGTACATTCAATATCTATCTATTACTATATACTAAAGTTGAAGCAAATTTTACCACCATATTGCACCACATCACCTCTATATTAAAAAATTTATTTTATTAAAATATAGTATTATCTTAAAATATAATCTTAATCTTATACATATATTTAATTAAATAGTATTTCTATCTTATATTTTGAGTTGTTTAATTAACATTCTATCCTAATATATAAATTTAATATGATAAATACACTAATACACCATATCTTTATTTTATTAAAATAATATGCTAAATACATGTTTTTACTATATATCCTCCTATTTAAATACCAAAAAAATTAATTAAAAAAAATATTAGATGATATATTTACCCTAAATATATCTGTAACATTTCATAATGATCATATTTTAGATACGAGATAGATTTCTTAATGAAAATAGTAATTCATTAATATTTTTGTTTGATATTTATATACTTTTCAATTTTTATGTAACCAATTTTTCATAGCATAATAAAATTATGAAAGATAACTTGCTTATCTTCTTTATCTGTATAAAATAATCTCTATATTTTTAATATAATACTTTATTAATCCAATTTTTATATATTTTTATACGTAAGTAATTTAAATGATAAAAGTTTTTTAGCAATTTTTAATAAAACACCTTGTACACGTAAATGTGTTGAAGGGTTTCTTGAACAAATAAATTTGTAGTCAAGACCCCGCTGTGTATAGCGAAGTCAGGATCGTCCACGGGAGTGAGAGTAGTACTAAGTTTAATCGATAACTACGAAAGAGGCAAAAGAAATGAGAGCAAATCAACTCAGGCTCGACCTGAAGAGGGTCGATCTCGACCCTAGGTGGGTCGATCCTGAGGGCAAACAAGCACGAATCACACACAACACTAGCAATGGTTCGAGCACGACTTAGGGAGTCGGGATCAAAGTAGAAACACGAATTTTAATCAATAAAAAGGGCAAATCCTAGGGCTAGGGCTACCACAACAACAACCATACATGCTTTCAACAAGAATTCACAACTATCATGCAATCTAGATCATAGAAAAGTTAACTTTCGCAAACAATTCAAGCCATTCAATCAACTTTCGCAAATTAAACAACTTTCTACCTATCCTTCAACCTAGGAATATCAACTTTCGCAAATAATCCTATTAGATGTAATCAAGTAATTAACTTTTCACTTTCGCTATAGTCAACCACAAGACATGCCTCAATTTTCACCAAGGATTAAGCACAAGATAGGTTAGATATGATCCTTAAGCATTCAAGTCATGAATTCAAGTTTTAAACATGCATGATTGTGTTGGGTTTTTGCCCAACCCTAGAACTTAAGAAAACTACTCACACATAGCAAAGAGAAACAAAGAAGAAGAAGAAGAAGAAGAAGAAGAAGACATGATCAAACCAAACTTCAATTCAACTAAAAACCAAAGGTCACTCTTACAAACCTCAAACTTGCTCTCCAAGTCTTCTCCTAATTCTCCAAGTCTTGATTAAATCAAAGCATCGATAAAAACTATAGGTTCAACCTCCTTTTATAGACAAAAAGGAGTCCTAATCTAACTAGGAAACACAAAACAAAACACCTTCCTAAAATACAGATTTGGAAACTTCAACATGTAATCCGGATAGAAGGAAGGTCGGTCACGCGCGTTCGACCCCCATAGGGTCGATATCGACCCCTTCAAGGTCGAACCTGAGTGCTTTTGTTCCTTGCATTCCAAGTTTGGTCAAGTGGCTCGAGGTCGACCTCCTTGGGCTCGATCTTGGGGTCGATTTCTTCACTTCTCTTCTTGACTTAGCTCCTCTTTAGTTCCTCTCCTTGGCTCTTCCACTTGAATCTTCCTCCTAGCTCGTCCATCCTCTCCTAGCTTCACTCCAAACTCGTCCTCAAGCTTCAATACACCTACAAAACGACACAAAAGCGCGTAGTTTCCGAATCTCAAGGAAATACGAAAACTCATGCAAAAAGACTCAAAAACACAAGACTCAACTACGACACACAACTCAAACTAACCTATCTAGACCCTAAAAATCTACCTAAAAACGCGGACATCAAAACACCCCATACTTAGACTTGCTTGTCCTCAAGCAATAATCATGCAAATCAAGACCAATAATACAATCTTCAAGCATAGCCCTTGTCAAAACATTTCAAGCACAAGTGAAAAAGAAGACAAGTGACTTTAACGTCATCACATATGTATGAGGTTCAAGCTAGGCAATCACAATCCAACCTCACAAGGGATATAAATGTGTTTCTCTCTACTCTCATGTGTTTAGGCTTATCAAATCAACTCTCATCTCAATCTTTATGCAACATCTACTTTATCATTGAGACTTATATCACCAATCTCTCTACCTAGAGAAGTCAAAACACATCAATCTTCATAAGAACTTAGGCTCAATGAAATCTTCATAGAAGACTCATTCGGCCGGGTTGTAATGGGGCTCGTTAATAACATAAGGTAGGGAGTTATTTGGCCATGTGGTGCTAAATCCGGGAATCAAACTCCTAAATACAACACTTCAAACCAAAACAACTCTCTTCTTCTCTTTTCAACTCTTAACCAAACACTTCATCAATGACACTCATACCCATCAATTTCTAACCCAAACTCCCATAATACAACTTAGAAATACTAGGAATTCTTGGCTTTGCACTTATAACATTTTTTTTTTTTCTTTCTTCTCTCCCTCTTTTTTTTTTTTTCTAGCTCGAGCTTGCAGGGGGTCGTGACCGAGATCGACCCCCATATGGGTCGATCCTGAGAGCTTTTGGTCGAGCTTTTCCTTACTTCTTTTCTCTTCTTTTCTTCATCTTTTCAACAATGTGCAATCCAAGCCAAGAATCCTATTACACTATACTTCAACAAGTTGTTTTCTACCCTTTAACAATGTCACCTCTTTCTAACCCAACACAAATGTCACTCAACAAAGCTTATTCCCAACACTTCTTCATCTAAGTTCAATTCCCAGAAGAGGGTCAAGCTAATATAGGTTAGGGATAATTTTTGTGGAGCTTCAAACAAAAGGCTAAGGCTAGAACGGGGTTTCAAGCAAAGATAATTCAAGGTAGGCATGGGAGAATATGGGCTAAAAATACAAGTTCTTAATCACAATCAACATGCATGAATCAATCTCATAACGGCTTCAAGAAATAGATAACCATATCAATGACAAGAGACATATGCATAAAGAGAGCAAAATCACACAAACAAAGAAGAGGGAATCAATGATGTTCTCCCTATAAGGCCAAAAGTCTCACTAGGTAAAAACTTGTTGGATTGCAATTACTTTCACTCAAAACACATATGCTCAATTTCATCACAAGTCCTTTTTCACAATCAAAAGCAATTTCTCATAAACTTAGGCTACACTATCCAATTATGCCAAAGGAATTACATGACAAACATGAAAATTAATTTTCATCATAGGACATCTAAGATGGAATGTTTTTCTATCCTAAAACAAACAAGGAGGCAAATATTTTTTGAATTTTTGACATTTTGCAATTTTTTTTGGATTTTTGACATTTTCTCAATTTTTTTTTGGATTTTTCATGATTTTTCTTAACAAGCAAACTACCAAACAAACAAACAAACTACTCAAAGACTCAATTATATACAACATGTGAGACTCTTCTTCCCCACCCCATACTTAAATCATGCAATGTCCCCATGCATGAAAACATATGACAAAGTAAAGAGAAAAGAAGAAGAAGACTCACAAAAACTCTTGGAAGCTTGGTTGGAGATGGAGTTCCTCATGGAGGAGGAGGTGGTCGACATGGGCGGAAAGGAGGTTGCT
Source organism: Polygonum maritimum (assembly GCA_963924305.1). Classification (NCBI taxonomy): domain Eukaryota; kingdom Viridiplantae; phylum Streptophyta; class Magnoliopsida; order Caryophyllales; family Polygonaceae; genus Polygonum; species Polygonum maritimum. The sequence goes on from OZ002730.1 coordinate 28,945,995, forward strand.
CCGGGGGAGCCCATGCATCACGATCGGGGAAGTTGCCTTGGTTCCATCGCATGTAATCCTCCATTTGAGCCCACCGATAATCATCCACTTCTTGTTGGGCATAGAAGTATCCTTGGAATTGTTGAAATTGTTGGCGTTGTTGGGTCATCATCTCTCGGGTCTGAGTTTGGTACTCCATGAGGGCCGCTTGACCTCTCATAATGTCATCATATTGCCCCCTTTGCGAGACACGCATAGAGGCCATCTCGTTGGCTAAGTAAGCCATGTCATATGTCGGTGGGGCCTCATGAGGTGGTGGCTCGGTGTAGGAAGGGCCGGAGTGAGCTCCCGAAGATGCCCCAAACTCGAAGTAAGGCCCGGTAGAAGGAGGAAAGCATGGCGGGATCGACCCAAAGAGGTCGAGGTCGACCCCCATAGGGTCGATCCTGGGGCTGTCCGAAGGTGGGGGCAGAGCAAGGTAATTGGTAGCTTGAGGGTCGGGGGCTTGGGTACCGACGTGGGCGGCGTCTCAAAGACTCATCTTGTGTGGGCCGAATTCTCAAAGGAAACTTGTTGGGAGACCATACCTCGTACCAATTCGGGAGATGGAGCAAGTCAACTCGCTCCCGAGTAATAGCAACTTGCTTCCCGTTGTAGATGGAGTAGAAGATGGTGTCGCCTTTGGAAGGTTTGTCAATTAGCTTGGCGTTGGCGATGTATGGGATATCCACAAAGATGGGCTTCTCCGCAGTGTACGCCCTCAAGTTCACCCCAAGACTCATTGCAAGTCGGGCTATCATTCCACCAAAGTAGATAGCACCCGAACCGCCCTTGAAATCCTCAATACTCTTCATCCACTCGTAGCCAAGATTGACGGGAGCCGGAGAGGTGAAGAGCATGGTTCTTAGCACAATCATCTCCCTTCTAGAAGTACGGTTGAGCTCGGTTCTCGGGAAGAGGACGCTCCCAAGAATGCGCAGGATGATCCGGAAGAGAGGACTAGCAAGATTGGAGACTTGCATGTTATGGCAAGAGGACACCTCCTTCCCGGTAAGATAGCTCCAAGTGTTGAAGATCGGAATGGGGCTTGGGTCGTCTTCCGTCGGATTGAGGAAGCCAAAGGCGTCATTGAGTTGCTTCAAAGTGAGCTTGAACCATTTGTTGCCCAATTGAAACTCCATCTTCTTGTTGGAATCCGGGCTCTTTATGTCGGAGGAGAAGGTCGCCATAAACTCACAAGTGAGAATGGGATAATGATGATTGTCCCACTCTAATATGTGCTCGGCTCCGATGTAGGAAAAAGCCTCCTTGACATCCTCATGAATATGCAATCTTTGCCCATCCGCCTCATCATACCACCTTGTCTTGTGTTTCATCTCAAGGAAGGTATTGAAGTCGTCAAGATACTTGGAGTTAATGTGGTAATCATCTAGAGCGGACTTGTCACTCCTCTTTGCCCTCTTTGAAGGTTTAGAACCCGAAGCCGACATAGTACCTACATCAATTCAAACACCAAAACCACATAATACACACAATCCACCCCACACTTAAACAAAGGCAAGAATCTCAACCAAAACACTTCATAACATGAATAGGAGAGGATTTATAATAATGAAACATGAAGCACAAATCCATATCTCATCCTATCATGCAACCTAAGCCCAAAGAAACACACCCAAACAAGAGCAAAATATACCTAGGAACGACCCAAGGAGGGTCGCCCTCGGCCCCATAGGGGTCGATCCTGAGCAAATCAACAAAATCGGCCAAAAACACAAGTTCAGGTTCGACCCTGGGGGGGGGGTCGATCACGACCATGGGGGGGTCGATCCTGAACGTACCAGCTTCGTCTTCTACCTCAAGCTCAACCAAAAATCGGGTATGGAACCCATTGGCACCAAACCACAATTTTCTACCAAAATTAGCTCATAAAGATCAAATCTAGACATACCCAAGCATGCAAACTTCAACAACAACACATTCAAGCAAGCAATTTGTCAAATTCATCAACCTAGGTCAAAAACCCCCCAAATATGCACATTCAACCCAAAAATCCAATTTCACTCAAGCTTTAAGCAAAATTGAGAGTAGAGGGTGAGAAGCCATACCGAAATTGCCTTGTAAGAGTGAAAGAAGTAGAAATTTGGGTCGATCTCGAGCTAGATCTAGGAGGTGGTGATGGGCTGATTTTTGGGGTTATGGGGGGGGCGGTTTTGTGCAGCAAACTCAGAGGGGAGATGGGCGGTGGTGCGGCTGAGGTGCGGTGGTGGCCGGAGTGGTGGTGGTTTCCGGCGAGTGTGTGGGAGGAGGGGTGAGAGAGGTGAGGGTCGAACAAAGAGGGGGAGGCAATGGGAGGGGTCGGGCTGCTGAAGTTGTGAAGGGGGAGGAGGATTTTTGAATTAATTTTGGGTAAAAAGACATACCTTACACCAAGGGGTAGAGTCGGTATTTCGCACCTAGGGTCGATCACGACCCATCTGGGTTGATTTTTCGCCGTTTTGATCCTTGTGTAAGATCGTCTTGTCCTGTCTTTTTGGGCTCGTGTTATGCAATTAAGAGACCTGCAAAAACATCACAAAAATCCTATCCCAAGCAAAATATATCCTAATCGAATCTAAGGAAGGTGAGAAAATAAAAAGAAAAATCTAATCTAGAAATTGGAAAATCAAAAAGAATGGAAAAAATAAAAAAGAAAAATCTAATCTAAAAACTGGGTTGCCTCCCGTAAGCGCTTTTTTAACGTCATGAACTTGACGATGGGTGTTGTAGCTTAGTCCGAGGTGGTGAGAGCCCAAGTGGCTCGGATCTCTTCGTCGGGTTCCTTCCTAGCATAGTACTTCTTCAAACGATGCCCATTGACTTTGAAAATCCCACCATTCTCATCTCTAAGATCGGCCGCCCCGTGCAAGTACATATGGTGAACCGTGAATGGTCCGCTCCATCGGGTCCGTAGCTTTCCGGGGAAGAGTCGGAGTCTTGAGTTGAATAAGAGTACTTGATCACCGGCCTTGATGGTTTTTGGCACAAGCTTGCTATCATGCCACTTCTTGGTCCTTTCCTTGTAAATTTTTGAGTTCTCATATGCCTTGAGCCTCAACTCTTCAAGTTCTTGCAATTCCATGAACCGCTTCTCCCCGGCCGTATCGAGATCCATGTTGAGCTTCTTGAGAGCCCATAAAGCCTTGTGTTCGAGCTCAACGGGCAAATGACAAGACTTGCCATACACTAGATTGAAAGGAGTGGTGCGGAGTGGTGTTTTGTAGGCGGTGCGGTAGGCCCATAGAGCATCATCAAGCTTGGAAGACCAATCTTTTCTTGAGCGGGACACCGTCTTCTCTAGAATGCTCTTGATTTGCCGGTTTGAAACTTCTACTTGACCGCTAGTTTGAGGATGATAAGGTGTGGCCACCTTGTGAGACACCCCATACTTGGTCAAAAGCGCCTCAAAGCTCCGCTCAATGAAATGAGAGCCTCCATCACTAATGAGGACACGAGGGACACCAAAGCGGGGAAAGATGTTGGTCTTCATGAACTTAGCCACTACTCGAGCATCATTCGTCCTTGTAGCTATGGCCTCAACCCACTTGGAGACATAGTCAACCGCCACGAGTATGTACTTGTAGGGACCCGAAGAGGGGAAGGGTCCCATGAAGTCAATACCCCAAACATCAAAAAGCTCAACTTCCAAGATACCGGTGAGTGGGTTCTCGTTCTTCCATGTAATGTTCCCCGACCGTTGACACTCATCACAAGTGGTCACATATGCTTGCACATCTTTGAAGAGAGTTGGCCAATAGAGTCCGCTTTGAAGGATCTTAGCGGTTGTCTTGAAGCCCTTAGCATGGCCACCCGTGGGTAGAGTATGACAATGTCGGATGACGCCTTCTATCTCATCGTCCGGCACACAACGTCGAAAGATGTGATCACTCCCTTGCTTGAACAAGTAAGGATCATCCCAATAGTAGCGCTTGACGTCGTGGAGGAACTTCTTCTTTGCTTGGGACGTCAATCCTTCCGGGATATTGCCTCCTACAACATAGTTAGCAAAATCCGCAAACCAAGGGGTCTTCGACCCATGTATAGCAAGAATAGAGGGGGGAGGAGAAGATGGAGATGGAAGAATATTAGAACTTGAAAGACCCGAAGAGGGAGAAGAAGACATACTAGATTGACCCAAGGGAAGGGTCGTGATCGGCCCCTTGGGGGTTGAACCTGAGAGTTCATTTTCTCTGGTGGGGGTCGATCTCGACCCTGGGGGGGTCGAACCTGAGAGCTCGGCAACACCTTCTCCAATGTCCTCATGGTGATCTTCGTTGCCTAGCATAAGGGTCTCATCCGGGCGTGTATCATCGATGGGGATCGATCCACCGGACTCCATGATGTGCTCAAGGGGTAGTCTAGATAGGTGATCCGCCACTAGGTTCTCCGCTCCCTTCTTGTCTCGGATTTCATGATCAAATTCCTGCAACAAAAGCATCCAACGAAGCAGCCTAGGCTTGGCGTCTTTCTTCGCCATTAGAAATCTTATCGCGGCATGGTCGGTATAAACAATCACCTTAGATCCTACTAGATAGGAGCGGAATTTTTCAAATGCAAATACTACGGCAAGAAACTCTTTCTCGGTGGTAGTGTACTTACTTTGAGCTTCATCAAGAGTCTTACTTGCATAGTAAATGGCATGAAGCTTCTTGTCCTTCCGCTGCCCAAGAACCGCACCAATGGCATAGTCACTAGCATCACACATGATTTCAAAGGGAAGTGTCCAATCCGGTGATTGCATGATGGGGGCGGTCACAAGAGCTCTCCTCAACCTGTAAAATGCTTCAAGACAATCCGAGGACATGCTAAACTCTACATCTTTCACTAGTAAGTGAGTCAAAGGCTTAGCAATTTTAGAAAAGTCTTGAATGAAGCGCCTATAGAACCCCGCATGCCCCAAGAAACTCCTAACGTCTTTCACGGAAGATGGAGGGGGCAATTTTTCAATAAGCTCAATTTTTGCTTTGTCCACCTCAATCCCTCGCTTAGACACTAGATGACCTAAGACAATTCCTTCTCTAACCATGAAATGACACTTTTCCCAATTAAGCACAAGGTTCGTTTCCTCACATCTTTTAAGGACCCTAGAAAGGTTAACAAGACATGTATCAAAAGAGGAACCATAAACCGAGAAATCATCCATAAACACCTCCACTATCTCCTCAATCATGTCGGAGAAGATGGCCATCATACACCTTTGAAAAGTGGCCGGGGCATTGCAAAGCCCAAACGGCATTCTCTTGTAAGCAAACGTCCCATATGGACAAGTGAATGTGGTCTTCTCTTGATCATCGGGGTGAATGAGAATCTGCCAAAAACCACTATAGCCATCCAAATAGCAAAAGTAATCATGTTGAGCTAAACGTTCCAAAACTTGGTCAATGAAGGGAAGTGGGAAGTGATCCTTCCTAGTGGCACTATTAAGTTTCCTATAGTCTATGCACATCCTCCACTTGGTGGTAGTCCTAGTAGGAATCAACTCGCCCTTCTCATTCTCTACAACCGTCATCCCCCCTTTCTTAGGAACCACATGTACGGGGCTAACCCACTTACTATCGGAGATAGGAAATATAATACCGGCATCTAGCATTCTAAGGATTTCTTTCTTCACTACCTCTTTCATGTTCGGGTTTAGCCTACGTTGGTGCACAATAGTGGGTTTATAGTCATCCTCCATATATATCCTATGCATGCACAATGATGGTGAAATACCACTAAGTTCCTCTAGAGAATATCCTATGGCTTTCCTATGGGTCCTAAGCACATCAAGCAATTTGTCCTCCTCATCCTCACTCAAATTAGCATTAATAATGACGGGGAGAGAAGAATTTGGACCAAGAAAAGCGTACCTCAAAGAATCGGGAAGCTCCTTGAGCTCGGGAGTAGGCTCGGGCAAGCTAACTTCATCCTCGTGCTCCGCCTTAAGTGCATCCAAGACAAGGAAGGACTCCTCGCCATCATCCAGGGGGGTCGTGCTCGACCCAATGGGGGTCGATCCTGAGAGCCTCGAACTTGGTGGTAGAGGTTCCCATGTCAAAAATCGTCCCGTCGGGTTGTTGCACTCGATGTAGTCGGAGTGTGTGTAGAGCATCTTGACCTCCTCATGACTTGATTCCTTCAAGACTTTTCTAACCTTCCTTAGATTAGACTAGGATACGATACATTTGTTTGGATAGGATCTTTGTGGGATTTTTGCAGGACTCTAAGTTGAAAATGCGAGCTCAAAAAGGACGGGAAATAGTCGATTTGACATGAGGTACATGAGCTCTCAGGTTCGACCCTCTTTGGGTCGATCTCGACCCCCCCTCAGGGTCGTGCCAACATACAACCTCCACCTCCATGAGGAACTCCATCTCCAACCAAGCTTCTAAGAGTTTTTGTGAGTCTTCTTCTTCTTTTTCTCTTTACCTTTTTCATGTGTTTTCATGCATGGGGACATTGCATGATTTAAGTATGGGGTGGGGAAGAAGAAATCTCACATGTTGTATATAATTGAGTCTTTGAGTGGTTTGTTTGTTTGTTTGGTAGTTTGCTTTGTTAAGAGAAAAGAATTGAAAATTCCAAAAACATTATAAAGTGTCAAAAATCCAAAACAAAAAAATTGAAAAATGTCGAAAAAACCAAAAAAACATTTGCTTCCTTGCTTGTTTTAGGATAGAAAAGCATTCCATCTTAGATGTCCTATGATGAAAACTAATTTTCATGCTTATCATGTAATTCCTTTGGCATAATTGGATAGTGTAGCCTAAGTTTATGAGAAATTGCTTTTGATTGTGGAATGAGACTTGTGATGAAATTGAGCATATGTGTCTTGAGTGAAAGTAATTGCAATCCAACAAGTTTTTACCTAGTGAGACTTTTGGCCTTATAGGGAGAACATTATTGATTCCCTCTTCTTTGTTTGTGTGATTTTGCTCTCTTTATGCATATGTCTCTTGTCATTAATATGGTTATCTATTTCTTGAAACCATTATGAGATTGTTCATGCATGTGGATTGTGATTAAGAACTTGTATTTTTAGCCTATATTATTCCATTCCTACCTTGAATTATCTTTGCTTGAAACCCCGTTCTAGCCTTAGCCTTTTGTTTGAAGCTCCACAAAAATTATCCCTAGCCTATATTAGCTTGACCCTATTCCGGGAATTGAACTTAGATGAAGAAGTGTTGGGAATAAGCTTTGTTGAGTGACATTTGTGTTGGGTTAGAAAGAGGTGACATGGTTAAAGGGTAGAAAACAACTTGTTGAAGTATAGTGTAATAGGATTCTTGGTTTGGATTGCACATTGTTGAAAAATTGAAGAAGAGAAGTAAGGAAAAGCTCGACCAAAAGCTCTCAGGATCGACCCCCATATGGGTCGATCTCGGTCCCCAATGCCCAAAAGTGAGTCTCAGGTTCGACCCCTTAGGGGTCGACCTCGACCCTCTCTAGGCTCGAGCAGAAAAGAAAAAAAAAAGAAGAAAAGAAAAGAAAGAAAAAAATGTTTAAGTGCAAAGCCAAGAATTCTTAGTATTTATAAGTTGTAGTATGGAAGTTTGGGTTAGAAATTGATGGGTGTGAGTGTCATTGATGAAGTGTTTGGTTAAGAGTTGAAAAGAGAAGAAGAGAGTTGTTTTGGTTTGAAGTGTTGTATTTAGAAGTTTGATTCCCGGATTTAGCACCACATGGCCAAATAACTCCCTACCTTATGTTATTACCGAGCCCCATTACAACCCGGCCGAATGAGTCTTCTATGAAGATTTCATTGAGCCTAAGTTCTTATGAAGATTGATGTGTTTTGACTTCTCTAGGTAGAGAGATTGGTGATATAAGTCTCAATGATAAAGTAGATGTTGCATAAAGATTGAGATGAGAGTTGATTTGATAAGCCTAAACACATGAGAGTAGAGAGAAACACATTTATATCCCTTATGAGGTTGGATTGTGATTGCCTAGCTTGAACCTCATACATATGTGATGACGTTAAAGTCACTTGTCTTCTTTTTCACTTGTGTTTGAAATGTTTTGACAAGGGCTATGCTTGAAGATTGTATTATTGGTCTTGATTTGCATGATTATTGCTTGAGGACAAGCAAGTCTAAGTATGGGGTGTTTTGATGTCCGCGTTTTTAGGTAGATTTTTAGGGTCTAGATAGGTTAGTTTGAGTTGTGTTTCGTAGTTGAGTCTTGTGTTTTTGAGTCTTTTTGCATGAGTTTTCGTATTTCCTTGAGATTCGGAAACTACGCGCTTTTGTGTCGTTTTGTAGGTGTATTGAAGCTTGAGGACGAGTTTGGAGCGAAGCTAGGAGAGGATGGACGAGCTAGGAGGAAGATTCAAGTGGAAGAGCCAAGGAGAGGAACTAAAGAGGAGCTAAGTCAAGAAGAGAAGTGAAGAAATCGACCCCAAGATCGAGCCCAAGGAGGTCGACCTCGAGCCACTTGACCAAACTTGGAATGCAAGGAACAAAAGCACTCAGGTTCGACCTTGAAGGGGTCGATATCGACCCTATGGGGGGTCGAACGCGCGTGACCGACCTTCCTTCTATCCGGATTACATGTTGAAGTTTCCAAATCTGTATTTTAGGAAGGTGTTTTGTTTTGTGTTTCCTAGTTAGATTAGGACTCCTTTTTGTCTATAAAAGGAGGTTGAACCTATAGTTTTTATCGATGCTTTGATTTAATCAAGACTTGGAGAATTAGGAGAAGACTTGGAGAGCAAGTTTGAGGTTTGTAAGAGTGACCTTTGGTTTTTAGTTGAATTGAAGTTTGGTTTGATCATGTCTTCTTCTTCTTCTTCTTCTTCTTCTTTGTTTCTCTTTGCTATGTGTGAGTAGTTTTCTTAAGTTCTAGGGTTGGGCAAAAACCCAACACAATCATGCATGTTTAAAACTTGAATTCATGACTTGAATGCTTAAGGATCATATCTAACCTATCTTGTGCTTAATCCTTGGTGAAAATTGAGGCATGTCTTGTGGTTGACTATAGCGAAAGTGAAAAGTTAATTACTTGATTACATCTAATAGGATTATTTGCGAAAGTTGATATTCCTAGGTTGAAGGATAGGTAGAAAGTTGTTTAATTTGCGAAAGTTGATTGAATGGCTTGAATTGTTTGCGAAAGTTAACTTTTCTATGATCTAGATTGCATGATAGCTGTGAATTCTTGTTGAAAGCATGTATGGTTGTTGTTGTGGTAGCCCTAGCCCTAGGATTTGCCCTTTTTATTGATTAAAATTCGTGTTTCTACTTTGATCCCGACTCCCTAAGTCGTGCTCGAACCATTGCTAGTGTTGTGTGTGATTCGTGCTTGTTTGCCCTCAGGATCGACCCACCTAGGGTCGAGATCGACCCTCTTCAGGTCGAGCCTGAGTTGATTTGCTCTCGTTTCTTTTGCCCTTTTCGTAGTTTATTGATTAAACTTAGCACTGTCCTCACTCCCGTGGACGATCCTGACTTCGCTATACTCAGCGGGGTCTTGAATACAAATTTATTTGTTCAAGAAAACCCTTCAACAAATTGACATGAGGTACATGAGCTCTCAGGAAATTTGTTGAATAGAAATTTCTAACTCCAATATTTTTTTATCTAAGCTCTTGTTAACACTGGGATTCATACGAATGTTACTCGTAAATTTGTTGTCGGGGAGATGGATTGGAAGGCTGAATTTGTTAACATGAAGGTTTTCCGCAATAAAGTGGCCCCTATTGATAGGCATGCTTTTGTCATGGAGAGATGCAAAGAGCACTTGAATGCTTGCTAAAACCAGTTAGGTAATGGTATTCCCTCTATGAGACCCTTAGTTTGTACTACTTGAAAGTGTCTTTCATAGGGATGGATCAAGATTAACTCTGATGGTGCGATGAGGAATGGTGATTGGTGACAATATTGGGTGTTCTTATAGATCACTATGGGCAGTGTAAGAAAGGTCATGCTCTCAATCTTGGCTCGTATTCCGCGCTATTGACGTAGTCATGGGTTCTTCTTCAATATCTGAAGCTTGCTTGGTTTAGAGGTTACAATTATGTGGAGGTAGAAGTTAACTCATGGAGTATCCTCTCGAGCTTGGTTCATACTTTTCAAGGCTTTCTTCTTAGAAACCGACATGTATGGAACCATCACATGTACCGTGAAGTTAACCAAGTGGTGGATGGTCTTACATCCTATACTTTTAATTTACTACTAGATTCTCATGTTTTGCTCACCCTTCTCGAGGGAATTCCCTTATTGTTGTTTGACGATGTAATGGACCTGGCTATGCTTCACTTAATGAATACTTAGTCATTTTAATTTCCTTTTTAATAAAAATATCAAAAAGTGTTCGCTCTTCTTCTATCAAAAGTAGAATAAAAAAATAAATCTGCTCAAGGCAAAAACGGATGGAACAAGAAAATGATCAACTACAGACAAGACCAAGGAGACAATGTCAACAAAGGGAAGCAACCACTTGGAAAAAACCAAGCTCATGTTTCGCCAAAATTAACTTTGACAGATTTAAGCTAACTAATGGATCTATAGTTACGGGTGTTTTAATCCATATGCGAAAGTGATCAAAATAAGATCGAAGCAGTATGGAAGTTCGTCGGTACCGAAAATTTAAACTTTGTCTTTGAGAGATGAAATTAGGATGGCCAAGGAATTGAGATTAAGAAAACTAGAGATAGAGGGCGGCAATCTTATAGTAATTAATGTCGTTAGCAAAAAAGGACAAAGTCCATGGGACATCGAAATAATAATGGCAGATATCATAGTCTTGTTAAGATGGTTCGAGACTGTTCGAATTACCCATGTGTAATGTGTAATGTTGTGGCCGACAAAATAGCTAAATTGGGTCATAGCTACTCTACTAACGCTATTATGAATCTCCCAAAACTTGAAGTTCACTTCTAATTGGACGCTCTAGAACATCCCTCTTGAGGGGATCTCCTAATTCTTACCGGTTCAAAAAAAATCTAATAAAATAAATACTCTTAATATGAGTAATTTATTTTTATCTATTCAAAGACAGACACCCATCTTCTTATAGTATATTTTTGTCTATTTTTGTGCTTTGTTTATTTATTTATGTGCAATATTTTTTGTCTATGCTTTAATATATCATCATGTTTTTAATTTCAATTGAAATGAAATGTGTTGTTTATCGTTTATATTAATTTTAAAATTCATATTATTTCACACCATAAGGATTCTCTTGAGAAAATATATTATGATTAAATTATGTAAAAATAAATCTAATCGAGGAGAATCATGGACAACTAGGGAAAAAAAACACTTAATCGGTGAGTTCATACTTAACAAGATTTCAAGGATTTTGTCATCAAAATCCAAATAATTTGAAATAATTTTTATTTATAAATAAATTTAATTTGATAACCGAAAAAAATCCTCGTGTCTCCCGAGACCCGTCCAGATCTAAGTGGGCCCAGGCAAGCTTACCCATCCATCCTCGCTGGTTTTTGGTATAAATAGCGGCCACTTTACTCGGCAATCTTTGCATATCGTCTTGACCTTATTTTACTCCAATTCCTTCCTCCTCACGATTCTCTCTCCCCCAAAACCTACAAAATATCTTATCTCTGCTCTCTCTCTCTCTCTCCCCCATCGCAAATCGAGCGGGTTATGCTCGCCGTCGCCGGTCGCCGGAAGCTTGAGAGCCGCCGTCTCTCTGCATCCGCTCTCGGCTTCCCCAACCTCCGCTTCTTCCGCTACCGCCGCCTGAGGTAATCAATCAACCGATCGATCGAGCTCGCCACACACCGCTTCATCCAACTGTAAAATCCCTAGAGAATTCGCTTAGGTTTTCGATCAGTAGTACTATTCGGTAGATGCCGAGCCCTAGGCCTTGTTCTTCGCACCAGAGAATCATCAGAGAGAAATCGATGTCCTTCCACGGAAGGGGATCCGGTCAGGCGACGTCCGCCGGCCTGCTTCGGCGCCCTAAGACGCTTCCGAATCTGCCGTCGGCGGCCAGGGTCCAGGCTTCGACGGCGACGGCGGACGGGAAGCCGAAGATGACGAAATTCTTGCTGAATGTTACGATCCAGGGGAGCCTTGGCCCTGTGCAGGTGCTGATTACGCCGGATTCCGCCGTCGGAGACCTCATCGCCGCCGCTGTCCGCCTCTACGTCAAGGAAGGACGGCGGCCGGTGCTCCCGGCCTCCGATCCGGCTGCCTACGACCTCCACTACTCTCAGTTTAGTCTTGAGAGTATGTTCCTCTTCCAATTCATCATCCGCTTTCTGAACGAATTGGTGCGCGGTTTGATTGATGAATCCAATGAATGAATGAATGAATGATGTTTCAGGTCTGAGCAGGGATGAGAAGCTGGCTGATTTAGGCTCTAGGAACTTCTTCCTCTGCAAAAGGCGGGCGGATGCAGAGTCTGGATACGGCACCGCCAAAACGACGAGCTCGTATTCGCCGTTGTCGTGCTCGAAGCAGGCGGAGGATAAGGGGAGGACGGCGGGGTTCGGCCTCCCATGGCTCAAGCTCTTGGGCTTCTTGCACTAGGTTTTCTTTTCCAGCTGTATGTTGGCTGTGTTGAACTCAATTTCATCTCCTCAATCTCATCATGGAAGCCCTGTGAGATCGATCAGATTCACACTAGTAGTTTGTTAATTATTTTCTGTGGTAAATCGGTGGCCTCATCACTTCTTCCGGCCTATTGTTGTAATTTCAGTGTTGGTTTGGTATATATCGTTAGTAAGTAGTCTGTTACGCTTCTGAGACTCGCTTCTTCATGTTAATAGTTCAAGGAGCGGGCTGAATCAATAGCAATTATACATCCTTGTTAAGAATCAATAGCAATTATGTGGAACCATTTCTAGTATACTCAATTTTATTACTTCAAAATGATCCATGTATATAAAAGCATTAGTGTGATCAAAATCGGTTGTTATAAGGTTTTGTCGTTTCACTTAAAAGTCTTTTGTGGAGTTGGAAAATTCTCTAATTGTCAAAATTGCCGACTAGGTCACGACTCATCATACATTTTTTTTTATGGGAATCATCATTTTGTATTCTTTTAATGTTGGTTTAACGTAAGAATTTTAGCTAACCAAAAAATGCGATTTCAAATTAGAAAAAATGACTCAAAATAATCTCAAGTATGAACTTTCAATCAAAAATAATCTCAAGTTTGAAAATCATGATCAACAATACGAACTATTACAATATTAACCAAAAATTATCTAAAATCATTTTTCGACAAGCTTTTTCGATGGAATAGATGATATGACGATAAAAAATATTTCAACTAAAATGTTAAGTTGTTATGTCAATTTTTTTATCTCCGAATCATCGATTCCACTGGAAAACTCGTCGAAAAAGGCTTTCGAATCGTTTTTGGTTTCATGATAGTTCGTATCGTTAGTAATGATTTTCAAACTTAGGATTATTTTTAGTTAAAAAGTGATACTTCAAATTATTTTAAATCATTTTTTCTTCAAATTATAAAATCGGTATTCCTATTTTTACAAGTGAATAACAACCGTTTCGCTTATCCACGCCAAGTGTATGAAGACCACACATGAATGAGAGGGAAATTAAATCTCGGGTGTGTTTGGATCGCACTTTATATCACATCATCTTGCTTTTTGTTTTGGAAATTTCATATGATACCCTCTTGGTTTCAACAATTCTTTTTAGTGTCCCAAAAGAAAAGTTTTTTCTTTTGATGCCCTTATATATGTATATTTTTCTTCTCATAACCAAAACTTTATTGAAATCTGTTGGGCCCTATTATCATAAGCCCACAGAGCTCTCTAGCGCGGCCCACAGGAAGTCCATAGAACCAAGAAATGAGGTTCTAGAAGACAGTCCGAGTAATAAGCTACGAAATCAGCATATTCGCCCGACTAGATATAAGATAGATATAAGTTATATCTTATAAGGTCTTCTTCTATCAAATGTAACGAGAATTATATCATATCCAGGAATATCATATCTAGTATGATCCGTATCTATCAAGTTGCTAGCTTATCGTGTAAATAATCTATCTTTTAGCACCCCTATATATACATAGAGGGGGGACACACATTGTACGGTAACATATACGCATATACATTCACATCCAAAAGAGAATTAATACAATTTACGCATTCTTTTTATTGATTCTGGAGTTCGTGTTGCTTAGTTCTAGCCCGATCTAGGCTAAGGGATCTCTGATCTAGATTGGTAGATTTCTAGCTCAAACAAAATCCATTTTTTGATTTTCAATAAATATTATTTACTTCAAATTTTCAATTAAAAAACGATTAAAAAAACTCCTCTACAACTCTATCCCCACCAACCTTTGCCTCATCCAAAACCTCCGACCTCCACCTCAACATCGCAACGACCGCCTCATGGGCCCCATCCCTCCTTAGCTCAACTCCCTCTCCCGCCTCTCCACCTTCAACGTCCCCGACACCCGCCTCTCAGGCCCCACCTCCCTCGCTCGCCAATCACACCGCCCTCCGACCTCTTGACAAATCTCTCAATATAGGCCCAGTAAGGGCTTCTCCATCATGGCCATCGACAGGATCGGGCTCGCCAACGTCCTCTTTAGCCTCATCATCAGGTTCACCATCGTTTGTGTTTGGCGCCACCCTCCTCCCGTAGCAGCTTCATCCTCTCCCGCGAATACCCCTCCGGTCCCTCCTCCAACACCTCTCTTCCGCCATCTTCTACCTCCTCTTCCTCTTTGCCCTATACGCCAAGCTAGGCTCTATTTTTTACATTGTTTTTTATTTAAATTATTAATTTTATTTATATTTATTGAATGGAAAATGAGTTTAAATAATATTTTGGTTACGAAAAATTAAAGTAAATATATAAATCATAAGGGTACCAAAAGGAAAAACTATTTTTCTAGGACATTAAAAGGAATTGTCGAAACTACGAGGGTACCAAAATGAATTTTCATTTTTTTTTTGGATAAGGAAAGAAATTAAGGTCGTCACAAATACTATTTGGGCTTACCTAGAACATCCACTAGGAATGAGTTCGCCTTGAAGTCTCGAACCCGTAACCACATAAATGATATACACATGAGTGTTCAACTAGTGAGCTGATAATCATCATCTTGCATTTTCATTAAAGCTTAGATTAATATTTGATCAGATGTGGTTTGAAGATCTTATCCCAGAGGTATAAAGGTGAAATAATGCATTAATGAGGAAGAGGTTGGAGGATCATACACGGAATATTCAGTAGGTCCCTATGGGATGTAGCTTCAATCATCCATGCCTCAATGAAATAAAATATGCTAATCATATACTAAAGCTCAATTATCATTTGTTCTAGTACACACTTAATTATTATTATTAATCAGACAAGTGGTCAATCATTGATGGAAAATTGCATCCTCACATCACATACAATCTTATATGGTCCAGATTCAACAATTAGAAAGTCCATAAGACTGTGTACAATTGGGGCCCTTCAACAATTGGGTAGGGCATTTTGCTTGTTGTGTGACATGTTACTTGTCAATTAACCCTGTATTGGGCATCATGCTATGTATCTTCACAGTTCATAGTAAAATTATAATTTGTTTGTTTAAAAGTTTTTAATTTCTGCGTAAAACTTCCGTGGGCTTAGTCCAGGCCCAACATGCAGGCCCATATAGGAAGAAACCAGCAAAAAGATGTAGACTAGCTCACAAAGTGTGTTTTTTGTTCCGAATGAATTTGTACTCAAATTACAAATTCTTATGAGCATCTTCAAAGTTGAGGTTGTAGATGAAAACCATCCTAGTTCACATATACAGCTCTGCACAATTTAATGTTTAACAGCATAACAACACCCAAAACATATCACATGAGATTGAATTTGAGGAAGATAGCAATCTACTAGCAATACATAGAGAAAATGCAACCAGAAAAGTGGCAAAAAAATTTGGACCATTTCTCGATTTGTGCGTGTCATCCTTGCGCAGGGGCCATGCTAATCTTCTCTGTATCGTTCCAATTTTATCAGATTTCTCCGAAGAGACATTCGGTGTTTGGCTCACCTGAGTGTATAAAGTCGTTTGTGAAGCTTCTGAATGTCGATGTGGGAGAAAAAGTGGTCCACATAAATGAATAATTTAGTTGGACCTCTTTTCTGTAGAGACATGAGGCCCATAAATTGGCCTCTGGGTCCGGGCCCAAATAGTATTAATTTGATTACAGGCGGAAGTGGCCCACTAAATGCGTATTTTCCACAAAAGTGTTCATTTTGCTATGTTTTTTTCAAAAAAATGTTTGTTTTTAGAAGATTTTTTACAAGAATGAGAGTATGTATTAGAAATATATATTATGTAAAAAGGAATTAAGAACAAATACTCAAATTTGTTAGAGTTTTTGAGTTCACAACCTTTTAACCTAATGTGAATAAATAATCATGATAAGTAAATAATTTTCCCAATCTCATTTTGCTTATTATATTTTGGCTCATATCTACAACTAGTCTTCCAATACTTCACTTAGTGATCGCAGTCAAGACTTGGGATAATGGAAGGTAAATCCTTTATCCTGAATAAGGAGTCACTCATCCTGAATAAGTCGTAGAAAGTGTGGTATGAATGTTGGCTTCCACATCCGATCTCTTTCATGACCTCGGGCAATATGCATGAGGCAAATCTTGTGTTTGGTAAGAAGTCTTTTATAATATTTTTCCTAGAATGAGTGATACTTGTTTGAACCAAAATTTACCCAAGGAAGAACTTTGGCTTAAATCGGGCCTAGATCGAAATAAATCAAAGAGAAGGACGAAAATCGTGTTTGTATCCATGAGAAAAGCGTATGAATGTGTAAAAACATGGTACCCCGTTCTAGGGTTTACAATGGATGTATGAAGGTATGACCCCCCCTCTAGGGTTTACAATGCATGCCTCTGGCGAGGGCTATGGTGTGTGATCTGATGTGATATGCTATTCTCCTCTATCTATCCTCCCCAATTTCGTGGGTTACATGGGTATTTATAGACAAAAAGTAGGAATTCTATCTTATACAAGTTATAAATCTATCTTAACCAACAAGTCTTCCGGAAAATCTATCTTATATCTTTGATTCTCTTTATCCATTCTGGCAGCGAATCTATCATATATTAGAAGATATCTTGGAAAGATTCTATCTTGTTGCCTCGGATCTATCTTCTTTAACCGACTTTCCTTCCGCCGCAAGTCTTGTCTTACTCTGAAAAGGTAGCAAAGAAGTACTAATCGGGTCTTGATACTTCTTTGACTATGTATTGATACTTCTTCGCCTAAAACCTGGGTCGAACAGTACCTTGTAGCTGTAAGGCGTTGGGACTTCTCTGGTAATGGGTTGCTTCCTGCTCGGATTATTTCTGGGTCCAACAATACCCCAAATTCATCTTGATCGTTGAGGCGACGAGACGGGCAAGATGGATTTCACGCCTTTGATACGAATCTTCGCTATTTGCAAGAGTTGTTCGTTGATATAAGCGATTGAGTTTCTAGACAGCAGACGTCTTCGTGACAGAGATGTTTACAAGAGGTGCGGACTCTATCGAAGCCGTCAGCTATAGGCACGGACATGATCGAAGCTTCTTACCGCCAGCGTTGGTGTGATCGTAGTTATGTAGCCTTGGGCATGTTAACTTGACAATAACCGTGAGCATCGGGTGTTAGCCTGATCGAAGTCGCTAGCCCATAGCATAGACTCGACTGACGTCACTAACCAAGAGCTTACACTCGTTGTCGTGCAAAAGTAATGCTTGAGAAACTGAAGATATACGTCTCGGATAGAGAGCCTATGTCTTGGAAGCTATGTCCCGAAGGTACTCTTATGGTAGTACACTTGGTCGGTTTTAAGGTCTGCATCGGAGAATCTCCGTGTAAGATAGCGAATACTCGATGAGTTGTAGTGCGGTCGGGAAGTGAAGCTGTGAGAAGCTATGAAGGTGAACCAGTGTTTGGTCAACGTGGAGGTTAGCATAGTTGCTTTAATATTTGATGAAGCTTCTTTTGTAGATTCTTCAAGACTTTTCTGATGCGGAGAACGACCGATGGGACTTAATGTCGTAGTAAGATACCTTTGTCAAGTATTATCCACTCGGTACCCCAGCATAGGATCTTCTTTTGAGGTGGACGCGGAACTTCGAGATGACACCGGAACGATCAATCATGAGGATAGGGTGATTGACGTACGTGATGTTTAGACGGTAGTAGACCCCAGCCTCCTTCGTCATGAAGGGTCTGATTCATGAGGTTGAGTTAACCCCATAGAATGATACTTTGAACGCAGATGTTGATCGATAGGGTGCAATCTTCATATGTGGATCGATTATTAACTAGGCATGGCTAGATAAAATTGTCATTTAACCAAAGAATGACCAGAGAAGTACTGACGCGTGATTAGCGAGTTCATCTGAGCCATTTCTGGTGAATCTTCAAGTACGTGTAACCAGCGATGATGCTGGCGCAATTAAGGAAGTCGACGGCGAGGAGCCTTTGGACGAGGTGGCTTCTCCGACCTCAGCCACTGAAGAGTGGCTCTACTGTTTTCCTTGTCGCTCATTTGACTTAACTCCGTTGAGTGAACGAATGCGAACCCCTGATTGGGTGTATGTTCGTTCTTTGTAAACTTGATTACTTTGCTTTGTTGCTCTTGTATAGCATGAACTTAAGACCTCCTAATTTTAACCTGCACTTAATCAAACAACCTTGCCATAACGTTAGTTTAATGAAATATCTAGAGAATTTCCAGAGAAATGCCACCCATTGGTACGGGGTGTTCCCTTTTCGTATTTTGTTTTGTTTCAACGCCCTTGTATGGCGCGCTTCTACGTCTTTCAGTATCGTCCTGCACTACAATAAGATAACTTCGAAATAATGTTAGTACAACTAAATATCTGGAGAATATCCAAAGATACATCGTCCGTTGGTAGGGGACGTCTTGTTTTACTCGTATTGAGTTTCGATGCCATGGTATGGCGCTCACATATACATATGTTGTTGTGCTAGTACCTTTTTATTTGCGTTAGTTGGCAAATTTATAGGGAGGCGATGGTCTTGGAGATTGTCCAAGGACGCATCTGTGTGTGTATGGATGCGTTAGTAGATCAGCATCCGGGGAAAGCGTTATGTGAATTTCTCCCATGGCGCATTAGTTTGACACTGAAAGGTTTTCAAGTCTTTGCGCTTCGTTTACTGTAAAGGTCCGTGCATAATTGCTTATGATTAGGCATCCTTTGGATCCTTAAGTTTAGTCCTTAGGATGTATTGTGTTCAGGCCGATCTATTGCGCCTTCTGTAATCTTCCTCGTTGGTGTTGTCACCCGCGATCCAAGTTAGGATGACGTGTCATGTAATTGAAACAAGTGAACAACAAATACGTATAAGTATAGAAGGTCGATATTTATAAGATGCGCAATTAAGAAAGAAAGTCTATCTTTTAGCGGCATATTAGAAAAATTGTAATCAAACAAGGATAAAGGCAAAATATGAACTCTTTAGAAGAGAGAAGCGAAACACGGAATGAATTGTGAGATAAGGGAACGAGGAAACCAGTATATGAAGGATGGAAGACGTGATCCGGAAGGATCGACTTGACCGTGTGCATCCAGGTTGCTAAGTATTGGTCCGATCCGCCTAGTTGTTGCTTAGTGGCTCTTTAGCGACCAACAATGAATGATTGGCTTGCCTTGCTTCCCTTGACAAACCACCAGATAGTACTCAATTATGAGGTTTTCATAATTAAAATATAGAAACGTAATATAACGAATTGAATGGGAAGAAGAATTCTCCCTGTCTAGAAATTTGACGAGGAGATAACGATGCACATGGCTTTGATGTTTGCAAATCAAACCCTAGTATTGCATCATCCCCTGTTTGGGTTTGATGATCAGCGATGTCGCTTTGATGATCGCCCCACTCCTGGCTTCGCTGATCGCTCGAAACTTCTTCGGAACTTCTTTGGGACTTTTTCGGAGTTCTGCCTTCTCCTCGTCTTGCGATCTGGTGCTTTGATTTTTGTGATTTCTGTTGTTCCCGTAGCGAGAGGGTCAGGACGGGTGTTTTCCAGTCCTGATATTGTGTCTTTCGATCAAGAAAGGTGGAGACTTTTGTCTTTTGATGATTGTATCGATCTTCGGCCCCACGGTGGGCGCCAAATTGTTTGAACCAAAATTTACCCAAGGAAGAACTTTGGCTTAAATCGGGCCTAGATCGAAATAAATCAAAGAGAAGGACGAAAATCGTGTTTGTATCCATGAGAAAAGCGTATGAATGTGTAAAAACATGGTACCCCGTTCTAGGGTTTACAATGGATGTATGAAGGTATGACCCCCCCTCTAGGGTTTACAATGCATGCCTCTGGCGAGGGCTATGGTGTGTGATCTGATGTGATATGCTATTCTCCTCTATCTATCCTCCCCAATTTCGTGGGTTACATGGGTATTTATAGACAAAAAGTAGGAATTCTATCTTATACAAGTTATAAATCTATCTTAACCAACAAGTCTTCCGGAAAATCTATCTTATATCTTTGATTCTCTTTATCCATTCTGGCAGCGAATCTATCATATATTAGAAGATATCTTGGAAAGATTCTATCTTGTTGCCTCGGATCTATCTTCTTTAACCGACTTTCCTTCCGCCGCAAGTCTTGTCTTACTCTGAAAAGGTAGCAAAGAAGTACTAATCGGGTCTTGATACTTCTTTGACTATGTATTGATACTTCTTCGCCTAAAACCTGGGTCGAACAGTACCTTGTAGCTGTAAGGCGTTGGGACTTCTCTGGTAATGGGTTGCTTCCTGCTCGGATTATTTCTGGGTCCAACATTACTATTGAATGTGGATGGATTCATCCCTACACACTTGCACTCTAGAATAAGGTACGAGCCTACCTAATTTCATCTCATCTCGACTTCTAATTCCAACCCAGTTTTATCTCATCACAATTCATATTATCGTACCAAACAGGCCTTACATGGATTTAATTTGTCTCCTCACAATCTTGGTTATCTAGTTATAATTTCAAGCTGTCATTTGCATTATTCCTGTTAAACCTAATAGCTTCTGAAAAATAGGTACCGTAAAACCAATCTAACAAACAAAGCCAAGAACACCATCTTACAGCTTCAATTCAAGTGCGTATTGAATCTATTGATTCAGTAGAATAATTTGTCTTGTAAGTTGATACAAATTCACGTTTCTCAAGTATAATTGTAAATTTTGGTTGCCTCACATTCCAATAATAAGAAACCATCGATCACTGCAAAACACATATCGAAGTTGTTGCATTTGCACACAAGGTTCTAAAGTCACGAACACAATTCCAACGACCAAATTACAATGCAACTAGCCATAACCACTGATCCTCCTACACTTCAGAAAGCTCACAACCGAAAAGGAAATGTTCGGAAAGGTACGAGAGTTGTTAGATATTGTCATATATATCAGCTACATGAACTACTAGCGCTCACTTTAACAGAACATGGTGCCTCAAATGCGCCATGTAATGGTGCATTTGTAGATAGATCTGCAAAATCCTGCAAAACCAATCCCTCAGAGCCCAAAAGCAAATAACCTGTAACAAAAATTTCATAATAAGTTCAGATGAAGAAACAAGTGGAGCCTAAGACATGGGGCAACCTGCACCTGCAAAACCAGAGTGCGTAAGGGTTTTGATCATCCAAGTTCCATAAACTAAACGATGGGGTGAACAAGTCGCTCAAAGAATGTAAAACCTATGCATAATCGTTCACTATTCAGTTGATCAGCGGCCTTCAACAGTTGCTGACCAATTGGGCATGTTAGGCAAGAAAACTGACTCTCAACAATCAAGATAAATCACCAGACAAAACTGGGCAGAATTGCAGAAACGCAAAAATTCCTTATGGATTAACCAATTCACAGTATAACAATTGACAAACCAATTATCCAGGTTAACGACACTTTCAGACATTCCACCATAGGGAAAACACAGAATAGGGAGGCCAGGATATAAAGATTCAGAGCACTTGAGTGCTTTGATCATTAAAGGGAGATACTCAGGTTGCCATGTAAGAAAATGCCCTCTATGGCATATTTGGGATAAATCATATAAGTTACTTAGCATGTCACAAAGCACACATTCAAGAAACCAGATAAGCAAATACACAAAAATTAATAAATCACAGACTTGCAAACCTGTACACCACCTGCACAGTGCAAAAGTGGACAGTAAGATGCAATTCTTTAAATCAACAACAGCGCACGCCCTCAGCGGAAAACAAAGCCAATTAATTTGAAAAGCAAAGCAACTAACAAAAATAAGTAAAGGGTCGAGATACAAACCCAATAAATTCATCCCGCTCTCAAGGTTACTAATAACCGTGTCTAGAATCTCCATTTTGTGCATGGCCGTTGTGATTGACCTCGTTATTCTCAGTCTGTCCCTTGGCTTGTTCAGCTTCCTCCTTTTCTCTGTTCCATTGCTCAATTCTAGCACGTCTTTCTTCACTACCATCCCTAACAGGACTCCTATCTCTTCTCCCACCAGGACTTCTGCTTCTTCCCCTCTTGTGGCCAACACTCGTGCTTCTGTGCCTCTTACTACGGCTTTCATAATAATCATCTCGATCATCATACCTTTTACTATGGCCACGGTATTCTCGATCATAGTACTCATGGCTCTTGTGCCTGTACGGACTCCTGCTCCTGCTCCTGCTCCTGCTGTGCCTCGATCTATACATGCCGTACAGCTGGCGCCTCAACTCTCTGGTACAAATCTTATGCGTCAAAAAACTGTCTTATATAAAAAGTAGAGCAAAGTGCAAGAGTCTGAAATGTGGTTTACCTATTTATCTTCTTTAGATGCATGAAGTTACAATAACCCCCACGGTTACAGCTGTTCTCTTCATATTGCCTACATGTAGCTTCACGAAAATCTGTAACTGGAGAAAAGTCTACAATGATTGGCCGGCCTGCAAATTTGGATAGGTTTGATTAATCGCCATTTAAATATAAAGCTAGAAAATGAGGGTGAACATAACATGTATGTAGAAAGAGAAGAGGTAGCAAAGCCTACCAGCATAGTATCTCCCAGTGAGATTTTGTAATGCATTGGCAGCTTGCTCTTCTTCACTGAATTGAACATAAACATTTCCAACCTGCAAGCATAACGAAACGAGACAATCCTCACATCAGCTAGTGCATACATCAAGACTAATAAGAACGAATTCGTAGAGTAGATAGGGGTACTAACCATGTGGTCAGCCAGGTTGTCACAAATATTCAGGGACTCAATGTCTCCATATTTGGCGAGCTCGGTGAAGAGATCTTCATAGAAGTCCTTTTTCACAAAAGAAAAATTAACTCAATTTCAGAATCAGAGGGCAAGAATACAGAATGCAATACCTATGCCGTCTATCAATAGCACTAACATATACAGAAAATAACAATGGACAACATAAACCATGCCATCATTTACCCAATCCAGAGCATACAGATCTATGAAGTCAATCACTTGTCAATGGAAATCAGAAAAGGTATCATCATCATCATCATCATCATCATCATCATACCAATTATCAATCACCAATCGATGAATATATAAAAAAAAATTGAACATCTAATCCCTCAACTCTCAACTCTGGATGAATCATTAAATCGAGAAGCAAAAGCTAGGGCTCAAAATCGGCGAGGAAATTACCTCGAAATGCTCCTGAATTTTGCGAGGATCGATAGGGTTTCCCTGAGCGTCAACGCCGGGAGTGATCATGTCGGGGCGTTGGTACATGTTGGAGAGCAATAGGGTGGGGCTGATGCTGGGCTTGGTGTGTAGCCTCGAACACCTGTCGCCATGCCTACAAGCTCCGATCTTGAAGTAGAAGGGGCAGTTCACCCTGTCCTTTTCCGTACCAAATATCGATGCAAGGTGCTCCGCCATAGCTGATCTTCTCTCTAGATCCCTCTCCGTAACCAGAATTCGGGTTTCTACTCTCCTCACGCCCCTAGTGTCAAGTTTTAGGTTCAGACGAGGAGTTATAGGAAGAGCTAGAACCTTCTGTATATGAGCTCTATCTATCTGTGTATAAAATAAGAGTATTATACGCGAAAAAAAAAATCAAAATACGATCTCTCGGCTTCTAGATGGTTCTACTCAATATGTGAGCGTTTATAACGTGAATAGTTAACTATTGAACACATCAGCTGGTTTGCCCGAGTGGTTAATGGGGAAGACTTAAGATCTTCTGCACATAAGTGCGCGTGGGTTCGAACCCCACAGCCAGCATCTTTTGTTTTTTAACTTGCCAGTTTCCGGCTATTAATTTTGGGAGATTTTACAGTGTCTCTAAAACTTTTGGCTTTTAATCAAACTAGTT
The DNA here is from genome assembly GCA_963924305.1 of Polygonum maritimum. NCBI lineage: Eukaryota > Viridiplantae > Streptophyta > Magnoliopsida > Caryophyllales > Polygonaceae > Polygonum > Polygonum maritimum. The sequence goes on from OZ002730.1 coordinate 28,970,285, forward strand.
ATACCCGTCCTGTCATTCACGACTTGTATTTTTAAATTTATTTTTAGATATATAATAAATAGAATAGTAATATGAAATGTATAATAAAAGTTTTAACATAATTTGATTTCATCAAATATTAGAAGTGTTTAATTGTTAAATCATTGATTGAGAATATGTTATTATGCAAATCACGTACTTATACTTTATAGTTAATACGGGGTAAGACATTACTATGCAATATTATTTATTATATTTTAGTAACAAAAACACCAACTTGATATACAAAAATTAAACATGTATTTATTTTAATCATAATATTTTGCCTCCATATGTATGAATAGACAAAAAAATATCTTATTAAAATATAATATATTTTAAAGATTATGATATTTTGAATCTAAAGAACACGTGGTATAGAAAATATTAGGAAATTTATAGAAACCGTTAAAAACAATTTATTAAAAATATAAGATGGGGTGAGAATAAAGTTTTTTATATATTTTTCTTTGAATTCCAAATAAAATGAAATAAATGTTCATTTTATTATGTTCATAATATCGTTTTTAATGTTAGTAAAGCATAATACTGTATTTGAAAAATCAAACCAAAGAGTATGTCTTTGTAGATACACAAACGGACTAAAATTAATGATGATAACATAATTTTTTAAACTAAAATGGTCGCCTTTTATGAACATATAAAACATTAAAAGATAAATAAGAAAAATAAAAGATTTAAAAAGGTGTCATTTATGTATTTGAGTTGAATAAGAAAAAACATTATAATTAAAATATAAAGCTGGGCCGGAATCAACGTGACGGCTAAAAAACGACGGCATTTGTAATATATATTGATTGATGATTCATATCATATTAACTACTTAGTTTTAATAAATATTAATATTTTTTATAAAATAAGTGTTTGTTGAATCATCACAAAGGATAATTGTGAATTTTAGATTAATAAAATAGTTAACTTTATGTACGTAGTTTCAACAACGTATTACTTGTATAATTTGGTTATTGAATGCTTTTGTTAACAACTTTATTCTAAGTTTGTAGAAAATTGAAGATAAAACTATTTAAGGAAAATAAAATTATAAAGAAGATATTATGACTTTAAAGATAAAATTTAGGATTGAATAATTAAGGAAGATAAAAGATATAGATTTGTTATTATCTATTTGAGTTGGAAAAAAAATTAAAATCAAGCGGGGCCAGAATCAACGTGGTGGCTCGAAAACTATCGGCTTTTAAAATATATATTGACTAGTGTGCAGTAAGCCCGTTCTAAATTAAAAATAGTATAAAGGTGTGATTATATTTAATTGTTTTGTTTTAGATAACATTGTAAATTGTAAATTATTTTTTGATATGGTTTCTTTTTTAATATGATAGGAGGATGTTTTATTCTTTGTTGTAGAATTAAATATTTATTATAACAGGAATAATAGACTGCTTGGTTATTACGGTTTCAAATATTGTCTTGGTTTACTCACTTTAGAATATGTTGTATTTGTCATGATCTAAACCAAATCTGATCGGTCCGGGATCGGAGGGTCTCACAATTTAAATTTATAAAACCGAACCTCAAATTGTAGTAAAGAGGTAGGGTGTCGAACACACGGGAGTTCGTGCGTCAAGAGTACCCAAAAAGACTAAGAAAAGATGAAAGAAAGGCAAAACAAAGGAAAACAAAAGAGATCACCTCGGACCGACACAAGTCACTTCGGTCCGAGGGTGGATCGAGGTCGAGTTGCACGGGACCGACGTGGTACAAGTCGGGCCCGATGTATTGGGTAACTTGGTCTGCTCAAAAATGGTAGATCGGTCTTGGGCTTTTGAGTTCCTCCCTCAACTAGACTTGAATATTCTTCCCCAATTCAACCAATAAGTGTTTGATCCTTGTGAGATCGAGGTTGCTAGCCTTCAATCCCTCCAATCTACACCTCGACCCAAGGGAGTTTTCACTCTCCTTCGATGTTAGGTCTAGTGATTTGGTTCGAGATTGCTCTCGCTTACTCTTACCAATCACAAGCCCTAAGCCCCTTGTTTTCACAAGAGAATTGAAGCTTAGTGTAGAGAGGATTCATAGATCAAGCACTCAAAGGCTATGGAATTGAGGTTTTCTACCCAATCCTAGCTAGGGGATTCCCCCATAGCCCAAGACTATGGAATCTACTCCATCAAGTAAGAGAACAAAGCAATCAAAAGGGAAATCAAGCAAATCTCAATCATCAACATCAAACCAAACTCAAATTGCATTCAATTTCAAAGTGTCGACAAAATCCAAGTCTCAATTCTACTAGATCAAAGCAAAACAAAGTACAAAACTCACTAATCCTCCTCCTAGCTTCACCGATCCCTCTTCTCTTCCTTCTCCTTTCTTCTCCTTGCCCTCCAAGTCTTCCTTTGAGCCTTTAGAGAGTGATTTGAGTGTGGTCTATCCAAACATGCCCTTAATGCTCTCTAATCACCACTATTTATAGCCTCTCATGGATTGGGGACCAAGGAATTCCCAATTTAGAAAGGGGCAAATGTGGAAAGTTACTAAAAATATGCCTTGGGGAACAATCCTCTCAATTGCCGACTTAGGACCGACACGGATGCACCTCGGGCCCGACGTTGGGAACGTCGGTCTTGGCTCTGGTTGCTCGATCTCGGGCCCGACGTTGTGGTACTCGGTCCTGGGCCTCGATCCTTGTCTTCTTCTTGGGTTTCCTTCGGTTCCACTTCATTCTTAGCTTGGCTCTTGCACTCCTCGACTTGGCTCCTTCATAAGCTCCTCCAAATTGTCCTCATTCTTGCCATTTTACCTACAAATCAAAACAAACGCGCATAGTTTCCGACTCTTAAAGAAAACCGGGAACTAAGCTAGAAAGGAACGAAACTAACAAAGAAGGGAATGAAAAACACATATTTACAATGGAAATTAACTACTAAAACACCACCAAAATGAGAGACGTCAGAATACCCCATACTTAAACTTGCTTGTCCTCAAGCAATAACGAAGTAAGCAAGACCGAAGCATAATCTTCAAGTAAAGCCTCTTATGAAAAACTCAATCAAGCACAAACGATAGATATACTAGCAAGATTACATCATCACACATGATCAAGTGTTCAAGGAATAAAGTCTAATGCAACCAAGCCTCACTTTAAGGATATGGAAATGTGTATCACTCATCATGTGTTTAGGCTTGAAAATGAACACTCAAACTCAACAATCATGCAAGTAAAGACTTTACCATTGAAGCTAATATCACCAATTCCTCCACCTAGAGATGCCTATTACAATGCACACAAAGAATATGAACTTGGCTCAATGGAGGTCCTCAAAGAGGTTCCATTCGGCCGGGTTGTAATGGAGCTTTTGGTATTTCCCAAGGTAGGAATCACTTTGGTCTTGTGGTGCTCATAATGGGGATTGAACTTTCTAGTCTCTCACCAAACTCACCAATTTATTCCACTTCAATTTCACTCACCCAAAAGAATTAGATTTTTCTCTTCTTTTCTTTCTTTTCAACCCACTTTTCACTTAACATTCCACTTCATCTTTGCACTACACTTTTTATTGGATTTGTCACACTTTTTACACTTATTTTGCATTGGACCGACTTTGAACTAAACTCGGGCCCGAAGTCACCTTGAACTCGGTCCGACTCATTTTTCTTCACTTAAGCACTTTGCTTTCAATCCACTATTTTTCCAACTTTTCTTTCTTTCACAACAAAGATGCACTACCCACTTGGTTTATAATTCCATTCTTGCCCTTTTCACCAAAGAGAATCTCAACTCTCCAAATATACTTCCAAAACCTCTCACTAAAGTCCAATCCCATAAGGGTCAAGTCATATAGGCTAGGAATCATATTTTTGAGGAGTTTCAAACAAAGGTCTAAGGCTAAAACGGGGCTACAAACAACGGTTTATCTTCAAGGTAGGATATGGAACATTTTGTGACTAAATGAAATAAAGTTCAAATCAATGTGACAAAGGATAGAACAAATCTCGTATTAGCCTTGGAAAATAGATAAACACCTCAATAGCAAGTTTTACTAAGCATGCATGAGCTACTCACACAAGAAAATGAGAGATATGCAATATGAACAAGTATCCCTAAAATGGCCAAAAATAATCTCACAAGGTTCACTCTAGCTTAGTTGCATCAAAACTTATCCAAGAACTCATGTGCTGAATAAAAACATGCAAGATATCACATCACATTAAAAGCAACATCCATTTAGAGGCTAAACTATCCAAAAATATGCAAAGGACTTTACATGCTCACATTATCATTAGCTCTCATATGGACATCTAAGATGAGAATTCCTAGTCCAAAAACAAAATCTTTTTGAAATTTTCAACCCAAAATTTTCAAATTTTTAGGATTTTTTCGCAAAATTTTTTTCAAACAAAGAAACAAACTCATCCATTCATGCCATAACATTCAATCATCATTCATCATCTTATCATGCCACTAACCCAAAATGAAAACATCCCCTAAACAAGAACAAACACATGAAACTACACATGGAACTATGAGCTACTAACCCACCCCATACTTAAAATTTTGATATCCTCATCAAAAGAAATCTAAACTTCAAAAGTAAAGAGAAGAGTAAAGAGAGCTCACAATTTCCTTATTCTTGCATGGCATGTTGAGGTTTAATTCGGAGGTGGACCGCGGCGTCTTCGTTGAAGCCGGGCATGCCGCTCATGCTCATACACTTGATTGTGGGTATGGTCTTGTCTTGGCGGTTGGATTTGTGGGGCCGGACGCATCCATTGATCTTCTCGGGAAGAGAAATTCTCGGACATCCACTCATTGAAACTCTCTTGGACGATCCACCTGTTGGATCGTAAGTCAGTTAATGAGGGCGTCCTTAACTGGGTTAAGGGCGTCCTTTAGTGCAGCGGAAAATAGACTTAACAGAATACAAGATAAGTGGACACGAGTATTTATAGAGGAACCCCACTAAGACCAACTAGTCTTATGGGTAAACCTCTACCTCCGTTGGAGGATTTTCAATAGCCGTCCCTTATCTTATTAAGAGCGAGTCCTTACAACTTAGGCGAGTCGTTACACTTCTCTGAGCTAAGCGTCCGTCCTTAGCCTCACTAGTAACACTCCTTTCAACCTAACAAGTAACCTAACACTCTTAGCTATAAGGAAGCTATCACTCACGTCTCTCACGGTTCGTTGTGAGAGACAAACTACAACTCTAATTGATTTGTGGTTTGTTTTGGATTTGATGTGGTTGGACTTTCTTTCTCTTGCTTCAAGCTCACTTGATCTTCTTGATCTTCGTTCGTGTTCTTGAATGCTTCGGGAGAGCTTGAGAGAAAGTCTTCAAAGTCCACTCTTGCACACACATACCGCTATGCATACTCCTTGGAGAGTATTTATAGCGGAAGTGATTCTTGTCCTCTAGCGTCCTCTGAGACTTGGCAGGATCCTCGATCTTTGATCAACGGTGCGATGAGCGTCTTGAGGAGGTCAACTCTGTTGACGCTTGGGAAGCCTCCGCATGGGTAGGGGACCATTGCTGGGAAAGCGACGTCTTTGGCATTGTCTACACGTGCCCAGACAAAGGAAGCTTCCTTTTGAGGACTAAGGCCGGACGATGATGTAATCATGTTGGGGCGGCCTTGATTTGAATTTGAACTTCGTCCGTATTTTGGTGCGCGTCCCTTCTTGATGAGGACTCCGTCCTATCTTGCGCAGGGACTCCGCCAATTACGTTTAGCTTTGGAAGTTCTGGTAACATGCGTCCCTACAGCATAGGGACTGCTGTTCACTTGTTGTCCTTTTCGCTCATGTGCGTCCACTGGACTTACCTGAGATCAAAACTTGGACAACTTATCAAATACATTTGAGTTTGTCATTATCAAAACAAGGGACGATTATTTTTGGTTTAGATATTAACGACTGACGTCCTTAATATCGTCCCAACAATTTCCCCCTTTTTGATGATGACAAACTCTTTCAAATAATGCACACAGAAGTAAAGCTTTTAGCATGAGGAACTACACTTTGATTTTCTTTTCAGCTTAGATTGGCATGCAATACATTCTTTTAAGTTCGTTCTATTTTATTCCTAACTAACGACCTTTTGACTTGGCCGAAATTCCCCCTGAACACATGCTTTCTATGATAACTTAAGGACAATCGCATCTCTGCAAAACTATACTTCCCCCTTTTGGCATCATCGAAAAGGAGAACAAGTCGAAAAGCATGCAAGCACAAAGTCATAACTAAAGAAAGGTACGCTTAGACAAAATGAAGCACAAATGTAGTGAATGGCATTCAGAATGAGAAACGAGAACGTTCATTACAGACATTCACAACAAGTGTTCAAAACGGGGACAACGTCCCATTGTCTTAACAAAAACTCAAGAAATGATAAATTGTTTCAGGGTTAGAGAAGGGGGAGGTGATCATTTTCTGGGACTCTTGCCAAGGGCTTTGAGGTGTTGCTCCTGAAGATGGTTGTTCTGGGCAAGGAGCTCGTTGTTGCGCTCAAGAAGGTCTGTGTGGACGTGAAGTGTGTCGTGAACCTGCTGAATTAGATCAATCATTATGCACTGGTTCTCGATCATCATGCCCATCAGATACTTCGTAGAGTGCCTCTCAGCCTCATCAGGGACGCTCATACCATCGAGTTCGTCCTCGTCGTCAGCAGCGTCCTCAGCTGGCGTCCCAACTACTTGGACATTTTCAGCTTCGTGATCTCCTTCTCCAGGTTCAACAGCAGCAGCAGCTTGAGCTCTCCTCTCAACTTTGGCTTTCCTTTCAGCCTCTTTCCGTTCCTTTTCCAGTTGGCGCTTAACGGACGGAAGGGGCTCATCACACCTGAGTTTCCCAACTGGAGGGAGTGTAATTTGCCTGACGTCTCAATGAATGCCAAAGGAACGCTCTTGTTTAGGAGCATAGAGTCCCTGCTGCTTCAGAATTTGCTTGACCAAGCCGGGGAAAGGAAGAGAGTGCCTGCCTCCTGTGCACTTGCCCATGTGTTCCAAGATTACTCGGGGCAAGTTTATCGGCTTGCGTTCCAAGAAAGCGTCCAAGAGAATACTATCAGTGATCTGAACAATGGACTTCTTCTCTTGGCGGGGGACGACCATGCGCACAATGAAGTGATGCGCAAGGACGCCCGTCTTGGTGAGGCAATGAGCAACTCTGTCCTTAGCAGCTGGCTGTCTCCTATTGAATATTCTGTTGAGGATTTCATCTTGGGAGAAACGGCCAAAGTTCTTGCACGGCAGATCGTGCAGAGCATCTTGCGGAGAAGGACGCAGGCCTAGCATTTTGCGGACGGTGCCCTCAGCAACTGAGTACTCGTCCCCATCGATTTCAAAAGTCCCCTGAGGCTTCCCGTTTACTTCTGTGATTTCGAACTTTGAGTAGAAACGGAGAACCTCATCAGGGTCAACATCAGCGGCCTCAGCGCCCAAGTGCGTCCAACCCTGGAACTCAAGAAGATCCAAGAACTCTTGGCGCTGGTTCTCTGCCAGAAACTCGGCGGTGAAGAGGAGCGGCGATAGGATTTTCTTGAAGCGTTTCTGCTTGGAGCCATTGCTCACGATCACTTCATCACCAGCATCTTCTTCATCTCCATCTCCCTCCTCTTCCTCAGGTTCCTCATCCTGGGGAGGGGCGTCCTCGTCATCGGAGGTTTCGTTCCGTTGTTCTTGGAACTCAACCATTGCAGTGTCCTCAGCTGTGGACGCCTGTTCTGTGGGAGGCGCGTCCACCGCTGGAGTCCTTGCCAAGGACTCTGTGGGAACGGATGGAGGAGACGTCCCTTGAACTTGAGCAGCTTCTTCGACGGCCGGAGCAGGCGGAGGAGGAGAAGGAGGTGAAGCTCTAGGGGGAGAGGGAGAGGGAGTGCGGAGCTTAGCTTTTGGGGGAGGAGCAGAGGAGGAGCTGGGCGGAACCACTGAGATCGGTTTCACCTTGAGCGGAGCAGAGGGAGGAGGCGGCAGAGTAGCAGGGGCAGCATCCTTGGCCTGGACCTGGACTTGAGGAGCGTCCTCTACCCTTGGAGGAGGAGGAGGGAGTTGACGAAGGTCCTGCATACTCGCTTGGATCGCCTTCTCAACGGCTGCTTTCTCTGCTTGCTCTTGTTCTTGGCGCGCCTTCTCCTCTTTTGCCAGTTGAATTTCGGAGAGGCGAATGGCGGCCATTTCTTCATCCGTGACGCCCTCAAGCTGAGTAGAGGTCTTGAGGCGTCGTTTTGGGGCAGGAGGAGGGGAGGAAGGGATTGGCTTTGGTGGGGAGGAGGAAGGGCCTTTAATTTGGAGCGATTTGGACGGAGGGGGAGAGGAAGGCCTTTTCCTTTTTTGAGAAGGGACGGAGCCCGTAGGAGCCACAACAAACTCCATTATATCAGGAAGTAGTTTGGCGAGCTCGTCCACGGTTCCACCAAATGAGTCAGAAATGATTCCTGGCCCCATGAACGGTGGGTTGGTGTGATTGGTTTCTTGAAGGCGGGGCTTGACATATGTGATCATGAAGTAGTGGAGGAGGCGTTGGATTTTAGGAGGATGTTCGTGAGTGGACGCCCTAAGACAAATGTTGGCGAGCGTCCTAGGCTCCTTTTCAAGCCAGTCCTCAATGAGAGAGTCAAGGGGAGGACGGCGTTTGGGTTGAGAGGGGAGCCGGCCAATTGAGCCACTGTAAACAGAGGCTTTGGTGATATTTTCTGGCTCAGGCTCGGGTTTGAAGGGCTTCTCCAGAAATGAGAACCTCTTCGGCTGGGTTTTGGATTGAGAGCGGGATGGTTGTTTTTGTTGAGGAGGTTGGGAGCGAAGGGGTTGAGGAGGGGTGTTGGAGTGGCGGCGCTGGGTGCTTTGAGAGGAGGAATGGTGGCGAGGGGGTTCTTGTCGGCCAGAAGGTCTGCCTCTCGACTCCATTAATGACCGGCCTTTCACCGGAGGAGATCTCGAAGAGCTAGTGTTTTTCGCTGCCGACGAGGGTGAGGGATTCTTTGAGGCTCTTGTGTTGGCCATTTTTGAGATGGTTTAAATAGGGGAGGATTAGGGTTTGGAGAGAGATTTCGGGATTCGGTTGAAGATTTGGAAGATCTTTGAGATTTCTAAAAGTGTGCAAACAGCAGATGAGCGAAGAAAGGTTTTCGGAGTGCACAGGTGGGTATATATAGGAAGAAGACGAAGTTGGACGGTCAGGGGTAACAGGGTCTTTACACACAGCTTCCTCCACCCGCCTTCCCACACGTGGCTTTCTTCTTTGCTAAGGAATACAGCTGTTGATCACTGTTTGCGCATATCCCGAGATTTTCGCTGACGATTCGTTAAAACGGTTTACCTTCCCAATCTCAACCATTCAAACTTCTCACAACTGCAAAGGACTCTGACCTGACGTCCTTTCAACACACAACACTACACAACACAGAACTGAACCACGGTGTCCCATTCACTGATCTCAACCTCTGTAATTAGAACTCTGTACAGACAACTCTCAGCTCTTAGCACGCGTCCCTTTGATCACTTAGAACCATTTTTGAAAATCAAGCAAGTACGTCCCGTAAAGGTGAAACAAGGAATGCTCATAGGACGCGTTTGCAAGATTCTCGGCTTGGGTAAGCTTAGAGTTCCCATCATTTCGGCTTATGATGAGGGTAGGGTGATCAGGGATACTCTTGAGATGAAAAGCGAAATGAATACCATTCAAGGACACAAGCGAATACACATATCTTAGACTAGCGTCCTTTAAAGATGACTTTAATGCATGACACACCTTAAAACAAGTTCTCAACAAGACATAGCCAATCATGGAGGGAATAATAGAACGGGACTTGATCATTTAAAAGTTATCATCCCCAAGAGCAACCAGAGGTGCTCGTAGGGACGTCTATCAAGTGCTTTTGTGAAAATATCGGCCACTTGGTCCTCAGTCCTAACATGATCCACTCTAATTAATCCAAGTTCAACATTATCACGAAGAAAGTGATGCCTTATGTGAATATGCTTTGTCCTAGAATGATGAACGGGATTTTTGGCAATACTTATAGCACTGGTGTTGTCACACAAGATAGGGACTGTGTTGAGGGACGTACCATAATCTTCAAGTTGGTACTTGATCCATAGGACTTGTGAGCAGCACGAAGCAGCAGCAACGTACTCAGCTTCCGCGGTTGATAGTGCCACGGAGTTTTTCTTTTTGGATCCCCAAGATACAAGGCATGAGCCAAGGAATTGTGCCATTCCTGAGGTGCTCTTCCTATCCACCACATGGCCAGCGTAATCTGCGTCAGAGTAAGCTACCAGGTTCAGGGACGTCCTTCTGGGATACCATAGACATAGGTCATCCCGTCCCTTGAGATATCTGAAGATTCTTTTGACCTCTTGCATATGGGACTCCTTTGGATTTGCTTGGAATCGAGCGCACAAGCATACAGCGAACATGATGTCGGGACGACTTTCCGTAAGATATAGCAAGGACCCTATCATTCCTCTGTAGAGCTTTTGATCTACACTCTTGCCTTCTTCATCAGCATAGAGGCGAGTGTTTGGGGAGATGGGAGTATCAATGGGTTTTGAAGAGTTCATCCCATACTTCTCAAGCATTTCACGGATGTACTTTTGTTGATGAATCCGCGTCCCATCTTTGAGCTGAGTGATTTGGAGTCCCAAGAAGAAGTTGAGTTCTCCTATGAGGGACATCTCAAACTCACTACTCATCAAGTTCTTGAATTCCTCTACAAATTTCATGTTAGTGCTTCCAAAGACTATGTCATCGACATAGACTTGGACAATTAAGACATCTTTTTAAGAACTTTCTTTAAGAACAGGGTTTTATCAATGTTACCTCGTGTGTACCCGTTGGACAAGAGGAAGGACGCAAGCCTATCGTACCATGCACGAGGGGCTTGCTTGAGTCCATAGAGTGCCTTGCCAAGAAGTACACATGATCTGGGTGATCAGCGTCCTCAAATCCTGGAGGTTGAGTGACATACACTTCTTCTTTGAGCTTGCCGTTGAGAAAGGCTGTCTTGACGTCCATTTGAAAAAGCTTGAACCCTTTGTGAGCGGCAAAGGCGATGAGGAGGCGAATGGCTTCAATCCTGGCGACAGGAGCGAAGGTTTCATCATAATCAATCCCTTCCTCTTGCCTCTAGCCTTGAGCCATAAGCCTTGCTTTGTTTCTTGACACGCGACCATTCTCATCAAGCTTGTTCCTGTAGACCCATCTCGTCCCTATTATGTTTTTGTTTCTCGGACGAGGGACGAGGGTCCAAACCTTATTTCTTTCGAATTGATTAAGTTCCTCTTGCATGGCCTGAATCCAATCAGCGTCCTGGAGTGCTTCCTTTATGTTCTTAGGTTCAACCAAGGACACAAAGGCGTTGAAGGCACAGAACGCTATGTTAGCATTAAGGGACTGATTCACGGCTGATCTTGTTTGAACTCCTTTTGACATATCTGAGATGATTTGATCCGTTGAATGAAGTCTCGAAAGATGGGATCCCTTATGAGTATCGTCCCTTACAGGAGTACATCTAGGGTCCGTCCAATCAGATTCATCTGAGTCAAACCCGTCGTCTTCATTGAGAGTTTCATAGAGTTCCCCCTCAGGTTGAGCGTCCTCTTCTTGACGCTGTTCTCCTTGTAGGCTTGATTCAGCGACCTCATGTTGAGCTGGAGATTCACTTTGAGATGGAACTTCCTGAACAACACTGGGAACTTCTACTGAGACTTCTTCAGGATTTTGAGTAGCGTCCTTAGGAACATAGTATTTTCCAGAGGACCCGAAATCAACTTCATCATCGGAGTCATCCTGCTGCAGAGGAGATGAGCGTTCTTTCTTACTTGGTTTATCTTTGTGAGAAGAACTTTCTTTGAACACAACATGAATGCTCTCCTCAAGCTTTAGAGTTCGTTTATTGAAAACTCTATACGCTTTACTGGTGAGGGAGTATCCAAGGAATATGGCTTCGTCACTTCTTGCGTCAAACTTTCCAAGTCTTTCTTTATCATTGTTGTGAACAAAGCACTTGCATCCAAAGACTCTGAGATAGTCGATGCGAGGCTTTCTTCCATTCAGCAACTCATAGGACGTCTTCTTCAGCAAAGGACGGATCATGGCTTGATTGATAATGTAGCACGCTGTAGCAATAGCTTCAGCCCAGAAGTACTTGGGGACGCTATTGGCTAAGAGCATAGTCCTTGCCATATCCTCCAGCGTCCTATTCTTTCTTTCCACCACTCCATTTTGTTGAGGAGTCCTTGGAGCTGAGAAGTTGTGAGAGACTCCATGTTGATCACAGTAGGCCACGAACTCTGAGTTTTGAAACTCCGTCCCATGGTCTGATCTTATGGATTTGAGAGGCGTCTCAAGTGCAACTTCCACTTGTTTGATGAAGACTTTGAATGCGTTGAAGCAATCTGTTTTTGAAGCTAAGAAAAGAACCCAGGTGAATCGAGAAAAGTCATCTACAAGGACATAGATATACCTCTTTCCACCATAGCTTAACGTCTTCATTGGTCCACAAAGATCCATATGGAGAAGTTCCAAAGGTTTCTTTGTGCTGACATCGTTCTTTGACTTAAAGGACGTTCTTGTCTGCTTCCCTTTGATACATGCTTCACACTGTTCAATTTTCTCAGGATCAATTTGGGGAAGACCTTTCACAAGATTTCTTTGATGAAGCTTGAGGATTGTGCTTGGTCCAGCATGGCCAAGTCGGCGATGCCAGAGGTCAGCGTCCTCCTTTGACACAGATAAGCACAACTCAGATTTTGGCTTGAACTCCTGATTGAAGATGTAGACATTGTTCTTTCGGACTCCTTTGAGGACGACTTTGTTGGATTTCTTGTTGATGACGAGGCACTCCTTTGAGTCAAATGTGACTAAGTTTTCACCTTGATCACACATTTGAGAGACGCTTAGGAGGTTGAAGCCAAGTCCTTCAACAAGGCTAACATTTGTCGCTTTGATAGACGGATTGAGAATAGCAGTTCCCGTCCCTTTGATCTTTCCTTTGCCCTTGTTGCCAAACGAGACAGTTCCTCCCGTGGCGCTACTTTGGATAGAAGTGAGATGGATCTGGCTTCCTGTCATATGGTTTGAGGCGCCACTATCAATGATCCATGGGCGTCCCCTCACTTCCACCTGCCAAAACAAGGTTAGTGTATGGCGACCCAGGCAAGGTGTTCCTTACCTGGTTCGTTACAGAAATAGAACTCTGGTTCTGGCATGTAGTCACTTATATTCACATCATTTGAAATAGCATGCTTTCTGAAAGAACACTTAGATCGTCTAGGACGTCTAGGGTTAGCCTTAGGGACGGACTTATCATTTTCAATGTTATTCCTAGCAGCTTTGCCACTTTCAATGTCTTTCTTCAGTTTCAGGCAATCATATTTGAAGTGATCTCCTTTTCCACAGTACCAACACGTCCTATAGTAAGTACCAAGGTAGTACTTCTTGTTGGGACGTTGGATTTTGTTCTTTTTCATCTTTTGAGGGTCACAAACTTTTGAACCTTCCCCCTTAGCAATCTTCTTATAGATCCTATGACTAGTGGAGTTAGTGTAATAGTCCCTTTGACCTTTCTCTCCACTCTCTAGGACTCGAATTCTTTCAAGAAGGTTCTTGGTCTTTTCCCTTTCTAATTCAAGTTCTGAGGTTTTGCTAGCCTCAAAGTCACTAGGGAGAGAGTTCGTAGTGTCAGACTCGTATCCTAGTCCTCTTTTGGCTGGGACAAACACAATTGGTTGAACTACCTCAGTTACCGGGCTCTTCCCTAACACTTTCACCTCTTCCCTAAGCTTAGCGTTCTCTAGCTTAAGGCACATCACTTCAGTTTTCAGGGATTTAACTTCGACATACGAGGACTCTAGTTGTAACGAAACTGTAGCACAGTTCTCACATTCAACTAGCCTATTTTCACTTTCAAGTTCAAGTTCATCCATTCTATGTTGCATAACAACGCTTTCTTCCATGATTCTTTTAATGAGCTTAATAAGTTTGGTTTTGGAACAATTCTCTAAGGAGTTCATCATGGATTCACGAGTTACCTCTTGTTCCTTTTCAGAAGCGTCCTCTTCAAGGACTGGGGCGTCCTCCACAGCCATGTACGCCACTTGCTCATCATCTGAGGCGTCCTCTACGGCTATGTACGCCACTGGTCCTTCTGGTTCTTCATCATCAGAACTCACATTATCCCATGCGGCTTCGCACGCTCCCAAGAGAGCTTTCATCTTCATTTCTTTTGAGTTTAGTCCCGTAGTACACCTTTTAGCAAAGTGTCCTTTCTTGTTACATTTGTAGTAAGTAAGTTCCTTCATCTCTGCCTCTGTATACTTGGGACTCTCCTTTTTGTAAGGCATCTTGTGTTTCTTGGAATCTCTGGCCTTTTTACCCCATAAGCGAGCAACTTTGTGTAGAAGGGCAATCTCTTCCTCTTCTTCCAGCTGTTCCTTAGTCTTGCTTTCCTTTTCTTTCAAAGCTTGAGCACGCATCCTTTCACGATTCTCATTTTTATTTGCTTCCACCATTAGGGCAATATCTCTTTGGTGGCGCAGATACTCAGCGTACTCTGGAGTTGACGTCATCAAAGCAAGATCTGTCTGGGGGTTTCTAGCCAATTCAGCCATATCAGCTTCCCTTCTCGCTTCATAGCCTCTCAGCTTCCCATAGATCTCTTCCATATCCAGGGTTTTGTTGGCTGTGTTCTCCTTGAACGTAGTCCTATCAAAATTCCATTTTCCTGTAAGCCCATCAATGACTACTCCGACTCTGTTTCTCATTGAGACTTCAGCTTCTGGGATGCCTAAATTTCGGATCTTGGTCACAAGAGCTTCAAAGCGGTATGAGTAGTCCTTGACAGATTCGTTAAGAAGCATTCTGAAGGCATAGAACTCTCGTTTGATTTCAAGCTTGACGTCTTCCTTCATCTCTGCCGTACCCACATGGTACTTCTCAAGAGCTTCCCATTGTAGTTTGGCTGTTGCCAAATTGCTAACTCGGGTGGCGTCCCTTTTGCAGAGGGACGCTTGAAGGAAGCATATAGCCTTAGCGTTTGTTTCCAAAAGCTTGAATTCGTCAGGACCCCACTCGTCCTCTTTGTCTTTCTTGTCATCAGGGATGGTAAGGTCACCCTTCATGATCACTCTCCAGCATTGATAATTCTGACTTCTGCAAAAGTTCTCGAAGCGGATCTTCCAGCGGTTGAAGTTGCCGTCCGTCAGACGAGGAGGCTTTACAAAAGAGATTCCAATAGGTTCCATGTCCATCTTGTACCTGCAACTCAACAAAAATCTAGAGCGCCTGCTCTGATACCAATTGTTGGATCGTAAGTCAGTTAATGAGGGCGTCCTTAACTGGGTTAAGGGCGTCCTTTAGTGCAGCGGAAAATAGACTTAACAGAATACAAGATAAGTGGACACGAGTATTTATAGAGGAACCCCACTAAGACCAACTAGTCTTATGGGTAAACCTCTACCTCCGTTGGAGGATTTTCAATAGCCGTCCCTTATCTTATTAAGAGCGAGTCCTTACAACTTAGGCGAGTCGTTACACTTCTCTGAGCTAAGCGTCCGTCCTTAGCCTCACTAGTAACACTCCTTTCAACCTAACAAGTAACCTAACACTCTTAGCTATAAGGAAGCTATCACTCACGTCTCTCACGGTTCGTTGTGAGAGACAAACTACAACTCTAATTGATTTGTGGTTTGTTTTGGATTTGATGTGGTTGGACTTTCTTTCTCTTGCTTCAAGCTCACTTGATCTTCTTGATCTTCGTTCGTGTTCTTGAATGCTTCGGGAGAGCTTGAGAGAAAGTCTTCAAAGTCTACTCTTGCACACACATACCGCTATGCATACTCCTTGGAGAGTATTTATAGCGGAAGTGATTCTTGTCCTCTAGCGTCCTCTGAGACTTGGCAGGATCCTCGATCTTTGATCAACGGTGCGATGAGCGTCTTGAGGAGGTCAACTCTGTTGACGCTTGGGAAGCCTCCGCGTGGGTAGGGGACCATTGCTGGGAAAGCGACGTCTTTGGCATTGTCTACACGTGCCCATACAAAGGAAGCTTCCTTCTGAGGACTAAGGCCGGACGATGATGTAATCATGTTGGGGCGGCCTTGATTTGAATTTGAACTTCGTCCGTATTTTGGCGCGCGTCCCTTCTTGATGAGGACTCCGTCCTATCTTGCGCAGGGACTCCGCCAATTACGTTTAGCTTTGGAAGTTCTGGTAACATGCGTCCCTACAGCATAGGGACTGCTGTTCACTTGTTGTCCTTTTCGCTCATGTGCGTCCACTGGACTTACCTGAGATCAAAACTTGGACAACTTATCAAATACATTTGAGTTTGTCATTATCAAAACAAGGGACGATTATTATTGGTTTAGATATTAACGACTGACGTCCTTAATATCGTCCCAACACCACCGTTGATCCTCGGCCGCCCTCAAGTCGTCCATATCACGCCTCATGTATGCCATGTTGCGGTTTACCTCGTCAAATTTCTCTTGGAAGTCTTCTTGGTGGTGGAACAATTGTTGTTGTTGGAAGTTGAGGTTTTGTTGTTGAAGGTTGATTTGATGCGCCTCTTGAAGCATTGTTGATTGTTGAAGTTGGAGATGTGCCATTTGGTTGGCCAAGAAGTTCATGTCCACCGATTGGGTTGGCTCGGGGAACACCATTCCGGGGCCGTACCATTGGGCATACCCCTCATACCCTCCATAGCTTGGTGGTGCTTGACGTGCTCCACTTCCCTCACCCCTCTCGAAGTGGCTCGGGACCGGATCGGGCAAGTATGCCTCGGACCGACGTTGGTGGACATCGGGCCCGACGTGAGATGCACCTCGGTCCAAGAGTGTTGGGGCGTGGTCGGTGAGCAAATTGTGGTAACCACCTTCTTCTTCTTCTTCACCTCTAGGCAAGTCCACCTCCATGTCGTCTCTCCTTACAAACTCGTATTGATTGGGCTCCTCTTCTTCGTTGTCCGGGGAAGCTTGAGGTGTAGTGAAACGGATGTGTTGTGCTCGTCTCCTAACCTCGAGTGTCCCCTCCGGCTCTCCATAAGGATTGACGTTCCCCGCCCACACTTGATACCAATTGTAGTAACAAGTGAGGTCGAAGAGTCGAGGCCCCAAAGGGATGTGCACAATGTTGAAGTTGGAGTGTGGGGCTAGGTAGGTGGTGGTGCCGGTCACTTGCTTCTCCTTGATAATGTTGGCCTTCTTGAAGTACTTCAAATCCATGAACTCCACACCATTAGAGGCCGGTGTGTAGGTAGACAAGTCCACCTCAAGACGGTGAGCTAATCGGGCAATCATGCCTCCGAAATAGATCCATGAAGAACTTTGGAAGTCCCTCACCATCTTCACCCATTCCCATGTGAGGTTCATCGACTTCTCACTCTCAAACAACATCTCGTAGAGTAGCATGGCCTCCTCCTTCATAGGCTTGCTCAATTCGTGCCTTGCAAAGATAGAACAACCCAAGGCTCGGATCATGACTCGGAAGAGTGGGTTGGCTATCTCATTTGTCGATGCTCCTTTCCTCATCTCACTCTTCCCGGCCAAAAACTTCCAAAGGTAGTCGACCTTCTCATTGTCAACATAGGCCTCATCTCTCGAAAATGGAAACCCAAAGTAATGTGCCAAGTTCCGGAGAGAGAGTTCTTGCAATTCGTTGCCCATTTGGAAGGAGATCATGCCTTCACTATCGGGTCCCTCATACGTGCATTTGAATGTCGCCATGAACTCGGACGTCAAGGCGGGAAAATGAGTGTTGTTCCACCTTAGCAACACATTGAGCCCAATGTTGGAGTAGCACCGAGTAAGAGCCTCCTCCATGCACATCTTTTGAATTGACTCCCAATCTAACCACCGGGTGTGGTGAGATAGACCCATGAGACGCTCATACTCTCTAGCATCATCCTCATCCTCAATACGCACATCATCCATCCTTTGGACTCTCATGGACGACTTCTTGGACTTCTTGGTTGCTTTCTCCATCCTTGAAGAAGATGCTCGGGTAGACATGGTACCTACACACAATCAAAACCAAATAACTCCAAGATAAAATCTATACAATCACAACAAGAGCACAAGCTTCCTCAACAAACAACTCATCATGCAAAGAGATGACCCCATACTTGTTCTTAACACACTCATTCCACAAGATTCAATCATGCATGAACTAGGATTCACATATCAATGGTCAAGCTACATGATAAACATGCTATAACCAACAATCAAGCTCATGAAATCCTAAATTCACACAAGAGAAAGTCAAATTGCAAAGGACCGACCAACACAACACATCGGGCCCGAGGTTCTCAACCTCGGTCCGACTTGTGGACCGACATGCAACATCGGTCCCGAGGTTCTGGGTACCTCGGGCCTACTATCAAACGAGTTCTCTTCCTAGTTTCATCCATAAAACATACTATCATGCTCCTAAAATCCAAAATCAACCATTTCTCATCATCAACCGAAGTTCTAAGTGGGATTTAGTAACAATTAAGCACAAATTTCACAAAGCATGCAAATCACCATGGATGCTCAAGGTCTACGCTCACTCAATCATGGCATATCACAAATCTAGCAATGTAAGCATGAAATTCACAAGGAATCAAGTAGAGATTGAGATTCACATACCAAATATGAAGAATCAAAGACTTCTAGCAAACAACTTTTTAGAACCAAAATTTTTCTTCTAGATATAGAAGAGGGATGAAGATCTATGGGATTTTGGTGGGGATTTTGGCTTGAGGATCGATACTTGAGGATGCTAGGGGTTGGATCGAGATCTTGTGGTGAGTTGGCTTGAGGATCGAGTATAGTGGGGGAGAGGGGATCGATTTGGGTTTTGAGAGAGAATTGGGTATTTTGGGAAAGTGGTTATGGGGGTGATGATGTTAGGTAAGGGAAAAGGATCTTAAATGGGGAAGAAGACAAAGGTGGGTCAAGAGGGTATAGTAGGAATTTCCACAAAGTCAAGGTCCAAGAATGGGTCGGCATAACTGGACCGACGTCGGCCACCTCGGGCCCGAGGTACTGGGTACCTCGGTCCTGCCCGGTTTTGGTTCCTAAAAATCCCACGACTTGGTTACTTCTATCCACAAGTTCTTGCATCTTTTCCACAAATAACATACATGCTAATGAAGCTCACACAACACACATATCCGCAAAATACATGCTAGAGAAGAGATTAGGAAGAATCTAAGCTAAAGCAAAGAAAAACAAACTAGAAACTACGAAAATGAATCTACTAAACCCGGGTTGCCTCCCGATAAGCGCTTCTTTAACGTCATTAGCTTGACGTCTAACCTCTACCCTTCAAGGAGGGTGAAACACGGTGAATTGATCCTCCTTATCATATGCATCTCCATTCTCCTCATAGCCGAAGTGCCACCATTTGTGTTTGATGAAAGTGTGGCATCCAAATTCTCCATCATTCTTCTCCTCCAAAGTGTAGGTGGGTATCTCTTGCATCTTCTCAACTTGCTCTTCATCACCTACATCACAAATATTCAAAGAATTTCTAGGGGACTCTATGACATTATAACTCAAATCATTTTGCAAATCACTCAAGCAAAGGTAGTCATCCTCTAAATCCTCTTTCAAATCACTTAGACAAATGTAAGAGTCTCCCACATCAAAAGGATATAGATTAGGATACTCTTCATGGCTTCTTGGGTGGTCTTCACTTCTTGGTTCTTCATGAACTTGAACATTGACCATGTCATGCTCTCTTGTGGGTGCTTCTTCTCTCGCGTGTTCCAATTCCTCTCTCTTGCGCTTGGCGTTTTCCTCTAGCTTCAAAATCGCCAATGCATCCGGTTCATTAAGTGCCTTGTTGAAATGGAACTCAACTTTTTCTTCTCCAATTTCGAAAGTAACCTTCCCGTTCCTTACATCGAACTTGGCACCCGCCGTAGCTAGAAACGGCCTCCCGAGAATAATGGGCACCATCGGATCCTCTTTCATGTCTAAGATCACGAAATCATCGGGCACAAAATATCTTCCAACTCTAACCGGGACGTCATCTAGAATTCCGGTGGCCTTTGTTGATGAACCATCGGCCATGGTAAGACTCATATCAACCGGCTCCATATCTCCAAGGTTAGCCCTTCTCCATATGCTCATGGGCATAACCGAAATGCTTGCTCTTAGATCACAAAGAGCTTTGAATTGTTGAGAACCAATCCCCATGGTGATGGCAAATCTTCCGGGATCACCTAGCTTTTGAGGTAGCTCCAAGATCTTCACCTCATCTTGCATCTCAACAATTGACCTCTTCTTGCTCAAGATTTCCTTTAAGAACTTTGCATAGGATGGCATCTCACTTAGAGCATCGGTGAATGGAATGGTGATGTTCAAGCCTTGTAAAAGCTTCAAGAACCGCTTGAACTTGCCCTCAACAATCTCCTTGGGCTTCTTCATAGGATATGGAAGAGTTGTAGCACCTTGCTTCTTGCTTGGATCCACCTCCTTGGATCGATCTTGGCTTTCCTCCATGATTTCAGCTTGGACCGACGTAGGATCGACGTCGGGACCGACGTCAAGCATCTCGGACCAGGGACAAGGCTCATCTGGGTAAGTCGGGCCGACTTCAGGGCAAGTCGGGCCCGAGGTGTGTTGAGCCTCGGTCCTCTTCAGGGGACCTCCTCCATTCACTGGGTCGATGTCTGGGCATGTCGGGCCCGAGGTACTGGGAACCTCGGTCCGACTCTCTCCATTCGTCCTTGGTACTCTTGGCTCGGGCAAACTCCGTCCACTCCTCAATCCTATGGCTCGAACTTCATTTTGTTGTTGTTGGGCACGAGGATTCTCTTCGGGTCGGCCCGGGAGTCTCCCTTCTTCTCTTGGAAGTTGATTTGCCATGTGAACAAATTGGTTGTCCACTTGTCTTCTCCATACACTGAATTCCTTGAATTGAGCGCCCATCTCATCAACTCTCCTCTCCACATTGGTGAATTGATTCTTCAAGTCTTGAGCCCATTGTGGTGTTTGCTCATAGAATCCCGGAGGTCGGTATGGTGGTGGTTGGGCCCTTGGCTCGTTTTGGTTGAAATTGTTGTTGTAGCCACTAGCTTGGCCTTGGTTCCACCTTCCTCCATTGTTGAAACTGGCTCTCCCTCCGTAGTTCCTTTGAACATAGTTGGCCTCCTCAATTTGCTCGGTCAATCGGACTTGGCGCTCATTTGGGCACTCTTGGGCTCCATGCTTCAAAGAACCACACTCTTCACATGCTCTTGTGTTTTGTTGGAATTGACCCATCTTCCTCCTCATCTTGTTCAATTCATCCTCCAAGAATTGGATCTTCACATCTTTATCCACCTCTTCACCCTTTGGATCATAGAACCTCTTCGGACCTTCTCCGTGGATCCTCACTTCCTTGCTCACTTGATTGACACCATACATGGCTTCATAATCCGAGAGCTTGTCTAGCAACTCCCATGCTTGCTCCGGAGGCAAGTCAATGAACCCACAATCGGTATGAAGGTTCAATTTATCCTTGGTGGTGGGGTTGATTCCTTGGAAGAAAATGTCTTGAAGGACATAAGGTTGTTGCCCATGTGTTGGACACGCCCTTAACATTTCTTTGAACCGGTCCCACGCCTCGAAAAGTGGCTCGTGAGCTCCTTGTTGAAAACTTGCAATCTTCCTTCTAAGCTCCGTCGTCTTGGTGGGCGGGAAGAACTTCATCAAGAATGAGTCGTTGAGAGCCCTCCATGATGTGATAGAACGAGGTGCTTGGCTCTTCAACCAATGCAAAGCTTTGCCTCCCAAAGACCACTTGAAGGCCTTGAGTAGCACATACTCAAGTGTCTCGTCGTCCGTCGAGATGGTCTCACATAGATCTTTGAATTGCTTGACATGCTCGATCGGGCACTCATTCGGTCTCCCTTGGAATTGCTCTCTCTTGATGAGTGAGATAAATTGAGTTTTGATCTCAAAATTCTTTGACACCTCCGGCAAAACGATGGCCGGCTCGGGCACCTTCAACTCCGGATGCATGTATTGTCTAGCATTCCGGGGTTGAGTGTTGATTTGAGCCTCCAATCTCATCCTTTGCTCCCTCTCTCTACGGGCCTCGGCATCTCGGTTTGCCATCTCAAGTTGCATTCGAGCCATGTCGGCTCTCATCCTTTCGAACTCCTCATCACGGGCTTGGTCCGCCATCCTCTTCTTCTTTCGGGCTTGCCTTAGAATACTCTCCGGGTCACACACAAAGTTGAGCTCAAGTATTCCTCGGACGGAACTAGCTCGCATGCACCTATAATCAAAGACACAAACAAAACCGAATCAAAACAAACAAGGGGTTTGGGCTAGTCCCTCACCCAAATCACTACCAAAAATCAAAGACTCAACAAAGATGGTACCTCGAACAAGTAGAACTCCCCGGCAACGGCGCCAAAATTCTGATCGGTCCGGGATCGGAGGGTCTCACAATTTAAATTTATAAAACCGAACCTCAAATTGTAGTAAAGAGGTAGGGTGTCTAACACACGGGAGTTCGTGCGTCAAGAGTACCCAAAAAGACTAAGAAAAGATGAAAGAAAGGCAAAACAAAGGAAAACAAAAGAGATCACCTCGGACCGACACAAGTCACTTCGGTCCGAGGGTGGATCGAGGTCGAGTTGCACGGGACCGACGTGGTACAAGTCGGGCCCGATGTACTGGGTAACTTGGTCTGCTAAAAAATGGTAGATCGGTCTTGGGCTTTTGGGTTCCTCCCTCAACTAGACTTGGATATTCTTCCCCAATTCAACCAATATGTGTTTGATCCTTGTGAGATCGAGGTTGCTAGCCTTCAATCCCTCCAATCTACACCTCGACCCAAGAGAGTTTTCACTCTCCTTCGATGTTAGGTCTAGTGATTTGGTTCGAGATTGCTCTCGCTTACTCTTACCAATCACAAGCCCTAAGCCCCTTGTTTTCACAAGAGAATTGAAGCTTAGTGTAGAGAGGATTCATAGATCAAGCACTCAAAGGCTATGGAATTGAGGTTTTCTACCCAATCCTAGCTAGGGGATTCCCCCATAGCCCAAGACTATGGAATCTACTCCATCAAGTAAGAGAACAAAGCAATCAAAAGGGAAATCAAGCAAATCTCAATCATCAACATCAAACCAAACTCAAATTGCATTCAATTCCAAAGTGTCAACAAAATCCAAGTCTCAATTTTACTAGATTAAAGCAAAATAAAGTACAAAACTCACTAATCCTCCTCCTAGCTCCACCGATCTCCTCTTCTCTTCCTTCTCCTTTCTTCTCCTTGCCCTCCAAGTCTTCCTTTGAGCCTTTAGAGAGTGATTTGAGTGTGGTCTATCCAAACATGCCCTTAATGCTCTCTAATCACCACTATTTATAGCCTCTCATGCATGGATTGGGGACCAAGGAATTCCCAATTTAGAAAGGGGCAAATGTGGAAAGTTACTAAAAATATGCCTTGGGGAACAATCCTCTCAATTGCCGACTTAGGACCGACACGGATGCACCTCGGGCCCGACGTTGGGAACGTCGGTCCTGGCTCTGGTTGCTCGATCTCGGGCCCGACGTTGTGGTACTCGGTCCTGGGCCTCGATCCTTGTCTTCTTCTTGGGTTTCCTTCGGTTCCACTTCATTCTTAGCTTGTCTCTTGCACTCCTCGACTTGGCTCCTTCATAAGCTCCTCCAAATTGTCCTCATTCTTGCCATTTTACCTACAAATCAAAACAAACTCGCATAGTTTCCGACTCTTAAAGAAAACCGGGAACAAAGCTAGAAAGGAACAAAACTAACAAAGAAGGGAATGAAAAACACATATTTACAATGGAAATTAAATACTAAAACACCACCAAAATGAGAGACGTCAGAATACCCCATACTTAAACTTGCTTGCCCTCAAGCAATAACGAAGTAAGCAAGACCGAAGCATAATCTTCAAGTTAAGCCTCTTATGAAAAACTTAATCAAGAACAAATGATAGATATACTAGCAAGATTACATCATCACACATGATCAAGTGTTCAAGGAATAAAGTCTAATGCAACAAAGCCTCACTTTAGGGATATAGAGGTGTGTATCACTCATCATGTGTTTAGGTTTAGCAATGAACACTCAAACTCAACAATCATGCAAGTAAAGACTTTACCATTGAAGCTAATATCACCAATTCCTCCACCTAGAGATGTATATTACAATGCACACAAAGAATATGAACTTGGCTCAATGGAGGTCCTCAAAGAGGTTCCATTCGGCCGGGTTGTAATGGGGCTTTTGGTATTTCCCAAGGTAGGAATCACTTTGGTCTTGTGGTGCTCATAATGGGGATTGAACTTTCTAGTCTCTCACCAACTTCACCAAATTCTTCCACTTTCAATTTCACTCACCCAAAAGACTTTGATTTTTCTTGTCTTTTGGGTGAGTGAAATTGAAAGTGGAAAAATTTGGTGAAGTTGGTGAGAGACTAGAAAGTTGAATCCCCATTGTAAGCACCACAAGACCAAAGTGATTCCCACCTTGAGAAACACCAAAAGCCCCATTACAACCCGGCCGAATGGAACCTCTTTGAGGACCTCCATTGAGCCAAGTTCATATTCTTTGTGTGCATTGTAATAGGCATCTCTAGGTGGAGGAATTGGTGATATTATCTTTAATGGTAAAGTCTTTACTTGCATGATTGTTGAGTTTGAGTGTTCATTGCTAAACCTAAACACATGATGAGTGATACACATTTCTATGTCCTAAAGTGAGGCTTTGTTGCATTAGACTATATTCCTTGAACACTTGATCATGTGTGATGACATAATCTTGCTAGCATGTCTATCACTTGTTCTTACTTGATTTTTCATTAGAGGCTTTACTTGAAGATTATGCTTCGGTCTTGCTTACTTCGTTATTGCTTGAGGACAAGCAAGTTTAAGTATGGGGTATTCTGACGTCTCTCATTTTGGTGGTGTTTTAGTAGTTAATTTCCATTGTAAATATGTGTTTTTCATTCCCTTCTTTGTTAGTTTCGTTCCTTTCTAGCTTAGTTCCCGGTTTTCTTTAAGAGTCGGAAACTATGCGAGTTTGTTTTGATTTGTAGGTAAAATGGCAAGAATGAGGACAATTTGGAGGAGCTTATGAAGGAGCCAAGTCGAGGAGTGCAAGAGCCAAGCTAAGAATGAAGTGGAACCGAAGGAAACCCAAGAAGAAGACAAGGATC